>JAKELP010000041.1:1743729-2992458 GCA_029929735.1 Mimosa pudica | reverse complement strand
AAACCTACTTGTGTGGATAGAGATAAAGGGCTTACTCGTCATTCTCTAGAGCCCATAAGGACAAACCCTAGTGGGTCATGAGTTAGGGGCCCTCTCTTTGGATGATAGGAGAGCGAGTTCTATATATAACATTTGCCTCCTGAATCTACTTTTTAAATACATTTTAAAGACCAATGACTATTTATTGAACAAACTGATCTTATAACTTAACTGATAATATAACAAATTGTTCTATAGTTTTGGGCCGGGTATATTTTTATAACATATTTTTGGGTATTTATTCAAACATGATTTTGTAAATATAATAAATCGCAATATCTTATGATGATGTATATTTTCAAATTCTTCTATTAAATCTCAAAAAATCCCAACAAATAAAATTATCTATACACTCAAATAGTATATTTGATCTAATCAATATCTCTAATTCTTTAACTAATCATATCCAAATTATATTTAAATGGAAATAATAAAAATTGGAATGTTGCACTACCTCTTTCCTAAAATTTTTGTATAAAAAATTGAACAAATTTATTAATTTCAATGACTTTCAATGAGTTAACTACGTTTCCTTGGTATCTGGGAATTGGATAATATGAGTTTATTAAAAGGGCCAAAGTGGTAAAAGAAAAAGAAGTTAATCTATAACTTATTTCCATTATAAAAAAAATGTATAACTTATTCCTTAACTAATTTCGATTAGGTAGTAATCGGGTCAGTATAAAAATGGATCACGTGATTAAAAGTGAAATCATACCTTTATTACAGTTTGAACCACAGGTCAAACAGTCGTAGTCGTATGCATTTCTCGTGTATGTGATACTAGTTAGATAGACAACGGCCTATATAGTTGTCACCCACCCTTCTTATTTGTTTCCATGCAATTAGGCCAAAACAATAATAAAAACATCAGTGCAACCTCAAAACTTACAAAGACACATTAGAGGAGGCTGCAAAAATTAAACATGAACTCTCACAATGACGAAGAAAATCATCGGCCATTGCTGACAAGGATGGATGATGATGATGGAGAGAATTGTTGCGGGATAATTCCACGTTATTCTTCTGCAAGAGTTGAGGAGTTTCTGGGGAATGATGACATAGAGAAGAAGCTCATGCCAGTGAAATGGTGGATTAGGATTGTTGGTTGGGAGACGAAGTTGATTTGGAAGTTATCATGGCCAACCATTATGAGTGCTTTGTTTAATTACATGTTGGTATTTGTGACTCTCTTGTTTGTAGGTCATTTGGGTGACTCAGAGCTTGCAGGTGCTTCTCTGGCTTGTCTTGGACTTCAAGGTGTTGCTTATGCTCTCGCGGTATGTACGTATGTATAATGTATCTGTAGGTGTCAATATATCACTGTTTAAATTAATTCTCCCCTCATCTATTAAAATATACACATACTTTTTTTTTGAATAAATTAAAATATACACATACATTTCCTCTAGTAGTGCTAAATAGGAGTATAAGACTCATTTGACTGGTTTGAGGGCTTTTGACTATATTTTTTTTTTACCAATAAGGACTTTTGACTATACTGATATACAATAGAATGTTACACTCATAAGTAGAAGTAGTTTATTTCAATTTCTTAATAGATTAAAATAATTAATCGACAGGGTCTTACACTATAGGTCCGGATAAAGGACTAGAGAGGTAGGTATGGAAGCTCCTTTGGTCCTAAGTGAGCTATTAAAGGAGTATATTTTGGTTTTGAATGTAAGAGATTATTTCAATCCATTTTTAATTTTTATCTCGCAAAAATTAGGTAATTTTAGGTTTTTTTTTTTTTAAAAAAAACAACTCAGCATTTTGGTAATTGATTAATCAGTTTTCACATTAAAGTTTTTTACGAAATAGTTATCTCTAGCTTGTTGTCGATTTTTTTTATTATGATAGCGGGGAGGATAATTAATCACTAAACCACGGTAAATTCAACATGGGGTGTGGGACCATCTTCTCAAGAAATCGACTTAATTATTATCACTTTACCTAACCTCTTCATTTTGTTCATATATAATAGAAGTATCTGTGCAAAAAAATATATAATAGAAGTATGGTGCTCTGCTCTAAATGAGGTGCGTGGTTAAACAAAATGTGGTGCCAATGAGCCTTGACTCACATGTTCCAACATTATTTTGTGTGCTATAATATACTACCTCCAGTCCTAAATATAAGACCTAATTGACTTTTTTTGGAGAGGTTAAGATTGCGAAATAGGCTATTAAATCATGACATATTTGATTTATTTTTAGATTATTCATTAATTTATAGGTAAAATAAACTAGTCTAAGGGAAAAAATTAGGTAAATCAATTTATAATTAACTTATTTTGCTTTTTTATAGGATTTTCTAAAAAATCAATTAGGTCTTATATTTAGGACCACACGAAGTATATGTCTGCGCACTTTTTCATTTGATTATTCTTGTCCAAAAGAAAGTTATCAAATATGGGGCCTATTCCATCCATCTCATTTTTGTTGAAACTTTGTGTTTGGGCGTGTGAAAAAGAAAAGTCAAAATGCTCAAGTGAGTCTAAGTCCATATAAAGTGACTTGAGATCTTGGGTCATCGGTATATATATAGGCCAATAGCTGAGTTGGCTCCACGCTAGACTAGTTACCGGAGAGAAGCAAAGTTGAAATCTGGAGATTCTCACCTCCCTTGTGTCTAGTTAAACATAGTACATACATGAAATAACAAACAAGTTTCCAAAAAGTAATTAATCACAATTAGATTCTAAAAAGTCATTGAATTACATTGAAGTTCACATAGACTTGGATAATAATATTAAATCCCATATGTTAGAATTGTCGATGCAATATAACACTTTTAAAATCTAGTTTTATTAAAGCTCATGGAATTACCTGTATCAAAAAAAAAAAAGCTCATGGAATTACGTCGATAACTCCCAACACATGCATGTATGTCATTTAATATCACTATGGACTTTATGTGATTTAATGACTTTTGGGGACATAATCATGATTAATACTTTTCTTGAGACTTGTTTGTAATTCTCCCTACATTTTATTTTGGGAATATTTTTGGCAAAACTCCAATCGTTCTACTCTCCCCTACATTTGTTTCTTGTTAATGATGAGTTATGTTTTGTTTTTATTTCTATGTTATAATTACCATGTGTTCTTACTGATAAAGAGTTTGTTTAATCATGTCGCAACTATAGAAAACAATTTTGTTAAACATCAAGACTTAATAAAACCGTGACAAAAAGCCTTGTGTTTTTGTAGTGTGGTGTGGAGCCTACATTATTTTTCAATTTCGTGCCTCTTATAATTTTAGCAATGTTATATCAGCTATCGTATATTTTAATGTTAGATCCAAGCTTACATATACAAACACATGATTTTGTATATATAGCTAATATGTGTGTGTGTGTGAGCAGGCAGGAATGTCAAGCGCAGTTCAAACTCTATGTGGACAAGCATACGGAGCCAAGAAATATGATGTGATGGGAATCATATGCCAAAGATCAATGATAATGCAGACATTAGTAGCCATAGCTCTCACATTTTTCTTTTGGTATTCTGGCCCAATCCTCAAGTTCTTCGGCAAAAACGAAAGCGATGAGATTGCCGAAATAGGTCAAACTTTTGGACGTGCACTCGTCCCAATGCTCTATGCCTATGCACTTGTGTATCCCATGCAAAGATTCCTCGTTGCACAAAACAATGTTAACTTTCTAGCTTATGTTGCTTTTGGGGTTTTCTGCTTCCACCTTCTTCTCACATGGATTGTTGTGTCGGTTCTAGGCTTTGACCTTGTTGGTGCAGCGCTTACTCTTTGTTTCTCTTGGTGGTTGCTTGTTTTTAGCATAGGGCTTTATATTGTTCTTAGCCCTTCTTGCAAGAAAACCTGGACCGGTTTCTCTCTTAAAGCTTTTAAGTTGAAAGGGATGTGGACTTACCTCAAGCTTGCTTTTTCTTCTTCTGCCATGCTGTGGTATGTATTCATTTTCTTCTTCTGCCATAATTTGGTATGTATTCATTGTTAATACTACACACACACATCTTTGATGGATAGTAGATTAATTAATTTGTTGATGTAATTAAATGTAATTGTGATTATCATATTCATTTGTGGTTTTCTTACTGAGTGAATGTTTTTATTTGCGAAAATATATTTGATATAGTTTCATAAAATGTTTTAGTTTATTTGATTGGTTGGTTAATGATTTTTTGTATTTCCAACATTTTTGCTCTTAATTTTATAGGATTAGAAGACTGAAAATCACTTTATTAAATTTAGGGATCAAAATTACAGAGTTAAATGACTTAATCTAATAATCTAAATATCTTCAATTTTTTTATTGCTGCTAAGAGTTAGATGAAAACAAAAATAACACATTATTTTTGTAGTTTGGATGTAGGATTTTCTCTTGCAGTGTATGTTCTATCAGAGATGCTTCCCAACTCTACCATTGCAGTGGACTCACTTTCCATTTGGTAATGACTAATAATATTTTTTTTCTCTTTTTGAAATTTCCCTCAATTTTTGTATTAATTTATGAGAAAATTACATTGAGCGAGGTCTCAGACAAAATATTAGTATCAGAGAAGTCTCAATGGGTATATTGGTTATTTACATAATACCAATGACTTATTAAGGACTAGAGAGGTCTGGTGGTACTAGTATGAAAACTCACTTATTATCAATGACTTAATCTATCAGAATTATTTAATGTTTTTCACTTATTTTTTTTTTTGACCAAAATGTTTTTCACTTATTAAGAATGACTTCTTTATTTTTCGTGTTGCCAATAACAACGATCAACCAATGGGACTTATTTTATAATAATTTTCTCACTTTGGATCTCATCATTGCAATTGTCCTTTAATTAATTTATACCTCCCTCATGTGTGTGTATTAATGTTTCTTTCCTTTAATTTGCTTTCAGTCTCAACTACGTCAACTGGCACTCCAGTTTGGTCACAGGCTTGTTACTTGCTGCCAGGTCTGTTATAATATTTGAAAGGCGCAATTTCTATTTTATTTTCTTGGTGATAGGCCACTTGGATGAAGTTTGGTTTCAAAACTAGCTTAGGCTTCGTGTTCAAACCCAACGTTAATACGTTTGTGTGTGTTTAAATGGGTATCAAACTAATAAGAACCTTCAGTTCAAAAAATATTAATGAAAACCTGTTAAAGTAATATCCCAGTTTTTGATGTAAATTAAGAAAATTACCAGAGTTATTAGTTATTTGAAAACAAAATGTGGATTAAATGTTTGGTAAAGTGTCTTTCCTTAGCTTTAAATCGTATTCATTGCTTGTACGATTAATTACTTTGTGCAATCAAGTAATAAGAAGAAAAGACCTATAATTAAAGATCACTAAAATTAAAAACCATTCTTCAAAATGGTTTATTTTGTATATTATGATGGTTTTAATGACATGGTTATATAAACACCCTCGCATTAATAAAAATAGTTGTTATTGTCAGGGTTTATGATTTCGATTGATAGGCGAAAGTTGTCAGTGAAGTTACGTTGTTGGATTTTCTAATAATCTTGGGTTAAAGGTCATTTTAGTCAACAAACAATTAACCAAGTATCAATTTGGCCAACAAACAATAAATGATCTCAATTTGACCAATGAACAATAAATAGCTATCACATTGACCAATGATACTTAAGAGTAATATAATTCAATTGTGAAAAGACTCTCCTACCCCTCATTAAAAAAAAAAAAGCAATCTATTGGCCCCACATTTGTTCATAAAAAATATCACCTTCTTCCTCATCATCTTCTTCACCGAGACAATCACAGATAAACCTTCAAAACCCATAAACCAAAAAACAAATCAATGGTTACAACGAAACTTCTCCATTTCCTTCTCCTCTGATCTATACAACGCAGTAGAAGGACCCTCAGATTTCAAAATATATTGAAGGGCTTGACGAACACTAACAGGTTTAATTGGGCATGATCCAAGTGCTTGTATATGGGTCTTAACGGTATCAACTAAAAACATTGCCATGTGTTCAACTGAACCAGCAATCATGAATTGCCAAAAATGAAGCCTATCGTGAGGTGATTCAGCCAGCTCTGTATGGAAATATGGCCTAAAGTCTGGGTTTTTGAATTCCGCCGTAACATCTGTGGCCATTAATTTGGCTTTTTTAGGATTGTAGGCAGAAAAGGAGGAAACTTTTGCTCCGATTCTGCCACAAATCCAAAAGGGTATCCGAAAAATTGAACTTTTCAAGTTTATATCTTGTGAAACTTGACGATTGTGAACCTTAAAGAAGCATACTTTGGGATTTTGAACGCGAGATTTTTAAAATACTATTATTTTGAAATCTTTCAGATTTGAGTATCATTTATGCTGTCATAATTTAATTTGTAATGCTGGTTAAAAAAAGATGATGTGAGGAAGAGGAAGATATTTTTTAGAATGCTAGTCGATATGTTGGTTGTCATATTTCTGGGAATGTATTGGCGAAGAAGATGAAGTGAGACTAGAGGAGAAGGCAGTGGAGAAGCTTCATTGTCACCATCTCACCATTGATTTGATTTTTGTTTTTTTTTTTTTGTTTTGGTTTGTGGATTTTGAAGTTTTCCTGGGAATGTATAGGTGAAGAAGATAATGTGAGGAAGAGGGATATATGTTTTATGAACAAATGTGGTCCCACGAATTGCTTTTATTTGTTTGTTTTAATGAGGGGTAGAAGAGACTTTTCACAATTGAATTATATTATTCTTAAGTATCATTGGTTAGATTGATACCTTTTTATTGTTTATTGGTCAAATTGAGACCATTTATTGTTTGTTGGCCAAATTGATATTTGGTTAATTGTTTGTTGGCCAAAATGACCTTTAACCCAATAATCTTTTTCTTCAAATTAATGGCATTTAGGCAACTTCAGTAAAACAAAAAATTGTTCCAGAATTCTCTTCACGTAATTAGGCCACTTTGAAGCCTTGAATTGAAATCTATTTTGCTTTAAATATTTTTTTTATCAAACTCTCTGGAAGCTTCAAAACGTAGTGATAATGCCTAATTCTGTTAAAAAAACTCACATGATATTGATGGTTAATATGTAAATGGTAGAGGAAAATATTGCACCATTATATTATAATAATACTTACAGGGTAAAATTGGATATAAAAAGATACTTTCAGAATGAAGTTATTAATGAGCTAAAACTTTCAAAGTAAAATCAACCCCTAACCCTTGAAGTTTAGGTATTTGACGGAATCTTATCTTCCTCTCCAAAAAAACAAGGGTATGAATGCCAAAGAAAACAAGAAACACAAGTATTTTACTTATGACCAAAGGAAAACCTTCGATCAGCTCTTATGTTTGGGTTCATTACTCTTTTCTTTTTCTTTTTTTTTAATTTTAAATCATCTAGAATCTAATGAGAATTACTTTGTGTGTGTGTGTGTGCGTGCGTGGATACTTGCAGTGTTAGAATTGGTAATGAACTTGGAGCTGGAAACGCAAGAGTGGCAAAAATGTCAGTGGCTGTATGTAATGGAATTGGCTTTATCGTTTGCTTCATTTGCGCAGTTGTTGTTTTGGTGTTTCGTGTGGCACTCATCAAACTCTATTCCTCTGATTCTCAAGTAATTCAAGTTACTTCCTCTTTGTTTCCTGTTATGGCCCTTTACTTTCTCGTCAATGGCAATCACTTTGTCCTCTTTGGTAAGTAATACGCACACTAGCTATTTCTTCATCATTTTTTCAATTATTACATAGCACTACATTTTAATATACTATCTAGTTATTTGATTTGAGGGTATTAACGAAGTTAAATTAATTAATTATATCAAATTATGTTTAAAATCTCTCTTAAACACACACACACACACTTTTATCAGTATGGCTAAAGGAGATATTAACTTTATGTGAAGTTTTATTTTAATTCCTTAATTTTAAAACGTGTGGTATTAGTTATTTAGTAAAAACGTTGATAGTCTCAAATATTGTTTTAGAGCAGTCATTGTTATTTTGAAAATTAAACTTAACATGTGATCAATTTATAACGATTTTTCGTATTTAAAATGTGAGCACCAACATTTTTTGTCAACAACATTATAATGTTAAGTTAATGAATCAAATTAAAACTGTAAAGCTAAAAGATCGATTGTATATACTACCTATCAATTTATATGTCAAATAAAAGGAGTTTTTTGGGGAAAAACAAAATATAAACATTTGAAAACTATTTACTTAGCTTATATATATAATACAAATTGTTCTTCTAGGCTTAGCTTGTTTGTGTATCCTGAAACATGTGAATATATAATGTCAGGGCAAGCAATTGGAAGTGGACGACAAGGCATGGTGGGTTGGATAAATTTGGTCCTTTATACCATTTGCTTCACTCTTGCCTACTTTCTTGCCTTCAAAACCTCTTTGGGACCTGCTGTAAGTTTACCAACAAAGCTAAGGCACACAGCCTCCATTTATCATTTCATAAAAAGAAAAACACACACACACACCATTCACTTTGATTGACTTTACTATATTACATACAAACATTGAAAAAAATATGAAATAAGATATACGTTGCATTAATTATGGATTATATATCCAGCAGTGCATACATTTGTCGCAAGAATTTTCGTGATGAATTTGTAAAATGAAACGCATCATATATTGATTTTACATTTAATGTTAACTTAATTCAAAGTAAGATATAGTGTATATACAATTATACAAATATTAGTTATTATATTTTGTGAATTACGATTTATAAGTTTGTTTTATTTTAATTTGGTTTTTTGATGATTATATTTAGGGCCTCATTTGGGGTTGGACCATTGGCGTTGTTCTGCAGACAATCATTGTTGGTGGGATTATAATGTTTACTGACTGGGAAGATCAGGTAATCAGTACTCCTTTACACACCATTTCTTTGTTTCTTTTTTTTTTTAATTTTCTTTCTGAAAAAAAAGAGAGCTACAATACTTATAATTTATTTTTCTATAAATATAAATGAAAGCGTTGTCATGAGAGAAAAGGAAGTAAAATAACAAATTAAAAAATATTTTTAGTGAAGATTATTTGTTTATATATTTGAAATCAAGGGATGAATTGTAGAATCAAAACGAGCAATTTACTTTGTTTTCAGATGATCACTCTGCATAGTATTTTCAAATATGGTTGTTTGATCTAATTATACATAAATTATTCAGAACAAATCGACATGGTCTAATATTTATTTAAATTTACCTTTTCTGTAGGTGAAAAAAGCTGCGCACCGTTTGCAAAATTCAGCAGATCATAGTATTTTGAATGACTTTATGGTTGATTAATATCAAGAAACTTCTCTTATTCTTGATATAGTGTTTGCAAAAGTCAACAAATTATAGCATCGTTTGCAAATTTGTTATTTTTAAAATTAAGTCTCTTATTTGGGACCTAGGTGCAATTGTTCTATTTTATTAGTGTTTGTTTCCTTTCCTGATTTATAGGTTGGAAATTATTGTAATATAGGTTTTATTGGTTCGATTTTGATTATTAGTGGGTATGTGTAGTGATTTTAAAATTAATAAATCTGAGTTAGGTCACTAAGGATATCATAACTCCTTGAGTGTGTGCATTATATTTGTTTATTTAATGAAAAACAAATGTTCAATTATTGCGAAATATACTCAAAATTTTAAAACTGAAATCTTTGAGTTTTCTACTTTACTTTGTTATACTTAGTATTACTTATTAAACCCAACTTTTGTCAATATATGATTTCCACATTTATTCAGGTTCACTCCCACTTGTATTCTTGGGGTAAATTATGTAAAACATTTGTCAATATTTGTTAATTATTGATTCTGCTTAATAAGAAGGATTTGGAGGGCAGAATCAATTTTTTTTTTTAATTTTGAATAATGAAAATTAAAAGAATGGGTCTAATGGTTTTCATTAATTTTTTTATTCTCTTATCTTAAAGATTTTCTTCATTGAAAAAATTTTATAACTTTATTTGTCGAATTTTTGAAATCAAATTCATAGAAGCTTCCCCTCTCATCCCCTTTCCTCCAAATATCTATACCAAACAGTTTTCCAATTACTGGGTCAAGTCATGCTTACAGGAGATTTACCAGATGATCGTGGACACAAATTTTCAGTTTGGTTTGTTGGCTATAGACGTCTTGATGCAAATTCGTGTTGGTAGGATATTCTACAATGACAACTAAAGAAATTCTCCATAAACATTATAGTCCATTGGAATTAGGGGCGGGAATAAGTCAGGTCAGACTAGACTTTTGTTAAATAGGCCTAGGTCTGAAATAAGAAAAATGAAAATTGTGTCTTGTATGAGCCTTAATAATTATTATTTTATTTTTTCTAAAAAATTACACCATAACCTTTTTTAATTAAAAGTCGCTATGTGTAAATAATTTTAATTAATTAATAATTTATGCATAACGGCGTTTATTAAATGTTTGTCAAAGGTTGCATATTAGTTATGAGCACAAACTCTATATGTATCTACTCCCTCCGTTCCTAAATATAAGATCACTTTGGGGAAGTTGATAAGTTCCTAAATATAAGATCACTTCCTATTTTATCTCAAGTTTTACCCAAACTACCCTTATACTCCCTCTTTTCATTGAAAACCCCTCCTCCTTTTAAAGTTAAGTAATTGAGGGGATTTTGGGAAGATCATGTAATTTTATTGTCTTCCTTAATCTCCCCAAATTAACCAAAGTGATCTTATATTTAGGAAGGGAGAGAGTATATTAGTAATTACATTAGTTGAAAGAAAGAAATGAGGATTCCATATTTGAGCAAAGTGGAATATTTGTGTCTTTTTGCATTGCCATTCTCATACCCATGAATACAAAACACAACGCGATTGCTTTACAGCTTACACGCCCATTCCAATCAACATTGTCATGTTTTTTAAAACACATCAACGGAGGGACTAAATTATATACATACTAATAAAATTTTCTAGGACTTGCTATCCAATGCTAATATGAATATGATTAAGTTTTTTTTAAAGCTGATTAAGGTCTAATTTGCAATTTTTTCTGTTATAATCATGGTCTAAATTACAAACTGCTAGTTTATGGACTAAAATATTATTAATTATTTTTCAAAATAAATATAATATATCTAAATGTATTTTACATAAATTTCATGCTTTATTCGTGTTTTTTTTTTCAAATGCATTATTGTGTTGAAAGGAATATTTATCATTCATAGGCAAATTAAAAAAGGAAAGAAATAAATATTTATTGTTTTAAGTAGACATATTAAAAGTATAAATTCACAAAAGTTTTAATACACTGTTATCACATGTCAACCCAAGTCAAGTTTCTAGCCATTGTCACATTTATTATGTTAAATTAAAAACATCAAGTATAATTTGAACTCATCTTTCTACTCTTAAAAATAGAGACATTTGTAATAATCATGAATTTGCCATAGTATGCAACTCAAAGATAGTTAATAATTAATCATATACATTTTTTTGTATTTTTTATTTAATTATATACTATAAACATGTATTTATTCATAAATGTAAATATAAATAGTTATATGAATATAACAATATCTATACTTTATCAACCTTGAAAAAGAAATTTCTATGAATTTTTGCATAAAAGTGATAAAATAAAAGTGATTAAATTATTTTTATTGTAAGTTAACACAATTTTCCATAAAGTTGAAACGTAGAACCAATACACTTAACATATAAACTCATGAGTTTTTATCGAATTTAGAGGTAGAATGAATTTAAGTGATTTTTAACATATTTTGTTGAGGTAGAGACTAGAGACATAAAATCATTAAATTCGTAGAGCCAACTTGTGAGTTAAATAAGAATACTTTATAGCCCATTAAGATGGGTGAATATTCTATTAAATCATTAAATGACATGGCAAGTGGCAACTACGTTTTACAGGGTATCTTCTTTTTTCATTTATTTTTTGTTTGTTTCCTTTTTTTTATTTAAAGCTGCTATTGGAATTAGTTAAATAGATTCGTCTCCGATGGAATGGATCGCCCGAGATTCAACAATATATGGAAGTAAAGAGTTGACAAATCAAAATTAATATATGATTAATGTTGAATAGTTTGATTAGAAAGTCATTATCACTGATGTGCTGATCATTAATGAGATACAATCAATTATGACTTTGATATTCTACCTTTTATTGTAACTCTTCTGTCACTATATAGGTGTCAGTTGTGTGAATTATTGTGTTTATTCTTGTTTCATTAACAAAAAAATCAATCAAGTTCAGGTTTTAAATTGTAACTCTGGAATTCAAGAAAGCTCGTGTACTAGGTAACTTCCTTCATTTTCATATGTAAATTGTACTACATATTTTATTGTTTTGATTTTGATTATATTAGTGCCTATGTGCAATGATTTTGAAAATTAGTAAATCTGAATTAGGCTTCTTAGGACCTAACTGTTTCAGCACGATCATTTTAAATGTTTTCAATCTTTAGCCATTTTTTATCATTTGTAATATCTTCTACTAATAACACCACAAAAGCATGCACAATCATCGATTCTTTCCTACAGCTTTGTTTTGTAAACATTGGTTCATATGCCAATCGAGTTTCGGGAACCTTTTTAACGACAATGGTGGATCTTGAGGGCTACTAAACACGCATGGAAGTTTTTTTTACCATAAATGGAAGTTTAATGTACTATGAACTAAATTAATATTCAGTCGTGTCTTAATTAAATTATGAGATCATTTTGATTTGATTTTCTTACAGGTTAATAAAGTAAATTAAAGCACTAAATCATAACATATGTCATATTTAATTTGATTATATGTTGGTTTATAACTAGAATAAATTAATTTTAAAAAAAAATTATAACTATAAAAACCTTTAAGTGATTAATTTACATTTTAATTCTTTAAAAAAATTCGAAGTCATTTCACATTGAAGAGGGCGTATTTTATTTAAGTAGTATCACATTTTATATTTTTTTTGAACCACATACTCTGTGCGTATCTACATATCACTAATTCAGGTCAAAAAGGAAACTAAAAAAAGGGGGGGGGGGAAATTAGTTACATGTCTCGTGTAAGAAATATAATGTGAGGTCCTATGAGTTGTTATGTGAGGCCAATAAGTTGTTATTGGTAGCTCTAGAAGTTATAATTACAACTCGTGGGACCACATATTAATTATGTTTCTTACACGGATCTGTAATTAATTTTCCCAAAAAGAAAACCAATCTGAAAACTCCAAATTCACAGGAGAGAAGAAATAATGAGCCATATTGAAGGAAGTCAACCTTTGCTATTACCCAATAATAGTCCACATTACACTTCAGCAGAGGTTGAAGACTTATTGGGAAGAGGGGAGAAGAAGCTGGCTAATATAAAATGGTGGAGCAGGATTATTGCATGGGAAGCTAGACTGATTTGGCTTCTATCATGGCCTGCTGTTATTTCTAATGTGCTCAACTATATGCTAAATCTTACCACCCTAATGTTTGTTAGCCATTTGGGTGGCTCACAGTTTGCTGGTGCCTCTCTTGCTTGCCTGGGACTTGTAGGCCTGTCTTTTGGACTCATGGTATGTGTTTGAGAATTCAATTCAATATATTTCCTTTAACCAAAGATAAAATAATAATAATAATAATAATACCAACTACGTGGTACAAATAAATGGAGGCATAATGCTGTTGTGGTTAGTAAAACAACCAAATTTTTAGATAGATTTTTAGTAAAAATTCTCTCTCCTTAAATTCATTGAGTTCTCAAGAAATAAAGATAGATGTGATGAAATTTAAAGATGTGGTTTTCTCCCATCTTTAAATTATGCATAAGATATAGGATGCTCTATTTTATGTGCATAACTTCTAGCTAAATTATATATATTTAAACAGGTAGGAATGGCCACTGCAGTACAAACTCTGTGTGGGCAAGCATATGGGGCCAAAAAATATGCTGTAATGGGCATCATATGCCAAAGGTCAATGATATTGCAGTTAGTGGCAGCTATTCTTCTAACTCCCCTATATTGGTATTGTGGCCCTCTTCTTAGCTACCTTGGAAGATTTGAGAGCAATGACATTGCAGAATTTGGACAAGTTTTTGGGCGTGGATCACTGCTTCAGCTCTATGCATATGTCTTATACTTCCCTCTGCAGAATTTCCTTGTGGCACAGAACATAGTGACCATACAAGCATACATATCACTTGGTGTTTTTTCCTTGCATGTAATTGTCACATGGCTAGTGGTTTCTTTTCTAGGCTTTGGCCTTTTGGGGGCTGCTCTTACATTAAGCTTTTCTTGGTGGATGCTTGCCCTTGCCACAGGACTCTTCTGTATTCTGAGTCCCTCTTGTATGGAAACTTGGACAGGTTTTTCTAGTAAAGCCTTCAAGTCAAAAGGACTCTGGCTCTATTTCAAGATCTGTGTTTCTTCTGCTGCTACAATTTGGTATGTCTTAAATCCTCTCTATGGAAAATTTTCAAGTAGCCTCATTTGTTTTAAGTTAGGTAGAGTATACTAAACTACCAATTCCTTTCTTACAACCCAAAAACAGCATTCTTATACATGTAAATGTTTCATTTTTCATCAATATCAATATCAATATCAAATGCTAGAACAAATAAGACTTGTTACCAAACCTTCATACATTGCAAGAGAACTCCCCTTTTGCATATCTAAACATAATATATATTAAATCTATAAGAAGCTGTGCTGTTTATAAGCCATAAATAGTGAATAATTGTGTTTGATTCTTTGAAAACTAGCTTATGACTTAGTTTTGCTTAAAATCTTTATCCAGTGATATTCAAGAAACATTTGTCAAATTGTTGTAGTTTGGAATCATGGTACTCTATTATAGTGAATCTCATATCACAGATGCTAACCAGCACTGCCATTGGAGTGGACTCTCTTTCCATTTGGTTAGTGATTTTTTGTTGGGGAATTTGCACTATAGTCCTGGTAAGGGAAATTAATACCGGAAGGTCCCAATACATTCCAAAATAATTATAAAGTCCCAGAGGCCCTTTCCTGCAATTGTTTGCTTATCTTCAATGACCATTTTGCCCTCATAAGATAAAAGCATAGACCCCCTGTAGGGACCAGTGAGATGACAACCATCTTTAATGGGGGCAAAATGGTCATTGAAGATGAGCAAACAATTGCAGGAAAGGGCATCTGGGACTTTATAATTATTTTGGAATGTGTTGGGACCTTCCAGTATTAATTTCCCTTACCAGGGACTACACTGCATATTCCCCTTTTTTGTTCCCCTTCAGTTTTTTGTATCATTTTAGCAAAAGATTTATTCCCCTAATTAATAGAACATATAATTCCTCATAATCAGTTTTTTATTCTGATTTCAGTCTCAGCTACATGACCTGGTGCTCCAATTTTAATGTTGGCATGTTATTGGCCACCAGGTTTGTGCTTTTATGGATCAATTGATATCAATGCCAACCTTATACACGCATTTCAACATTTTATTGACAAATTATTATTCTATGTTGATCTTTTATACTGTTTTTTTCCTGGGAAGATAACTTGATAACAATTCATGCAGTGAAAAATAGTTATTTTTCATCTCAATTTTGAAATTGTCGAGGGAAAAATGACATTCTCTGTATTCATCATTAGTATTTTTAGCAATCTTTTTTTCTTTCAAAGTTTTTCAGTAACGCAACTGATTTTTTTGGGGAAGTTAAATAAACTGATTTTTTGTTACTAAAAATATTCACTGCCTATTTTTTTAAAAAGAAAGAAAATAAAAACTAAGGTCTATCGATATTTTGAAGAGGAATATTAGAAACAACCAAAATTGAATGCTAAGAAATGAGAGGCAGGGAAAATTTTAATTCCAATCAAGGGTCTTAGTTCTTCATTGAAATTTCCGAAAATTTGCAGTCTTCATCTATAATTAATCATTTTTAAAAGGGTACTTAAATGCCACTACCGATGTAAAATTTGTGCATGTGAAATAATGATGGCAACTTTCAGTCCTAACAGTTGATTTCATTTGTCTGGACTGAATCGACAGTTGATTTTCTTGAGAAACTCAACTTTTTCAAAACTAAATGATGTCAAGTTAACTTCATTTGGATTCTGTTTTCATCAATTACTATTTCCATCTGATTCTCATTACTCAAAAATCATTTAAATGAAATTTGGAAGGGAAAAGCTACAAATATGTCAATGACAATTTTCAAAAGGTAGAGTTAACACAAAAAAATATTTTGAGGAGCAAATTTGTCAATTGACAATTTTTAAGGGGCAAAAATGACAACAATATTTTCAACCTGGAGCATCACCGTCAATGACAACAAGTTAGCAACAGTATTTGTCAGTTTTGCCCCTTAAAAAATGTCAATTGACAAATTTACTGCTCAATAATCTTTTTTGTGGTAGGAATTCTGGAAATTGTCATTGACATATTTACACCTTTGCTCAATTTAGAATATTAACTGAAAACTTAAGTTTTAACTTTTAATACAGAAATATTTCATTTATTTGTTTTTTTTCCTATAAAATTCAACATAAAACATTAACTACTTGCTCTTGCAAGAACCTTGTCATATACACAACAAAGAAGTGAAATGTGATTAATTGTTTGCAGTGTTCGTGTGGGTAATGAACTTGGAGCAGGTAATCCAAGAGTAGTAAAACTCTCAGTGGCTGTATGTAAAGGAATCAGCATTCTCATCTGCTTAATTCTCTCTGTAATAGTTCTCATATTTCGGGTTGGACTAATCAAACTTTATACCACTGACTCATACGTTATTGAAGTCACCTCCAAACTGTTTCCTGTTCTTGCCATCTATGTACTCATCATTGGTTTTCATAATGTCTTAATTGGTAATTAACCTACATAACCCCATTTACATTTTTTGCTGGATGCAAATGAACTGTTTTTTGCTCTCATTTTAGTTTCCTACAAGGGTAATGACTCTATTTTGCCCTTCAAGTAACCACCCTAGACCACTAGGCACCCTAAACTAACATCAGGTACAATTTAACCCTTGAAGTAACCAAAGTGGTCCAATTTTACCCTCTGACCAATGGAATGTTGACACGTGGAAGGTAAAATTGTACCAAACAGTCCACGTGTCAACATTACATTCACCAGAGGGTAAAATTGGACCAATTTGGTTACTTCAAGGGTAAAATTGGACCCGATGTTAGCTTAGGGTGTCCAGTGGTTCAGGATGGTTATTTAAAGGGTTAAATAGAGCCATTGCCCTTCCTATAATTGATGTTTTCTTGAATATGTCAGGCCAGGCAATTGGAAGTGGAAGGCTAAGTCTAGTAGCTTGGGTGAACTTAGCAGCTTATTATCTTGTTGGCCTCCCCTTGTCATGTGTTCTTAACTATAAAACTAGTTTAGGACTTGAAGTAAGTTCAAGCTCTTGAAGTAATTCATACTTGTCATCATAGCATTAGATTGATAGTAAATTAAGTAGCCTGCTTGATGATGATATGTATGCTTTGTTGGCTTGTTATTTTTTAGGGTCTTTTTTGGGGTTTGATTATTGGCTTTATTCTTCAAACAGCAATAGTCAGTATAATCATGTTCCGAACCAACTGGGATGCTGAGGTACAAAATTTCTGACCTACAAGACCTTCTCTATTTCACTCTCAATCCTTTATACTCCCTCCGATTCTAAATATAAAATCTAATTGATTTTTTTACAAAATCCTATAAAAAAGCAAAATAAGTTAATTATAAATTGATTCACCTATTTTTTTTTCCCTTACACTAGTTTATTTTACCTATAAACTAATGCATAATCTAAAAAAATATATCAAATATGTCATGATTTAATAGCCTATTTTGCAACCTTAACCTCTCCAAAAAAAAGTCAATTAGATCTTAATATATCAAATATGTCATGATTTAATAGCCTGTTTATAATGTGTTTGTACATAGAGTATAATGGAGACATTTTTTGTCACACCTTCTGTTTCTAAACTGTCAATCTGACTTCATCATAAGAGAGAGATAGGGGGAGTAATGAAGACATTATGTTCTGTCACTCCCTCCCTGTTTCTGAATGAATGACTATAGGGAATAGCATCTAACTTCATCATATGAGAGAGATCGATAGTAGTGAAGATATTATTCTGTCACTTTCTATCTCATTGAATGACAATCCTTTCTGTGCACAATGCAATCCACTCAACAAATTCATCATAATCAGAAAAAAAGAATATTGCACCCTTAAAATTCTCTTAAATAGTTAAATCGCTGCTTTTTAAAATTTTACTCGTTTTAAAGAAGGTCTAGAAAGAGAAGAAAAACTGTAATAAAAAAGAGAAGAAAAATAGGAGTCATTTGCAATTATTAAATATACCAACAAAAGTTACAATAAGTAATACTTATTCTCCAAATAACTTGTGTTGTGGACTAAAGTACTTTGTCTAGAAGTGACTTATATTAAGCACCGGTTGTTTATAAGAAATTGAATTTATTTGGTCAAATATAAGAAATTGAATTTGATTGCTCCTTCCCTTGTTAAATATAGGACATATATTTAGGGGGCTGTGAGTTTGTTTCTAAATTTAAGATATCTTGTTAATTCTTCTTAATTTTCTCCAAATCATCACTATTTATACTCCTTAATAATAAACAAGTAAGAGAGAAGAGTAAGAATAAAAGTGGGTGGTTAGAATATTTTGGTAATACTATATGATTTTAAGTAATTTAACAAGTATTTTTAATCTAATCAAATTACGTAAATAACTATTTTATTTAGGAAGGGAGGGGTGTATCATTAGAGGGGGAGACTCGCTCTTTTTTTACTGAATGAGTAACTGTGAGGAATCAATTTAATTAACTCCATCATTTTAGATGTAAATTATTTAAACTAACGAAGTAAGGTGATCATTCTAAGCTAAGTGTCATCATTGGTTTAATTTTGATTTCATAGGTTGAAAAAGTTGCTGCTCTTTTGAAGAATTCTGCTGATGTTGAGATCAGACTTGGCTGCTGATTGTTGAAAACATTTACCTGGTTCAGTCAATTTATTGATTCGATGTTAACAAAAAAGTAGGCACAAAAATTATTATAGTTTTTTACTTTTTTTCGCTTCAGATGATTACCCTTGTAGCCATCCAAATGAGAAAAATTAATTTATTACCTCATGTATTATAAGTTTATAACCCATTGCAACATTGTACCTTGAAAATCAAATATTAGATCTTTTTATTTAACTTAAGTTTATTTTAAACGCAAGTACTTGATTACCCTTGTTCTCTCTTCCCATTGGCACGAATAATTAATATATAATTCTTATATATTCTAAATCAAATATGAACTGATAAGGAATGTGAACCAAACAACTTGGAGTCCAATTAAAAGAGGAAGAGAGAGACTAAGACGAACGCTAGGTAAACTTATATAATGTGACATATTGGTGAATAAATACTCAAAAAGTTGATTACCAATAGAGCACAATTGCGTCCTATGACCCATGTTGTTGACCTCATGTAGTGAGATAAGATTTTGTTGTTGTTATAATATGGAAAAAAATCTACAATTTTCTCTAACCAACATTTTTATTATAACTCTTACCTAAATTTTCAACAAGGGTGAGATTAAAAAACAATCATTAAGGATCTCAATATGGATTTATATTTAGAAAAAAAAATTGGACAAACTAAACTGATCTCTAATACAAGAATTAGTTGACTTTTTTAGATGAAATTAAAGGACCTATATAAGTTTTCATGATAATAACATATCATCAACTATATTGTTACATTATATATTAACTTTTGAGTCAAATAAACTAGTTTAAATAAAAAATTCAAGCAAATAAATTGATTAAAAACTTATTTAACTTTCTTAGAATTTTTCAAAACAAGTTAACTAAGTCTCATTTTAAGAACCAAAATTAGTGTTAATAAACACATTAAGTAGTTGGTATATACCCATTTGAAATATCAGATTTATGAAACTTGATTTTATTCAAATTTATTTATATTTAGTAGAACTGAAAGGAATTTGTATGTTTAGAACAAAAAAGAAAGAAAGGATTTGTATGAGAAAGTCAATGAAGTGTTTATCCTTCAGTTAAACAAATGCATTTATTTATAAGTTATTGTTACGAGTTTAATATTATTACCATACTTCTTTTATTGTGTGCAGGCTCTATCTTTATTATGTTATATAAATTAGTCTATTTTATAAGACGATCGGGTATTGATATTTTACAAGTTTGTAATTTGTAATGTTTTGCCATTGAACTTTTGGTAGCGGTCCTTTAATTTTAGGGGATTACATTAATCCCCAACGATATAGTTAGGTGACGTCTTGGACCATTTATCCATTTAGGGTATTGATATTGTTAGCTGTGTTCCGTTCCTTTCCTTGGGTGACTAAATAAACGTTCGAAACTAAAATTGAAAGACTAATAAAAACATTTACCTTAAGTGAAAGTGATTATAAGGATATGACATGTTACTTGCCCCTTCTTAATCATAAGATTAATTTAACTTTTTTGGTGAAATAAAATCTAAAAATTTAATCATTTTAGATTGTATTGTTATCTATTTTCTCAAAACTAATTGGGGAAATTAATTTGAGGTCCCCCACAAGGGACCTAATATTAGAAAAGTCCCAAAAGTTGGGAAAATTAATGTAGGGTTCTAAGGGACCTCACTTTAATATATTTGAATAATGAAAAGACAGTTTTGCCCCTAGCCTATTAACACTTGTCATATGTGCCCAGTAATTTGTCAAAGTTTGCCCAAAGAGTTGTCAAGCGTGCCCAGTAACTTGTCACTTTGCCCTGCCCATTAACTAAAAGAGTATTGACCATTAACTTGTTACACATGTCGCGCCCAACTACTTGTCACATGTGCCCAATAATTTATCAAGGTTTGCCCAAAGAGTTGTCAAGATTCAAGCGTGCCCAGTAACTTGTCATTTTGCCCAGCCCATTAATTTAAAGAGTATTGGTCATTAAGTTGTTACACATGTCCAACTAGTTGTCACATGTGCCCAGTAACTTGTCAAGGTTTGCCCAAAGAGTTGTCAAGCGTGCCCAGTAAGTTGTTACACCTTGACAAGTTAATGGGCACATGTGACAAGTGTTAATAGGCTAGGGGTAAAACTGTCTTTTTACTTTTCAAGTATATTAACATTAATTTTCTCAACTTTTGGGACTTTTCTAGTATTAAGTCCCTTGTGGGGGACCTCAAATTAATTTTCCCAAACGAATTTATTCTACTTATAAACTAAGTTATAATATAATTACACATGACATATATCATGATTTAATAGTCTAATTTGTTTGATTAATTTCTTAAAAAACGTTAAGTAATTTTATATTTAGGAATCAAGCAAGTACTACTGTTAAATATTAAAATGTGTTGTTTTAATCCGTGTGAATGCATAAAAACATTGGCAAGAAAAAATCTATAACTCGTATATATAATTTGCTCAACTACTGTGAACAAAGCCATATGAATATTATAAGAGATAGGGAATTGAATTTGATGTGACGGCTGAATAATTACAACTAAAGGTCAATCAATATCATGCTTCCCATACTCGTATATATATTTCGCTCAAATATTGTGAACATAGCCATACGATGAATATTATAAGAGATAAAGTACTTGATGTGACGGCTGAATAGTTACAACTTACAACTAAAGGTCAATGTCATGCTTCCCATTACCATAGCTAACTAATCTATCCTTCGTTCACATGAATACCGAAAGAAAAATGTGAAAATTTGAAAATAAGATGTGAGCAGGAAAAGCATATAAAGTTACAGGAATTTGAAGGCTGCCATTATAATATGTTTGGTTGGACATTCGGTGGACACAAAGACAAGCGTAGGCACAGCCAATAAACTTGAATGGTAGGTAACAATGATAAAGAATGAATCATATTCGACAGTAGCTCACAGCACTCACTCATTTTAAAGCATCTTACTAGTCACATTGAATAGGTAACACTTTTTTTGTTTGGTGAAACTATATACTAGTATATAGTAAAGTGGCTTGAAAAGGAGAAGGAGGCAGCACTATGGGCACGGCAGGAGAGTACCAGTCATTGTTACTCCGGCTAGACTCACATGCTCGGATTCAAGACTTATCGGCGGAAACCATCGAGGAGTTTCTGGGGCAGCCGGCGGTGGAGGCACGGTGGTGGCCAAGGCTGGTTGCTTGGGAGTCAAGGATCCTATGGCTATTGTCTGGAGCTTCCATTGTTGTGTCTATCTTCAATTACATGTTGAGTTTTGTGACATTGATGTTTGTTGGTCATTTGGGTACACTTGAGCTTGCTGGAGCTTCTATTGCCAGTGTTGGAATTCAAGGTCTTGCTTATGGAATCATGGTATGCCCCTCTTCCTCTCTTTTATTATGATGACAACTTTATAAACAGATGGTAAAAATAAACACCTAATGTTGTATAGAAGGTGTAATTTGTTTCCAATATACTGGAGTTTTTCCAATAGCATTAGCATTCAGTATCCTAAAGTCACTTTTTTGAGCATTCATATTTCCAGTAATACCATATCCTAAAGTAAGTGAAAGCTAACTCCTTTATTAAAGTGAAAGCATATATTTCTCTGATTTTACTATTAGTAGTATGAGGTAACCTCAAAATGGTGCCAGTCTATGCCATTTTACAAAAACAACTTCCTTTTTTTTAATGATAATACCAAACAGATATACATATATAACAAACTATAACAAGTCACAATGCTTTATGGGAAATAAACTCATTCCTCAAAATGTTAAGTTCATAACAAGAAAATGTTTGATAGAAAATATATTCATAAACACTGATATGAATTCCAATATTGATGGTTGAAACAGTTGGGTATGGCTAGCGCAGTTCAAACAGTGTGTGGGCAAGCATATGGAGCAAGAAAATTATCAGCAATGGGAATAATATGCCAGAGAGCAATCATTCTACACTTGGGAGCTGCAATAATTTTGACATTCCTTTATTGGTATTCTGGGGCAGTCCTAAAAGCCATAGGCCAATCTGAAAGCATAGCAGAACAAGGCCAAGTTTTTGCAAGAGGAATTATACTTCAGCTTTATGCCTTTGCCATAAGCTGCCCTATGCAGAGGTTTTTGCAAGCACAGAATATAGTAAACCCTTTGGCTTATATGTCTGTGGGAGTTTTCCTTCTTCATGTGGGTTTAAGCTATCTGGTTGTCTATGTTTTGGACTATGGACTTTTTGGTGCTGCTCTTACTCTTAGCTTTTCCTGGTGGGTCCTTGCCATTATAAATGGTCTTTACATTATTTTTAGCCCAAGGTGTAAGGAAACTTGGACTGGCTTCTCTATCAAAGCATTTAAAGGCATTTGGCCTTATTTCAAGCTCACTGTTGCCTCTGCTGTTATGTTATGGTATGCGTTTATTTCTTACTTTATTTTCCCTTTTTGTTTTAAGCATATTTGTGTTCAGAACATATCCATTCTGTGTTTTGATTCTGTTTCCATGTAAAAGCTATTTCTTTTGGTGGACAAATGCAAAATTTTTAAACTACAAGAACAAAAGAAAATCCTAAATGGTTTCAGCTTCAAAACCTTGTAAAGGTGGGACTTGTGAGTGAAATGTGTGAAAGTGGGGTGACATGGATACTCTTTTTCTTAAAAACCTTCTACTCCGGCTTTTCATATCATTCATTTGAATAACTTTGGGGCTGAAAATGCATCTTCCTGCAGTTTGGAGATATGGTACAATCAAGGACTTGTGCTTATATCAGGACTACTCCCCAATCCTACAATAGCACTGGACTCCATTTCCATTTGGTATATTCATAACCAAAACTCTCATTGTCCTTTTTTTCAGTATCAGCCATGTTACCTAATAAATACAATCTCCATTCTGATTTGCTTCCAGTATGAATTACCTGAACTGGGACATGCAGTTTATGTTGGGTCTCAGTGCAGCAGCCAGGTTTGTTTCACAAAACTAATACTCCCTCTGGTCTAGAATATAAGTAACTTCTAGAAGATTTTATTGATCCATGATATGAACCACTTAGAGAGTAATAAATGCTTATACGTCAATTTTGCCTGTATGTTAATGCTTGAATGTGGCTCCTTATAGTTTTGTCTCTCCTTCAAAACCTCATTCAATAGGGAATAAGTTGAACATTTCTTTTTTAATTCAAGACGGATTGAAATAGGTAAGAGTTTTTCCTTAGTTCCAGTGATGTAACTGAAATGAACTTATATTGTGGATTGGAGTGAGTATTTTTTCTTAATTTACATTCTCTTAGATTCATATTGATGAGAATGTTTGTGCAGATGTGTTAATGGGAATATGGTTCTTTTTTGTTGTTTGTTTCAGTATAAGAGTGAGCAATGAACTTGGAGCAAATCATCCAAGATTAGCAAAATTTGCAGTGTTTGTAGTGAGTGGGACAAGCACCCTTATCAGTATAGTTTTCTGTGCAATTGTCCTCATATTCCGGGTTGGTTTGAGCAAGCTCTTCACTTCTGATGATGAAGTGATTGCAGAAGTCTCTAGTTTATGTTCACTGCTTGCTATTTCTGTTTTCCTCAATGGCATTCAACCTATACTTTCAGGTACCTATATACACAAACAAAAAAATATGCATGCCAATCTTTGAAATGTCCATAAATATTAAAGAAATTTAAATTCAAACAATTTTTCTATTCATTATATGGCATGGAAACATTAAGAATGGATCTCACTATTCACTGCTTTTAAATGGTACAGTTTAAATATTGATGTACCCAATTTTGTTTACTTTTTGAATGTGTGATGCTTGTATTTTAGGAGTGGCAATTGGAAGTGGATGGCAAGCTATAGTGGCTTATGTAAACTTGGCTTCATACTATGTGATTGGGCTTACCATTGGATGTGTTCTTGGCTTCAAGACCTCTTTAGGAGTAGCTGTGAGTTTCAACACTCTCTTTACTAATTCAAATTTATGAACATTTATTTAAATATCTAATAAAGAGACTTTTGTGGCCTTGTTTTCAGGGAATCTGGTGGGGGATGATAATTGGAGTTGTAATACAGACAGTGACTCTAATAATCTTGACAGCCAGAACAAACTGGGATGCAGAGGTAATAAACAAAATAACAAAAACAACACTATTTTTCTATTTATTTAGATTCAAATGCATGCTTAGGATAACGTTAAGATGGCTCAAAAACTTAGTTGGTAATGAAAAAGGTTAGTTAAATAAAAAAATGTGTGTTTACAATAGTAGTAGGAATAATAGATGAGATGTTTTATCTAAGAAGCCACTAAAGTTGAAACAACTTTTTATATTTAAACATTTTGGAATTGACATCAATGTATCATTCAAATAAATGTACTTCAATTTTACTTTTTTATAACAAACTAGACAAGTATAAATCCTAGTATACTAATCAATTTCTACCTTAAATTCAATTTGTTAAAATAGTTGGAATATAAGAGCCACTTTCTATTAAATGACTTGTTATTACCAGATGAACTGACTTATTTGTACTGATCATAATATGTAGGTTGAAAAAGCTGTTGCAAGAGTAAAGAGGTCAGCAGAGACTGAGACTATTGATCAGCTGGTTGGAAATGTTTAGAGATATTTAGATCAGAAAAATGAAGTTTTGTTGCACTAGAATCAATTTTGGGAATGAAAATTTTGAATGATTCAATAATGTTTGCCGATCATAAAAATCAAAGTATTCGAGCTGTAGTGTGAATTGTAGTCAATCCAAATTAATCTTCATATTATCTTATGGGTTCATTCTCTGCATTCATTTTTTGACAAGTTAGTAAATTCAGTTGTCATTCTCTTATTCATTTTATGTTTTAATCATTATTTGTAAATGGTCAAATTTTAACACAGATGAAAAACAATAGAAGTAGAGAATGTGTACGCATTTTTTTACCAGTTTAATTCATAAATTTATATTTTTTTATGGCATGTCATCATTATCTACATCCATTTTTCAAAAATCTTTTAAATAATTTGGTATTTTAGGTGAGACATTATTTAATTTCCACTTTGCAAAGTGAAGTATCAGATTTTATTTTTTTGGGGGGGGGGGGATTTTAAACTTTTTTTTTTCTACAGATGGATGATATGCTCTTTTTGATAAATTTCGAGTTTGACTTCAAAGATATGCTCTTTTAGCCAAAAAAAAATGGAAATATTATCATATCCATTTATGAAGTAATTGTTCAGATTGTTTGAGTGTAACTATCTTACAAACTTCTTTTATAAGATATATACTCCACAGACTAAAAATTTCATGTGTCATGTGCAGGGGTCAATAGAATGTACAAGTTTATTATATGAATGTACATATTCATCTAAAAAGGTATAAAAAATTAATGCGAAATTGTTATCAAGTTAAGAGTTAAACAATATCAATGCTCAAAAAATTTGAAAGCCTAGGATCAAAAAGTAAATGAAGTATCACCACAACAACCATAAAATAAACTTTTCATTATTGCATTATTATTATCTGCGTGGTTCATAATAAGATTTTTCTTTCGCCCAAAAACCATAATAATAAGATTTATTACAACTACAAAATGATTAACAAACAAAACATTTATCTCACTATATGGGGTCAACTACATAGATTATACGATGTATTATCGTTATCCATGTTCATGAGTTTCAACAAACTTAAACTTTGACTATCTAGACCTAACACAACCCTCTCTTTGCCTCGAGCTTATGACCACCTAGAATATAAACATGGCGGAGTTACAAGGATGATCTATGTTAATAAAAATAAGAAACCGGGTGGCCTTCACACTTCCATAGGCACAACAAATGCAACAAACATACAAGCAGCTCAAAACTCCTATCAAATTAGATAAAACAATACTTCGTCATCAATACTTGGAAACACAAACGCAGCTAATCATTTGTCAATATCAGAAGCAACAGTAATGTATGCATCCAATATGTACTATGAATGAACGCTATCACGATCCATGCACATCTTCAACCTTATTCAATTGCAAGGAACAAGATGATGACATTCAAACTAAGTACTCATTGTAAATGAGAACTGTTTTACTAATGCACAAGTTTCAAGCTAGACATTTATTTGAAAAGCAGCATGAGAAGTTGGCGCAGCTTCATAACTCAGGCAGCTTCATAATTCAGACAGACAACTCAGTCTTGGACACAAGGATACCATCATTATCAGCATACAACCATTCTCCTTCATGAATCAAAGCTCCTGCCATATGAACAGAAACATGCATTTCACCAGTCCGTTTCTTGTTTGATTTTAGTGGATTTGTCGCCAGGGCTCTCACACCGATGTCACATCCATTGATCTCATCAACATCTCTAATGCATCCATTCACCACAATCCCTGCCCACCCATTGTTTTGAGCTAGTTGCCCCAAGTTTCCTCCCACCAAAGCGCATCTTGTGCTTCCTCCTCCATCTACTACAAGAACTCTTCCTACCCCCTTTGTTTCAAGAAGCTCCCTCACCAACACATTGTCTTCAAATACCTTCAGAGTTACAATAGGACCTGAGAATGCCTTCCTTTGACCATAAGTCTGGAAAATTGGTTGCAACACGCGCAATTCACCAGTCGGTACATGCTTTCCATTTGAATCACAAATATCTGCTGTAGCTAAAGAGGCCATATTTCTAGTACAACTCACTACAAATTCCACAATTAAACAAACATACATTCAAATAATTTCGAGTTCTTAAAATTTCACCAACAAGATCTCATGAAAGAGGAAGACCTAAACTTACCTTGATCAAATCTATACTTGATGTTACAGATTGAAGTAGTTGGAATGTGTGAGCGTGTGAGGGGGATGCTTGTGCTGGGTCTTAAGCTTCCACTGTAAGAAATGGAAGTAATTAAGTTTCTGAATTTGGTGATGGTGGTGAGTGAATTACTTCTGCAGAAGAAAGTCATACGCACGGCACTGAAATATGAAACATACCCTGCAAAAAATTTAATGATAATAGGCAGAGCTCGTAAGATTTGGGAGGTCAACATGTGAAAGCATTAGACATGTTTTGGCAAATATCAAAATTATGGGCAATAATTCACTGAAAATGTGTAACACCTAACATTTTCCTACTATATAATAGGCAATAGATTGATTCTACCCAACTAACACCCACTAATTTTTAAAATCTAACTAGTATGAATTCACTGGTTTCTTGATAAAATTAATGAATCCCACAACCATTTAAATCATGGTAAGAAAAACGGAACAACAATCTCTTCAAACCATTCGCACTAAACAGCTAGAAACAAAACAAAGCATAACCGAGTCTTGAATCTTCATTTCTAGACATAAATTATCATATAATACTAAAATCTAATCCTAATCAGCTTCTAATCATAAATCACCATCTATCAACTTCAATTGATGCATAAACTCAAAGAAAATGTCAGTGGGCAATAACTCAAAACAAAACAAAACAAAACAAAAAAGAAATACTTCCTCCGGTCCTAAATATATCAAATATGTCATCATTTAACAACCTATTTTGCAACCTTAATCTCTCCAAAAAAAAAAAAAGTCAATTGGGTCCTATAACTATAATCCAACTAAAGCCCATAAAAACTTTGAATCCCTTTAAAATTCACAACTGATATGCATACAATTTGAACCTCCAACAGAGCAGGGATTTCATTATAAATATCAACAAATACATGAAGAATGAAATATTGAGGAATGTATATGCAGTTGTTGATGCAAAATGAGAGAGAGCAACAAAAGATATAGACTAAAATTGGGTCAAAAAGAGAGCAGTGGAACACAAAGCAAGAGAGAATGTATCAATAATTTAAAGATTTAAACCCTAAAACTCAGATCGAAAGAAAAGGATGTTCACCTCTTTGTGTTGTTGGTGGCAGTGGAGAAGGCAACTCACATTTTGTTTCAGGCCTTTAACTAATTTATCTCAAATTCTCAAATTTCTAATTTTCTAATTCATAAAGAAAATATGTGTGTGTGTATTTACTTACTTAAAAATGCATTTATTCTATAAATTGATTTACAATCATTTTCAATTTATTAATGGCACCCAAAACATCAATTAATTAATCATTACTATTTCAATTTAATAAAGCATATTCAACCGATATTAGTTGCACAAAATATCCAACTTGCACTAACATGTTATAAATGAAACTTGTACCATCAATAGGGGTGCAGTTCGATTGTTTTGGTAAAAACCTAAGTAACCGAAAATCAAATTTATCAAATTATGAAAAATGAACTGCAGCCGAATAATTCAGTTCATTTTTCTATTTAATTTACTCCCTCAATCGTCAAAATTCAATTAAAGTTAAATTATGGTCCAACCTATTGAGAAAGGTCATCAAAGTCATATATCTTTGTTTGTCAATATAGCCACCTCTACTGGAATGAACTGCCTTATTTGTACTGATTATAATAGGTAAGGTGAAAATGCTTATCCATTCAACATATATTTTGAGTTAAAATCAGTTTTAATTTATTGAGGATATTATTATTATCAAAGAACCAAGTAGCATTCATACTCTGATAAAAAAAAAATAGCATTCATACTACACATTGTTAAAGGGACCTCCCCCTCATCTCGTAAGACCAACTGAGTATTATTGTTTGGTGTTATATTTCTTTAATTTATTGTTTTTTATATCATCACATATATTTATGAGAATCTGACTATGCTTTGTGATTATTTCATAGCTGCTTTAATTTGTTGTGCTGCATTTCAAGATCAACGAGTATATCTAATGAATTTATATTCTCCCCAGTGAAGAGCTTTCTAAGCACTAGAAAGACGTCTGAAAGAAAGCATGAGGAAGATTGAAATGACTTGCTATGATATTTTTTGGACTGAAAATGACTTGCTATGATATTTTTTGGACTGAAAATGACTCGCTATCATCATCATCATCAATATATCATAAAAGAGTCTTCCACCAAAATCACTGTTCATAAGTACTGTTGATAAACAGTGTTTATATAAGTGCATGAACAGTGTTCATAAGCACTTGCAGGTACATTCTCTTTGTCCCTTCGGCCGTGAATTGGAAGAGACTATTGAACACATTTTTTTCTTATGCCCTCTTGCCCGGGCAGTCTGGTGGGGAGCCCTCTCCATCAGAGCAGAATGGAGTAATTTAAACTCCTTTACAGAATGGTTCATGTCTTCTATTTTCTCTCTTTGGAAAGATCAACAGTTAGCTGTCATTACCAAGATGATTACTCTTTTGAATCAACTTTGGATGTTGAGAAACGGCATAGTTCACAATGGGTCTCTTGCCTCTCCCTCGAAAGTCCTGTATCAGATCAGTCAAGCAACATCTCTCAACTTAGTTGCTTTCTCTCAGTCTTCAGAATCTCCGCAGTTGAATTCGTTTCCCAGACAGATAGATCGACTTCCAACACTGACTTGTCATATCTTTCAGCATGATTGGAATATCTTACTGCACTGTTCTCATTCCAACTCTGGTTCATTTTGTGAATTGCAGATTTTCTTCCATTCATCCATCATCCAATGCTTCATTTGGCACAAACTCAAGCATCAATCCTCTAATTTCATCCTTCGATGTATCAGGGCTATCATTCATTGGATTCAAGACTCCGACTTATTCTGCAATGATCATTCTGGCCAACTCATCCTTTCTCAATTCAGTTCGCAAGCTGACATCGTTGGGAAAGATATATACTGCATGCTCAAATCTTTTATTAGCTACTCTTACTTTCAAGTAGATGTTGAACTTATTTGTGATTTTATGAAAGAGCACCTTACTTTTTATGCTCCTTCTTCTTTTTTTATTTAAGATTGTAGCATTGTAATATACTTTTTTTTATCTCGTTTTAATGAATTGTCATTTATAAAAAAAAAAGGTCTACAATTTTAGGTGAGGAGGCTTGGGAACATACTCCTACATTATCTCTTAATTGTGAGTTTGACTATCACTGGAGTACTGGACTATTTTATTTAATACGAGATAATTTACATAATTACATTGATCGAAAAAGTTAACTAGACTGTTGTCTGCTATAGACAATAAAGATATACTCTATAAAAACGTATCTTCTTTATAAAGATGAATACATTCATTGAAGTGGAAAAGAGAGAACGTGTGAGAATAATGAAAAACTATAATGAGTGATTAAATCAGCTAAAATGAAAAATTAACGAACAAGTTAAGGCAATTTTAGATGTCTTTTATAAATTAGGAAGATACCTTAAGCGATGATCATTTCTTATAAAAATCAATGGAGGAAGTATCATTATTATGTAGTTACATTATTGAGTGGTGGAGCCACATTTACTGGTCCCTTGTTTGAAGGAGGGAACATGATTATTTTCAATTATGCAAGTTTTTTTTTCTTCTGATAAAAAAAAGTTTTTCAAAGATAGTTAAAGCAATACCGTCACAATATGAAACAAAAGTTTAGTTCTAACAAGGAAAGATGGATTTCTATCCTTGTAGCTGACAATTTATGACATAGGTATGTCACAGAATGGAGCAGAAAATAAACTTTTAAATAAATACTAATTTTAAGCGGTATCATCAAATATCTTAGTACAGGTTTAGTACAAAAGCCTTATACAAATAATATAGTTCATATGTTCTAAAACGTCAGACACAATTACTCCATCAACAGAGGTTGCATTTCTGAGTTTTCCATGAGGCATGACCTAATATTCTATGAATACAATAGAGTGATAGACATGTCCGATGCATATACAGTATTAATACAACCCACCAAAAGGACCACACCATATCATTGTGCAGGCCAAATTTTGACGTAGGATTTGCTTGTGGACATAAAATTATCCATCCAAGTGTAATCCTAAGTTTATATACGAGATATAAGGAGTGGGATAGACATCAGTGACTCTTCGCCCATCACTGGCTGGAACAAATCTAGTTCCCCGTACCGCTCCAGGACCCGCATCCTGCAGTCTTCAGCAGCCATAATTCCAGTAGAATATGCACCGTGCACAGACCCAGGGAAGCTCATGCTTGTGGCTTCCCCGGCGAAAAATAAGTTGTCTACTGGGACTCTTAACCTCTCATACAGTTCATGGGGTTTCCCAACCATGTCATAGCTATAAGACCCTAGTGAGTCAATCTCTGAGCCCCATCGAGACACAAGATACTGAATCTGCAAGATTTGAGCAAACCATATGATAGAATAAGTAGACTATACCTTGAAACAAAAGAAGAAAGCTGTGCAACTATTGTTTCCTCTCTCAATAAGACCAACAAGCACCAAAATTTGGATTCACTAGGCTAGCTTAAACCAAGTAATCAGAATAGAGACTCGTGTTTCTCATAAGTAAAAAAAAAAAAAAACAAAACAAACATTATATATATTTACCGGTGGAGATGCTTCAGGAAGGATCTTCTTGAGTTGCAAGAAGGCAAAGTTTGCGGCTGCTTCATCAGACATTTTCTCAATGTCTCGGGCCAATTGCCCAGCAGGCATGTAGACAAGTACAGGATGACAGGCTGCCTTGTGGATATTAAGGAAGTAGCTGCATCCATAAGTTGTATCTGCAACTACTCCCAAGAACTCCACATTCGGCCAGAAAACATTTCCAAAGTGCAAGATTATCTTATTTTCAATCCCCACCCCTAGATCAGCAATGGCAGCTTCTTTCCAGTCAGGTAGCTTGGGCTCAAACTTGATTCTATTAGATTTGAGCACCCCAAGAGGAACAGTAATAACAGCAGCATCAGCCGCAAATGTTTTCCCACCTTCCACTGTCACTTTTACTCCGTTGTATCGCCTTGTTATATTTGTGACCCTGAAGAGATGTATTGTCAATACCGACTAATTTAGTTAAGAAGCATGACAGAACATGTGCATCCAAATATTTTCTTATAATGGTCTGTACCTGTGTCCCAAGCGAATGTCAAGACCCTTGGCTAGGCTATGTATAACAGGCAGATAGCCCCTAATCATAAGACCATGCCCACCAGGGAGCAGTTCTTCCTGTGAATTCAAGTAGAGAGACATATAAGAGATAATATTTTTTAAAATAGAAAAGAAAATAAATTCGCAGGTTTCTAGCTGTTGCTAAAATTAGGGCCACTATCAATTCAATCCCAGTCCACTAGACAATTAAGTATCTGCGTGGCAGATTTTTCATTTTTCAATCATGAAACTTAGATAAAATTCTCAACTGTTAGTTATCAGGTTAACCAATAGAATCATGAAGTGGAGAAACTTTTTCTGAAGGATCATAAAATTTGTAATTTTATTGGAGAACCCGATAACAAGCACTTGTAAACTTCAACTAAGTGCTCTCTCTTTTCATCTCAAACACTAGCCCCTAAGGTTGGTTTAATGCTTTACAAGCAGCTGAAAGAAAACCTGCACATCTCAGCCCAACCCCCCATCCCTATATGTATCACCAATAATGCTAGAGATTGTATCCTCAAAAATAATCTCTCTGCAATGCATTTTGATACATAATCCTAAATGGTGACTTGAGAAGTTTACATAATATATCGGTCATAGAAAGGATGCATGTTGAGGACTCATGCACCTGGCTATGAGACGACTCTACAATTTTTTTCTTTCATTACAAGAGCTACCTGTATGTAACACCAAAGAGAATAAATCATTCAGTGTATAATATACAGAGGAAAAAAAGGTAACAGTAAGCTGCTGATTGAAATTTAAAAAAAAAAAAACCATAAATAAGGACTTGAGGTAAAATTAAAAATTGAACTCTTTTTAGTTTTTATGCTAGTACTTAGTCCTATTTCCTAGCCTACAAATTTTCTTCCCAGAATCCAAGACTTGGCAGATGTAATATGGATTTACAAAGCACTAATACAATATCAAGATGATCAGGGGACGGCAAGTACTATAAGGAGTGTGAGAGCTGAGAACTAAAGTTGCTAAACACAACTGCTAGTTATGCGACTGTCCACTCCCACTTTACTGACAGTTATAAACCTTTTAGCCTAAATACCGCTCATATCTACAGATGATATGTTTTTACAAGATACTTATATGATTCATTGACACTTATAAAAGGCTACATTTGAATAGAGTAAAATGTGAAGAGATATTCATAGAAATGTAGATGACGTAAATATAGGTATCATCATTTTCCTGCTCATTTTCACTCCAACAAAGCATAAGCTTAAGTTTCAATGAATCTAGAGCCAACCAAGAATAGTGCACACAAAAGGTTAAAAAGAAACAAAACCGGAGCAATTTTAATCTATCTGCCTGCTATAAGTCAATGACATGGTGAAGCATTTTTCTATGTTTTCTTTGATGAAAAAGTTGGCTATAATGAAGGTTAAAAAAATCCCAATAACCCTTATTTTATTCAAATTACCTCATCCCAACATTTCAAAGATATTGTATCCGCATCTGCAGCAAACCAACCCTCCATTCTGCACAAATACCACTGAAGTACTTTGTGGGCAAGCCCTTCCAACCTACACCAAATAGTGGATATTAGCATTTCCACTACTTTAACCTCAATTTAAGAAAAATGACATAGATGATGTGAATTCTATTCAAGTACCAACCTTAATTCAGGCTTTCTTTCGAAAACAATTGAAAGAGCCCGGAGCACAGACATGTCTTCACTAAATTCCTTCCTCACATTATTAGTCTGCATTTTATGTCAAGGACAATCATTAGATAGTGTTCACATTAGCAATACAGAATTAGAAAGAAGTCAGATGGAATATCATAACAATCCATACAAAATTTTCCATCGTATAATTCAAGGAATCACATAAACCAACCCATTATTATTAATGAAAAAAATGGCTAACCTCCTGCAAAATTGTCTCAAATGATACACCAACTTTTTGGACTAATTCTTGGGGAACTTGTTTTCCGTCCATATCAAAGAGAGCATAGCTGCAAAAGCCAAGTTGATGAATATTCATCAAGGAGAACGTACAAACAAAAATTTCTAACACATGGATGGTGCTTAAATAAAAATAAAACAAAAAACGAATGTCATAAAAGAACATAGGATAGCTCATCAATCATGTAACAAGCAAAATAGTGTGACAGCTAGACAAAGAGAAATCAAATGTTTACCTTTCTAAATCATGGTCATATAGAACAGAGTTATCCTCACTAGTTCGATACAAGGGAAGTCCCAGCCTCCCAATCACTGGAGCTAGTGGATTCTCTTGGCAAACTCCATGCAACCATGATGCACCCAGGTCAACAGGAAAACCAAATGAGTAATTAGTGTGTATTCGGCCACCCAGTCTATCCCGTGACTCCAAGAGAACAACCTGATCAAATCAAAAATGCACCAATTAAACAATGAGTCATAACTGTCCAGAACTCGTTAGGCTAGAAAAGTTAGTTGTACTTTGTAAAGATATATAAACTGCCATTAAAAAATGTGTAGTTTCAACTCTCAATTGTGAAATCTTATACACAAGAGAGTAATCTAATGCTCTCCTGCTTCACCTATATGTAGATAATTGTTTTCACTACATAATTTGCATTATTGAAGCAAAACATGTCCTTGCATTCATGTCACTACCAATACCGGGAGGAAATGAGATGATGAATATCAAAACAATACGGGGGGGCCTTTGTTAAATACAATATTCTCAATGAATACTGTTTTTAGCAAAACTCAATGAATACTGTTTAATTTGACTCAAATACAAATATAGGGAGTATAAATATAACACCCAATATCATTGCCTGAAGCAGTAATGCATCTATATGATCAGCCTAACCAACAGAACAAATGGCAATCAAACTTCAGCAGAAACATGAATAGCCAAGACAAAGTCAATGTTTGATGTGATAGCTTGATGACCCCAGAAATTCTCCAAATGTAATTTATATTTATAGTAATAAATATAATGCAGCTAATCTGACACGCAGAGAACTACATTCATGAAAATCACTTGCCAATCATACAAGTAAATAAGCTGCAAAGTAATAGATGGATGACAAAAGTTTGATTATATTCTCTTCATTACCTGAAAGGAGGCATCCTGAAGTGCCCGAGCGGCAGCAACTCCAGCCATTCCACCACCTATGACAATAACAGATGGTGACCTCTCCTGCTGCCTACCATCGTTCGCATAGCAGAGAGCTGCAAGAGTGAAGAAAACAAGTTTGTATAAGAGAGACTCCCCAAACAAAACTATACAAACTCTAGCTCCCTTCGTTCTTAAATATAAGATCACGTTCAAATTTCAATTTGTTCATATAAGACACTTTCTAATATTTTCAAACTTTTTCACAAATAAACCCTAATAATATTTATCTATAATGAACAAGCAAAAGAGAGAGAGAGAGTAGGAATGATGGTATATAGTTAGGGTAGATTAGTAATGTCCTCTACTAACAACTAACTTAACTGACATCCTTCATCTAATCAAATTAGGAAAAGTGATCTTATATTTAGCAACGAGGAGTATTATCAAAGTCTTCTGGTATGACACAATCATCTATAAACTAAACTTCAATAAAGTGTACTATCAGAATATCCTTTTTTAACTCAATGCTTAAACTTGACGACTCTGTTACAAATGCCCACCAAATCAAAGAACTAACTCACCACATAGTCATATACCATGGTCAAACCCTAAGTAAGTCATTCATAATTTGATTTTCCCGAATATTTTATCTCAACTACTTTATTTCACTTATATACTACTAACAAATAATTTTTTTTTTGATAAGGCTAACAAATAATTTAATAACACACAAAATATGCTATATGATCAACTGGTTAATAATAATAAAAAAATACATATAACATATTTAGCTGAAATAAAATTAAGTCACAAGCTACTGACAAAAAACACAGAAAGGCTTAAAATAATAATAAAAAAATAGAGCAAACATGAACTACAAACCTCTGCGTATTTGAGGATTATTACTCTTTCTTGACTCCATTTACGAAGATATTCCAAAATTCAGATAACGACTACTGTTAATATCACTTAACGACGACCACTCCAAGGGATATGGATTCTTCTCAAACGGAAATTGAGGAGAAAAATGAAGGATAAATATTAACAAAAAAGTAGTAATGAAGTGATCGGAATTCAAATTCGAGAATAAACCAAGCTTCCCGAACCAGTTCATGCGACTATATAATTTTTCCCCAAAATTAAAAAGAAAAAAGAAATCAACCACTTAATTAATAATCAGCCTTAATCGATCGAATTACAGAATTCTAATTCCGAAAATCGGCGATTAAACAGCGATTAAGGTGTCGGTGATAATGGATCGATCTGACGAAGAAGCTTCGAGAAATCAAGTAATTTTGATTGATGTAAGAGAGAGAAAGTGAATGATTTTTTTTTTTTTTTTTTGTGATCGATGAGTTTAGGTGGACACAGCTTTTGGGAATTTATAGAACTAATTTTTGCCAACTAATGTTTTGAGCTGACGCGCTGACTTGGCGTGTGATCACGCGGGAGCGGGAGGGAAACGTGGTGGGGGTGTTTTGGTAATTTCGGTGGGGAGGAGGATGAGTGTGGGAAAGCGAGTGGAGTATACTCTTTCTCGTACGTAAGGGGGGAGCGAGTTAAGAAAGACTAGTCTTATACGCGGAAGTACACGTTGGAAAAAGGTAAAATAAATGTTTGTTTTAATAATTATTTATTATTATTAGTATTTTAAATTTTAAAAGGTAAAAAAGCATTTAATGATATTATTTTCATAATATTATTAAAGCCTAAAGTATGTTTTTGATTTTAACTTCGGAGAAAGTCATGTTTTGATCTTAACTTTGAAAAGTGTGTTTTTGGTCCTTTTAATTTTGGAGAATGTGTGTGTTTTTATCCCTTAACTTTGAAAAATGTATTTTTAGTCCCTTAACTTTGGATAAAGTGATGTTATTAGTCCTTCTAGAACAGGATAAAATATTTTTTCGTCCATTACTTTTCAAAGTAATGGACAACAATCACACTTTAACAGAGTTTAAAAGGACAACAATCACACTTTTCAAAGTTAAGGACCAAAAACACACATTCTCCAAATTTAAAGGGATCAAAAACACACTTTTCAAAGTTAAGGGAACAAAACATGACTTTCTCCAAAGTTAAGGGACTAAAAACATACTTTAGCCATTATTAAATGATTTTTCTCACTTTACTCATGTTATTAATGGAGATTTAAAATTGAAAATGTGAAACACATCATTTTTCTTTTTTATTACATGTGAAAACATTATTTAATGAAGGGTAAAGTTGAAAAAAGTGGCAAATATAACATGAATTATAAGACTCAACTAACATTGTTTAATATGTGAGAAATAAGTAGCTGGTGACTTATAATAAGGATCGGAGGGATTATAAATACAAAAAGACCAGATTGTCCCTTCTTCCATGCCCATGAACTTATTATACGTGTGCATGACCTTGTTATTTCTGCCCATGACCTCGTCAATGCTTGCACATTAACTTGTCACAGGGTGACATGAGCTTGTTAGAGTTGTCCATGATCTTGTTATACTTGTGCATGACCTTGTCATTCCCGGCCCATGACCTTGTCACATGGAGGGGTAATCTAGTCTTTTCGCATTTGAAGTATATTAAAGTAAGTCCCTAGGGACCCTACTTTAATATGTAGAGTTTATGAGATTTTTTTACTATTAATTTCCCTGTGACAGATTACAAATTAATTTTCCCTTAAAAATTCTTCTCGTATACCTTCCCATCCTTAATATACCACACCTGTTATATGTTGGAATTACTCTTTACAAAACTCATATATTAAGAAGATATATCCACAACTAAGAACAAGAAGAACGATATTGACGTGAAAAATACAGATTGAAAATCTGCGAAAAAGTAAATGAGTGATCAGAATTCAAAATTCTCATCAAGAAGTAAATATGTACAGAGAGACGAAATTGGAAATGTGGGAAATATACATTTTTCTTTTACATTGGGAATATAGGATTTATAAAGATTGAGAAATTTCAAGAATTGGTAATTGAGATTTTGATTAAAAAAATATAAGTGTGGGATAATCTCAAGATATATAGAAAATATTGACTAACAGATAATATCATTTTTTCAACTTACAAAATAAAAAATAATGAGAAAATGATATTTAATTGTTTTTATCTTATATTTAACTTTTGAAGGATGTCAAATCAAATTAAAAATTTAACATCAAATTCAATTAGTTTACTTGTAATGTATACATGTTTCACATCATAAGAATTCATCCCATTTATGAGGGGACGCCAATAAATGTTTCTTCTCATCCTTGTCCTTTTTATTAATATAACTAACGGTATCTCCCGTGCTTTGCATGGGAAACAAATTTTTTAACCTTTTTTTAACATTTTTTTTAATAAATTTGCACTAAAAAAATATATGACAAATTTTTTTAACTAAAATATCGATCGGGTGAAAAAAATCATATAATAACAAAATTTTTTTTATATAAAAAAAAGTTAAAAAAAAAATAATATATTATATTCCACCAAATCACTGGTCATGAACAGAGCTATGAACAGTGATTTGGTGGATCACTTTTATATAGGTCAAAAAAATCATCATAATGGTGACACTAAAGATATAAATCTTTAAGACAAATTCAAAAAAAAAATATGTGACCTAATTAACCTTTTTTTAATTTTTTTTTAACAAATTTGCACTAAAAAAATATATGACAAATTTTTTTAACTAAAATATCGGGCGAAAGAAATCATATAATAACTGAATTTTTTTTTGAAAAAAAAGGTAAAAAAGAAAAAAAAAAGGTAAAAAAAATATCTCTCGTGCGTTGCACGGGGGTTTCCCGCGCTCCGCGCGGTTTTGCTTAAAAATTAGCATTAACCAAAAAAATTATCATCTAACTTTAACCTTAGAAGGAAGAAAATTTCAATGACAACTTCTAGTTTACATTACCAAATGAACATTTTTCTGTAAGTCGCAATGAAAATCGAAATTAAATCTAACTCAACACATCTTCCCTATGTGAAGAAAAAACTTTAGGTCAGAAAGATCATCATAATGGTGACACTAAAGATATAAATTTTTAAGGCAAATTTACACAAAAAAAAATATGTGACCCAAATAAATTAGCCCAAGAAAGTAAAGAATACGTAGCCCAAATAAATAGGCAAATAAAAAGACACAATAAAACATTTACAGATATATATTAGGTCAAAAAGATCATCATAATGGCAATACTAAAGATATAAATCTTTAAGGCAAATTCAGACAAAAAAAATATGTGACCCAAATAAATTAGCCCAAGAAAGTAAAGAATACGTTGCCCAAATAAATTTGTGTTAGAATCTTAAGTTTTGATGAAGACTAAAATATGAAAGAACCAGTTAAACACTTAGAAAAAATTAGGTTAGTATAGAACCCCAAGTAAGAGTACAACCGGATGTGGATTTACTTCCGGATGGATTAGGACTAGCGCTCGCGGATGAAAGGCTCATCCAACAGCGGAAGCTTGTAAGTCACTAAGTCAGAACTAAGTCTAAGAGTGTTAGAGTATCAAATCATTGAGACTAAGTTAGGACACAACCGGATGTGGATTTACTTCCGGATGGATTAGGACTAGCGCTCGCGGATGAAAGGCTCATCCAACAGCGGAAGCTTGTAAGTCACTAAGTCAGAACTAAGTCTAAGAGTGTTAGAGTACCAAATCCTTGAGACTAAGTTAGGACACAACCGGATGCAGAATTGCTTCCGGAAGTCTTAGAGTAAATTGAGTGACTAGCGCTGTCTATTGGATTAGACAACACCGAGCGTCAGTGGATATAACTCTAAGTCTTAACATAGTTTCTAGTAGGAGTGCTTTCGGATGTGGAATTGCTTCCGGAAGTAAAAGAGCTTCCCATAGACAATTGAACTCCCACTGCATGTGACTATGTGTTAATATTGTTGGACTAACGTTCTAGTGTAGAACTGAGTGTTGTTGCTTCCAGATGTGGACTTGCTTCTGGTAGCAATCAGAATATCAGAACGTACAACAATCAAAATGTCAGAATTGCTTTTTGGCAGAGCAGAGTTGTCAGAGTTGCTTTTCAGAGATAAAACAAGTCAACCCTGCTGAGCATTAATGGAGCATTAATTGGTTCAACGGTAACAAGGGAATAACGGTTAATTTCAAAATGCACTGTTACCTACCAAGAAAGAGAATCCTTGAAGATGCTATATAAAGAAGTTCATCTTCATTTATGAAGATCATCGAAAAAAACTAGAGAGAGAAACCGAGCATACTCTTCAAGCATTCAAAGCTGCCCAGAAAAGCAAGAGAGCACTTAATACATTGAGAGTTTTATTTATTATCCATCTTGTACTCTTTGTAGTTAAGTCTCTTCATTTATTGAGAGCATTCATTGTACTTAAGTGAGTAACATCATCTGTTCTTAGAGAGAACTTAGTTAGAAAATCCTTTGTTTGAAAGGTTGAACCCTTACAGGTAGTAAGGGGGAGCGAGTCTGTAAGGTTGCAAGTGAGCCCGTGTAAAACTTGTAGTTGTAAGGTTGCAAGTGATCCCGTGGTAAAACTTGCGGTTTTAAAGGTTCCAGGTGAACCCGTTGTAAAACCTGGGGATTAGTGGAACTCAATCTGGGTGATTGAGAACTGGACGTAGGTCAAGAGTTGGACCGAACCAGTATAAAAATCTTGTGTGTTTTTATTATTTGTTTTATTTGGTAGCACAATTCACCCCCTCTTGTGCATCCTCACTTTCAATTTGCACAAGAAAGCAATCACATACAATAGCAGTAGAAAATGTCAATCATTGCACTAAAAATTTGCTCATGAACAAATTTTTTAATTTTTTTTAACAAATTTGCACTAAAAAAAATATATGACAAATTTTTTAACTAAAATATCGGGCGAAAAAATCATATAATAACTATTTTTTTTTTTTGAAAAAAAAAGCAAATTTTTTTTTAAAAAACATATTAATAACTAAATTTTTTTTATAAAAAAAACTAAAAAAAAAGTAAAAAAAAATAATATATACTTTTTTTCTTGAAAAAAAAGCAAAAATTTTTTTTAAAAAAAATAAATAATATATAATATTCCACCAAAAAGCACGGGGAACAAATTTTTTAACCCTTTTTTAAAATTGTTTTAACAAATTTGCACTAAAACAATATATGACAAATTTTTTTAACTAAAATATCTTGTGAAAAAAATCATATAATAACCAATTTTTTTTTATTTAAAATTTAAAAAAACGTTTAAAAAAAATATTTTATGTTCCACCAAATCACTGGTCATGAACAGAGCTATGAACAGTAATTTGGTAGATCACTTTTATATAGGTCAAAAAAATCATCATAATGGTGACACTAAAGATATAAATTTTTAAGGGAAACTCAAAAAAAAAATATGTGACCCAATTAACCTTTTTTTTAATTTTTTTTAACAAATTTGTACTAAAAAAATATATGACAAATTTTTTTAACTAAAATATCGGGCGAAAGAAATCATATAATAACTGATTTTTTAAAAATAATGTATATTTTTTTCTTAAAAAAAAGGAAAAATTTTTTAAAAAAAATAATAAAAAAAAATTAAAAAAAAAGTTTTTTTTAAATATATATATATATATATATATATATATTCCACCAAACACTGTTCATAAACAGTGCTTATGAACAGTGTTTGGTGGAAGAGTTTTTAGTGATATATTGATGATTTTCATGTTATACTTTAGTAATAAAAAGAGACTAGCATAGTTCTAGTCCCACTTGATGAGAGTATTGGAAAAGAAATATACTAGGTCATATTACCCCTATATTATGAAACTCACCACCTCAAACTCTACGCTAAATGAGTTTACCGATCAGTCAAGTCGACCCTTCATATACTTCAACAATATGCTAGCAAAATTATTTGGCATATAATTTATTTGACAAAAAAAATCTTTTGAAACTTTCAATAATGAATTGCTCAAATGCAAGGACTCTAAATAATCAGCGAATTAAATCTGCCAAATCAAAACATAACATGAATAATGACTTAATGTAAAATTTTAAAGTTCTTTCTATATAAGCTCTTTCTAAATTGACAAGCATCTATTTAATCAAATTCCTCAGTCATATAAGTATAAGCTCTTTCTAAATTGACAAGCATCTATTTAATCAAATTCCTCAGTCATATAAGAATATTTGATATATCTTATACTTAAATATTGTCATTTAACTACACTTTTCATGTTAGATGAATTTATAGTTTGAGATGAACAATAAACACAACATTTTGTGATTGAAAAAAAATTCGATGTAATGGTTATAATGAAGTTGATATGTAAGAATGGTCTTTAAATTAATTTTATTATATTCTTTTACACAGTCATGATTCTATCACAAGTTAACGATTCCCCCCCTTGTTATAAATTTTATTTTATATATTGATGATTCTTCCTGACCTTAATTATAAACATTTTGTCCTTTTAAATTCTTAACATCGATAACAACCCACGCCATCCTGCAAAGCTACAATGATTAAGAAATGTAGTCACTTTACTTGTAGTGTGACGCGCGGGATTTCACTTGTATGGTTAACTTCAATCCTTTTTTTGTTACTATTTTTTAAAATTTGTTTATTCGTTAAGATTATGTCATCAAAGTTGTCTAACTATGAAGCATGATCTACATGTTGCTTTACAAAATGATATATATGATAATGATCTATATTATTATTTATATTCTTATGTGCATGCACATAAACACGCACCTCGTAGTTTTGCTTATATGTGGTCAAAAATATGTGTTGTGTGTGATTTTGGATCATATTTGATTATATTATCAAATCCAACTGGATATGCTCTCTCTCATTAAAAGAGTAGACATAGAAAGATAGTCCTCTCAAATGTGTTGCATCAACTTGCGTGTATAAATTTAAATACAAGATATTGTGCTTAAACCCGATTGGTAAAGTTTAAAAAAAAAAAACTTAAGTTTCATGCAGTGGCCTGGAAGCCATTTACGTACATATCATTCATGGTTTACTAACTACTTTAAGGACACCCACACAAATGATTTCTGCTTAAATGTTGTAGTTTTATTTCAAATATTTCAAAAGACGTATTGTTTTATTTTTAAAATAAGGTATCCTATTCAAAGTGGAATTTTTATAATCCTTACGCATTATTTGAAATTAGAAAAGTAATAATAAACAAAAGTATAAAACCATTGAGGATTGTACGTTTGGAGAGTAATTAGCTACACATGACCCATGGAAAAAATATGAGCTGTTATATCAAATTGTGGGTATTTTTTTAAAATGAAAATTGCAATTGCAATGAAAAACTTTCATTATAAAATGTACTGTTTAAACGTATCTTGATTCTAAATTAAAGACTGAATAGACTCAATTCTTAAGGCAGCACAACTTGTTTTTAGGGGGTGCGTGCCTCTTTCCCTGCAACCACGTAATATATCTCCAATTATATATAATTATATATTCAATCAATATATATATCTAATAAAACAAACACACACACACATATCTGTAAATATGTAGATAAGTTTAACATCAAAAATGACTGGTTGTTTTTCATTTTATTTTAACTAATATCTGGTATATTATGAAAAACAATAAAGATTCGTTTTGTTTGTAGTAATGAATCTCGACAGAGATGTTTGAGCACGTGAAAATAATGGGATAATGAGAAAATCAGATGTGCACTTGCCGCTCACCGTTTTAATGAAGGGGTCCAGGTCTCGTCAGAAGCAGTTCCCTCAGTGTCCTCAGTATTTCAACACTTCATTATTTGCATAAAGAATGACTATGATATACAACACTTTTTTAACCATACATGGAATTGAACCAGGTGGGACAACTTGTAAATTCTAATTTCTGTAATTGTAAAGATCTGATTTTGCTTAAGATTGGGTAGAAATGAGAAATTTTCTTAAGTCCATGTGTCAGTTTTTGGGCTATTAGATCAATCCAACTGTCAAAGATAATAAGAATACTGAGGGGACGCTGAGGGAGCTACTTTTGAGGATACCTGAACCCTTAGCTTTAATGAACACTCATCATAAATCATTGGTCACATACTCACAGAATTAAGCAAATTTTATAGGTCTTATAATTTATTGTTAATGGTATAATTAATTATTGGTTTTGTGTAAAAAACTTAATTAAGATAGGGTTCCACAAAATCACAAAATAATTAATCTTAGGTCCCACAAAGTTGTTATCGCGCATTAAATAAGTTGTTATTGAGAGTTTAAAAGTTCTTAATGAACAAGAATTTAAAAGTTATGATCATTAAACCCTAAGTCATAGTCAAAAGGTGTAATCGTGAAACCAAAATGTTGTTATTACATTTGCATGGTAAAAAGTCATTGGTGAGCTAAGTGATAACAATTATTTGCTCTTTCAATAACAACTTAATGGGCATATGATAACAATTTCATGATAGGGAATTTAGATTTCGTGTGACCTCATCTTAATAATTAAACTCTTTACATTGGACCTAAAACTAATTATTCATTTATTGTTATATCAAGTCAAATTTAATTTATTGTTTTATTATTGTAAATCTTTAATTATTTGATCCATTGAATAATAACGGCTATAAATTCATGGCGGATCGAAGTTGAATCTACAAGTTTATTTTATCGACGAATAATTATTAAGAGCATATGTTAAATAATTCTTAAATCCAACAACTTTAAAGTTTATCATTCCCAACAAAAAATGTCCTATGAAGTTCATATTTTAAGTTATTGAAGATGATCAAAACCAAAATTTTTTAATGGATTAAAGATAAGTTAACGTTAATCTTAAAACGAATTAAAATTCTCATAATGCATCTATCTCAGTAATATATATTCGATAAGTCAAGAATTAAGGTTGACAATAATGTGTGTCTACGTATACATACACACAAAGTGGAAGAGTAATGCATCTATCTCATAATATATTTCTAAAGTGTTACGTTGTTTGTTCTACATGGTAGTCTGGATTTATACAACATTCTCTTCCCCATGTTTATTATCAAGGTCGATTTCATATCCATATTTAATTTTTATGATGGAAGAATTAATTTAAGGTTCCACAAAATCTCAAACTAAATTAATTATGTTTACAATTAAAATACTATTTTACCCATCGCTTTCCTCTCAATTAACCTCTCCCTTTCTTTCTTTCTCATCATCATCTTCTTTCCTCACCCCAACAGCCGGACCTTCACCATTGTTTTCTCTCCAATGGAGAAATAGCCAGCTACGTTCTAAGTAGAAACCAAAATTCTGCATCCGAAAACAAGTACACGCATGAGAATAATAATGGAGAGCAACTTTTTTATATACATAAAAAGATGATTGTGATAGCTAGAGTAAATATTGTGCAAAATAAATAATATAGCTATATATTCACATGTGAAACCTGATCGAGTTGGATATGGCCTTGCTTTTCTAAATGATAGTCCATGCCTCCATTTCTCAATAGTGGCCCTCCACTCTCCATCCACACGACCACACACCTTACAAAGAAGTACCATAGAATTATTTAAGATATGATCTTCCAACCTTAAATTTATCCTCTCACTCAGTCAAATTAAAAAAACGAAAAAATGGGGGCAGTGAAATTATAAAAGGCTAAAATTAAAGCCGTAAAGAAATTCAATGATTTTATCACAATAGAAGTCGTTAACCCAAGAAAAGCCCAAGCTCCCACCGACAATAAGATATATTCTATTTTTGGTTCTGAATAATCCCAAGAAATAAATAAGAAAATGAGATTTATGATTTATCTGTTTAGGTTAGCTAGTGTCAAACTGTCAAATCATTTCATGGAGATGGATTACAATTTTAACTTTGAATCGATTTCCTTTTATTGTTAAATTTAATCAAAATAAAGAGGCAAGTTTGTTTAAGAAAAGTGACACGTTGATGAAATGATGTATGTGGTGAGAAGATGAAATTATGTGATTGCTATTGTCTCGTATAATCGATTAGGTGACCGACCATTTGATATTGTGGAGCCCACAAATTTTATACACTAATTAAGAAAAACAATTTTACTTTGCCCCCTCCCCTTTGTATTGTCATATTTTATTACTTTAATTTAAATGCTGGCCTTTTCCAGTTTTATCACAAGACAGCTTTTTAAAAGTTTTTTTTATATATTATTTTCAGACCAAAATATCATTTATTAAAAATATTTAGGTTGGAAAATAAATCTATCTTTCAAAAATTTCTCGATTATTTGAAAATTGTTTTGTAAAATGAAATTTATTTTTGAAAAAATATATGTGAAAATATATAAGTGGATTAAATCACTTAATTATCTTTAAAACTAGTGGATACTTGAAATTGGAAGTGCTTTATAGTTGGAAGAGGAAGGAGTACATTTTAACTTATACATACTGAGTTTCAAGGTTTCAGAATAATTTGTATTGCCTAACTCACAAATAAAAGAGTAGCATATTTGTCCAAAAAATAGAGTAGCGTGTTAAAAATTACAATTAATAAACACGCGCGCGCGCACATATATAAATAAACTTTATATCCGAACTCGCAAAATTTATAATTCTTTTTTTTAAAAAAAAAAATCTCTTTGGCTAATAACATGATTAATGAGTGACAAATAATGTCAGAGCACTAAATTACGTAATTTAGAAATATTATTTTATCGTTGTTCCAATTATATGATATTTTATCTTAAAATATTTTTTCAAATATTTCCAACACCCGTCCCCCCTCCCACCAAAAATCTATCAAACAGATTTAATTTGTTCTATGCATCGATAAACAACTTTTAAACAGATTTAATTTGTTCTGTGCATCGGTTGTTTTTAGATTAGCACAGAAGAATCAAATTTCTCACATTGCTTGCGATAACTTTTAGTGATAGATAGCTCTTACATATATTGGATATATACTATTTTCCGTTCTGAATATGAAGGTTAATAAAATCTTCAATAAATGGTTAAGAAAATTAATTAATTTCTTGATTAAATATAAAATATAGTTAGTTTATAATTGGGTTATATAAATCAATAAGTCAAACAAAAATTGCTCTCTCATCTTTATTATAAGAGTCAGTTGACTTTTCTTGAAAAATTTAAAGATATAAAATACATCCCTTGAAATTGTTTAATATATATTTGTCTTTTTCCTCAAAACTATGTTATTTTGCTTATAAACTCTCATATAATCTAATTACATGTCATGTATAATAAGATTTAGAGGTTTAATTTCATTTCTTTATCTCCCTAAAAAAAGTCAACTGACTCTTATAATTGGAACAAGATAAGTAGTTTTTGAAACTAATAAGTTTAATTACTTCCAGCTATTGATTTAACTTCTTCAATCTTAAAAATAATTAATTGATCATATAAGACTAATAGTAATCTGGACTTTAGGCCAAAAAAACAGGACTTGATCCATGAATATGCAACTTAGTTTATCCCTAAAAGCTTAAGCAAGGTAAGATAGCCTCATTTTTCAAATCAATCTAACATCCCCCCATTACTTAAATAATTTTAATTAAAGTTTATAAAATTATAAATTCTAATCAATAATGGTGAATTTTTAAAAGGAGAAAACTTAGGTCTAATTCATTAAGTTTAGTTCAACCAGTTCAAATAAATTTCACCATTTCACATTTGCAATTTGAACCACATGCCCATTAATTCACACCCCAATCTCCATCCCTATGACCGTATCCTTTTAGTGTCTGTTTGGTTGACTAGAAAGTGGATGATGAACATGGAAATGGAAATGGAAATGGAAATGAGCGTAAGGGGTAAAGATGGAAAGTAAAGGTAAATTAGGTAATGATGAGAAAGTAAAATTTATGGGGCCTAGTAAAATTGTGAGATGAAGAGAAAAATAATTGTGGACCCTGAATATATATATGTAAATGGAAAAAAACCTTTCCCCATTTCACTTTCCTTTTCAATCTTTCTTCCAAACAAACGTACAATAATAGTTGCATCTCTCACTCTCTATACTGAAATTGAAGAGAAAGTAAATATAAATTACAAATCCATCGTACAATTCCACTAAATTTGGCTTGATATACCTCAACTCTCTATGCAAAACTGATGACAAAAAAACTGTGCAAGCATATCACGAAAACTAAAAACAAATGAAAAGTGAAAGAATGTACTCATGAAAAAAAAATCTATCGCCTTGGTTGATGAATATAAATTGGTGAAGATGAACCAATTTTGAAGCAATGAACAGGAGAGCCGCGTACACTTGAGAGTTTATTTAATCGATTGTTTCATTATCATCACACGTCTCCCATTTGTAAGGAGCAGATGGAGAAAAGGCTACTGTAGTGAAGATTCCATCACCATCACCGCGTTCATCAACAAAAATACAAATTAAAGCTGCTCTTAATTCACCACAATTTTACTCACATTTGGCCCCTCTTAGTCCACATTGCATTAGAGTGAACAGGTTAAACTGGGTCTAAGCTATTATTGGAGGTAAATTTTCTCCTTTTAAAAAATATTTTGGAAAGATAATACTTCATTCATCCGCTCCTAAATATATGATCACTTTAAAAATTCAATTTAATCCTAATTATAAAACCAACTTTTAATTGTTTCTAATTTTCCACAAATTATCCTTAATAATGTTCTTTGATAATAAGCAAGCGAGGGAGGATGAAGATAAAAGTATATGGTAAGAGTGCATTATTGATATGTGTGTGTGTATATAATTTAATTTAAATTAACATAACTAATATTCTTAACCTAATCAAATTAGGTAAAGTAGTTCTATGACTAGGAGAATGATATAAATTATGTATATTTTGTTTTAAGTTGATGTATTAAGTTATGTTTATATATAATTTTGTTTAATAATATATATGTAATAAATGAGCATACGCATAAGATTGGTCCTTTTAGTATCATATTTAGGAAACAGAGAGGGGGAAGATTGAGTTGTAATGCCTAATGAGTATAAAACAAGACAAGAGAAATAGATGCAATAACGAGATAAACAAAAATAAATCCTAATGAAAAAAACTACCCCCACTTAATGATAATTATAAATTATAAAACACGTGTATCTGCTTAAAAAACACAGTACTAATATGTACTGCTTTTAAAATCTGTGGAATATCTTATTCAAATTTTTTAATGCTTGTCAGAGCACGTTGTTCTTTTCTCTTTTTTTTTTCTTATTATAAAAGGAGAAAACTTACATTAAGTTACTTTCTCCAGGTTCTCAAGTTCTTTTAATATAGGAGTGACACGTGTCCTTTTATAACAACTTGGTTGTTATAAAAGGACACATGTCACTCCTATATTAAAAGAACTTGAGAACCTGGATAAAGTAACTTGACCTAAGTAAGGTCCTTATAAAATTATGGATTATGGATGAACTACTATATCTCTTGGACTGAGGATACATCATAAGCAATCCCCATCAAGTCATCCTGCAATGACCAAATGACAGACTCAAGAGGGACTAATAAAAAATTGGCAAAATTAACATGCAAACCATGAGCTCCTTTAGCTCAACATGCAAACCATGAGCTCCTTTAACTAAAATATACGCTACTGCGTTCTCCTCTCTTGAATACTCCATCTCAGCTCACCTTCCATGATCTTTTAATTAACTGCTGTACCTCTTCAAACACAGCAAAATAAGGATGACATGCTGGTATCTCAGATTGTATATATCAACCTAACAACCTCTATGCTATCGCTTTCCACGAATAAAATGTTTGACTTCTGATTCCCAAGCTCTTCTCACAATCAAAGAGCACGTTGTTCTTGACATAGAAGTGACATTATAGATTCACTATTAAATTGATTTCTCGTATGAGATTAAAGCAGGATTAAAATCTTGACCCAAATAAAAGGAGGATGAAACTTGCGATTTCACGTGTTTTGAACAATTAAACCGCGTCATTATGAATAAATTATACAACTTAGAATTCCAATGACTGAATCTCCAGGTGTTAACAACAAATCAATCATCAATCAATATATTCTTAAACTTCATGCTAATAATACAGGTTCTTCATAAAACCCTATTGGTCCATATCATCTTTTTATCATTGATCACCATTCAAAAAAATGTGCCGCAAAAAGAGATGTAAACTTAGCCACCAAATAATAATCACCGGATAAATCATATTTCAATAATGATCATAGTTAATAAATTTACATAAATAAAAATTTCAAAATTTATACCCATATACAGCTACAATTGTTTTTTGGTGAGAATATACAGCTACAATTTTGGCCACCGATACAAATGATTAATTATTTGTATCCCATTTCAGGCCGAATAAATGACATTAAATTAATTAATTTTATCAATTAGCATTATTTAATTAGGGACAAAATCCAATTACCATCATACTTTGATTTACAATATATGTAATATTACCCAAATAAATAAACCAATTTAAGGAAAAGTATATCAATTAAGTGTACCAACTCAAATTCTACTTTAATTACATCCATTTTGAATATAAACTATCAATTTACCATTATTAAGTCTCAACATCTTTAATATTCAAATTGCACTATTCATAGACTTTCCTATATTAAGAATGCTACCTCTTCCATTCTATATACTCACTCGGTCCTTATTATAAGTCACCAACTACCCCTAATTTTTTGTCCTTAATATAAGTCACTAACCGTCGCATTAAATGTTACCACTTTACCCTTGTTATTGATGGAGATTCAAAATTGATAATGAGAAATACATCATTTAATGAAGGGTGAAGTTGGAAAAAGTGAGAAATTTAACATGAATTTTATGATCCAACTACCATTCCTTGGTATGTGAGAAATGGATAGTTGGTGATTTATAATTAGGTCAGGAGGGAATACTTTAGAATGTTTGGGCATAGTAAGAATCTTTTAAATTTAATTTTAAATTATTTTTGGAAGAATCGGTAATATTAACTAATTTGACTACCTCCTTTAATTTCTCAAAAAAGTGAAAGTGATCTTATAGTTAGGATTAGGGGAGTATAATTTTTAGTTTATTACATTGGGTGCATCACACTCGGATACTTTTTGTGTGTATAAATGTATACAACGTTTTATTGGGATGAGTTTATTTGATATGTCTTTAATTTTTGTGTATATAAATGTTCGTGCAAATTTATATTGGGGAATCGCTTCCTGGTATTGTTTTAGATGTTATTTATGTAATCCTTTAGTTGGTATTGGAGGAAGATGTATTCATGAAGACTATCATTTGAGTGTTAATGAGGTGAGTTGAGTGACGGTTTTGCGGGATTTCCTCCTTTTCCATATGATAAATGGACAACACTTCAATTAGCAGTTTTACCTAATAATGGGATAAATTTATCTGGTACCCCCTCCGGTCCTATATATAAGTCACAGTTGACTTTTTTTTGGAGATGTTAAGGTTACAAAATATGTTATTAAATTATGACATATTTGATAAATTTTTAGATTAGTCATTAGTTTATATGTTAAACAAACTAGTTTATATTAAGGGAAAAAATTAGGTGAATCAATTTATAATTGACTTATTTTGCTTTTTTAGGATTTTCCAAAAAAGTCAACCATGACTTATATTTAGGACCAGAGGGAGTATGTCTTTATTTTTTTTGTATATAAATGTATACAACTTTTTGGTGACTTTGTTTTTTGGTGAAATTGTAGATGTAGTTGGATTTCTACATTACTTGTCACCGGTATCTAAGGTGGAATACGTTTGGTCCTCAGTTGTAGGCTTGGAATTAGGCGAAGGTGTTTTTCTGACTTACCTTAAGTTTGAGCAGGGAATTATTGTTTAAATACTGAAAAATATCCCTTTTTTTGTTATTATCATTTGCCTCGTATGTCACATGATGTCGTTGTATGTATACTTCGTGGTTCATGGTTGGAGGGAGTACATCAAATGCTATTGACAGGATCATCAGACATTATTTCAATTTTTGTACACCTTTGGATATGTAGTTTGATTCCAGTCGGATGGTTCAGGTTTGTCTATATATATTTGCACAGATAATTATGCATATCCATTTCATGTGTATCAATAGATGTATGAATTTTACAGGAGTGCCTGTTGTTCGTTCATACGGAGATGCTACTATTGTCGATGTAGATTCTTCAGTGAGGCGGATTAAGCAGATGAAATTGAGGATTTTGAGCTTCTAATTTTGTTTTGAAACGGCAGGAATTATCACGTGTGACCAATAATTATGCCTGTGTTTTTAATGTGTAACTTCCTGTGTTATGAAACTTACGCCGATGGTATGATACCCGTTTGTTTTTAGAGTAACACCAATACTTTATCTTGTAAAGCTAATTACACTAAGGAAACATTTATAGTCTTAATATTTTTTCTAATTTATTTGTTGGAACATGTAAAATGAGTTATACACTGCGCGGGATAGTGTGTTATATTTTATTCAAGATGTGGAAATTTTTTTTCGACAATCCCCTTAACATATAACCGAAGAAATGTTATCTAATTTACACTGGATAAAAGAAAATAAGTTGTTGGCCACATGATTAGCTACTAGATAGATTAATTAAGAATGAACACGCACATTAAATGTGATTAACTATATTAACTCTTTTTCTTAACTATTCGTTATATTCAACTAAATATTAGTAATATTAACCTACAAAAAAACCATTCACTTCACTAATGAATATTATGACTCTCGCCAACTCATAGATTTGATGAGTTATTTTAATACATTAACTCTCTTTAAATCAAATTAACGTAGTTGGAAAAAAATAGAGGAATGGATGCAATCCAATGACACAAACTATGAACCACGTAGCATCCAACCGAAGGTAGATGCCTGAGAAATGGATTTATGAACCAACACGTGAAGTGCTCAGCAGAAAACAAATAGGTGTCAAGAAACAAACGTGGAACCACGAAGGTTTCCCATTCAAGAAACAAACGTGGAACCATGAAGGTTTCCCATACAAGGTACCATCAGTTTCTCTACTTTAAATTGAGTTTCAACTTAAAATCGATTTTAAGTGAGTAAAATCAATTTTAGACAAGGGTAGTGGTGTAATTGTCCTTTGTCAGAAATGTGTCACATCAGACAACTTTTATAGAATGATATCCACTCACTTTCCATTTCTAATTCATTGTCAAACTTTCCAACAACTAAACAGGTTCAATAAAAGGCACACAGACAGACGGAAGAAGTGCTGACACAGTTCATAAGCTACAGCTGCTACAAATAAATGTAATATATACAAAATATTGCGGCAACTTTTGTTGGGTGTGTAAATACCTGAATCCGTTCATTGACTTCCGTGACACCTAACCAAACAAAAACAAGTATTTGCAGTTTAGCAAGTAAACCCAAGTTTTTTTTTATTTGGGTATGGGGTTTGAAGTTTTCAGAATAGGAGACTGATGAGTAATGGTCTTCTCACCAGCTGCCCTATTTGATATAGCCTTTCGAGATTGAATCATCTACAACAACTTTCTTGCGTTGCAACTTGCAATACCTGACAACTCAAGCTAAGGGGTAGTGGAAATTGTAAGAAGAATAATTCACGACAACCACAATATAATGACTATGTAGGGAAAATAAGAAATTTGCAAAGGCCAACCATTTTAAGTCTCAGATTTGAAGCCAGCAACTTCAGAACCTCACCATCACTCGCTCTCTTATCTTTGTTAAGGTAATAAAGCCGGGGGAAAATTCATTAGTTTAATGCAATTATTGTAGATATTGGGTGCAAACATCGAAGTACGTAGTTTTCCAAATTAATTTTCTTCACCTATGTCATCATTACCTGAAGAACCTCTTTTTCCAGCGAGGCCTTGCATATTTAATCTAGATTGCACAGACTCTAGCTTCACCTGACATTGCAGTTGAACATAATAAATAAGTACTCACATAATAAAAAACACTAAAATTATAGTTTCCAAACATAAAGGACTAAATTAAAATTTGATGTAAACATAAGGGACCAAAAATATATTTTAGTCTTTCACGTAACAAAGCAATAGTGGGGAATGATATTTTCGCCCAATTAATGACATAAAATATTTATGTTAACTCCTCTAATGCTGCGTGATTAATGTCACTAACTCTGAAATCAAATTGTTATAATTTAATTTAAGTGTAAATTTTTTAATTCTATTGATTTATTAGAGTCACAATTTCTACAGGATGAATCACGATTTGCGAAAATTTAGAAATAAACGATAAATTTAAGAGATAATCACATCTCAGTCCAAAAAATAGAAATAATCACGTCATATTCAAAAGATTGTTTTTTTTTTGACCAATAAAAGATTGTTTATTAATCAAGCAAATATGAACAGATATACGAAATAAAATAACAAGATAATCAACAGTAATGTGTATTAATCATTGTTCGATAACCCATATATACCTTTTCTTACCAAATCGAGTATTGCATGATTTTGAATAAACTTTGATCGAAAAAGAATATATTGGACCTTTAATTCGCCTCTTGGATCACTGAGCGTCAGCGACATTAGTTTCAAGCGAAATCTCTACCGTAAAATATTTCCATTTCCTTAAATATACTGTAGTACAACATTGTGTTGGCGTGTATAATTATAATGAGTCTTGATTAAAAACATTACTATTTTAGCGAATAAAAAGCGCTACGTGTTACTATTTTTTAGAGAATTTGGTGAGAGGCTTAAATTTTACTTTTTTTTTAATTGAAACCTTGAATTTTACTTGGAAAAATAGCATAAACGAATGTGTGTGCCCTTCATTCATATGTTGTAAGAGAAATAGAATTGGCTTGATAGAAAAAGAGAAATGGAAGTGATGTAAAATTATTTGCCATCTTTGTCTAATAATTTGATACCGTTGAAAAAATGACTTCAGATTTTTTTAAGCAAACAAAATAGCCATATTATTTGCTCGTGCGCGCTTTATGATTGTCAACTTGGATGGAATTGGGAATTAAAATTTCAGACACATGACACAAGAATCAAAGGCATCCACATACAACACCCACTGAACACTAGTAAAGTTTAGTGAACAATTATAAGAGCGCTTTTTATTTTAATGCTTGATAGTATTATACTGCACAATATTTCTGATATAAAGCCTTTATTCCCTCTCCCCTCCCCCACAAAAGAAAAAAGAAATAAAAAGTCTTTTAAAAATAAGTGTCTTCTTATATAACTAAGCATCATTTTCAAGAAAAGTGAACGGAATTTGTGAAAATTATATTGTATATGTGTAGCCATTTTAACCAAAAGTAGATATTTGGTAGGTTATTCTTTTGTAATTTCTCAAACAACAAACATAACATCTCAAAAAAAATTAAACACAGATATTATTTATTCCCTAAGATAACATCATAAAATAATTTCAAAGAGATTCGATATAGTGGGAATAGAAATCCGAATGTGATTTAGAGATTTTCAAATCTCTCTTGTGGATATAAAAAAACACTTTTAAAAACATAAATGAAAAAGAAATAAAGAGTAAAATGTCTTGTTAGAGTTTAAGGACATAAATCAGAGTAGGAACAATTTGATATAAAAAATCAGAGAGGCAACATGCCACTTGAAGGGTTGTGGACCTATGTTGCCGTTGTCACATGGAAGACACATCACATTGATACCTCTTTGAGGGCTTCAATTCATTCTATTACTATCATCGCTGTTTTGATCGAATCTTCAACTAGGTCCCAACCCCTCTTTTCCAAATTGGAAAATCATACTTAAAGATCACATGTAAAAATAACAATCAAATATATTAATACCCATATAGATTTGTCAACATATATGTGTTAAATGTTATGGTTAAAAAATACTCATATTTTTTTGTCAAAAGTGCGCCCAACATTATAAACTTTTTCAGTGCAAAAATAAATATAAACTACTCCCTCCGTTCATAAATATAAGATCACTTTAGGGAGGAGAGCTTATTCATAAATATAAGATCACTTTCTAATTTAACTCAAGTTTTCCCCAAATTACTCCTATACTCCCTTCATCCAAAAAATAGTGGTTTGAAGAAGGTGATATTTTTAACACTTAGGTGAGAGGTATTTTGAAAATTTCATGTAATCCTAACTTATTGGAATGTGTTCCTTAATCACTCCAAATTTCCTAAAGTGATATTATATTTAGGAACGAAGGGAGTATTTAATTTGAAATGGGGCAAAAATGCAACATGTTTGAAATGGGTAATTGTTTTTGTTCTTTTTTTTTTGTTAATCACCGCCCGCTTTAATCCGAACTCGAGGGGTAGGAGTGTTGCCCATATAGACAAGGTTGTATCCTCTTCCAATGAGAGCGCTTCCCGGGATTCAAACACGCCTTTCTCATCCTTACGAGGGTTGTAGCTCACTTTCCATTTCAACCAATTACCCATTGGTAATTGTTCTTGTTCTTTGGCAAAGTGGATCTCACCCTATACTTATTTTTTTGTTGAAAAATTATATTGGCGCCTCTCTCTTCCATCACTAGTGAGTTTTTTAATAAAATATTTTTATAAAAATATTAGAGTGAGGCCCAATTCGTATTGGTAAGAAAAAGGCCCAATATGTCAAGCAAGCGGCTGTTTACTCCTTAGGCCTTACGATGGATGTGGCATTTTTAACCATATTTGAAAAATTTTATAAGTATTTTTGCACCTAGAAATTTTATACTACCTCCGATCCTAAATATAAGACCTAATTGACTTTTTAAGGAGATATTAAGGTTGCGAAATAGACTATTAAATCATCATACAGTTGATATATTTTTAGATTATCCATTAGTTTACAGGTAACATAAAATAGTCTAAGGGAAAAAATTAGGTAAATCAATTTATAATTAACTTATTTTGCTTTTTTAAGATTTTTCAAAAAAGTCAACTAGGTCTTATATTTAGGACCGGATGGAGTAGTTCCGAACACACTTTAAAGAAAAGTATAATGATATATTATACCCTTAACATACATACAGTGAAAAGAGCTCATATTGTGCATACAATATTAAAATTATCTGCATTCACATATTTCACACGCAAGTACTTGAACTGAATTGAATATTAAGCTTTGTTAAGCGGTAATAAAATTTGATAAAAACAAGTGGAAATAAAAACTTCTTTCACCAAGAGCGATGCATATTGGTTGGTTCATATATTTCTTTTCGCGTGATATCTATATATATGTATGTATAAAGTCCAGGTTTGTTTAAAGTATCTTAAAAATAGATGTATTTTTAAATGATGATATTATTGTTGAGTTTGTAAGAACTTTAAAAATTTGTTTAAAATTTAGTATTATTTCCCCAAATGTTATGAGTATGATTGGTCTTGAGATATAATTATGATTTTCTTGTTTTAAGATTAGAAATTAGAAATATTTGATTCATTGGATGGCATTTTCTCTTGGTGTCAAAAATAGTAATAAAAAAGTTGATGAGAAGTTGTCATTGCTTTATTTAAACTAAGATAAGATTCTCATGCATGAAAGATACAAGTGAAAGAGAAAGGCATCAAAATGGGATCAAAGTGTGATGATTGAAAGGAGAGACAAGATGATGACTGTTAGACTCTATAACTTTTTGCAATTCAAGTACACTCAAAGAAATGGGTGATCCCTACCTCTCTAGGAAGTTAAAAAGGTCAAATGATAAATTCTTCACTTTCAATATCAACCAAATAATTATTGTGTCGTTTTTTCATAAATTGACTTTCTACATATATATTACATCTATTTATTTAATCTTTATGAATAATTATTTATTTAAATGTTTTGTATTAGAATCATTTTGTATTAAAATATAGGACATATGATTTCGTTTCGAGTGGTTGAAGAAATTGATGAAATGAACATAAAGAATTTTACGTAAGTATGATGATTCTTTAAAATACTCTTCTTAATTATGTGTAGAACTACCCCTAAAAAGAAACTCAATATAAAGTGTAATTGGTAACTGTTTTTTAAAAAATACATTAAAAAAATATAGTAAATTGACATATTACTATATTTTAAGTACAAATGAACAACTTTCTAATTTTTTTTTTAAAAAAGAATGACCACTATTTGTCGATCGATAATATATAATTATATATAATTGATCATAAAATATACAGGTATCATTCAATCTTGTCCCTTTTCTTTGATGCTCATCACACTTGTTGAAAACTAAGTCTTTATATAAATGGAAAGTTAGTTATCTTAATAACGGCATTGATGAAGTCCATCACTTATCAAACATATTAACATGAAATTGTTTTTTATTGATATTCTTAATGCTGTATTATTGTATTCAAATTTTGTGAGCGAAAAAAAAACTATATTGAGAAAGTTAATTATATCAAATTAAGGGTTAATTTTGGATTATTTGGTATTTGATCGTCTCTGATAAATAGTTATTACATTGAGTATAAAAAGACTAGTAAAAACTCATCCAATTTGATATTTTTCTATATTTCACCATTTCACTAGCCACTTCAATAGACTGTTACGTATCTATTTATAGTGCATGATTTACACGGACATTTTCATCTTTGGAGAGCCCTATGTTTTTTTTTTTTGATGGAATTGGAGAGCCCTATGTTACAAGCAAGCAACATGAACCATTAGTTTCAAGATGCATAAGAATATGCCACCATCACTCATCAATCATATCGAGCACATGTTAATGTGTGCTTGCACATTATCATAATATTTTAATTGGTTGGTATGATTTTTCTACATAAGTGTTTGTCCTCAATTTTGTTTTAATATGTTCAGTTTCCATTCAGAGATTTTGATTCCTTAAATTTGATATCTTATAAAACACTGGTCTATATAGTTTATTTTTATTCTTATTTAAAAGATAAAAAACTAAGATGAGAATAAAGTTGAGAGATTAAACATTATGTTAACCCTATTTTTAATTAATATTTATCTTTTTTTCCGATTTTCTTTTCACCCAAGCATGCCGAAGCCAAAGTGTAAGCAAAACTGGATTAGCATGACAGTTTGATCAAGCCTTATTCATTCAGACTTCACTGCAGTGTTGGTCATGTCGACTTACGTTAAAAAACACATATGCTTTAATAATTTTTTTCTTTTTTTTTTTGCGAGGCATGATTATGTATGTCGTGTACAATAATCAGTTATTTTCTTGTGAAAGAAGTTAACTCATTACATTCGTCCATTTTGAATGATGATAGACAAGAATTTCAAACTTTAATTCATGGTTCAGAGCAATGTCAAATAATTTTAGATAAACATTCATGTCATCATCTGCTAAATTAACTCATCACCTTACTTCCCATATTTATGGATAGAAATAATATATTAGAAATAGAGCAGCGCCTCAATCATAAATTAAATTCATTCAACCTTTATTATCAAACTATGAATATACAAACACATATATCAGTGTTTTTAATACCATTTTCCAGTTAATCAAGAAGAAAAAGAGAAGAAATAAGTGTTTTTTTTTTAAATTTACTTGAACCCCTCTTTTATTATATGAGAGACTTATTTTCACTTTTTGTCAATATAAACACTTAACATAATTTGTTCCACTTGATCAGCCATAAAAATATAATATAAAAGAAGTTGGTAAGCACAACAAATTTATGATTTTATATACTTTGGAGGACTTTACAGATGAACGAAATATGCATAGTTTGACTTCAGCTACTATTCTTGGTTCTTTTAGGATTGAGTCCAGCCAAACCTTCCAACTGAATAAATTTCAAGTGCAGCTATTCTTGGAGTTGGAATTCCCTTTTGCAATTGTGTAATTTTATTACTTCTTAGAGTTGGGACAAGAGGGTATTTCTAACATCCTCAAATTCACTCGTCTAGTTTAAACCATTCTACTCAATGTAGGGATGTGAATAAATATTCCAAGGGACCACATTAAAACATAGAGTTGAGTCATCTCCCTTCCACATAACATGTGTCTACATTTGAGGTCCCATGACAAATATAACAACTTAGCTACATCTAACAGTTAGTTGATTACCTTTAATGTGAAATAAGGGACCACCAATCTTGCATTCAATTACAGCTTGACTAAACAGAAATGATTACACAAAATGGTCCCTTCCCTATTACAGCTGATCATGGGTAGGATCACAAGTCCAAATTTCATAATTTGTTTTCTCCAAAAAATTCTGGAAAAGAAAAAAATATATACGGAAAAAGTCCCAAAATATTTGGTGCAACTAGATCTGATCAACACACATTCAATTTCCATGCCAGCAAGATAACCACAAAAATACAGTTCAATGCATTATACAGTTTCAATCTGATATAGACTAATCAATCATTGCTTTATTACATAAGAAAAGGAACAGTTCTAGACCCCACTTGGTGAAGGTACTGGAGACCTTACCCTTGCTTATGCAGGGAGGCTGATTCGAACCCACGATCTCAGACTCCACAGCAAGCGAGTTACCGCTGAGCTTTATTATATATACATATAAAAGTATTTACCTTAATTCTTGATTCATAATGATGATTGCACTATGATGATGGAACAGAAAGCTGAGACTGAGGCAATTTGAGGGAAAGAAAGGGACAGGTAAACATGACCCACCGAGTCTTTTCAGAATTATGAACACTAACATTATTCACAGTGAAGAAAAGTACTTTAGTAACAAAAGAGCCATAGAACACACTGTAAACAGTGGAAAAAGAAGATAAGATTGGCCTAATCAAGTTGCATAACAGCACAAGTCACCTCCATCAAAAGTTGTCATTCTACAGTTAGAAGTGCCATAATCTATTGTTTTTAAAACAATGAATGGCTCACACAAGTTCAATGATTGCCCTGCTAATAGTGTGCTCTTCCGTGCAGAGCAAAAATATCCATTACAAATGAACATAAAGTGGACCACATCTCTTATCAGCCTTTAAAAATTTAATTAATGTGACAGTAATCATGCATGGTATAAAAATGACAAGGTATCATCTGTTTGGATAGACTTCAATAAAGATGTATCATCTTTGTCTCTCTTAATCTTTCTGAATCTGAAGTTAAAAGCATTCTGTGGCAGGTAAATGTAAATGCTGTGATTCTATTAGTATTCTTATAATCCCTAACATACCGAAATATGACCTGTATATCAAATAAAAAGCTAGGCATATCAAGTATTTAGTTAAGCCGAAAACAAAACTGTGAAGCATACAATGGCTTCTCTGAGAAGAATGCTTCTGATTAAATGAACAAGGCAAATTTGTAAAATAGAGGTCTTAGAGGTATGAATGTAAGGTGATCCAACAAAGAAAACTTCCATTTAAATGGAAAATTAATCGAAGACAGCATTTAAGGTTAAAGAATGGCGCAAAATTTTTTATATTGAATAATTAGCATTCACTTAGATGCTCAATAACAGTCAGTTTCATGAGGCGTATGACTATGTCATGTATTTAAAAAAAACAACAAGGACATTTGTTACATACAAGCCAATACTTGAGGCCATATCAATTAAGTGTAACACAGGTGCAAAAATTATTTGCTTGGCATTCTCCTATGCAATATGTGCTAGTTCTGAATGCTGGAAATAATGAGTTTGGAGGACTTCAATATCAAGGATCACTGAAGAGAAGCTCCATTTTCTAAATTCACATGTTGACCAGTATTGATTCCACCCAACAGGTGAGAGTTGAACAAAAATTGATCCACTTCCTCATTTCCTTACGGAAAAAGCAATGAGGAGATATATTAATGCGGCTTACCCATCCTGCCACTCACAGCATCATTAGTATTAGCTTCCCCTCCCGGGGGTCCATTGCTATTGCTAGGTGGAATCATTGTTTGACCATTTGGTACTGCCTGGGAACCGTAACCGAATGCATTCATTGACTGCAAAGCCCAAAAAAAAAACGGTCACGAAGAAAATCAACTACAAAGGGTAAACTATGATAAAAATTGAAGACCTATGGAGATGTTTATTATAAGGAAAACATGATATCATTCACTTAAAATGAATTTACACCTGAGAGGCACTTTGCATAAGATGATAGCCCATGCAGCGCGCATATTGCTCGGAAAGAGCTTGATTTTGTATATGATTTTGGTAACTAAAGGGACTCAGAACAGGAGCTTGGAATGTTACAGTCTGATTTGGTGCTTGTGACATAGATATGGATTGATCGAGTGGCACTCTTGGCATACTCATATGATTTGACAAAGAAGGTGTCGTTAATCCCATACCCATTTGAGACATGTAGTGCTGGATTCCTGGAATCATCACTGGTGCCATTCCAGCTCCCATCAACATCATCTAGAAGCATGAGCAAAAATTGATTAGTTATTCCCAATTTGAAGACCAGTTTCATTAGTAAGATCTTGCATGCTACTTGTACCTGAAGCTGAAACTGGAGTGATTTCAAATATTCTATTGCCTCATCTAGCATTGATGCCTTGTCTGTCTGCAAACACAGCCCTTATTCAGATTTTATACCATTATGATAGGATCTTGTGGAAAGTACAAACCTATAAAACTAGGGGAAATGAATTTAACAAATTTTCCAGTTGAACATATCTTACATCTACTTTAGGGTCAGGGGAGGGTCATCATTATAACTTGTGACAGGTAAAAGGATCTGATATTTTTGTGCTTTACATGTCTTCAATACTATAGACATGCCAAAATACAAGAACACACTTAACATAATTGTTTTCTCTCATTCACCACTTTCAATCCAGCAGTCAGTAAGTTATAACAGCAGCAATTTCAGGCTCTAAGTGAATAGTGATTGCTTCATAGGAAAAAGAAAGTAAGAAGTTAACATGCCTCATGGAGGCCAACCTTGTTACTGTGAGGTATGAGTTGTTGCAATGCCTTCATCTTCTCATTGATCCTGTCTCTTCGTTTCTGCATCGGTAGAGAAGTTCTTACATAAGTAAGAGTTCCCACAATTTTAATTTATCATAAAAGTTCATGTCCTCACCCTTTCTGAGAGATTATGCACTTCAGCAGCACGGTTCCTTCGCGAAGATCCTGTCCTCTGACCTGCCTTATTCCTAGCTACTGATTTAAGTTCTGTGGTCTAGTATAAACATAGACAGTGTTCAGTGGCAAAACCAACAAATTTAACATTTAATCACAAACACTAATGAAGAAGAAAGAGAGAGCACTTTACCTCACTTTGTTTCTCTAGCTCTTCTGAATCTGTCCCTTTTCTTTTCTGGCTACAAATACTGTTAGAGCGGGAACATGTTTTTTCAAGACTACTGCCTGAGACATCAGAAGATGAAGTGGCAGTTGGTTCATGTGTTTCTGATTTCCCTTTCTCATCCATTGGAAGTTTCCTCTGAACATTATCCCTAAAGGAAGAAGGCTCCACTGACATACTATTGGCCCAAACGCCATTGTTCGCATCTCGGTCTCGAGGAATTTGATTGCTGCCACAATGACTTGAACCAACTGTCATCACTGAGCCCTCTCCAGCCTCATTTTGCAACATATTACCTGCACCTTTTTCTCCATGTTGTGCATTAGAAGATGCCGAAACAACCTTAGGAACTGCTGAAAACTGAGGGAAACTGAGGACTTTCGGCAAACCATTAAACATAACATTTTTCTGAGATGCCTCAGGAGTGAACCTAGGAGAAAGGGTAGGAAGTTTTATATTAGGTGGCTGTGAAGTTGCAGTCAGATGGGAGGCGCTATCGGTAGTGAATTTGGCAAACTTCTCTTCTTCAAATTGCTTATTTGGCTTATCAGCTTCAATATCATAGGGTGGAAGTTCATGTAAAAAGTCTGAACATAGTTCTTGTTCCAATGGATCATCTAGTGGGTATTGGATCCATGAGACTGTCTCATCTTCTTGAAACAAAGTACTTGAATTCCCATATAATCCACTAGTCCTCAATGTTGAATGATCATTATTCTGAACCTGCCTCGAGTTTACTGAATTAAAAACCGGTTTCCTATGTGTTTGGCTGTTCAAAACTACCTGCCCATTTTGCCATAGGAGCTCTACAAGTTCTTGATCTGGCCTGCACAATTGATCACAGTTTATGTATCAAAAAAAAGAGAGAAAATTCAAATAGGACAAGAACAGTTTCAATATTTTATAGAGATAGATTGAACACACCCCATGTGATTCTTTTGATTGGTGAAACTTCTATTGCTCTGAGAATCACAAGTAGGAAAACTATTGTTCATGGCTGATCAAATCAGTTATCTGCAACAAATACAATAAGACAAGTTAGATTTCCTCCTCCCAATAACAACCTTAACAGAAATAGAATAAAATAAGATGCACTTTGCAACTAATCATATAATAAGCATATGACTAGTTTAATAGTGAATCACCAATAAAAAAATGTAACTTTATCATCACCATCATCACATAAGGAACTTTACCATTAAAGTAGACATCAAAGTCAAGTTTTAATATAAAGAAAGAAAGAAAGAACCACCTTATGTAATTCCTATATTAAGTAAACAAAGCTAAAGCATCACAAGTTCAAACTAGTGAAAAACAAGAAGCCAGAAAAGAAGAACATACTTTATATGCATGAGAGTTTAGGAACTGCATAGACTGGAAGTTGAAGCCAGAAACAGAAGAGTCTTCTGCTTTGTCTCTCTCTTTCTCTGTGTGTGTATAAATAAATGAGCAAATGATTGTTGAGGTGAAGTGTGAGGACAGAGAATGAATGATGAGTGAATGAAGAAAGAAGAGTTGTGCAAGAGTTAGAATGAGAGTGACAGCACAAAGGATAGGAGAGAGAGAGTGGTAAAATTCTATTCCATGGAACATAACATAATACTCTCTATATCTTGTGCTTGATATAAGATCAACCACGAAAAAATGCTTCTTAAGACTAAATGTCAATGTTAGTTGAGTGTCTGGAGTTAATAGTTCTTTTTCAATATTACTTATATTTATTATGATACTTTAAGAGAGAGAAATACATAAACATTAATAAATATGAAAGAAAATTAAGGGTAAGTAGGAAAAACACATTAAATGAGAGGAGAATGTGAGATGAACTCTTATATTAAGACCAAAACTATTCAAATTTTGAGCTCTTTTATTCTTTTATATTAGTGACTGGACACTGGAGTGAGTATAACATAACATGGGGTGCTTACTGCTTAGGACTCTGATGAAGGTTGAAAAACGTGGCATGCTGTACAAGTGGCGTATCATCACAGAATTTCATACCCTCTGCCAAGGGATCATCAATCTCGGCCTTATAAAAGTTTATTGCTCTCTTTAGTTCTAAATTTTGACTAGGCTTTAACTTTTTTGCCACATTACTCTTCAATTCCTATTTATAGTTCCCTTTTAGCATAATTCATATGAACCTCAGAAAACATTGAATCCCATTAATATTTCATTAAAACTCAACAACTCTCATTCTTAACATATTTGAGAAATTAATAAAGCGAAATGAACGACTTAATCATAATGTATTTGGTATATTATTAGATTACGTGTTAACATATAAGTTAGATAAACTAAATTAAAGAAAACAATAAGGAAAATAAATTTTTAAGTAATCTATTTAGTTTTCTTAAGATTCTCCAAAAAAGTCAACTAATTCTTATAGTTAACAATAGATGGAGAAAGTATTTACTATATACTACATGAAAATAAGGTCAACGCATAATTAAAAGGGTAAACGTATAGACTTACATAAGATATTTAACGGAACTTATATATAAAACTAGATTAAACATTCTTGTGCTTTATAAATATGACGAGAAGAATATTTCTGTTAATATTAACGTTTTTAATGATAATTAAGAGAAAAAGGGTTAAAGAAAATTATCGGAGAGTTTTAGAAAAGAACATGTCATATTAATTAAGCTAATTAATATTATTAATATAATCAAATTAAATAAATATGTTATGTATTAAGAAGTGAAAGTATATATTAATAATCCTCCTTATCTATATTACAATTCATATCTAACTATAACAATAGTCAATAGGCAGCTATGTTTAAAAATCAAACATTTTTCCAACTGTATTTATTGTTAAAAGTACAGAGAAAATATTTTAAATAGACTTCATCTCTTTGTACATATTTAATTTTGTCTTAATTCTAACAAAATTTCAATTTTACTCATATGTAATTAAAACAAATTGAAGATTTGAAAAATGAGAACAAAATTGTAAATTAAAAAAAGTTTAATGACATGACTTATAAACATGAGCGAACAAAATAGTTTCATTTTTCAATGCCCTAAAATGAGACCAAAGGAAAAACTCTTTAAATTAGATTTTAATAATGTTTTGATTTTACCTATATTAAATGTGATTTTGTAGGAAATGGAGGGAGATACAAGAGGCCACATTTAAGCATTAATTATAAGGACAAAATTGATCAACTGAGCATTAAATTCCCTCCAACTGCAAGTGACATATATTTTTTTTTATCATAACAAGTGACATATATTGGAGATGAAAGAATTCATCAAAATATAACTTGTATCTTTGGACCATAGGGGATTATAAAGGTAATTTCTAGAAAAGTTTACCAGTAATTGACTTGATATTAATATTAGCAACCTAGAATTATCTTTAAAATATCACTCGTCACAGTATACAATTATCTCTTACACAGTTAAATACTTCGGAATCACCATCTTTTGTTTTTTTGAAAAAAATTGATTATTTCTAAGCACAAGCACACACCCTCAACTTAAAAAAAATTATGTTTCAAGTTTTATGACTAGATTTTTAAAATTTTCTAGGGTGAAAAACGTGACATTTTATTCTGAATCATACTGTATTAATATATTAGATGTATTCATATAAACTTTTGGAAAGAAAACATTTACCTATAAAAAATTATATTCAATACACACGATTACATTTTCGAAATTATAGTTCTTATCTTAAGAATTTCCATAGGTTGTATGTTTCAAAACTTTAATATTTTTAAATAGGAATCAAAATAAAATGAATAATAAAATATATAAGGATAATATTAGAATATTATCATATGGCTGGAATATAGGGGCAATAATATATGTGGTTGAGAATGGTCTGGAAAAAGAGAAGCAAGCAAATCTAAATCTGGATGCACACAATGAGAATGCAATCTGAAACTCATCTTGGATTCTGCCACGTGGCACTGCCAATCTTTAACTCAAATAGCCAATGATGATGGCCTCCTTTGTCTGATAAATAATGTGCCCATCTTATTTTGTTACTATATCTTTAGCTTTTCATGGAGATTTCTGAGATTCTACTCTATCCAAGTATATATAATTGTAGAGATTCTTGATTAAAGCCTATTGTTTTCATCTGCATTATATTATATGATATTCATAATAAGTCCCTCCTGTAATATTATAAAGCTTATCAAGTTGCAATAGTAATAGTATTTATTACTATTATTTTAATATTTTTTAGCAAGGAAGTCCTTGAACATGTGCCATAACGATCTTAGTATAACTTACAAGAAAAAAGATACTTATATTAAAATAAATGTACATGTATGATGTGGGAACAACTTGATTCGATCAAACACAATTGCTTTATGGCAAACCAAGTACTTTCTTCAAGAATATTAACTATTTTCACCCTCTTTTTTTAAACAGGTACATTTAAACATACACATGCACTCACAACAGGTCGAACCTATGTGATCACTCCCACAAAGGGAGAGGTGTGATGCATTATGACCCAAAGATCACTGGGATTGAATCTACATTTAAAATCTTTCACAAATAGAAAATCTCATATTTAATCTTGAAAAATATCTTTTCAATTCAAAATGATTCTTCTAAAAGCATTAATGGACTCTAATGCAAAAGGCATCATTATGAGCAATAAATAAAGGCCTCCAACAAGTCCATCTCATTAGTCATTGATCATGTGAGGTACTAAATTGAGAGTCCACAGAGTATTTGGAAACACCAGTTTGACCAAAGAGTATTCTTCTGATAGGAAAAGCTGACATTAACAAGAAAATGATTTCCCAAACAGAATGCTGAACTTTTTATAATGTGACCATCTTTTTCTCTACATGTGAACTATTGAAAAATTTAGAGATAACTTATGAGGTTTTTGTCAGCAGCTAATAGCTTTCTGGTTTAATTAACGTAATAACATTTCAGAGTTTTTCAACAGGGAAACCAATAACAGGCTCAATCTTTGAAGCCATACTTCTCAGCTCAGCTACCTCATCATCATTTAGCTTCCAACCCAGTGCACCAACAAATTCTTCAGCTTGTGCTGCAGTTTTAGCTCCTGGAATTGGCACCACATTGCCTTGAGCTACAAGCCAGTTCAATACTACCTGACAGGGAAGTAATGAGTTTTACGTCAACTAATAGTCTCAGGAAAACAGTTGATAAAAATCTCATAATTTTTACTTGAGGGTATTCAATAGATTAGAGGGAGAAAGTAAATCCCTGTTTAGGATCTATTGAAGTGTCAGGATCCATAAAATGATAGATATGAACTTAAGTAATCAAATGTTTTCCATGTTTCATTTTAGGATTAAGATGCAAATCTACCTATAAAGTTTTCACGAATGCACATGGCCACTAATATCGTCACTTTTTGTGGGTCCCACACGATTGTTCAAGTGGAAAAAATGTAACAGGCGCTATGTCATATTAATATCTGTGACATTTTTGCATTGGCCCATACTTCATAGGTAAATTTGCACATTAAGCCTTCATTTTACTAAAATAAATTTTTCTCAACCCAATATTCACACTTAAGCATTGCCAACAGAAGGATGTGACTGGCTCTTGTTGGCTCAGTGCACAAGGTTCACATCAGGTAGGGTCTAGAGAAGGTGAAATGTTAAAAGCCTTACAGCACACAAGTGGAGAGATTGTTTCCCGGATTTGACCCCTTACCTCTTAATTCAACGTAAATTCGTGTTTTTTGTAATTCTATGCACAGAATTGTTACCTACACAAATATATTTAATGCTCAGATTATAAAACACTGCAGAGGATAAGAAAGAACCTGTGTATTTGTTTTATTATACTTCTCTCCTATCTCTTTGATTTTGTTCAGCAAAGGTTGGAGCTGCAAAATAAATATTCAATTCAGGAAAGAAGCAAGGTGGCTAGAACCTAGAATTATTAGATCAGCAAACTAAAAAAAAAGGCCATACCTTTCTAAGAAACTCTGGAGTATAAATTCTGCCTCGAGGGCCTGTTGGGGGGTTTTCGGGACCATACTTTCCGGAAAGAATTCCTGATAAGATAAGGGCGGTATATATTGTCAACAACCACTTCAACTCAAGAACTGAATTAAAATCAGTTAATAATTTAGTACAATCTCTAACACCCTATTAGTTGAAAGGACTTGCAACAAGCACACAAGTCCAATTTCTTTGAAACCAAAGTAAAAAAAATGATTTGATATTTTACTATTAAGACATAAAGGCTCAAATACATTTTAAGCACCGGTTCAACTGAAAATTAAAAGCTCTCAAAAGCTAATAGAAGATCATCCCTGTCTAACATATAAAAATTCAGACACATCAAACAAAAGAAATTAAGGTAAACTTCTAGCATAAATCAAACATTGCCAAAAAGGTTGCATGAGAACCAAATGGAACATTTGCCACCCTACAAGGCTACAAGTCAATATTTTGAACTTCTTGCATACTCTAATAGTGTAATTACATGTTTATTTACGGCATTCCAGAATCCAACATGTGTGATTAAACATGATAACGGATAGAACCCTCGCAGTACTATAGTAGCAGAGGATGCAAGAATACAGATAGAATAGAAATATTAAATCATGATGTTTGTTCACATTTCATGCCCTGTTGTTCTTTTCGTAATGGACCTCTCCAGAACATTGACTCACCTAGCCAATCTAAGATTAGTGGAAAGCCTTTCTCAAAATTTTCAAAGAAACATTGGCAGCCAAAGAAATAATTATGATGCATGAGGACATGAAATTGCAAGCCAAAGACAAAATTAGGAAAACAAACAACAATTAGTTCTAAGCAGAGAACATTCCAGAATCATTCAAAACATCAAATTCGTGGCCCAAGTTTGAATGTAGAAGCCTATTTATCTAGAGAGACAGGAAACCAAACATTAGGCTATCTTTTTATATATAAAAACCAAATTATGATTGACAGAAAAATGCTACATCCATTCCTAAATGTAGGATCTAGTTGACATTTTGGGAAAATCCTATGAAAACTAAATAAGTTACTTATAAATTGATCTGCCTTAATTTTTTCTCTATTTTAGTGTATTTGACATAATAACATTTAATCTATGAATACACAAAATATATTATGATTATGTGACTCATTTAACTTCCTTAATTTCTCAAAAAAAGGTCAAAATAAGTCTTATATTTAGGAACAGAGAAAGCATTATTTTATAACTTAATGATGCTATGCTTTTTCAGATTTTACATTAAATGTGAAAGTGAAAGCAAAAATACTGAATCTTCATATGAAAAGATATACAATTAATCATACGGAGCTCAATTATCTGTAGCCAACATATCAGTTATATAGGGAAGAGAAGTTTACCTTGAGCAATTGGACTGTATGCAATCACTGTTACCCCAAGTTCATCACATGCAGCTTTCACACCATTCTCCTCAGGGGCCCTGTAGATAAGGCTATAGTTAACCTGGTTTGAGGCCAATGGAATACCTCTCTTCTTCAGCTTCTCATAGGCTTCACGGAGCCGCTTTTCTGATTAAAAGAAACAGGATCATACATCATCATCAGAACAAAACCTTATTCCAACTAAGTGGGAAACAGGATCATACACATATACATATAATTCAATGTATCTGTGGCATCGGTCTGATGAGAAATAAGTAACAATTCCAATAAATTACCGCTATAGTTTGACACACCAACAGCCTTAACAAGGCCTTGTTCGACAGCATCTCCCAGTCCATCAATATATCCTGAAAATAAATCCACTTGTGAACAGAGCCTTCTCTTAATCTGAACATGATTAGATGCATAACATCTGATTCCATAATTCTATGAAATGTTTTACTCTTGACAACCTTCATTCCCCCATATTCCAGGCCTGAAAACAAGAACCTATATCAATTGCTTAATCAAAGAATAATGTTAGATACCTCAGCAAATATATAAGGAAACTATTTTGTCAATAAAAAGTTAATACATTGTTTGGTCTTATAAATTGTACTCATTTTGGTTATAGTATACATAGTTTCAAACCATAGGCTCCAAGAAGCAGAATGTCCATATTTGTATTAAATAATGAGAACTAATGTCTCAGACATAAATAAACATGAGGAACCGAAAACTATCGTTTGAGAACTATAGCAGGCAAAACCAAAATGGTGACAAACTATAAGGAACAAACATTGTATTAAAGCTTAATCAAAATACATACCAGTGAAGCTGATAAAGCTCCACTGAAGTGAGCCCAAGTCGACTAAGGGAATCTTTAAGAGCAGCAATAACACTTTGACGTCCAAACCGCCAGGGCAATGCAGCAAACTTGGTTGCAACAGCAATATCTGCTCCTGGATCCCTTTGTTTTCTTTCCTTGATAAACCTTTGTATAACAAAGAGAAACATCAATTTATAATATTTATTTTTTTGCATAACACAATGTATATAAAAGACACGGCTAAAATTTTAGCACATACCTTCCAAGAAGAACTTCTGAATTTATTGCTCCAAATGAAAACTTCAGGAGAGAACAAACATGTCACTCCTCCCACCAACATTTACGCCTATTGAATAGTAATGGAAAATAATAAGAGAAGATAAATGTTCACCTTAGAACCATAAACCTCAGCAGTATCAAAAAATGTTAGGCCTCCATCAACACTGGCATTGAAAGCATCTTTGGCAGCTTTCTCAAACCTTTCTACAGTAACCACAAATCTAATGTCAAAATACTAGTATTAATTTTCAAGGTTGACATTAAAACTACTCCAACCATATAAGGAGCAAAGTGAACTACTATTTGCTGCTCCCCAACTGAATAAAGTATAGAACACTAAAGTACAAGCATACGGAGCATTAATTCAACAAGAAAATAAGACAAAATGACATAAGAGTGTGTTTCATTTTGTCCTAACAAAGTCCAAGCTACTTCCTTATAACTAAACCAGAGAATGACATGACCATTCAGCAATTTACTATGTGAACTATGTTGAACCAAGTAAGAACTCTGGTCCTAAACATAAGATTCCTTTGACTTTTTCTTTAGAAATTAAGAAAGCAAAGTAAACCACTTAAATATAACATACTCCATGACAGGTGTAGTTAGACTATACTCCCTCCGGTCCTAAATATAAGATTTAGTTGACTTTTTTTTGGAGATGTTAAGGTTACAAAATACGTTATTGACATATATGATATATTTTTAGATTATTCATTAGTTTATAGGTTAAATAAACTAGTTAAAGGGGAAAAATTAGGTAAATCAATTTATAATTGACTTATATTTTGCTTTTTTAGGATTTTTCAAAAAAGTAAACTAGGTCTCATATTTAGGACCGGAGGGAGTATGAGTTTACAAGTAGAATTAATTAGTTTTGAGGAAAAAAATTATCGATTTTGCATCTTAATTTCTAAAAAAAAAAAAAAGTTAAAGTGGTCTTATATTCAAGAGAAAAAGTCAATGAAAAAGTCAATGGTCTTATATTCAAGAGAAAGTCAAAGTGGTCTTATATTTAAAAGTCAAAGTAGTAATTGATGAAGGAGAAAAAGAAGTTACCATTCCATTCAAAGTTGTTCCAGTAACTAGTGTCACCCCAAGACCAAGCACCAATGCCAAGTTTTGTGACTTTTAAATCAGAGGCACCCAATTTGAGCTTCTCTTCTTCTGTTTTAAGATTAGCAGAAGCAAATGTTTTTACACTGTGACTCCTTGAGTGACTTACAACACTAAAACATGCACTGCTTATATGAAGAGCCATCAATTGAAAAACAAAAAATAACTCAGATTCCACAAAAGGGTATCTCAATTTCCACTTCCCTCAATTAAACTGGAGATAAAGTTTAAATCTTTAAGCAAATTCTTGGAAATTTTGAAGGGAATGAAGTTTCCCCACAGAAAATTTGAGCAAACAGAGCAATGAGGCGGTGGCTAATGGATGTACACGTAAGATTTGATTTTGTGGACAATGCACAATTCTTCCATGTCCAAACAGTAGACTTTTTATCCCATAATCTTGAAATATCTTTCATCCCTTTTACTTTTGTTAAATTTTTCATGTGACTAATTTTAAATTTTCGTTTTTATTATTGAAAGAAATAATTTAAAGTCGTTAAATACTCCCTCCGGTCCTAAATATAAGAGTCTAGTTGACTTTTTTTGAAAAATCCTAAAAAAAGAAAAATAAGTCAATTATAAATTGAATTATTTAATATTTCTCCTTAAACTAAGATATTTAACCTATGAACTAATGAAAATCTAAAAATATATCAAATATGTCATAATTTAATACTCCCTCCGGTCCTAAATATGAGACCTAGTTCACTTTTTTTTGGAGATGTTAAGGTTACAAAATATGTTATTAAATTATGACATATTTGATTTATTTTTATATTAGTCATTAGTTTATGGGTTAAATAAACTAGTTTATGGGGAAAAATTAGGTAAATCAATTTATAATTGACTTATATTTTGCCTTTTTAGAATTTTTCAAAAAAGTAAACTAGGTCTTATATTTAGGACCGGAGGGAGTAGCACATTTTTTAACCTTATATTAACATCTCCAAACAAAGTCAACTAGATCTTATATTTAAGACCGGAGGGAGTATTAAACAAGTAAACACATTTTACTATAAATGCTAAGAATTCATGCATTAAGAAATCCTTTAACTACGGAGGTTGTAGTGGTGGTGACGAGGGTGAGAGTCAAGGTCTCAAGGGTAAGAAAGTGTGGAACATGAGGAAGAAAATAATTAAATATAAATAAAAATAATATATGGGTACATTTGCAATTTGACAATTTTATGACGGTCAAATGTCATTGATCGTTGGGTCAAGATAAAATTGAGACACTTTGGTTTCGTTAAGGGTAGAAATGTATTAGTTGTTAATTCAGGGTGTTCAATGGTCTATATTAGTTAATTTAAGGGCAAATAGGGGTTCTTGCATCAAAGTGTTATCAGTCACTTGATATTAGGAATGAGACTGGGCACAAATGGCGTGTCAACCTTCTTTTGATCTAGAATATGAGAAATAGATGTCTCAATCTTGTCCTCCTCATTTTTGATTTATATTCCTATGTTGTAGGTAAATTATGATGCATAAATTGTTGATGAATAATTTTTAAATTAAATGAGGAGCACATGAATATTGTGTACATTTTTAATTTGTATGGAGTGCAAAATTAAGAAATGAGCACGGCTCTTTCTTTCCCTTTCCCTTTTCTTGTAGGAAAGTATTGTGAATCACTACAAAAAAAGCGCTACTTTCCGGCGCAAGCGTTCCGGCGTTTCCTCAATAATCGCCGGAAACAGCATACGTTCCGGCGTTTCATAAAAGCGCCCATGGAAAACGCCGAAAAAATGTGGCACGCTTTTCCCGCTTTTTTTATGGCGTTTACATACCGGCGTTTTGCGAGGCCCAAACGCCGGTATGTATATTTTAATATTTTTTTAAAGTAGCGCGGCATTTTATTTTTCTTTAATTTCAAATAAATGCATATCGGCGTTTGACGTTTGCGCCGATATGCATTTTATTTTCTTTTTTTTATAATAAAAATGCACATCGGCGTTTCCAAAAAACGCCGATGTGCGTTTTCATTTAATTCCATTAAATGAATATACACATCGGCGTTTCTATAAAACGCCGATGTGCGTTTTCATTTAATAAAATTAAATGAATATACACATCGGCGTTTCTTAGAAACGCCGATGTGTAATAAAATAGTATTATTCTTCGGCGCAACCAAGGAAACGCCGCTAAGCACCCCCAGAAACGCCGGAAAGTTTGTGCCTATATATCCCACCGACGGATTGCATTTGGGCGTTTCTAAAAAGCGACAGAGGGGCCCACCGAATCTTTGTCTGCCAGTTGCGGTTTATATATTGTGTTTCTCCTATATATATAATGTCTCGGCGTAGCGGTAAAGATCCCATAGACGAGGAAGAGCAGCAGCGACTGCGCAACGAGGAAGAAGTCAGGCGTATAGAAGCTCTTCGGAAAGAGAAAGAGCAGGAACCTATTCTCCAGTCGGTGTTGCAGTACGTCAGTTCCCCTCTATGCACCGTACCGTATAGTCCTTTCGGCTTTGGTGGGGACCCAGGAATGACGCAGGACGAGCTCTGGGAAGACTTGGGGAGTGACGTCAACATCAGCTACGAGGAAATGAACGAGTTTTTGAATGAGGAGGAGAGACAGGAGAGGCAGGAGAGGGAGGAGAGGCAGGAGAGGGAGGAGAGGCAGGAGAGGGAGGGGAGCTCGAGCTCCAGTAGCGACGGTGACGGTGGTGGTGGCGGCGTAGGCGGCGCCGGCGAGGAGGACGGTGATATGCCTGTGCCGCAGGTTCTTATTGAACTCAAGAGAGGGAGGAGGTCCACTTCTGGGAGTGGATATGTGGTAAACGTCAGAGGTATGTAATTAATTTGATATATTGATTTAATGCATGTAGTAATTAATATATTTATATCAATTATCTGAAATGTGTTTTTTCCTTACAGATATCAATGGCGTTGTCACCAACAAGAGGCTGGACCAGAAGCAGGTGCATTCGCTTCCGGCGAATGAGAGGGTTGAGCTGCCATATTTCGAGGAGACTGGGCAGCCAACCATGGATGCCGGCGTCCTATATCACCGCTACTGCCGCCTGCTCGGTAAGTATTTCCGGCGCTTCCCAATCGACCCGATCGACTGGAGGAAAGTTCCTAGGTCGCGGAAAGAAGAGGCATGTGATATTATGAAGGTAATTTGAATTTCCAAATTATTTTATAATTACGTGAAATAATATATTTATTTAGTGTTAATGTTATTAATTGTCAAAATTTCCTATTGCAGAGGAAGTGGTGGATCCCCGAAAGCAAGAAGCTAAAGAAATTCACGATATCTATGATCGGGGATTCTTGGAAGGACGAGAGACTCAAGTTGTACAAAGATAGGGCCGAGGGGGGGCGAGGTCTAGGGAGGAGGTGGAGAATATGGTGCCCGACGGAGTCGACCCTGAACAGTGGAGGCGGTACATCGGCTGGAGGATGTCCGACCTGGGTCAGGCGAGGTCAGAGCGGGGCAAGAAGGCGCGGGCACAGCAACAGGTTTCTCATACGACTGGGAGCAGACCCATGATTGTCGGCTATGACGAGATGGTAATATTAATATCTACTAGTCTTTGATTTTTAATTATTAACTATATATTATAACGATTATTTTTTGACGTTTCAAATATTTCAGTTGCAGGAGGCCAAGAAAAAGGGCGTCAAGAAGGGCGTCTATCGCGACTATATCGTTCAGGTGCGCAGCCGGAAGGATGGGAAACCTGTTTCCCAGAAGGCTGCCGAGCATATCAAGAAAGTCGCGAAGGCACAGGCGACCGTGGAAGCCAGGGCGACCCCCGAATCTCAAGAGGGGGAGAGCGTGAGCCCGAGTCCCTTTGCCGAGGTCGCTGCTATCCACGCGGAGATTGGGACTCCGGATCCTGCCGGACGCGTGCCAGGTCTTGGCTTTGGAGCCAGACCCACTCAGCTCTTCACTTCTTCCGGAAGTCGCGGGACCCAGGGCTACTCACCTGCATCCTCTGGGGCGACTCAACATGCGCGGCAGCAAGAGGACAGGCTGCGGGCGCGCGAGCTGGAGCTCGCAGAGCGTGAAGCCCGGGTGAAGGCAGATGAGGATAGGCTGGCGCGCGAGTATGAAGCCCGGCGGCAGGCGCATGAGCAAGAGGTCGCTAACTGGCGCGCGGAGTTTAAGCGCCAACAAGAGGAGTTCTTTAGGGCGCAGGAGCGGAGGTGGGAGGAACGCGGTCAAGCCTCCTCATCACGTGTTCGTCACCGACGCCGACGTTCTGCAGAGGATGAAGATGAGGATGAGGATGAGGATCGTGTAGATTAGTTTTTTTATTTGATTGGACTTTGTTTATTGTACTTTTGTTTTGTACTTTTATTTTAATCATTGTACATTTTTATATTTTTGTAAATACAATTTTATTATTGCCAACCGTTTTATATGTAATTATATTGAACTAAATATTACAAGAAAACAGAACTAAATACGATAAAAACTGCGAATATTTATTTATATGTACATACATTCGCTTCATTCCTTACAAACAACAATCGTTTCATTCCTTACAAACAACAATCGTTTCATTCATCATCACCATCTTCACGGTCTCTAACAGACGGTACCGGTTCATCTCCTTCGGGCATTAGGTAGTCGGAATTATTAGGAGCAACCAGTTGAACAGTTTCAGTTGTCGCGTCTAAATTCTCGTCCCCCATGTCGTATACATCGCGAGGTTTTACCTGAATCACCATTTGCCAATCTTTGTTTTTAGGATCGGGAACATAATAAACCTGCTGCGCTTCGTCAGCAATGATGTATGGCTCGTCGTCAGGTAATGCCCCTGTGTGGAAGAGTCTCGAGAAATTCACGGAGGTAATACCGAGAACGTCAACTTTCTTGCCTCTTTTTCCCCTAGTGTCTGCCCAATCGCACTTGAATAGCGGAACGGGAAATGCACCGTTGTAGTTGAGCACAAGTATATCAACAAGTTTCCCATAATATTGAACCTCCCCTAAACGCGCTTGAGGATAGTCTCTACTAACATAACTCCTTGTTCCAAATGAGCCAAACACACCGGAGTTTTGTGTTAGACGAGAGCCATCGCGCGCAACAGTGCGGAAGTGAAAGCCGTTGACATTGTAGGCAGAGTATCTCTGCGCATACTCAAAAGGCCCATGTGCTAGATTCACTAGTGATGGTGGCGGATTTGGTTCGTTGCGTATTCTTTTTGTGAACCAATCAGCGAAGCCCCGGTGGACCATTGTATCAATCACAGCTGCAGTGATCCCCGAGCGTCCTCGATTCTCCCACTTGACATATCTCCGATAATCCCTAAAAACACAAATTATCGGTAAATATATATTTAATTAAAATGTAATGTAATAAATATAAACGCACTCGCGATAGGAGTCCACGGCAGTGCAACGTGTAAGGACATGTCTGTGTGCTTGCAACATCTCGGCGGGACTCAGCTGGTGGAAGTGCGCTGCTCCTACTGGCTTTCCAATGGGGGGAAACAACATGTCAGAGATGGGATTGACATAGTTCGAGTTATCTTCAACTCGGGGTATTCGCTCATTACGAATGTTCTGACCATAATATCTTTCAACAAATGCAACTACCTCGTCCCCCACGTAACACTCAGCAATGCAGCCCTCTGACGCGGCTCTATTCCTAACGAACGACTTCATTTTCCCCAGGTACCTTTCTATGGGATACATCCAACGGTAGTGCACCGGCCCACCCATCTTCGCTTCTTCAACAAGGTGGACAATGAGATGGACCTGTGAGGTGAAAAATGATGGAGGAAATATCATCTCCATGCGACATAGCATCAGAACAACTCTAGTCTGCAGGTCGTCTAGCTCTTGCCTATCCAACACTTTTGCGCACAACTGCCTAAGTATAAAACTGAGTTCGGCCAAAACCATAGAAACATCTTCGGGAAGGGTGTATTTTACAGCTAGAGGAAGGAATTGCTGTAGCAAAACATGATAGTCATGACTTTTCAACCCAGAAATCTTTGGCTCTCTCGAAGATAGGTCAACGCAACGCGAGATATTACTTGAATATCCGTCAGGAACCTTGATACCTTTTAGCGTGGTCAGGAACACTTCCTTATTCTTTTTTGTCAAAGCAAACCGAGCCGGGGCAAACTTATCGTTCACGTCAGGCCAGGCATCTTGACGTATTCCCATGGCCTTTAGATCCTTCCTCGCTCCAAGATGATCCTTTGACTTTCCTGGCTCATTCAGAATGGTGTATAAGACATTCTCCCCGACGTTCTTTTCAATGTGCATGACGTCCAAACAGTGGCGCATTAAGTTGTGCTTCCAGTATGGCAGACAAAAAAATATGCTTCTCTTTTTCCATTGAGGTGCTGGGCCAGTTCTACGGGCCACCGGCGGCGGCCTCCGCCGAGGCTGCCTGCCACCGCGGCTTGAGATAGGGACCTCTTCATCCGGCAGCGGCGGGTCCTTGCCAAATTCACATTGCACATCACAGATCTGGTCAAAGATCTCAAACCCAGACACCCGTCGAGGGGGATCTCTGCGTTCTCGTGTACCGTCGAATTTGCTCTTCTGCCGCCTGAATTGGTGATCAGGTGGAAGGAACCGTCGATGACCCATGAAACACGACTTCCTGCTGTGCGGCAATCTACAGGGCTCACAGTCCAGGTTGCAGAACGGACATGCCATCGCTGTATAAGTATTCCAGCCGGATAACATGCCGAGTCCGGGAAAATCACTCACAGTCCACATCACAGCGGCTCGCAATCTGAACAACGTCTTAGATTCGGCGTCAAACGTCTCGACCCCATCACTCCATAACTCATTGAGCTCCTGTAACAGTGGTTGAAGGTACACATCGATATCGTTTCCAGGTGATGTAGGCCCTGGAACAATTGTCGATAGAATGAAGGATGTCGATTTCATGCACAACCACGGGGGAAGGTTATATGGTATCAACACAACTGGCCAAACGCTGTAATGTTGGTTGAAGGAGCTGAATGGGTTAAAACCATCAGAAGCGAGCCCTAGCCTGACATTTCTTGGGTCCGAGGCAAAATCGGGGAATTCGCCGTCAAAAGCTTTCCATGCATCACCGTCTCGAGGATGCCTCATCTTGCCATCTGGGTTAGCTTCTGTCGCGTGCCACCGCATTTGCTCAGCCATCTTCGGGGACATGAATAGTCTTTGGAGCCTTGGACGGAGTGGAAAATATCTCATGCTCTTAACTGCTCGTCGTCTCTTCTTCTTATTATTATGCCTCTCACCCTCCACCTTGTATCGGTCAGTGCCACATCGTCTGCATTTATCTAACGCAGCGTCAGAGCCCCAAAACAACATACAATCATACAGGCATGCATCGATTTTTATGTACCCTAACCCCATCTTTGAGATTGTTTTCTTCGCTTCGTAGAATGATGACGGTAGCTCGGCTCCAATATTGTAGAAGGCGTCTGACAGCAGCTCAATCACGTCTGACATAGTCGCATCGGAGGCGCCACATTTACACTTTATACTATACAGTTTGGTTAGAAATGACAGTTTAGAGTATCTTTCATTCCCTGCCCAAACACATGTATATATATTGTCATGCCACGTACATATATAATATATGTATTTCATCGCATATATATTAATTATAATTATTCAGTCGCTTAAACAGTTAGAATGATTAATGCATTATTTATACCTGGGTACAGCGGTTTGTCACCTTCCGTCATAAGCTCAAAGAAATCTCTAACCACCTCAAGCCGTAAGTAGTCAGCGACTGGTCCATCGACCACTACATCCCCGCCATCTCCTGCTTCATGCTGCCCAAATGCTTCCATCACAGTGTTATTACCCGGATTATTTGCATGTTCGCCTCCGTCGGCTTCATCGTCACTGCTTTCGACTTGCATTCCAATGTGAGAACTCGAACCGACTTCTAGATCACCGGCGTTGTCGTGTAGTTCGCCCTCTCCATGAAACGCCCAATTGAGGTAATACCTGGGAAACTGCTTATCCATACAATGGGCAAATACCTCCTCTCGAGTCTTCCATTTGTCAAACTTACACTTTTCACACGGACACCGTATCTTACCCCGAACATCACTACCGCGCAAGAAAGCAAACTCCAAAAACTGATTCAACCCCGCCATGTATTGCAGTGACGATCTAGGTAAAGAGATCCACGATTTATCCACCATTATATTATTAATATAGGTGTTTCACAACAAAACTACAGAAAATATGAAATAAGAAGGGAGATATTTGAGAAAGATTTTGACGACTCACATATTCTACATATATGCATATTTATAGCCACTGCCCCTAACCTTTACGCGTTTACCAAAGCCAACACTGCCCAGAAAGTTTTTCGTTAGATGTTTAGGCTTACCGGCGTTTTGGGAATCGCCTCTAATTAAAGTAATAATAAAATATCGCATATCGGCGTTTCGCGGAACGCCGATATGCACAATTATTTTTTTATATGCATATCGGCGTTTCCCACAACGCCGATATGCATGCAAATAATAAAATAACATACCGGCGTTTCAGCCGTTGCGCCGGTATGCATTATTTTATTATACTTACTGGCGCTTTGTGTCGAAACGCCGGTGTGTTCCCATACTCCTATAAATAGCGGTACTCCCCCCACTTTGTCTTCCCATTCGTTCTGCCTTCTCACTATTTCTTTCTTCTTCATCGTTTCTTCCTTTGTCTCTGGTTATTCTCATTTTCTTTGTTTATATTTTTTTTTGCTTAAGTTCAGTTATTTAATTCTTCATTGTAATACAGTTTATTTCATTATTCAATATAATACAATTTTGATCTATTGTTATCCTCTCTCTGTTTACTTTATTTATCAATCATTCAGATGCTCTAGATTATTATTCTTGTTATTTTCTTTTTATGTGTGATAATATTTTTTATATATTATGATATCTATAATAATAAATTTCCGTCCCAATTTGATTTCAAATTGGGTCGGCGCTTTTTTTTTAATCAGTTTTATTTGCTTTCCGGCGTTTTAACTTACGCCGGTAAGATAATAAAATATAATAAAACACACCGGCGTTGGACGTAAACGCCGGTGTGTTTCATTATATTTTAATATCGCGTTCCGGCGTTTGTGCTCAACGCCGGTATGTTTTTGCCTTAACGAATAACTTACCGGCGTTTTCTAGCTTGTGGTGCAAACGCCGGTACGCGTGAATATTTTATTATTTTTTGCACACCGGCGCGACTCACAAACGCCGGTGTGCTTGAATATTATAATAATATATGGAACCTGCTTTGCGGCGTTTCAGGGTTCTCTACGGCGTGTCAGAAAACGCCGGAAAAAAACTTTTCCACATTAAATCAGCGGCGATTGTGTAAAACGCCGTAGAGCTGTTTCGCCGGTAAAAAACGCCGAAACGTAGGGTTTTAAAACGCCGATAAGGCCCTCTTTTTTTGTAGTGAATCATTCTTTGTTTTTATTACACACATTATTGTGCTTCTTAATCATATTCGGATACCGGAATTACAAATGTCTACATTGAGTTGGTGATAGTGTGAGATTGATCAAACAAATTCGTTAGCTTTATCGTTTAACTCTATTATCAACTATATCTCAGCGCCAAGAGGACACATGCATCACAATCTTTGAATCAATTCACAAATAGAGATGTTTACAGTTTACACTCTTCGAATGCTAAAAAAAGGAAAATTGTCTTATTTAAGGTCACAAAGTTTTTTAGGTACTCAATTGATTCACTCCCTTCATATGGCAAAAGGATAAAGCAGTGCGATCGGATTATGACCTGGCAAAATTGTTCTTTTCAATTTTCTAGCTAGAATCTTTAAATCACTTGGCATTTTAGATTTATGATTATGACCTTTTTAATTTAGTTATTGAAAATTAATAAATGAAATGGATCAATATTTATATTTTAAATAATATGCTCGGAGTGATAAATTATAAACAAAAATATTTTAATGTTTATATTTTAGATTATAAAATAATGGGTGAAGGCCCAAAAATGATACATAACTATTGGCAAAGGAACAAAAATAGCACATAACTATTTCAAGATACAAAAATGATACTCAACTTTTACCATGTGATAAAAAATGATATTTTCACTAATATGACAATAATATTAGACATGAAATGTCAAAAATGCTCTTATAATTAAATAACCTTTTACCGGGTAGCGTTTAATTTATAAGGGCATTTTGGACTTTTCATGTCTAATATTATTGTCATATTAGTGAAAATATCATTTTTATCACATGGTAAAAGATGTGTATCATTTTTGTACCTTGGAATAGTTATGTACTAGTTTTGTTCCTCAGTCAGTAGTTATGTATCATTTTTGGGTTATGTCTTCGCCCTAAAAAAATTAATCACAATAATGTCCCAAAATATTTTAAGGAACTCCCCTTGACAACTTAAGGAGTTAGATTGACAACTCATAGAACTTGATTGTGATTAATTTGCTTACGAGGGATTTGGTGATTTTTCCTATATTTCAATGTATGCTTTAATTATTATCTATTTATTTGTTATGGCTCATAGTCTTCTACAATCAATGTAACATTTTTTGGACTGAAGATCCAATGTTAATTAAATTTTCTGAAGTCAGAACACCAATATTTTTTGTGAAATCATCTCGTTGATATTTATTATATTATTGAACTTCTATTAATAATTTTTAATTTTCTCATGCATGGCACGGGTATAGAATCTAGTTCACATAATGATAATATTAATAGTTCAAAATCTTTCAAGAGGAAGACCAATAACACGTTCAATGTTTGAAGTCATACTTCTGAGCTCAGCTATTTCATCATCGTGTAGCCTCCATCCAAGTGCACCAATGAATTCCTGAGCTTGTTTTGCAGTTTTAGCTCCTGGAATTGGCACCACATTGCCTTGTGCAATTAACCAGTTTAACACTACCTGAAACCAAAACCATTAGATCATAGTATTCTCTTCTCTCATTATACTAACACCTCTATTATAACAAGTTCATGTTTTTTAAGAAGCACTCAAAAGTGTGAAATGTGAACTATGATTATCAAAAGTGAATTCTCTTAAAAAATTTGCTGAAAAAAGGCTTTATACATACTGTACTACCTTAATATACATGATTATGATGTTCAACTTATAAATCTAGTTAAAGATAAGAATGAACCTGTGTATTTGTTTTATCATACTTGTCTCCTATCTCAGCGATTCTTTTCAGCAATGGTTGAAGCTGCAGAACAAATTCTGCAATTGAGGGAAAAAGCAAGCAAGGTGGCTACAATTATTATCATGTCTGTAAAAGTAACTAAAGGCCTTACCTTTCTTAGGTACTCTGGAGTATAAACTAAGCGTCGAGCGCCACTTGGTGGATTTTCAGGACCATACTTCCCTGATAACACTCCTGTTACATATGATACATAAGTATTGTCAACAACCATTTCAACTCAAAATAAAGCTCCATGCACAAGGTCATTGCTATGAGATTCACCATATAAAGCACTTTGAATAAAATATAAGTCCATTTTAGCTTATAGAGTCTATTCAGCTCAAAATTTAAAAGCTATTGAGAGTTAAGCATAAGGTCATCATTCACAGCAATATCTAACAAGTCTGAATCATCAAATAATATTAAAAAATAAAGTAAATCATTTACATGAATTGTCAATTATGCATTACCAAAATGGTAAGTTCTGCCACAAATCAAGAACATGAAATCACTGCATGCTGTGATTGCATGAATAACTAGGGCATTCCAGAATCCACCATAGACAAGAATTGCAAAAGGCCACTACTAAAGTCTTTGAAAATTGAAATCATTAAAAATCTTTGGAAGCACAATAATCATGTAAAAGAAAAAGAAAAAGCAAGGTTTGGAATAGAAAGAAATGGTGTCAACCAAATAGTTTTTGTAAATAAAAAAGTTTCTAAGTCTTGGACAGTATTTGTATCATTAAATAAGCTCCCCAAAGACAGATAAACTAAAATAATTCGGTTCAGTTATTTTCTCCTTTTCTTTTTGAGTTTGAAGTTTGAATATATTCAAATTTGGTTTTTTCAATTTTATCAAAAACCAAATGCTCATCCCTACTAATCATAAAGCAAAGAGAAGTTCACCTTGACCAAGAGGACAATATGCAATCACTGTGACCCCAAGTTCATCACATGCAGCTTTTACACCATTCTCCTCAGGGGCCCTGTATATGAGGCTATAGTTTACTTGGTTTGAAGCCAATGGTATTCCTCTTTTCTTAAGCTTCTCATAGGCCTCACGGAGCCTCTTTTCTGATTAAAAAAAATGGTACAATAAGATTACATATATCAATAACTCAATAAGGAAAAACAGGCCTTGTCATCAAAGTATATACCATTATAGTTTGAAACACCAACAGCTTTAACTAGTCCTTGTTCAAAAGCATCTCCCAGTCCATCAATATATCCTGAAAATAAATTCATTGATAATGAAAAGGGCCTTACTAAATCTTGACATGATTGGATGTAAAATAATCCGATTTCATAGTTCTACAAAATGATGTTTTAATTTTCACTTCACAACCTTCATTTTCCCAAACGCCAGGCCTGAAAACAAGAACACTAATCAATTGTCTAATGAAAGCATAATATTAGATGCATCAACGTATATATAGGAAAGGAAACTTTCTTCATAATTAAAACATTATGCAATGTTCTTAATATAAGATAGTTTGAATTAGTCTAATTTAGGTAGATGAAAGAAATTAGTCTAATTTAGATAGTTTAAAAAAATTAATTAAGGTAGTTATTTTGTAAAAAATGTGCGACTGTTTTCCTAAAATGCCCCGAATCTAACTCCAAACTAGCTACTACATACATCCATCACTAATTATAAGAACAAAAAGTTTAAATTGTTTTGTCCTTATTATAATTAAGATCCTACATGAGGTGATAGAAATATTTAATGATTTTCTGTCCATTTTATCCCTCATCCTTTCTAATATATTTCATGCAAATTATTATCATTATTACTCTATATTTCATTTTCTTAGTACACCGTCATAAATAAGGGTAAATTTGAGAAAAAATACTTATTTTATACATATTTATATCTCTCAATAAACACTTATTTCTTAAAATGTGTGATTTTATTCTCTTGGCTCTTTTAGCAAGGCACCGAAAGAGTATTATATACTTGTACACACCAATGAAGTTGATAAAGCTCCACTGAAGAGAGTCCAAGTCGACAAAGGGAATCTTTAAGGGCTGTGACAACACTTCGACGCCCAAGTCTCCAAGGCAATGCAGCAAACTTGGTTGAAACAAAAATTTCTGCTCCTGGATCTCTCCGTTTTCTTTCCTTGATAAACCTTAGTTTGTATAACAAGCAACAAGGAAGCTTTGATTTTTTTCCTTAATTCAAAAAGCATAAAAAAACACCTATAATTTTATAATATACTCCCTCTAGTACTAAATATAATATAGGACATATTTGAGAATTGAGAGCATGATCTCCATTATAAATATATATGGCTTAATTCTAATTTTGTCAATTTTTTCCAAATATCCTTATTAATACTATGTAATATAACTAACATAAATATTATCATGAGATTAGTTAAATATGTCTTGAATACCTTCCAAGAAGAGCTTCTGAATTTACTGCTCCTAGCGTGAGCTGCAGGAGGGAACAAAAGCTTTACTTCCTTCCTCACTAACATTAACATTGACACTTTATTGAATGGAAATGAGGAAAATAGGAGAGGATAAGCGCACACATTGGAACCGTAAATTTCAGCAGTATCAAAGAAAGTTAGCCCTCCATCAACACTAACATTGAAGGCGTCTCTAGCAGCTTTCTCATCTCTATCTACAACAACCACAAATTCTTATAAGAAAAGTGAAAACATTCATTCTTATATGAAATTCAAAATTATTGTTTGAGGAACTTTATAAATGCACTTTTGTGCCTCAAGATCATGGTTTTGGAAATAGGCCACATGGGAAAAATTGTAAAGGCACATTTTAAGGGGAACAATGGCTATAGAAAAGATATTTTCCTACTTTCTTGTGTTTTTTCTTTGGTCACTAGATTCATCATTAAATTTATATTCTATAATAAATGCTCAGCTCGAAATATCATATTCCTACTACTTTTATGTTTGTGGACGATATAAAATTAAATGATACTCCCTCCGTCCCACAATATAAGCTAATCCCTCCGGTCCTATTTATAAGTCGCCAACCGCTCATATTGTACAAATCAAGGAATGACAGTTAGTGGTGGTTACACACAATAATTTTGTATGGGGAAGATGAAAGTGTTGTCAAAAGAGGGTAAAAGTGGAAAACATACAATAAATGCTCAGACCATCTCCCACATTAGCATATACTACTATTGGACAGATATTCTTCAGCCACATTAACTTATCTTGTGGGATGGAGGGAGTACTAAAACAAATACAAATTTTTATAGCAAAAAATTAAAGAAAAAATATGTGCCTATAATGTCACTTCTAGGAGCATGTTAACTAACTTCAAACGAAACACTTCCCCAAGAGCAGGGGTTACATTTTTGAGTAGCCATGTTTGACATCAATAAAGCAGAATTTCAAATGTAGTATTTTCTTAATACACATGTACCCCCTCCGGTCTCTAATATAAGAGCTAGCCGCCAAAAAAAACGCTTCTTAAGAAAACATGTGAATGTTAGTTGGGTGTCTGGAGTTAATGTTTCTTTTCCAATATAGCTCATATTTATTATGGTACTTTTAAGAGAGAGAAATACATAAGCATTAATAAATATGAAATAGAGTTAGGGGTAAAGTAGGAAAAAATGCATTAAATGAGGAGAGAATGTGAGATGATCTCTTACATTAGGACTAAAACCATTCAAATTTTGGCTCTTATATTAGGGACGGGAGGGAGTATCATTTAATTAGAGTTAATCCTATACATGGGGTCATCAAGCACTGTGAGTTCCTACATTATTTCACCACGTTGCGGCAAATCAGCCACTAATACTAGAATTGTTTCTAGCCCAGGTTCAATCCAAAATATTGGGCAGACTAATGACTGGGTCATTCGGCTTCATTCAATACCAAATTACCAATAATATATTTAAATATGAATATGAGTCCAGTTAGATATGTTCGCCTCAATATATCATTTTCACGGACAGTTTGGGTAGCCAAGATACTCAACCTAAATAAAAATATGGGTTACAAATTGGTTCATTTAACTCACATACATTGTGTCTTTATATATATATATATATATATATATATATATATATATATATATATATATATCGTTTTCTTTTTTGATTCAGTTTTATTTTATTAATAACTACGAGGGCTACTAACTTGTTATGTTTGAGATTAAAGTTTATGTAAGATCACGTTGATTATGTAAAAATTTTTATATAAAAATGGGGATCATATGGAGTATGGATTAGATTGAAGAATTTTTTAAAAAAAAATTACAAAAAACTGTAAGTGAATTAAATTCTTAGATTCACCGATGCATGTTTTCAAATTAAAAGACTGTTTCAAGAAATATTTGTGAATGACTCTATACAAGAGATTCAATGGTCACGAATTCAAATCTCATTGCTTATGTGCGAATCCAGTTGGTGAGTCTATATATAAATATTTTTAGCTTAAAAATATACCCTAAACTCCATTTTACCACCCCATTCATCTCAAACTTTTCTGTAAAAAAATTAGAAACACTCTGAAAATCCTTTAATATATTTTGCACCCCTAACATGCATGATACGACAAATTAATTCAGAATTTACTTATGATGGACTGTCAAGGATCAAACTCAGGACCTCAAAGATGAGGAGGTGTCTCACCTCACTTTTTTAGCCATACAGTCACTCACTGGTCTTTCGACCGTAAGATACAACTTTTTCATAAAAATCAGTTTGGCCTTTTGGCTTAAATATAGGTTAAAATAAACTAATCCACACAAAATCTCACCACTTCCATGAACATACCATTACCACACATTAGTTCACTGAGGAAGTAGAAGCTAACACTCACTTATGACTTACCAGTCCATTGGAAGTTGTTCCAGAAAGTAATATCACCCCAAGACCAAGCTCCAATTCCAAGCTTTGTCACCCTCAAATCAGAACCACCCAACTTGACTTTCTCTTCATTTGTTTTACCCTCAGAAGCAACTGCTTTTACTCTCTGAACTCTCCACTTGTCCACAACACTGCTAACACACGTACTGCTGAAATGAAGAGCCATGACTTAGGTGTGGAAAATGTAAAAAACCCAAATTAGACTTAAAAAAAAACACTAGTAAGGCGGGCATGGGCATGATGTGCCACCTAACTGGGCTAGGGAATCTTTCCAATTGAAGAAAGAAAAAACTGAGTTGATTTGCAAAAAATGGATATAACAGCAATTTAGCAAGAAATTGTGGCTAGTTTTTTAGCCAAAAGCCTGTGGCTTATAGAAGTGCACATCTGATTTTATTTTGTGGACATTGCTTTACTTAACAAGATTAAGATAAATAGGTTCAAAATATGACATTCATTTTAAATATTCTCACAGCTAGCAAAACATATTTAAAAGCGCAATGACCCTATTTTACCCTTCAAGTAATCACCTTGGACAAGTGGGCACCCTAAACTAACATCAGATACAGTTTTACCCCTGAAATAACTAACGTGGTCCAATTTTACCCTCTAACGAATGTAATGTTGACACGTGGAATGTAAAGTTGACACATGGACGACACATGTCAACATTAGATTCACCAGAGGGTAAAATTAGACCACTTTAGTCACTTCAGGGGTAAAATTGTACCCAGTGTTAGTTTAGGGTGCCCGATGATCCAAGGTGGTTACTTGAAGGGCAAAATATGGTCATTACCCTATTATTTAAAATAGTGTCATACCACAATACATACTTTAATTACGGGCAATGGCCCTATTTTACCCTTCAAGTAACCACCCTGGACCACTTGACACCCTAAACTAACACTGGGTACAATTTTACTCTTGAAGTAACCAAAGTGGTCCAATTTTACCCTCTAGTGAATGTAATGTTGACACGTGTCGTCCACGTGTCAACATTACATTCGTCAGAGGGTAAAATTGGACCATTTTGGTTACTTTAAGGGTAAAATTGTACTTGTTGTTAGTTTAGAGTGCTCAGTGGTCCAGAGTGGTTACTTGAAGAGCAAAATTGAGCCATTGCCTTTTAATTACTTTTAAATTTCAGTCCCTTAATCTGGAACTACAGTTCGGCTTTCCATCCATTTTAAGAATTTTATCAAATTTCATTATAATTATTGAATGTTTCAGTGTCCTTCTATTTCCAGAAAAAAAATCCAATTTCATTAAAGAAGTTAACAATTACTATATTGCTTTGAACACTTATAAGCCAGAACTCCGGATTTTCTTGCATAATGCTCAATTGCTCATTGCAGCCATTAAAGTTGCACATTTAGGTAGTTTGCAATTTTTTTCATTTACTTGTACAATTATCTAAGTTATAAAATATAGTTCTCTTCATTCTTTCTCACATGAAGATCTAAGGAAATATGAATTATGCTATAAAAACATACAAGGTTCATGACAGTGAAAAAAGAGGCTATACTTTTTAGCAACTTCCTTTACAAACAATTAAGCCTTCATCCCAATTCAAAGATTGACAGACATTGAAAAATATTCCAAGACCAAAACTCTGAAACAAGAGCATAAACAGCATCCAGCGCAATATGTTGAGAACAGAATATTAAATACAACTTATTCAATCATGTTTAACATTATTAACAATTTAATCATGCTTCTTTCCTTTGAACTTTGCCTTGGATATCCTGCTCAGAAGACCAGCATCTAGTCCTCGAAATCGGTTCTGCATTTCGTCAAAAACTTTGTACACGAAGTTGTCAACTTCATCCTCATGTCTTTCATACAGAACTGGGAGTATATGTGCAGCCACAAAACCTTTCCACAATATATACGTGTACACAATCAAGTATCTCATAAATGATAAAATTTAATTGGAATAGCAATAGCATCAATGTTAAATTTTCAACAAATTGTAATCCACATGAATTTCCCCAAACTGCTCATGCCATATGAAATAGTACTAAGCATTTATATGATATAATACACAGTTTTTAACTATGAATGTTATCAGTCATGAATCTTTAAATTTCATTTTCCCTACTACGCATGGCAAGAAAAAGAAGGTTACCCACCAATATAAATGACAGTGAGAAAATTGCACCAGCCTCCAATCATAGCCACTGCCATCAAGCTTCCAACAACCTGAAGATGCTTCAGTTGTTAGTCACAAGAAAATATGAAAATTGAAAGATGCAGTCCTAAAACAATGCAAATTCATTGAAAAGCAAACACAGAAGTTAGATAAAATTTTCAGAAAGTGAAAATGATTTAACCTAGACAGGTACAGATTTATATCATAATGAACACAACAAAGTGTAAAAGAGGCATAGAAAAGCAACTTACAACAAGAAATTGTTTCAAGTTTCCTCCACAAGAAACATCTTGAAGAAACCTCAAACCTCGGTTAACCTCAGCACTGGCTGTTTTTGCGATGTTGACAAAGAAATCCTTGGGTAGAGCAAGGCGAGGAACTTCAGATGGCACACTGTCACCAGAAAGAAAAAAAGTACACTTGAAGCAGTTCAGTTTCATATTGCATCAGCATATATGAACTCATGCAAAAACAGAAATGAGAAAATTCACTGATAAAAACCTGCTAGAATAACCAGAAACGTTGGACCAAATAAACTGCACAACCATAACAAGAACGAGAGCAAGGCATGAAAGAGTCAAGAGATGGTAATTGAGCCACTCAAAAAGCACCCATATAGATGTTGCACTTGTCAAAACACTAGCAGAAATCTTCTTGTCCCTCCATAATAAGACATCAGCAGCTATGACATCAAAGGACAAAAAAGACAAATAAACATAAGCATGAGCATGATAACAATAATATGAAATTGGTTGAGGCCAAGCGGTGAGCGTTTTATGAATAAATATTATACAGAGTTGAACTCTCTTACATTTTCCACCTCCTAAAAGATGGTGTATCGGCTTCTGGCGTCCAAAAAGTCTCCTAAACTGGCTGTTTAGAGAGCTTGAACTGTCTCCCTCAAAGAATGAGACACGTTTTCGCTTATCATCAGCAAGTGTATCAAAGAGGTTGTTAAGAAGATTCTCAGCTGAGATTTTGTCAGACATAGTTCCAGATTTTCCCTTAAGTACCAAACCCAAAAAAGCATGGAAAGATTTTACATTATAAGTCCAATACTGCTATATTGATAGCATTCAAAAACAAAAACAGTGAATGCAGAAAACTTGATTGTTTTCTAATGCATGACAAATGAGAAAAGAATCAGACAACAGAGAACCCCACAATGCCAAAACATATTTCACAATTCTTTCAAACATAACTTATTTCCAAACAATAAATTGGAAAGACAGAATATGTCATGAAGAAAGCTTCATGAATTTTCCTAGTGATCTTCATTAAATTTATATCAATCAGACAATTGAACTTTTCATAAATTAATCAACATTAAATTTTGATTGTGATCCTGAAGCTATTCACGTAGTTGTGCAAAGTTCTTAACAAAAACCAATCCCAGTTCAGTGAAGTGTTATGGTCTAATCTAAGTCACATTTTTTGGTTAGTCTACTATATGTTTGAAGTCCCCCCCCCCCCTTCTCTGCTGCCATCCAATTTCTCTATCCTTTCTACTTCCTTCATATTTCAGATTCACTTTACAAACCTCAAACTTCAAAGGATTCGTTCAAATCACTCTCTACAGCCACTTGATTAAGCTAGCCTATATTGACCAAAAATAGAGTACTTGCACATACATTACACTGGACAAAACCTACCCTACTACTGAATTCTTCACCATATCCATAAAGTTCAAATGCAGAAATTAATCATCTGAAAGCTATTTCAACACCATTCAAGTAGCGGCGTGATCCCTTAAATTAAAGCCATGAATGAGAATTCCCTAAGTTTATCATAAGTCAAGTAGGCAGAGAAAATAGCTTTTTCATGGTGACAGCTTTTATTTTTAATGCAAAGGAGGTACAAGCTTAGTGCTTAAGGAAAATGTTGTTACATAGCTGTCTACATTGCCAAAATGACAATCATCACAAATATTAGCTTAAGTTAGCTAAAATTTGATTCTAAGAAGATGCTGGAGAGGTTTGTAGAATAGTGAGCTCCATGTTGGTGAAACATTATGGAAGGTCAAATAACTCATAGACCCCATTGAAAGACTAGCTAGTGATACCAATAAATGAAAAGAGAATCCGTTTGAAAAGAGAAACCTCAGGTCCACATATGCTCTTGGTCCCAGTGGGGCAAGAGAAGAAAAAAAAAAGTAATGAGAACACAAAACATCCTAATACCTTCATAAGCCAAAAAAACAAAAAGTGCACCTATAAAATACCAATAAAGTGATAAATTTTCATCCTGACACTTCAAAATATAAACCCATCATTTAAAATCATTCATATCCAACTAATTTTCATCCCAATATCAAGAAAGAGATCAACTTTCATCTCAATCATCCACAACTACATTCATATTGATACAAAATAACCCAAAATAAATGGTCAACTAATGCACCACCACAAGAGATTAAATTATAAGGCAAAAGTCAACGAGACCATAAAAGAGTGAGAAGAAATGAATGAATGATTGGACTAACCGGAAAGCACAGAGGGAGAATGGAGGGAGAGAAAGAAGTATAAGAGAAAAGGAAGAGTGATATTAAAATGGCATCTTGGATTTGGAAGAATAAGTGCATGCGGAATTTCTGACAGGTTTCAACATCAAAGTGGAAACAGTCAACGTTGACCAATCCGAATAGTACATGTACACTTACCAACCAAGATTCTCAATTTTAAAGCCATCAATTTTTTATTTTTTTCATTTTTTTTTCCTGTTTTGGTGGTTTCCTTTGTCATTGACGGCGGCTTTGAATTTCTTCTACTTTATTTTGTAGTGGTGACACAATTTAAGATATCCCATATTCTTGAGAATTGATTACATATATTATGGTTAAACTTGAAACCACTCGGTCAAACTAGTGTAACATTTTGGTGATAATTTTTGAAGTATTGTACAAAATGTTTTTCACTTGTTTCATATGGAATATCAGTTGAAAGTTTTTATTTTAGGATTAAACGTTGCTTGGAAATACAGAGATGTAATTATTACCCTATTCTTTTAAAAAATTACTTTGACTATTAAAGGGTTAACATTTTTTTTAACACATTTTCAGACCAAACACAGCTGCAAAATCAACTAACGCGGTTGGCAAGCTGAAATGCGAATGTCCTACTTATATACTCACACACACACATTCATGGTCGATGTGGGACTAAGAGATCCCACAGGGACCCCATTACGGCGCAATTGACAATTATTATTGTACTCCCTCCGTTCCTAAATATAAGATCACTTTGGGGAAGTGGATAAGTTCCTAAATATAAGATCACTTCATATTTTACCTCAAATTTTGCCCAAACTACCCTTATACTCCCTATTTTCATTGAAAACCTCTCCTCCTTTTAAAGTCAAGTAGTTGAGGGGATTTTGGGAAGATCATGTAACTTTATTGTCTTCCTTAATCTCCCCAAATTAACCAAAGTGATCTTATTTTTAGGAACGGAGGGAGTATATTTTTTTTGAACTGACAATTATTATTGTACATAGTACATTACAAAATAGATACACTTAAAAATTTGGCAGACAAAATTGAACCAAAATACTTATATAACACCAAATTTCCTAGGCAAAAAATTCTGGAGCAATAACCCTTAACCGTGTCTTCAGAATTAAGTTTTAAACTGTACTATGAATGTTGGCTGACAATAATTTTTTTTTTTTGGCCAACGTTGGCCGACAATAATTGATTTGTGGGAATGTTGTTCTTCCGCAAAAATTCGACTAACTTGCTTCATCCAACCACCCAAATACTCTGTTTAGTCCATAATGTAAGAGTTCAGCTGCCAAAAAAACTCTTCTTAAGAAAACATGTAAAAGTTAATTGAGTGTCTGAAGTTAATACTTGTTTTCCAATATTGCCCTTATTTATTATGATACTTTTAAGAGAGAGAAATACTTAAGCATTGATAAATATGAAAGAGAGTCAGAGGCAAAGTAGGAAAAAAATGTGTTAAATAGGGAGAGAATATGAGATGAACTCTTATATGTTGAATCAAAATCATTCAAATCTTGACTCTTATATTACAGATCGGAGGGAGTACTATATAAATAATTATCACGATTATATGCTCAAATCGTGAGACTATTAGTTAAACAGGAATAACTCCTTGTTAGTTAATCAAAACATTTGGTGGTCTCTTCTTTCTTTTCAATTAAAAGTGAGACGATTATATGCTAATTTCTTATAATAGGACCGGAGGGAGTAACATATTTAAGATGAACTCCTACAAAATTGTGTGATTAATATCAACTCCAATGAAGTGGTTATTATTGTCTCACATTAAATTAAATTGTTATTAATAACTCAAAAGTTGTAATCATTAGCCCTGAACTTTTTTTTATACATGATCAAGCTATTCCCTCACTCGACAAGTGAGAGACTAATCCCCCGCTGATTTGTAGGCACCTCAAAGGGTGGGACAGCTGACCTGGGAGATTTAATGCTTCTCCATTCCCAACGTCAGGGATCGAACCCCAGACAATTGGTTAAGGGTGAATGAGTCCTTGTCACTCAACCACACACCCCAGGTTATTAGCCCTGAACTTTTGATTAGTCATAAATATAAAAGTTGTAACTACTTTGAGAATGTGATTTTTCTAAAATATACAATACATTTTTCTAATTTTTTCCTAATTTTCCTCCAAAATATACTTCTCTAACATAAATTACAGAAAAGGTACGAATTGAATATCACCGTGAAATGGAAATAATCTGCTTATTCTTCCTCTTCTTCTCCCTCTTCTTTTATGAGAAGAGATTCTCACAAGCAATAGAGAAATTGAAGAAAGAACACCAAATTTAGGAACAAAAAAATTAGCACAGAGAAATTCTCACGATGGTGCGTGGTGATGATGTGTGAGATTAAACAATGGTGGAAGCTTCGGAATAATGCAGGGGAGGGGACTATATATTGTGATTAGGTCCAACCGTAAATTTTTGATAAATTTGATATAAGGGAGATCATGTAAAATTAACTAATATAACTGCTAACTTTAATTGTTCAATCAATCAAGAGTAATTCTTGCGTGAACCCGGTGCACCACGTCATTTGTGGTCTAACCAATTACAAGTAGACACATATGGTCTGACGTGTAATTTTTAATTTGATGTGGCACCATAAAAAACTCAACTAACCTTTAAAAATATTTTTATTTACACTATAAAATAAAAAAACATTGAAAACATGATATTTGATTTTTTTAGTGGTTAGTTCCTATTTTTAGGGTGCCACATCAAATTAAAAATTACACGTCAGACCATATGTGTCTACTTGTGATTGGTTAGACCACAAATGACGTGGTGCACCGGGTTCACCCAAGAATTACTCATCAATTAATTAGCTCTTTCTTTTTTTTATAACAAGGAAGAAAAAACAAACATTAAATTAAACTACATAAAATAAAATAAGAAATGAACACATCAATTAATTAGCTCTCATAAAATAACTATTTACCTGTAAAAATAACAACTAAATGACTCAATACTTTTCCTTTTATATCTTTGTAATTATCCTGCATTAGCACTGCAACGTCCTCCTTCAATAAGAAATAAACACATCAATTAATTAGCTCTCATAAAATAACTATTTACCTGTAAATATAACAACTAAATTACCAACCAATATGTAACACCCTGAACTTTTAAGCGTGACCGGTACGAAGTATTGACCAAATCCCACTTCGTAAGCCATTTCAATTTTAAAATTTCCTCCTATTTCTCACCTCCTTTATTTCTACTTCTAGTTATAATCTCTATTGAGATTTTTGGGATGTTACAATTTTATCCCCTTAAATAATTTCGTCCTTTAAATCAAGAGAAATTGTCATGTTAGATAGAACTCATACTATAAACTCTAACTTCAAACATCCTAATAAACTATGGATATATGTTCTTACCTCAAAATACTCAACAAAAATAATCTACTCATAGCCAACAAATCTAATTTAAAGACACTTCAACAATGTCACCATAATCCAACTCACAAAATCCTAATTTATTAAAGAATCCATATTAGCAATCAAAGCAAGAACATTTAACACCCAGATACAAATCCTTTCGCCATGTTACGTAATATTAAAACTTAAGCTCTTATACCAAATTGTCACACCCTAAACTTTTAAGCGTGACCGGCACGAAGTATTGACCAAATCTCACCTCGTAAGCCATTTTAATTTTAAAACTTCCTCCCACCATAATTTTAATTACGGTTTATTTCTCACATCCTTTATTTCTACTTCTAGTTATAATCTCTATTGAGATTTTTGGGATGTTACACAATACAACTTCCTTACAGACACCTAAGATAAATTAGTGATTTTGTAGAAGTGCGTCTTAATTGATTCCATTATACATGACCTATATATAATTGTCTTCATATTTAACTCCTTATACTCATGCTAAGGATATTTAACATGAATCAATTAATTTTTGTTTAATTTGTTAAACTCACATCTTGTTTTATTTAAATAAGTTTTAACACAAAATCAACACAAAAGGTTAGAACAAACGATAATCTATAGAAACAAGGGTTAAGGTCTGATCCACTGGTTTTTTTTATAATAAGGTCCACCTGTTCTTTTTACTAATTAAGCTGCAAATTTATTCAAAAAGCTTTCATTTACGAGCTACTTTTCCCCGAATTTTTTTATTTACAACTTCCTTAAAATTCTCAAAAGAGTCTACTACAATCAACTAATAAATATCAATATAAAGCATTCTACTTCATTTGGTGTTGCACTTGTTCTTGTTCATGAGGCTGCTCAGGTTCTTCACTCCTTGCCATGGAACGCATACACTTGCACACTACAACACCCTCTCTTCCCCACCAGAGTGTCTTTCTTCCCCAGGATATGTTCACGGACTTGAGTGTGTTTCTCCCCCAGAGTGTGTTCACGTACGTATTTTGCTTACGGCAGCCACCTCTAAACTGTATGATTAAGAAAAAAATAAAGCCAAGTTTAGACCCGCATAAGGAAATTAAACTATTATAATCCAGAATAATTAAGCATAAAAAATATTTGAAATGAATAAAACAGACCTTTTTGCGACTATATGTGATGCCCTTAAATCTTTTGGCATGGAGTGAAGAGTCCTTTTTGCGACTATATGTGATGCCCTTAAATCTTTTGGCATGGAGTGAAGAGTCCTTTTTGCGACTATATGTGATGCCCTTAAATCTTTTGGCATGGAGTGAAGAGTCCATGCTAGACGAGAGAAGCTTCTTCTCCTTGGCCTTCCTCCTAGTTAACATGGTTAGTTCTCCAAAGTCGTCAGAGGTAGACAGTATATCTGAGGTAGACAGTATATCTTTTCAATTTGTTGGGACAAATGAATAGGAGAACTCTTAGTCTTGTATATATTACACTCACCACCATCTCTCACCGTTGAAATCTAACTCATTCTTTCAATCAAAGATGACCGTTGGATCCTCAATCCGTGTGATATTGGTATAAGCCAATCAAATCAAACCTTTCGATTTGTTTGATTTAATAAATAAGGTTTTTTCAATTAAATCATTTATTTGATTTAATTAAAAAAACTATACTTAATGAAAAATGAGAAGTAGACACGTGGTCCTGATAGAAAAAAAAGAAGTAGACACATGGCAGTAGGGCCGTTCAAAGAGCCGGGTAGAGTATCCATTATCCAACAGTTTCTTTTGCTGCCAGCATGTCTCCCCGGTAGGACTTATTCCTTAAATCGCCATGTTACGTAATATTAAAACCTAAGCTCTGATACCAAATTGTCACACCCTAAACTTTTAAGCGTGACCGGCACGAAGTATTGACCAAATCTCACCTCGTAAGCCATTTTAATTTTAAAACTTCCTCCCACCATAATTTTAATTACGGTTTATTTCTCACATCCTTTATTTCTACTTCTAGTTATAATCTCTATTGAGATTTTTGGGATGTTACACAATACAACTTCCTTACACACACCTAAGATAAATTAGTGATTTTGTAGAACTGCGTCTTAATTAATTCCATTATACATGACCTATATATAATTGTCTTCATATTTAACTCCTTATACTCATGCTAAGGATATTTAACATGAATCAATTAATTTTTGTTTAATTTGTTAAACTCACATCTTGTTTTATTTAAATAAGTTTTAACACAAAATCAACACAAAAGGTTAGAACAAACGATAATCTATAGAAACAAGGGTTAAGGTCCGATCCACTGGTTTTTTTTATAATAAGGTCCACTTGTTCTTTTTACTAATTAAGCTGCAAATTTATTCAAAAAGCTTTCATTTACGAGCTACTTTTCCCCAAATTTTTTTATTTACAACTTCCTTAAAATTCTCAAAAGAGTCTACTACAATCAACTAATAAATATCAATATAGAGCATTCTACTTCATTTGGTGTTGCACTTGTTCTTGTTCATGAGGATGCCCAGGTTCTTCACTCCTTGCCATGGAACGCATACACTTGCACACTACAACACCCTCTCTTCCCCACCAGAGTGTCTTTCTTCCCCAGGATATGTTCACGGACTTGAGTGTGTTTCTTCCCCAGAGTGTGTTCACGTACGTATTTTGCTTACGGCAACCACCTCTAAACTGTATGATTAAGAAAAAAATAAAGCCAAGTTTAGACCCGCATAAGGAAATTAAACTATTATAATCCAGAATAATTATGCATAAAAAATATTTGAAATGAATAAAACAGACCTTTTTGCGACTATATGTGATGCCCTTAAATCTTTTGGCATGGAGTGAAGAGTCCTTTTTGCGACTATATGTGATGCCCTTAAATCTTTTGGCATGGAGTGAAGAGTCCTTTTTGCGACTATATGTGATGCCCTTAAATCTTTTGGCATGGAGTGAAGAGTCCATGCTAGACGAGAGAAGCTTCTTCTCCTTGACCTTCCTCCTAGTTAACATGGTTAGTTCTCCAAAGTCGTCAGAGGTAGACAGTATATCTGAGGTAGACAGTATATCTTTTCAACTTGTTGGGACAAATGAATAGGAGAACTCTTAGTCTTGTATATATTACACTCACCACCATCTCTCACCGTTGAAATCTAACTCATTCTTTCTATCAAAGATGACCGTTGGATCCTCAATCCGTGTGATATTGGTATAAGCCAATCAAATCAAACCTTTCGATTTGTTTGATTTAATAAATAAGGTTTTTTCAATTAAATCATTTATTTGATTTAATTAAAAAAACTATACTTAATGAAAAATGAGAAGTAGACATGTGGTCCTGATAGAAAAAAAAGAAGTAGACACATGGCAGTAGGGTCGTTCAAAGAGCCGGGTAGAGTATCCATTATCCAACAGTTTCTTTTGCTGCCAGCATGTCTCCCCGGTAGGACTTATTCCTTAAATTCAAAAAAAAAAAAAATAAGTACGAGTACAAGCTTTATTTTCGCGTGAGGCAGGACTTATTCCTTAAATTCAAAAAAAAAAAAAATAATAAGTGGGAGTACAAGCTTTATTTTCGGGTGAGGCAGGACTTATTCCTTAAATTCAATAATAAAATACTCTACCATCCAAAAATTGCTTCTCCCATTTTCAAAATTGAATCCGGTATGAGATTTTTTTTTTATCAGAATACCGGTATGAGATGAAAACAAATAAAATAAGAGTAATAAAGAAAACAAGAAACAACATCTGCACAAAACATAGTGATATATTTTTCTCTCAATTTATTTATTATTATTATTTAACTGCCTCTATTTTCTTTAACAAAGAATGATATTTAATTAGTTATTTACAATGAAATACACCAAATAATGCACTCATTTGATATCTTATTGAAATCTCAACTAAACCCCTTCATTTTAGCATTATAACTTCCCCCTTTTTTTATCAGAATAACTCCCCTACTATATATAAAAAAAGTTCTATAACTCCCCAATTTTTTTTTGATCAAATATAACTCCCCAATGATATAACATAGCTAACTAAAATTGGGTTGTTATCTTAAGCTTCTATGCAACTTGTTATGTTCAACTTGCAAATCTTTCTTGTAAAGTAGTTGTAATTGTAATAAATCCTTATGCAAAAGTTAGCAAAAGCAACATTATTGATTTTCATAGTATTTCCTAAAAACTCATTGGAAAAATAGGATAATTATTTGTAAATTGTTATATATTCAACTTGCAAATCATTATGGTAAAGTTGTGATTCCTATTTAAAATTTGCAAAGATCATTTATATATTTATACGAACTTAAAGGCAAAAGTGCCTTCTAAAATAATTTGAAAATTTTATATTCCTCCTTACTAATATAAGATTATCTTCGGCATCTTTTTATTTTATTTTCCCCAAAATTCGAGTCTATGTCCTTGCTACAAGTATGTTTAAACTTATGATTTCAACCAGCTATAAATCTATGGTCAAAAAAAATGGAAAAACTTACATCATATTCCTTTCTCCAGGTTCTCAAGTTCTTTTAATATAGGTCATTGGATTGAATGGATGATTGTTATAAAAGGACACATGTCACTCCCATATTAAAAGAACTTGAGAACCTGGAGAAAGAAACATGACGTAAGTAAGGTCCAAAAAAAACCAGCTATAAATCAGCTCAACACAATAACGCTCTTGGATAAAAGTATACATTTTTTTTAGATTTTATGCATTTTTCCAAATTAAAATAAGTACCTTTTTATTCTTAAACATAAATTTATTTTAGGTTAAAGTATACTTTTGGTTATCTATATCTACATTATGTTTCAATTTAATCCTTTATATTTGAGAAGTACATTTTTAGTCTTTTTTTTTACTAAGACCATTAGTTTCATTTAGCGAAAATGTTAACTCAACAATTTGAAAGGATAGATATAGGTTAAATGTTGATAAATATGCTTAATTTAAAATTTTTTAGTGTAATTATTTTTATACTTGAAAAATTTGTCATTGTTATCCATGTATAATAAAGAAATAACTAACAATTTAGATTTGATTGTATGTTTACCGTTACGAAAATTCAAAAAGAAAATCACTAATTGTTGGCTTCTCATTCTAGGGTAAATTGGCTTATAATTAGGAATGGAGGGAGTATTAAATAATGGAAGGGGAGTGAGAAAATGTATATGATAAATGAGTGAGGGTAAAAATGAAAAAAAAAAATTTATTCAATTTACTCACAAGAAATGACTGTGATGTAATTTGTTTATTGTAAATAAGAAGTAAAAGATTAAATCTTCTATGATGGCAGATTACTTCCATGAAAGAATAATGATGAGATGACGGAAAGGAGGTTAAAGTAAAATGTTCTAATATCAATTGATGTAAAAGGATACGGGAATAGAGACGGTGTATGGGAATTAAAGTACAATGCTCAGATATCAATTGATGTGTCTCAATCCGAATTATTTACAATAATCCACATCATAAGGAAGTTAAGCTGAAGTATTAGTTGGCCAAGCATAGTCTACAATAGATTTATTCAATTTGCCTACTTTTATTATTTTAGGCTATTTAATTCAACTTAATTTAAATGGATTGATGATATATTTTATATATACTCTATTTCTCATACAACATCTCTATCCCCTTATCCTTTTGCATCAATTGATATGAGAAGAAAAGGATAAAGGAGTAGAAGAAAAAATGTATGAGAGTTAGAGAAATAGAGTGGCAAGATAAGAAGAAGCGAGAAGAGAGAATTTAGAAGAAAAGAAGCAAGGAAGGAAAAGAACAATTCAATATTATATTATTCAAATCATAAGAGTCTACAAAGCAAATAGTTAATGAACTATATATATAAGCATCAACCTAACTTTAAAAATTAATGATAGAGAATACTTTAGAGTTGCAACATTGAATTACGTGCATGCTTATGCCGTATACTTATATATAATTCAAATGGATTAATGATGTGTGTGTATTTCATCAATTAATCCTATCCTTGGGATTTCATAAATAAAATATTTTACTCGTAGGCCTAAGATTTGAAATGAACATTCAATTCAATGTTTCAAATTGAGACACATCATTAATTATTTTTATTAATTTTTCTGAAAAAAAAGTTTGAATAATTTCATATATCCCATTTGCATTTTAGTTTTGACTGTGTCTGACATGTGATATTTTATGTTAGAAAATGACCACATACTTTTTGAAACTTTTTACACTTCACACGCATTTGCAACTGGAGGCACAACTCTGTCTGAGCATTGGTATATATATATTTCCTAATCCAATCAGTTTTTGCAGCTACCTAGCTCACAAATGTAAATAACAACAATCATATTGTTTTAATGGGAACGATTTAACTTTTTCAGATCAGGCATAGTAGTCCAGACAGAATGGGTGACTATATCTAATACGACAACGAAGAGACCTGTTCATCTTACAACATTTTGTTCATCTTACAACATTTTGAAGATACCATACTACAATACCCATATTCATATAGATTAATTTCTTCTCTTTGTTAGCCTATCGTAGCTATTAAATAACATGTTATGGTAGAAGAACTTTGACTCGTTTTAATTTTAACAGAATTATGAGGGAAAATCACAATAATGTCCCTCATAAGAGAAAAAGAGTATGGACCATATAGGATTTGAATCTCCTATAAATGTACAGTGAGCAATATTGTGATTAAGATAAGTTTATTTGGACAAAATAAGTAGTGTAAAGATCATTTGCAAAGTGGAGCGTGTAACATCTCAGCGCCTCGCTCTCGAAATTGTCCGCTTTGGGGAATTCTCACCCCTCACGACTTTAAAACGCGTCACCCCTCACGACTTTAAAACGCGTCGAGAGGGGGAAGTATCCAGGCCCTTATAAGGCGCCTTTCGTTCTCATCCCCATCCGATGTGGGACTTTATAATCAACCCTCTTGGGACCCAGCGCCCTCACTGGCACATCGACTCGAGCTTGACTCTGATACCATCTGTAACATCTCGGCGCCTCATTCTCGAAATTGTCCGCTTTGGGGAATTTTCACCCCTCACGGCTTTAAAACGCGTCGACAGGGGGAAGTATCTAGGCCCTTATAAGGTGCCTTTCGTTCTCATCCCTATTGAAAAGAGGAGAACACAAGTTCAAATCCAGGAAGCATAACTAAACACTTTCCACAATTTCAAACCTAACGTACCTTCCATTGTTTATTTTAATTGCCTTAAATTTATATTTCTATCCATTTAAACCTGAAATTTCCTTCCAGGATCGCTTGAATGATAAATTCCAAGGCACCTCAAAGAATCGGCGTTTAGATGAGTATTAATCTGTTTTATCCATAGTAACCCTACAAAGTAAAACATAAAGTAAAACATAATAAGAGCTTTGTTCAACTGGCCTTAATCATTTTAAAAGATTAATCAAGAAAATAAACTATTTCAAAGATTACAAAGATTGATCAAGAATGGGTAAAAGTATTCTGAAACTGGTCTTACTTAATCTAAAAGATTCTATCAATCTCTTAAAAAAAAGATTTTATCAACAGAATGTAGGGAGCTTACCTCAAGAGAAGGCAAAGAGGGAAGTCGCAGTAGTAAACAGTAGTAGAATCTTTGTGTGAATATTCTTTTTTTCTGGTCGAGAGAATTGTGTCAATATTCTGACTCATCAGAATATGGGCAACAATATATAAGGGAAAATGAGTGGTCCGTTTGGTTGCAAGAAGGAAGTGGAGAATTGGAAAGTGAAAGGGGTAAAGATGGAAAGTAGCGGTAAAGATGGAAAGTAGGGGTAAATTAAGTAATGCTGAAAAATAAAATGTGTGGGGCCCAAAAAAAGTGGGAGATAGAGAGAGAGAACTTGTGGGCCTCGGGATATATGTATATTACAAAAATACTCTCTACTTTTTATACTTTCCAATTCTTTGCTAATTTTTCATGCAACCAAACAAGCTCTTAGTATATTGTTTTGTTTTGTTTTGTTTATATATGTGTATTTGTTAATGTTAATACATAGTGGAGTATTTTTCGGTAAAAAAAATCTTTCTTTTATAATAGGAGGGCATATGACACATGTCCATTTTTATTTTTATTGCCTGAATAAATGCCACATGTCTCTGTGAATTTTCTCCATTTCTCCACTGGACCTTACTTACGTCATGTTCTTTTCTCCAGGTTCTCAAGTTCTTTTAATATGAGAGTGACATGTGTCCTTTTATAACAATCATCCATTCAATCTAATGGCCTATATTGAAAGAACTTGAGAACTTGGAGAAAGGAACATGATGTAAGTTTTTCCCTTCTCCACTACTACTTTTTCTACCCAACAACTGTCCATTAATTAATTCACAGATAACCCGCTCAGTTTCAACATTTAGAATGAAACTTACACGGAAAAATGAAAATCAATCCACCCCCTTGGGGCCCACATAGACAAGGTTGTCTCCTCTCCCAATGAGAGCGCTTCCCGAGATTCGAACACGCGTTCTCCTCCTTACGGGGTTGTAGCCCACTTACCAAACAACACTTATCTCCAAATGGAGCATCTGACTGCAGAATCTTTAAAATGCTCTCAAGAAAGTTGAATTTCTGTCTCCGATCCAATCGGTCTACGAAACCCTCCAGCGATGGAAGATCTGGATGATGTGGAAAGTGTTTAGTTCTTATTCTTTTTTTTGGATCAAATTCTACTTGTTGAATTTGAACTCTGAGGCCTGAGCTTCATTCATTTTAGTTTTTGTTTACCATTAGCTATTTGAGCTAATATTGTAATCGAGCAAAAGTGTAAGGCTTTTAATTGATTTGGATCGCGGTGAAAACCATTATTTAAATAGTCATGTTTATTGTCTTGTCAGTATTTTACAACCATTTGGCAGGTTCTTAGGATTCTTGTCATTTTATGTTTAGTTCATACTTGAAGAGAAAGAAATATGAATTGCATGGCCTGAAAACTTAGCTAAGCCTTCTAATTTTGTTGAATTGGGTGCATAGTTGGATCGACGTCTTTGTCTTTCAGTGATTTCTAGTTGATGCTTGTGTTATGTATGGATTCTTAAATAAAAGGTTATGGAACAAAAACAATTTTAAATCCTTTCAATCAGTTTTTAATTTGGCTTTATGAGAAAACCTCAGAACTTCGCAATTTAATACTTCAGGATGGAAATTGATGGAAGTTAAGATGTTGGATAATAACATATTGAATTCTTTTGTGGATCTCGTGTTGGAATGGCTTTTATGTTTAGGCCATCCGTCTTTTTCTCACTTTCAAATTTTCTTGTATGAAAATATTCAATGTTCTTTGTTTTGGATGAGATCGTAGCATTTATTTTTATTTTTAATTTTTGAGAATCTGACGTCAGTTTGATAAGATGTAAATATGTGAATCATATACCTTTCAATACCATGGTGAGGTTGTTTACTACCTCAACTAACACAAAATTTATTACTTCAATCAAGAAATTTTTCTGCATTAGTTAAACTAGCCGTGACACTACAAAAAAAAGTCTTATTTCTAACGGGCACATCTCAGCGGTCAATAAAAACCCGCTGACATGTGGACACATCTCAACGGGTAATGAGTGCCCGCTGAAATGTAAGCGTGGGTCAAAACAGTTTTTTTCTTTTAAAAAAAAATCTACATTCCAACGGGTAGACACACGCTGAGGTGAGAATAAAATATTTATAACAGCACCTCCACGGTCATTTTGCCCGCTGCGGTGTAAAATATATTTTAAAAAAAATTATTGAAACACACTCCAGCGATCATTTTGACCGTTGGGGTGATATTTGCGTTTTTTTTTTGCTTTCAAAATCACACCCAACGGTCACAATGACCGTTGGGGTGTATGTTTTTATTTAAATTTTTATAAAAAATCACACCCCAACGGCCAGCATGGCCGTTGGGGTGTGATTTGATTTTTTTAAAATATTATTAAAGTAATTATTTTAAAAATTAATTGTTTTTTATTTTTTAAAAAATCACACCTCAACCGGCCGCGTGACCGTTGGGGTGTGATTTGATTTTTTTAAAATATTATTAAAGTAATTGTTTTAAAAATTAATTGTTTTTTATTTTTAAAAAAATCACACCTCAATGGCCAGGTGTGATTTTATTTTTTTAAAATATGTTTTAAATTAATTTATAAAAATTAGATTTTTTATTTTTTAAAAAATCACACCTCAACGGTCATTGTGGTCGTTGGGGTGTGATTTTATTTTTTAAAATTATTTTTTTATATATATTTTTACACTCTAGCGGTTAAGTGGACCGCTGGAATGTAAATATGTATCGTATCCTATAAATAGCGCTCTCTCCCCCTCTTATACACGCTCTTTTCAATCTTTTTTCTCCCTAACTCATGTCCAATTCTCTCATTCATCTTCTGTTGTTTCGTTTGTTTCTACAAGTATGTGCATACTTTGGAAATTTGGCTCCACATCGTCTGGCGCCACCATCAACCTTCACCGGAAGCTTTTGTTTTTCTCCTCCCTTTTCGATTGTCTTCGTGTAATCGCTACATATTCGGTATGCATATCTCTCTGCTAACTTCATTACTGAAAAATCAGCTTCTTTTTCTTGAAATTCTTGCTTTAAACAACCACACACAGCATGAACAACAACAAAAAGAGAACTTTCTGAGATTTTTGGACTTTAATCTTTGTTTCGTGAAATGAGTTCGTTTGGTTTTAATGCCATTCTCCTCCCTCACTTAGTTTTACTCCTTCTTTGCATGCCCAGTGAAAGTTTTTATTTACTTTATTTATGGTTGTTTGATTTATTATTGTGCTTGTTCTGGAAGAAATGTGTTCTTGAAAGCTGAAATTTCACCCCACAATCGTTCTGCTGCATCTAGACCCATCTATTGGTGGAATACTTCTCTTCAAGAATTGATTTTTTTTGTTGGACTGGTATTATTTGTTTAAAAAAACGTATTGCACTTCAACAGGTTTGCTGAAGTGCAATGTCAATTTTTTTTAAAAGTTTAATACACTTCAGCGGGCAATACAACCGCTGATGTGTAACTTTTTTTTAAAAAAAATATTGCACTTCAGCGGGCAGTGCAACCGCTGAAGTGCAATATAGTTTTCTTCTTTTTATTGTTTTACATTTCAGCGGTCTACCTGAACGTTGAGGTGTGTCGCTACCAAACTTTTTAGCGCGTTTGACCAGCTCTACAACGGTCATTTTTGCTCGTTGGGACGTTGTTTGACACGCTCTAATTCCCAGCGGGTGGGCTTGCGCGTTGTAGCGACATTTCAGCGGTCGCGACCGCTGAAATGTGTGTAAAAGTTCCCGCTGAAAAGTGACTCTTTTTTTGTAGTGTGAGGGGTGAGGATTTCCCAAAGCGGACAATTTCGAGAGCGAGGCGCTGGGATGTTACAGAGCGCAAGTGACAATCTCACCCTCATCTTCCCCATCTCCCATGAGTGGAGCCCTTAAAAGGTACTTCATGATATACTTGACATGTGTGTTCCAAAACTAATGCACAATTTTGTTTTTTTTTTTAATTTTTGTCATAAATGAATTATGCAAATAACAGGCCAAAATTCCAAACAGTGAATGCAATCCTATTGATGAATGGGACCTCCAAATTCCTGAACTCAACATGAAACCACAAGATTACTTACATCCAATCCCACCCTCTAATTACACTCACCTCTTCACATTCTCACAAGACTTAACAACATCAACCTTTGTGTTGACCAACCTGATACATTGACCAAGGAGACATTCCCTCAATCCAGCACCATTAATGCCACTCATGCAACTAACCTTCAACCTCATTTTCCTGGAACCCGTTCATCCTAACCGCGATTTCCTTGACATTCCGGTCTTGCTCAAATTAGTTCATCTTCCCGAGACACACTTGATGCATCAAGAACCAGAAGAACCATTCGCGCTCTCCAACTCTTCTACTACAAGTACTACTTCACAATTCAAAGTTGTACATGAGTTTAAAATGGAGAAACAGAAGCATTTCCATTGAATCAGTGAGCAATGAAGGGTGTTTCTGGTATAGTGGTGTAGATTATAGTGAAGGCGAAGAAGCGAAGCTAAAGTGTAAATATATATGATTATGGTGATTCTTCATTAGATGGTAATGCAACGTTGTTCATTAAGGCTATTGTTGATGAGAAGGGATTTAAGCAATACCATCCTATATGCTTCATTGCTAAGGCGTAAGGGCTTAAACAGAAATTATCTCTTAGCTTGCAGCCCATTTAGGCCTTTGCAGATGATCTTTACACTACTTATCTTGATATTCTACTTAATTACCGATATTAGGGTTTTCAAGATTTTTAGGGTTCTTGTTGATTAATTAATTAATAAATAAATAGATACGTTCCGTGGTTTGATGTGAAGGTTCTGTTATGTAGTTGGTTGAAGAGTTTGTTATATAGAAACATAAGTTATTTATGTATGCAACTTGCTCCCCATTTATATATTATAGGGAATTGATTGTTTGTAATTTTTTTTTTACAACAAGGCATTTAATTTGTTAAAATTTAAGGACTACTAGATCTTTTATTTGTATGTATGTTCATACCACTGCAATTGTATTCGTGGGTTTAGAGGCAACATCAAGCATATATCGTGGTTTAGCGAAAATGATATAAATGTGAAGGACTAAGTAAAATGCCGCGGTTTCGGAAAATTGCAACAGTAAGAATGGAAACAAAGACATATAGACACAAATATTATTATTGATTATAATGGAGAAAGATCATAGAGTTATTAATGAGAAAAACTAGATGGATACAATCATGAATAAATAAATATTAGATTATGAAATAATATACTTGGTAGAAACAAATATTTAAACAAATAGATATTATAAAGTATCTATCTGATAGAAACTATAATAAGTAGGGGATAGAAATTATAGTGTTTTAAATAAATAATAGGCAAAAATAAGAAAAGAGAATTAGTTAAATATAAGAATAATGAAGAAACAATTTTATGTAGGGAAAATGAAGAAAGCAAGCAAAGTGAAAGGGGAGAGAAAGAGGAAAAAATGAAAAAGGAAATATAGGAAGAATTATGCATTACATATTTACATATAAAATTATAAAACTTCTTGATCAAAAAAATATAATTATAAAATTAATGTCGCAGAACATATGATTTGTAATTTTCATTATGTCCCCCAGAGTGGCGCAACATCTTTTATCATATATTATGTCGGATGTTGCACTTAAGTGACGCAACATCTTATTCTAGACAAATTTTTTGATATAAAAATTGGATGTGACATATACTTGCATGACATTGTTTTTAAAAAATAAACAAATGTCGCCCAAGGTTGCACAATATCTTGCTTTTATTTTATTAAAAAAATTAAAAAAGATGTGGCACATGGTTGCACGCTAGGTTATGCGACATCTTGCTTAATGTTTTTTTTTTAAAAAAGAGAATAACAGATTGTGGACTTGGTTGTGCGATATCTATCATTTTTTATAAAAACATTTAAACAAGATGTCCATAACTTTGCGTTACATCTTGCTTAGCTTTTATTTTCTTAAAAAAAATGAAAATACGTTGCACAATATTTGTCAATTTCTATAAAAAAAACTAAGCAAAATGTCGCGCAACCATTGTAGCTTAGCACACATTGCTTTTTGAAAAAAAATCATATCTCATGCAACCTTTCGTGATATCTCTTTATTTTTTTTGAAAAAAAATATAAAAATAAAACTAATGTTGCTTGTTGTTGCGTGATATGATTGTAAAAATCGTGACATATTTGGTCAATAAACAAATAAGTGCGGTTTCGCATTAAAAGTGTGACATACATATAAAATATATCACGGTTTGCTTTCCTGCGACATCCAAGTCGTGGCTACAAGCTTTATAGTGTATGTATTTGCTTGGGATTTAATTATATATTAAAGTTAATTAAATATAATGAAAGATACTATAAAAATTACTCAATTTTTTTTGACATGTCTAGTATTTCTAATCGGTTTTGTTATTGCATATGAATTAATTAAAAACGAGCAATGATATAATGAAATGCAGTATTTCCTTCTTCAGCTTGATGTGAGTTGCGTAGTCAATTCTCTTAGCATCACAATGGTTCTATGGTTTACGCAATCATTTGCTTCATCAGCTAGCTTCTTGTTGAATGATATCTTGGTTAATTGTATATCGAACGGATAAAGTTTGACCAACGGCTTTGGTATAAAAAGACAATATAAGTTTTAATTTAAATTATCTATTCGATTATCCTTGATTGGGATTTGTCAATTTTAAAATTTCAATAAACAATCCTTGAATCTTGAATGACAAACTGATACTTTGATTTCTATAATTGTAGTCTCTTTTATGAATAGACATTAAATGAAGATTCTAATCAGAGTAGTTTGCTGATCATATAAACGTTTCTTCCCTCTTGTCCTTAACGTAATTACCATTACCTACTTCAATGGTAGTAGTTTTCAATTAAATGTAAAATATATTTTATAATTTATCAGTTTTTTCAAATTACACTTATTTTATCAATAATAATTGATTGAACTGATAAGTGAACTCCCCATAAGAATGATAACTTATACTCGCATTTTTTTGATCGAAAATACTCGCATTTTGGGAAACACTCTCATTAGATAGGTGGATTGGACAACAATTCTACATAGGTATGCAACGTAACACTCTTAGCCCTCGAATCCGGTCAATTGCCCAAAAACTGTGAAATATTTAAACAAAAAAAAAATTACACTCATTTTTTATCAATAAATTATACCTATGAATTAATAGTATCAACAACAATAATGGTGGGTGAGAATCAAGTAACATTCTTAAAGCTAGTAAATTAATTAAGTAAATAGTTTATAATTCAGGATCGAATTAAAATATTTTATTAAAGATGTTGATTTATTATGAAATTAATTTTTCTTGCGCATAATTTGTTAGTATATAATAATTATTTAACAATTAATTTTATGACTTATATATAATGTATACTTAAAATTAATATCACGGGAAAAATTTATATTAATATATAATTTTGAAGTAATTTTGATCTCTTTTGATAAAAAAAAAGTAATTTTGATCTCACACATATTTTTAAAATGTTATACTCAATTACACGTTAGAAACATAGATATGCGAATATAAACAGATATATATGAGGTGGTAACTATACTATGTACAAGTTTTAATTTTACACCCTAGTTAGTTATTATAGATATTTGCTTGATCAGAAATGTCGTTTAATTGAAGACTCAAGCGTTTATGAAATTAGTAAAGAAATTTTAATGTAGGCTACAAACCCATTGGCTCTGTGAAAAATATGAAAGATAATGACTAAAATGTTTACTATTTTATAAATATTTTTTAGATATAATGAGGATATCTAATTCAAACTTAATTTGCTTATTATATATATTATTCAAGCATGGCCACTACCTTCCAATATCTTTTTAGGAAAAAATTTACCTCAAGTACTTGACCTTAATTACATCCATTATCCAATAAGAATTTGACACATGTCCAACTAACCCCATACACAACTAACACATGGAGGAGAGAGAAAAGAAGGAGAAAATGGTGTGAGTTAGTTGGACATGTGTCTAATTCTTATTGGCTTACAGGATGTAATTGATGTCAAGTACTTGAGGTAAGTTTTTTCCATTTTTTTATCAGAAAGCAGGAATTTTTATTAAACTAGAAAATGATAATATAAAATAGGTCTGCAAAAAAAAAATTCAAATGGTAATACATTGAAACCCTAAAATGGTAAACATGCATATGAGGGAGCCGCCACCGCCATAGCCAAAACCCTACCATCCTCTTCATCTTTCCTTCATGAAAATTTGTGGGTAAAAAAGAACCGTCACCGGCCTGTAGAAACGCCATTGAGTAGTGGTTGTTCAAAGAACCATCCCAAAGGACCCACACCTCTTATCGGCAATAAACCAATCAATTTAGTTTTCAAAGAAACTCCATGAGTAGATCTCACAGAAACAAACATACCCTCAAAACTAATACATAAGATGAAGATTGGGTAGAAGAAATTCCTCTTGTCGTCGAACCTCCTAAACCAATTTATTTGAAAATGGAAGAAATATAAAAGCAGACCAATGAAAGTGACGGACGTCTCCTTCCCCGGCATGAATCGGGGAAGGAGACGCCGATGAAAAAGCTTGTACAACGACGAGAGAAGAGATCCCACCACCACCCAAAAAGTTTGAGAGGAGGGGAGAGAGGATAGAGCCAACTCAAGAGAGCCGTCCCTAGATGGAATTTCAAAATTACCTTCCAATATTTTAGCAGTTCGGGTTTACTTTCTTTCAATTTTAAATAGAACCGTGCACAAATTTATAATTTTTTGTCCATAACTTCTTATTGTTAATTATACGTTCAATTGAGGTAGTTAAAAGGAATTAATACCCATGTTTATTGTACATCTACTATACCATTTCCCGTCCTTAATATACAATTTTGTGTTGGACATATGAACATGACATACTGAAGTCACATGAAGAATGATGCATTTTGACACTTAATACGCAACCCTGTCTCCCAAAACAGCGAGACTTTACTATTATAAATTGAAATGTACTCATGTAATTAAATAGATATAAATTTTGAGCTGCATTAGATAAAATATATAAATATTTTATGTGTATATATATTTTGAAACATTATTTTGAATTTTATTGTGAATTTTATTGTGAATAATATTGGAAGGATATTGTGAATTCAGGATATTTTATGTGTATATATATTTTGAAACAATAATGGAGTATGTACCTTAAATAATTAAATATTATTGTGAATTTTATTTTTTGCAGACCTATTTTGTATTCTAATTTTCTAGTTTAATAAAAATTTCTGCTCCCTAATAAAAAAAATAATAAAATATTATATATGCATAATATATTTCAAATAAATGTTATCTAGCTTTTTAAAATGGGCCAAAGAAGTATCTATTTAAATGAATCTACCGAAATTTTTTCTCGATACTAGTTTATTAAACTTATAAAATAACGTATAGTATAAGAGTACATTATATTTTATGTTTAAGTGGTTCACTTAATTTATTTAATTTTTTTTGTTACCCAAGGGTATTCCACTCGGTCTCAAGTGGAACTATTCTCTCGCTGTTTTGAAGTCCTATATAGGGGATAGACAACTGTCATGTGAATTTGCTCCATTCGCAAGAGTTAGAGATCGAATCCTAACCACTTACTTAAGGGACAAGAGTTTCATTTATTTAATTTAGGGCGAAGACCCAAAAATGATACACAACTATTGGTCAAGGAACAAAAATAGTACATAACTATTACGAGGTACAAAAATGATACCCAACTTTTATTATGTGATCAAAAATGATATTTTCATTAATATGACAATAATATTAGACATGAAAAGTCCAAAATGCCCTTATAAATTAATCGCCGCCCGATAAAAGTTTATTTAATTATAAGGGCATTTTGGACATTTCAGGTCTAATATTATTGTCATATTAGTGAAAATATCATTTTTGATCACATGGTAGGAGTTTGGTATCATTTTTGTACCTCGGAATAGTTATGTACTATTTTTGTTCCTTGGCCAATAGTTGTGTATCATTTTTGGGCCTTCGCCCTTTAATTTATGCAGAAGCAAGTAAAATCGATAAGGTAATGTAGTCAAAGTAAATAATTCCTAACCTGGGGTGTATGGTTGAGTGGCAATGACTCATTCACCCTTAACCAATTGTCTAGGGTTCGATTCCTGACGTTGGGTATGGAGAATCATTAAATCTCTCAGACCACCTGTTACACCCTTTGAGGTGCCTACAAATCAGCGGGGGATTAGTCTCTCACTTGTCTAGTGAGGGATACCTTGATCATGAATAAAAAAAAAAGTAAATAACTCCTATAGCACAATAAAATACTGTTTGAATAGCATCCTAATCCTACATTCTTACTAAGTACACATGCTGTGTCCCAAAAACCCATGCAGGTGATGACGTGGATGGAACTGGCAAAGGAGTGACACGTGGCAGCAACAAGAGCCTCAACAACCTAATCCAACGACAAGAATCTAATCCAAACCTGGCCATAAAAAATCATCATCCATCCATTTTCCAAACGCCACATTTCCATTGGCTGATATCATTACTACTACAAACCTCACATCCAAAAAATACAACAAACCCAGTTCCATTCACTACAATTCTCTTCAATCTATTCACACAGTAAGCAAGAGTGGTGGTGAGTTCAAAAGTGAACGCAAAAATGGCTTCCACTCAATGCTTCTTGCACCACCATGCACTTACTACAACTTCACGTTCTTCTTCTTCTTCTGCTCAACGTTTAGGCCTTCACAGCAAGCCAAACCAGATTGTTTGTAAGGCACAGAAGCAAGAGGAAGATGCTGCTGGCCTTCTTTCTCGTCGCTTGGCTCTCACTGTTCTTATTGGAGTTGGTGCTGCTGCCTCTAAGGTCTCTCCTGCTGATGCAGCTTATGGTGAAGCTGGTATTGTCCTTCTCTTTTTTGTCTGATTCCTCTTGTGATTTTGATTGAATGGCCGATTCGGCTCAACGGTAAGTTCGTTTGCAGTGAGATCTAAAGTGTATTCAATTCAGTCACTCTGCAAAAAAGCAAGGGTTAGGCTGGCTATCTGCTGTGACTTTAGTGAATGTTATAAGATTTTTTTTTTTTGCTTTACCCAAAAAAATGATTATGCTAGTAGTAGCTTATAGAGAATGAGTTTGTGAGTGTAGAGTCTATGAGACATGATTCCGTGTAATGGGAATCTTCACTTTGTGTGATAAATTCAAAAATCCATGTGGGGTGATGGAAATGTGTAGTGTGTAATTTAAGTCAAAATGATTATTATACTACATCTCTAATTAATAATATGTGAGCTACTTGAGGCTGGATTTGGTCCTTAATATAGTCTCCCAAGTTTGTAATTTCCCCCCTATATAGTCCATATTGATTGCAGACATTAAGAGGTTTCATACAAGGGTAGTTGAAAGAAGATATTTTAGGAAAACCAATATTGACATAACTAATTTCTTTAATCTACCCAAGTAAATTATTTAGCTCTTATATTAAGGACTAGAGCTAATATTTATTATGTATTTGGTGGAATATTGCTTGTAAGGAAGTTAATACATTGCTTTCTTTGGGAATTCATTATATCTTTCTTACCATGACCACTTAAGATGCTTTGCTTTATATTCTAACTGTTCGTGGTAATGAAGCTTACCATTTACTTTGGGTTGGTCGAGTCAAACTAATGTGTAATGAAAAAGGAACTGACTTAACTGGATCTGAATGGTGGAGATCAAAGAAATTCTTTGGGGAAAAAATTGATTTGCTATGATTGTTTTGCTGCAGCCAATGTGTTTGGGAAGCCAAAGACAAACACAGACTTCATTGCTTACAATGGAGATGGATTCAAGCTCTCAATTCCCTCTAAGTGGAATCCAAGCAAGGAGGTTGAATTCCCTGGTCAGGTTCTTAGATATGAGGACAACTTTGATGCCAATAGCTACGTCACCGTCACAGTCACTGACACCGATAAGAAATCCATCACTGACTATGGTTCACCTGAAGAGTTCCTTGCCACAGTAAATTCACTTCAAACTTCCACTTGTTCATAGATGAAGTGCATTTTTTGTCTTTAGAAGCATAACGTTTATGAATGATAGCAGTTACTGACTTAAACTCAAGAATTGATGGATTTTGTTTCTTTTTTCAGGTGAGCTTTTTGCTAGGAAAACAGGCCTACTTTGGCAAAACTGATTCTGAGGTAATTAGCTTCTTTGTTTCCTAACAGAACTATTTCAGGCCTACAATTGTACCATTGGATTATAATCTATATACAGACACACTGTATCTCATACACTCACGCTGCCACAATAAATCTTGTGGATGGGAACCTTGAGATCATAAAATTGCTTCCAACGGATCTCATCAAATGGGAAATTGAAGTACACATTTTCCTTTCAACCAAAAAAAAGTACAAATTTTCCTTGTCATGTACTTCATTATTCAAAGTCTGACACATTAAAATGTCAAGTGCTTCAACTGAAGCATGGTGATCGTTATAGCAGCGAGAATTCATTAGTTATAAACAGAGTTTTTCTATCACTATAGGCTTTGACCTTGTAAGAACAAATCATATACTAATAGAGTTTGGTCATGGTGAAAGAAGCCTTGGCAGCATTAGCATGATGTCTTGAGTTTGAGTGTATATCTTTTGGGAGAATTATTCCAAATTGTGTCCAACAATACTCAAATTAACTCAGCCAGATAACATATGATTAACAAGAGCAAATCAGATATCCTTGTGTGATTTAACTAGTTTTCAACTTGATCAATTGGTCAGGGTGGGTTTGAATCAGATGCGGTGGCCACAGCAAACATCTTAGACAGTTCATCAACCGTGATTGGAGGGAACCCGTACTACAGTGTGACAGTGCTGACTCGGACTGCTGATGGAGATGAAGGTGGGAAGCACCAATTGATCACAGCCACAGTGAAGGATGGGAAGCTATACATTTGCAAGGCTCAAGCAGGAGACAAGAGGTGGTTTAAGGGGGCAAGGAAATTTGTGGAGAGCACAGCAAGCTCTTTCAGTGTTGCTTAAAAATGTTAATCATCAAGGGAACTTATGTATGTAAATCATCATCAACAAGTGTATCTTAATTCTTAATTTATGTTTGAGTTTTCTGGCCTCCTTTTTTTTTGGTCCCCTCACCCCAAAAGAAGTTCCATCATTTTGAGGATATTTGATTGGATATGAATTTGGGTTCTTAATTTTCCATTGAGTTCAAGGTCACCTTGCCTCAGTATATTCCTGAGAATAAGCATTTTAAAATTCTGTTCACTATATTGCTGCAAAAAATGTGAAAAGGGAATAATGAGTGGTTGATTGAATTGGTAAGTAGCTTTCAACTCCCGTAAAAATGAGAACGTGTGTTCGATTCCCGGGAAGCGCTCTCATTAGGAGAAGAGACAACCTTGTCTATGTGGGCAACACTTGCACTCTTACCCTCGAGTTTGGATTAGTCAGTTGTCAATAGACGCGAGATTATTGGGCGTTGTTTAACAAAGAAACAATTGTGGAAAGGGCCTTGACTTTAGGTTAAATTAGCATTGTGTTCTTTTGCTTAAAATAATTTTATTAATAGGCATGCCTATAATAATTTCTTTCAACACGTTTTTTTTTGTAGAAAGGTTCACTCCACCTTATAATAGGGACAAGGGGGAATAAGTAGTAAAAACCATACGTCCACTTATGGCATTGGAGATCAATTGCTTACAAAAATTAAAAACCATTGCACTAGTAGTTAATTGGGTGAGGCACAACCTCACTAAATGTGTAGTGAAAAAATATTGTTTTGTTGTCATTCAATAGAGAGTTAACGTTTTATTTAAAAACATATAGTGCAACTTGACAAACCCTGGTGTATAAAGAATAATAAAAAAAAAACTACAGTTACTTGAAATGAAAAGACAGAAATATCTCCTCACATAAAAAGCAAAATGCTATCAAGCATCAGTAATCTTCTGAACACCATCCTTATCCTCAAAGATGTATGAGTAAACTACCATTGCCAATTGCCATACAACCTATGGCATGTAAACTCTAACATAAGTGAGGGGTAGAGACCTTTTGTTTGATTTTAGGGTTAAGGGTCAAATCTAGCACTCTACTATTGCTAAGTTGGGTGAACTCTTGGCAATAGTAGAGTGCTAGATTTGACCCTTAACCCTTGATTTTATTTTTCTAAAAATGAAGAATGTGTGTAAATTGTAATGTAAGCAAGGTTTTTTTTTGTCAAACTTGTGTAAGCAAGGTTGTAGTATGTGCAATGAAGCAAGATTTCCGTGCAACAGTGAAATTGGGCAGAGGGCAACTTTACTAATGGTAGAAAATAGAAATAGTAAGTAATGGACAAACGTGCAAAAGTGGTTAAGTGGGTGGACTAAGTCAAAGAATTAACAAAATCACAACATGTGGTTTCTTTTGATTTATCATCACGACTACTAATTTAAAAAACGACTTCATAATTTTGGTACACGCATAGCATAGATATATTTAGGATATAGGAGTGTTCAAACTTATAAACTGATACTTGAATTTCTTATTACATACGTATACTTATACATCAAGCTATTGAAGATATGAGTTATTTGCGGTTGCTAAATTTCTATATATGTGAGGACCACGTTCTTGTCATTGGGCACTTTCAACCGATTATCCAAGTGCATCAAATTCGAGTATTGTTGGTTTCAGTTATGGTTATTTCCTATAAAAGAGTTTTTAGCGTTAACACGGGATTAAAATCATATATCTACTCTCTATGATCTTAAATATAAGAGATAACATACCAATTTTTTTGCGCAAAATATAAGAGGTGATATGCAAATATTAAAGTAATAAATGTTTGCTCTCCTTTTTTGCTCTTATAAATTAATTAATGCAATAAATGAAGAGAAGGTGATTATAATAAATGAGTAAGGGTAAAATTAATTTTATTACTAGGCATGCCTATAATAATTTCTTTCAACACGTTTTTTGTTTGTAGAAAGGTTCACTCCACCCTATAATAGGGACAAGGGGGAATAAGTAGTAAAAACCATACGTCCACTTATGGCATTGGAGATCAATTGCTTACCAAAGTTAAAAACCATTGCACTAGTAGTTATTTGGGTGAGGCACAACCTTACTAAATGTGTAAGTACTTACTTTTTAAATGAACTTTGATATGAGCATGAGTTGGAATGCCAAGAAAAATATGCGATTTGTGACAAGCTAAATAGATTATAAAAGAAAATCATGTATAATCAAGTAGGAGATGTAAATGACTTAATTCTTAACTAAATTATCTAAGTCCAAATTTATGTAATACGGATGACCTAATTTATCAAGAAAATAGTCCTCCTCTATCCTTAACCTATAAACTGTGCTAAAGAGTTCATTTCGTTCTTAAATATTACACATATTACCAATTTTTATCAAGATTTCCAAAATTACCCCCATTGACCACTCCCTTGTCAATTACCGTAAATTGTACTAAGTAAAAGTGAGAGTAAGACAATTTTAGAAAATTTACTTAACATTTTTTTTGATCGAGAATTTACTTTACATTAATTATCCTAAATAACATTCTTAATTGAATCAAGTTAGGATAACACATCCAGTTCAATGATAAGTAAATTATGTGAAACAAATTATTTTTTTTCTTCATCAAAGTAAACCATTGATATAGTTTTACCCTTGAAGTAACCAAAACGGTCCAATTTTACCCTCTGGCGAATGTTGACGACACATGTCAACATTATATTTGACAGATGCTAAAATTGGACCACTTTGGTTACTTCACTGCTAAAACTATACCCGGTATTAATTCAAGGTGCTCAATGGTCCATGGTGGTTACTTGAAAGGCAAAATAACGTGACTAGATCAGGAAAAGTTAAAGCTAGGAAGGTTTGAGGAGGAAGCAAGGTACATATACTAATACTAGATAGTATATAGTATATACCAAACCAGAAGAAAAGGGAAGAAAAGCCCAAAACAAATTGGGAAAGGCATAGGAGGAAGAAGCTAGAGAGAAAGAGAAAGACAACAAACAAAGTGAAAAAGAAATTCAAAATCAAAATTCAATTTCCTTTCTCTATCTATCTGCATATATAAATATAAACAACCCATTATTCATCATCACCATCATCATCATCATCATCTGAAACCATAGGGATTATTGAGTCTCAAGTTTTGATTTTTCTGTTGTGGGTATTCATAAAATTATCATCTTTCCTAATTTATCCCCCAAAAATCAAACTCATCGGTGCGATTGATTCATCTCACGATCGTGCCTTTGGATCTTTTTTGGGTGAGTCGGTGGATCCTTATGACCATCAATCCTTATTCTATATGGGTTTTAGTTTCTTGTTCTCATGTTGTTAATGGATCTCTTGCTTTTATGTTGATTCCTGTGCTTTTATCTGTCTTTGGTGATGAGAAAAATTGTTGCTTTTTTGGGTTTTGGTTTGTTTGATTGATTGGGAAGTGGGTTTTTTTGTACTGTTTAGTTTAACTTATTTCTGGATGGTTGTTTTGAAGTAGATATTTCATGTTATGATAGGAATGTTTGTTAGTAACACTGTACTTTGAAGTGATACAGCTTGAGTTTGTTGAACTTGTTGTTTGGTGTATTGATTTATTGTTTCGATTAAGGAGAAATTGGTTGTGTTTTTTTTTTTTTTTTGTATTGGATGGTCACTATATTACCTTTTTTGGGCATGTAGCAAATCTTTCATGTTTTGATGGGATTGTTTTAGTAACATTATTATGCTTTGAAATGAAATAGCTTGAATTTATGGTAGTTTTTGTTTGCTGTATTCATTGGTTGTTTCAATTAAGGAGATATTGGTCTGAAGTATAGATTTTTGAACTCTGTTGCTTAATTTATATCGTGTTCACTACTGATTATTGGACCATTCATGTGCAGGGATTCTTTGTTGTGATTCTTTTGAGGTTTATTTTATCTGAGTTATAGTCTTGTATTTGTTTCCCAAAGCTGATAATATATATGGGCTGAGGTGCACATTTCATGGGAGGTGTGGAGGATGAAGAACCAGCCTTAAAACGAATGAAATTATCCTCTACTGGATTGATAGCTCTGTCAATCGGTTCATCTTCTGTCGAGCCTGTTGTTGGCTCAAGTGATTTGATGGCTCGCCCCCTACCATTAAAAGGGGACGAAGATGTAGTTGGCACAAAAGGAGTTATTAAGAAAGAGGAGTTTGTTCGGATTATTGCAAAGGCATTATACTCACTTGGTTATAAAAAGAGTGGAGCTTATTTAGAGGAGGAGTCTGGAATACCGTTACATTCGTCTGTGGTTAATCTGTTTATCCAGCAAATAATTGATGGTCATTGGGATGAAAGTGTTGCGACATTGCATGATATTGGTCTAGTAGATGAAAACACTGTCAGGTCAGCCTCTTTTTTAATTGTGGAACAGAAATTCTTCGAGCTTTTGGATGGCGGGAAAACCATGGATGCATTGAAAACTTTAAGGACTGAGATTGCACCACTTCAGGTCAATAGTGGTAGAGTTCGTGAACTTTCTTCTTGCATTGTGTCTCAATCTCCATGTAGTCAAAATGGTTCCATCAAGCAAGGCATTGTGAAGGCAAGGTCTCGGTCAAAACTGCTTGAGGAATTGCAGAAACTGCTCCCTCCAACAGTATTGATTCCTGAAAGGAGGTTGGAACATCTAGTAGAACAAGCCCTTATCTTGCAAAGAGAGGCTTGTTTATTTCACAACTCATTAGATAAGGAGATGTCATTATACTCTGATCATCACTGTGGGAAAGATCAAATACCATCTAGAACATTACAGGTTAGAAAATGATATCTCCTGAGTTATTTAAGGCAATATCATCTTTTTATTTGTTGATTGAAGAATTACATCCTATCTACTAGTTGAAGCTGTTTCCTCTTTCTTTTTCTCCAAAATATGTATTGTGTGCAGAGTTTGTTATTTGTTCTTACTTTTGTATTAAGTATTGTCATTTCTTGCTTCATTTGATGGTCATACTTTATTTCTTTGGTAAAACACCGCTCTGTAATCCGGTACCTATTAGCAACCAACTAATCCGGTCTTAAGGGGTAAGATTGTTTCCACATAGACAGGATTGTCTCCTCTCCCAATGAGAACACTTCCTGGGATTTGAACGCATGTTTTCATCCTTATGGGGAGCGAGCCCACTTATTAACTTGACCAACAGCTCGTTGGTGGTCATACTTCATTTTCATGTTGCAAAGTTCTAGATTTTGTGAATACTAAATTGGCATCCGTGAATGGCATTGATCTGTTATAGTTGAGTCATTTCAAAATCCTTTTGTTTCTTTCTTTTTGTATTATAGCTGCTAAGATAAGGTTTGACTTTTATTGTTTGTTTTACAGGCTAAAGGTATGTGGTTTTTAATTGTCAGGAATGATTTTTTTTTTTGGATTTTTTTTGTGTGCTTGACCATTGGGTTTCTTTTTTCTTCTAGGATCTTTTATTCCCTCATTGATATTCAATGACTTAAACTATTCTTATTGGATTTTTATTTACTTTGGTTTGATTTTAACTAGACATGTTTGCCATATATTCCAAGTTAAGTAGCATTGTTCATGCTTATAATAGTTTGACTTCTTGTAGATTATATGTCTGTACACACATTGATATATGGGATGTTGCTGCATCACTTTCCTGTTTAGTGACTTTTTTAGTCTTGCCTTCATTCCTTTCAATATTCAATCCGAGTACAAGTGCTTCTCTGGACCAGAATCTTGTATGCCTGTCGTGCATGTGTTGACTCTACTACAATTTTAGGAAATTGCATCCACTGATAGTGATATAATGCCTACCCTTGGTATATCTGCTGTTAGCTGCCCTACTTCAAATAGCAACAGAGTGACTTTTGCATGACACATTGGTGTGATTTCCATGGGCACAAATTTTGACATTGCACCTTGTCCAACTACTTGAAGCCTGCTGCTCATAGATAAAATTGGAAAAGCCATGTGCTTTGGCATGTGACATTTTAGCATTGGAAATCTGATTCTTAACTTTTACATCGTAATTGAATGTAAGTTCTAACCTTCATCCAAATTTATAAAAGACAGAATAAGGAAAAATATGCATTTAAGTGTTGAATTATGCCTAGTCAATTTTGTAATTCTTCTTACATTATATGGGTTGTTTAATATAGCCTTTTTTTTGTTATTTCACTTAGTAATTCAATTTTCTGAGTCTTTTAAATTTCTTCATAATATTGAAGCTGGTCAAAAAAGTATGAGCTTTAAACACACTGAAGCAAGTCATATGGAACTGAAATTTACGGTAAAACAGGATTTGATACTCATTGGTTTGAGACTTTTTTCTCTGGGAAAATGGTTAAATCCATTCTTAATTTTGCTAGTGTTTGGAGAACATATGTTTGATGGTGTTTATCACCATGTACTTCTGTGCTCATTATTTTGTCTCTAGAAGCGTTGGTCATCTGTTCTTTAATAATATTCTTGTATTGTTTTAGATTTGTATGGTTTTGACATCCTCCTACTAGGCTGGATATGGTTCAGAATTTTAGGATGTTGATCTTCATTAAACTGTAAAATTAACTTTGATACTGTCTGAGAGATGATCACTGTTTTGGATGATGTCTGGATTAGACACCTTCAGAGTGCTTTAGATAGGTGAGTAAGACAATTGCACCCATCAATGGCCAGTGTTAGTTGACAAATTTTCAGTTGTCAGGTGCCTAATGCCTTATCATCTACTGCCAATGGAAACCCACCACCGTGAAGTACGAATATTTTGATATAACATGTCAATTTATGAATATATGGTACTGATTCTACTAAGTTACCATTTATTGTAGCTATTTCTTTGAGAAAAGAAAACAATACAAGAGCATTATTTTATGCTTGAGGCTATATTTTAGTTTTATTATTTCCCCCTTTTTTGTAATTTGATTGATCTTTTTGTAGTTTTTACTTATGTTCTTTGAAGTCTTTCAGTGGTTTGTATTTTTTCTAAATTTTGTATGACGCGGAGGATGAAGTCCTTTATTTCAAATGTGACACATGCTCTAATCTCTTTTAATGTTCACGCCCAACAGATATTAGAAGCACACAATGATGAAGTCTGGTTTGTGCAATTTTCACATAATGGGAAATATTTAGCTTCATCATCAAATGATCGATCTGCAATTATTTGGGAGGTACACTGATACTGATCTGAAAACTTCCAGTTATCCTTTTGTCCAGTTACACCTATTTTCAATGATTATTTTTAGATTTCCTATGTTGTTGCTTTATAGTTATCGTTATTTGTTTCTTTCATGTTCCAACAATATCTGTTTACATAACTCCTGATATTTGATTGCTGATTTGTGTTTGCTTTCAGTCTGATTTGTGTATGAATACAGTTATTGTTGTGTGACCACTGACCAATATGGTTTACTGATGCATCTACATTTATATTGATGTGGATTGACCATTTTTCATTATTATCTGTTTTATTTTGGATATGTAAAATGTAGTGGGGATTTTTCAAGATTTAAGTTATCATTGATTTGATTAGTATTCCACTTAGAATTGAATTGATATGTTCCATATGAAAGCTTATTGTTAGCGCAGGTTGGTCCCTAATGAAATCTAGCATTCCTTTGGTGATATAGTTCATTAAAAGTTCTGGCCAAGCACTAATAAGTATCAAATGTTACTTAGAATTGATATGTATCCATCCCATATTGCCCGAATGCTAACAAGTGTTACACGATTGGATCATTGACCTCTGTTGGATGTGAAAATGATATACAATGAGATCCTCCAAAGCCTGTTTGCTTTAATCTGCCTCAGAATTTTAACTAGACAGTACCTGCTGGCTTTGTCCCTTCTCCAGTTGAGTAATGAGATTGAACGTGCTGAAGAACCAGCCAACATGTTCATACTATATTTTACTTAGATGGGTTTGACATTATTCAGGGAATCACTTTGATAAAGCCTCTGATCTGAACAGCCTAATTATCACTGCTGTCATCAAATAGTTTGCATATTAACTATTTCGTCGACTTACTTTATCTTCCTTGTATTACTATTTTATTTTTATTTTTTGATCTGATTGTTTACTTTATAGTTTATAAATGTCAACATGAACAATGTCTTCCACCCCTTTGTTTTTTGGTGTTATGCACTGTTATAAAAATAACTATTTGCTAATAAAGATTAAGCAAGAACAGTGAAGAAGAATAGATCTAGAGGGTTGAAGACAAGAAATAGAGAACAGAGGGGTCAAAGAGAGAAGAGGCTGTCGGCCATAAGAGACAAAGAGAGACACCGGCCGTCGGCCGTCAAACACAAATCAACTCATATTCAAAAGACAAGACATGACTCTTACAATAAACTCTAATGCCAAGTTATATAATCTTGACCTAATTAGAATCGGGCCTCACTAAACCCGAAGCCCAACATATACTAGCAATAATAATTAAAATAACAAAACAACATAATAATAATAATCTCAAACCTAATTACCTAATCAATCTAATTAATTGACTCAATCAATTAATAATTGACTAAATCAATCAATTAAATCAACTATTTTATTCTAAATATTAATGACATAACATGCACACACATCACATCCTCTCAATAGTTAATTAATGACAGGTGATTTGTTTGGGTGCTTCCTTTAATAGGTTGGCATGGATGGTAGACTGTCTGTAAAGCATAAATTATCTGGTCACCAGAAACCTGTATCTTCTGTTTCATGGAGCCCTGATGACCAACAGCTCCTCACATGTGGAGTAGAGGAGGTCATTAGGCGTTGGGATGTTTCTACTGGTCAGTGCCTTACAGTTTATGAGAAAGCTGGTCTTAGCCTTGTCTCTTGCGCTTGGTCAACAACTGGGAAGTATATAATTTCTGGCCTTAGTGACAAGAGCATATGCACTTGGGAATTGGATGGGAAAGAATTGGAAACTCTGAAAGGACCAAGAACTCTCAAGATATCTGATTTGGAAGTAATGGGTGGTGAAGAAACTATTCTTAGTATTTGTAAAGATAATGTAGTTCAGTTGTTCAACAGAGAAACAAAGGATGAGAGGTTCATTGTGGAGGATCAGACTATAACCTCCTTTTCTTTATCAAATGATAACAGATTCATGCTGGTTAACCTTTGGAACCAAGAAATACATCTCTGGAAGATTGAAGGTGAATATAAGATTGTTGGCAAGTATAAAGGTCATAGACGCTCCAGGTTCCTTGTTAGGTCATGCTTTGGTGGAATGAAGCAAGCATTTATTGCTAGTGGAAGTGAGGACTCACAGGTATGCATTTATTAGCACTCTACATTTCACACAACGTTGCTCAGTATGAGTACTCCTTTCAAAATTTAATTGTTGAGAGTTAGAATCTCTGTAAATTGTGTTTTATAAAGGAATATGCTTTGTACTGTTATACATATAATGCAGGATCAAAATGACCAAGACAAACATTGTTGTGAAATAGTGTTATGTAGCAAAACTAAGTGAATATAGTTGACTATTGTCGGCAAAAGAAGTACATCCCATAAACGCATGTGTTGACAAAGTATTGATGTACATGAGTATGATTTCTACCTTGTACATTTTTTCCTGGTAATCTTCCCCACGACATGGTGTGTCATTTGTAAACCACCATAACTAGAGTGATAAATTAGTGATAAATTAACATACAATTACTACGGTAAGAGAAATTCAGCTGGCAAGAAGCTAGTTTCTGTCTGCAAGTAAAGCAATGTTGCAATGTAGGATACCAGTGAGTTAAAGGATCTTTTCTTTTTTAATGACTCAGCTTCTTAGTTCTTACATTACTCCTTCCTCAGCGTGAGTTTGAATTGATGGTGTTTCAATTTTCATTATGGCTGTGTGTAGGTATACATATGGCATAGAAGTTCAGGGGAGCTAATAGAGGCATTACCAGGTCATTCTGGAGCTGTTAACTGTGTGTCTTGGAATCCAGCTAACCCACACATGTTGGCTTCAGCCAGTGATGACCGAACAATTCGAATCTGGGGTCTGAATTGTCTGAATGTAAAGTACCAAAATGGAACTTGCAATGGCATCCATTACTGCAATGGAGCAACTTAAAAGTTGGAGCCATACTCAATCACATTTCATTCCTTCTTTCTTTTGTCATTGCAATTGTGTAAATACTTTTACTAACACCAAAAGTAGACATTCATGTCAAAACATGCACCTGACTTTCTCATCTAGTTCTCTTAATAAATTTATGCTTCATTCCTCTTTCCTTTCAGATGCATTTGAATAATTGACTAAGATATATAATTGCAGGGAAGAATATACTGGCACTTGTCTTGATCATGCTTATCACTTTTTAATCGAAAAGAAACAAATGTATGTTTTTTACAGTTAGTTTTGTAGGATTTTTATGCATGATAATTCATTATATTATCTTCCATCATAAATATGAGGATAGTTATGGAAATTTGTTTAAGGTGGTTTGGACATATCCAAAAAAGACCAATAGATGTGCTAATGAGGTGAGGAAGTTGAACCAAATAACTTGAAGCTCAATTAAAAGGAGAGTGAGTCCAAAGCAAACACTCAATGAATTTATGAACTTATATAACGAAATTTATTAATGAATGATATACCTTAAGAGTTGGGTAGTAATAGAGCACAATGACACTGTATGATTCATGTAGCCGACCTCATATAGTGGACTAAGACATTATTATTGTTGTTGAGATAAATGTATGATCATACAGAATGAACAAGATTCCGGAAGACCATATAAGTGAATGAGTTGGAGTGGTATCTATCATCTATTAATTAGAAAATGATAGAAAATTGTTTGAAGTGTGTTATATATGTCTAAAGAAGACCATTAGATGCTCCTCTAATGAGGATTGTAGATTTTATAGTTTGGAGTTCAATCAAAAGTGGAAGAGGGAGATCAAGATGAACACTTAGTGAAATTGTAGGGCAAGATTTATTAATAAATAATATTATCTATGGATTTGGGTATCGATATAACATAATGACATCCATAAACTGAGGGGTAGGTGTTTAAACTGAGCATATCAAAGAAGTTAGGTCCCTAAGTGCATACTTTAGTTAATGATATAGCTATTTTAGCTGAATTAAGAGAGGAGATTAATGTTAAATTATTGATATTGAGAAACATTTGGAGACAAAGGGTTTTTACCTAAGTAGGAGTAAGACAAAATATATTAATTGTAATTTTGAAAAGAGACAAGATAGAGATAACTTGGAGGTTAAACTAGGAGATTAAATCATCTCTCAAGTGACAAAAGTTGAAATACTTGAGATTAATTATAGAATAAGATGGTGACGTGATGACGATATTAACCATAAAATTCAAGTTGGGTATATAAATGGATAAAAGTTATTGGAGTTCTTTACTATAAGAGAGTACTGCATAAGGTAAAAGAGAAGTTTTTATAGCATTGTTATAAGACCTGCATTAATATAGATAGTGTGTGTTGGATTTTGAAGGACAATTTGAATATAAAATTGGGATAGTTGAAAGAATATTGCTGAGATTGATTTATGATTATCCAAGAAAAAATAAGATTCGTAATGACCTATGAGTGAGTTGGAGTGTCTCCTGTTACTATTTGTGAGAAAATGATAAAAATTCATTTGAAGTAATTAGTTAATGTTTATAAAAAAAAAGTAATTAGTTAATGTCCACAAGGTCATTAGATGCATCATTGTGTGCTTCTAAGTCCGGACTTCTTTCCTATTAGTATATTGTAAGTCATCAAATGAAGGATTAAGGGTTAATTAATTTGAAAGTTTTCGCTCAAAAATTGATTTTGCATTGGAAGTTTTTTTATTTTAGCAATACTGTTATGCTGCATTAAAAGAACCACTTTAATACTTCATGCGCAAACACACGACTAAAAGCGCTTCTAAATCAAAATTGTTTATAAACTAGAACTTCCGAATTAAAATCGACCATTAACCCTCAAATGAAAATGAAAATGAAAATGAAAATTGAAATGATTAATCAAACTATGGACAATTGAAGAATTGAATTACAAGAACTGCTCTAAATACATTAAGCAAGTCGCAATATGTCAATATTGTATGACAATATTCATTTTGTGAGGTATCTATAATCTATAATAATACATTTAATAAAAAAAAAAAAACAAAATTGAGTTGCCTCCATATTAGCAACTACACTCTGCTTCATCATCAAGATGATCTATAAATGGAAAAGGCTCATCTTTTTCCATTTGGTTGGTAAGGTTTGCAAGACATTCATGAACTGATTCAATTTGCCAGTGTGAATCGTCTTCAACAAAGAAAGGTTGTATTTTCTGGTCAATCTCAATCCAACTACACCCTGGTCTCTTCTTTAGTCCAAGTTCTCTCATCTTTAATCTTACCTTCCTCACCTCATCCCATTTCTGAACAGAAGCATACATGCTAGACAACATAATGTAAGTTGAATGATCATCAGGGTCCTTATCAATAAGTGTTTCTGCAATTGTAACTCCTATATCAAAATCTCTATGCAGACGACATGCAGAAAATAATGTGCTTAACAGCTCAGTATGATTCCTTATTTCCGGGTTTTTCTGCACAATCTCATATGCTTCGTGCAATCTTGCAGCACGTCCAAGAAGATCAATGACACATGAATAGTGTTCAACTCTTGGTTTAATGCCATAAACATTGATCATTTGATTGAACAGAGAAAATCCTTCATCAACCAACCCAGCATGACTGCAAGCAGATAATATGGCAAGAAAAGCTACTCTATCAGGTTTCACATTGCACCGCTCCATTTCGGAGAAAAGCTCTAAGGCTTCACGTACACGACCATGAGAACCATATGCAGTGATCATGGAAGTCCAGGATACCAGATCTCTCTCTGGTAAACACTTGAAAACACTAAATGCTTCTTCTACTGCACCACACTTTGCGTACATGTCAAGGAGAGCCCCCATGACAATTTCATTGTTTTTGGACTTCTTCTCAATGATGAGATTGTGAATCTCTTTACCCTTTTCGAGTGCAGCTAATTGCGTGCAAGCTGCTAAAACACTGGTAAAAGTAATAGCATCTGGTTCAATATCAACTTCTTTCATTTGACTAAAGATGCCAAGAGCTTCGAAATACATCCCTGCTGTCACATATCCTGAAATCATAACATTCCAAGGAACTGCACTTGTCTTTGGTATTGTTAAAAAAACATTTTCAGCTGACTTGACCCTGCCACATTTGAAGTATAGATCCATGAGTGAGCTATTGATAAAAATATCAGGCTGCATTCTGTTCCGTACAATGTAACCATGTATTAGCCTACCCTCATGAAGCCGGGCTGACCGCGAGCAGGCCATCAATATGCTACTTATGGTAGTCAAACTTGGCTTTAGGCCCTCATTGTGCATCCTATCAAAAAGTTTAATACATGAAATACTGTCACCTTTCAAACCATAACCAGCAATCATGGAATTCCAAGCAACTATAGTCTTTCTTGGTATTTGCTCAAAAATCTCTGTGGCCATTTCTAGATCACCACATTTTCCATACATGTCAACAAGAGCAGAACTAACAAAGCTATCTGAAAAAAACACACTACTCACCAATTCATTATGAATTTCCCTTCCCCTGTCCAAGTCCAAAAGTCTAGCACACGACGAAATAGCAGTAGTTATCGTCACAGAATCTGGCGCAAACCCACATCTTCTCATCACATCAAAATACTGTAGTGCCTCTTCAAACCTCCCAATCTGGTAACAACAAGAAATCACTGAATTCCAACATGCCACATCCTTTTCAGACATTTCATCAAACACTTGGATCGCATATTCCAGTTCATTGCATTTAGCATACATACTCAAGAGAGAACTTCCAACAACAACATCAGTTATAAACCCAGTTTTAATCAAACAAGCATGACAAATCTTTCCATACCCAATTCTACCCCTTGCTCCACAGGCCTTAAGAACACTAGGGTATGTGTAAAAGTCAGGCTTTAAACAAGGGTAAACTAGTAACTTCTCAAAGAGGTCCAATGCTTCAGTGCACATGAAGTTCTTAGTGTAAGCAGCCATGAGGCAATTCCACAAAGATATCTCACATGGGTTTTCAACAGAACAAAAAACATGCTTTGCACGATCATACAAGTGGTGACAGAAGTAAGGATTAATGAGGTCCTTGCATAATGCAACATCATTGTGTAAGCCTAAAGTTACAACCTTTTGATGAATGAGCTTGCCTTGCTTCAGTGACTTGGAAGCAAAGCAAGATCTCAAAAGGTGTAGTAAGTTTCTTTTGTCCATTCAACAAATGAGTGAAGAGACACCAATCTAAATAAGCATGAATGGATTGGAATTGAATATAGCTGAAGCAACATCAAATATAATGCAATGCATGCAGCTCAGGGAAAGAATTTATTTTTTACTCTCATGGCTTTGATCTCTCTCGTTGGGACCCATGGCCATAGGCCACAGCTTCAGAAGTTAGTTGGTGTGTGTAACTGTAAGTGTACCTTGCTAAGTTCAAGAGTTAAAGTCAAATGTAGTTGGCACCTTAAACACATAATCTCTCGTGTGGAAATTTTTAATCCGATGTCACACTTAAACAACTCAACTAACTATTAAATTTTTTAGGTTTAACTTGTAAAATATAATAATATGGATAACATTTCTAGTTTTTTATGAGTATGTTGCTATTTGTAGGGTGACAAGTAAAATTAAAAATTTCATGAAAGATCTTATGTATTTATTTGTGATTTAACTCAACCATAAATGATGTGATACACTGGTTCAGGCAAGAATTATTCCAAAATGAATGTACTTAGTACAGTACATTTAGGATTGTGCCAATAAATTAAAGGGTCTTTTAATAATATAACTAGATTTTCATGTGAAGTTTAAAATAAAGAAATAAATTATGGAACATAATATTTTATTAACTAGTTTATGATTAAAAAGGTTAATGACAAAGGTTAATTACATATTGATGTAAATGATTTAAATCATCCATTGCAATTATTTGATTTAAGTGTGAGTTATCAAAATACATATTTATATATTTATTAGCTATTTGAAGACAGCAGAATTGATTTCATATGAATATAAATTTTAAATAAACTCAAATGCCACATTATCAAATGTTAAGATGTAATTAGATTATATTTTATAAGTAAGTAATTTAGTTTGAGACATAAACAAGTAAATGTAAATAATTTAAAGTAATTTATTTTGCATAACTGATTAATACCTCGTACAAAATCAACTTAATATTAGTATATTACCCATCGTCTTGTGGCGAAGGGATTGAACAATGAATATCGGGTTGTCCACCTAATCTCTAGCTCAATTATGGGGAGTGACACTTAATTGTCTCCATCGCGGCGCTTGGGGAGACATATTCGCATAGCAGGTTGCCTATCATAAAAAAATATCCCATTTCAAGGTGGATTGGACCAGACGATCATACATTAGTTTCCCTACATTTGGATTGTGGGTGTGCCCAACCCCTTTCTTGAAATTTCATCTTAAAAAAAACAACTTAATATATTAATTTGATGGAGTATCATATTAGTTAACTTAATTAACACAAGAAAAAAAATTAAAACAAGACAAGAAGAAGACAAATCAAGAGCACATATTACTCCTATGTCCTATCAATTAATCTTCATTTGGAACAAAAATGGAAGAGTGATTGTGATTTGTGATTGGAGTTGGTTAGGGTATATACTGTGCGGCGGAAGATGAAACAACCAACAACATAGGTAGGGCAAAATAAAATAAAACCATTCTTCTTCTTCTTCTTCTTCAACCTTACACAACAATGGCGAAGAGGACACGTGGCAATAAAGGAGTCCCACTGCTCAGTCAGAATCCCAAAGTCAGTGAGCAATCACGTATTCAATTGAAGCACACATTGAGTGACTTCAAGAACTCCAATCACAAAGGTATTCATTCCTCCATTCTTCAATACCCCACATCATTTTTTCATGTTTTTTGTTCTATGCATTTGTTTTCTCACGTGGGATTTCTCATTTGTATGCTTTCACATAAGAAAGCAACGAACTTTATTACTGGGTCTTTCTTATTTGTCATTTTTTGTGTATATTTTGTTGGAATATCCATGTTCTTTTTTGTTTTGATTTTATTGTGTGTTTCTGAATGAGTGTGCTTGTTCTTACAATCCACAGAATACAAGTTTGATGCCTCTTTAAGCAAAAATCAACGTGCTTTGGTGCATCAAATGGCAAGAAAAATGGGATTGAGATCCAAAAGTTGTGGGTGAGTCTTACTGACAATGTTAGTTAGATTTTGCATTTCAGCCTGCAACATTTATAGTGTCTGTTTTGGTTACTGATAGAGTATAATGATAGAGTATAATGACGTTGAACGATCCATGTAGCTGACGCCCACCTATTGGGACAAGGCTTCGTTGTTGTTGTGTTGGTGCGATTTATTTTCATTGTTACATGTTCGATTAGCTGTTTATATTCTTTTTCATGGATTCTAAGTTTTTTTATAGGGGAGCGGAAAGTCGGCAATTAACTGTCTTCAAAACGGCGAAGCAGATTCGCGCTGCTGCAAGGAAATCTGAAAGTCTTCCATATTTTGCATTTTCTGAAGAGGCACAATCAGTATTGGGGGGTCTATTTTCCCATCACCCGCCTGGTGATGGAGACTTACTGGAAGATATGTTTGGAAGATGTAAGGTTAACACCGATAGTTCAGAGCAATACAAAGATGATACTTTCAGCACACCATCTATGAGAAAAGCTGATATCAGTAAGAAATTGGAAGGATATTCTTCTAGAATGAAGACAAATCCCCAATTACAACAGGTTCTTCCTTTCTGCACATTGCAGGCCTTTTTTGTGAATTCAATCGAGTCTGCGACTTTTTATTAATCTGCAATGTTTACTGAAAACAGTCTTATCATTGAATGGTTTTTTTAAATTCTGATCTTGCAGATTGCAACACAGAGGTCTAACCTTCCAATTGCAGCATTCAAGGATGTTATCTCATCAACTGTTGAATCCCACCAGGTTATTTAAATGTTGTTGCTTGAATCTGTTTTTTCTCCTTTCAATCTTGATTTCACATTGCTACGTAATTAAGCTTTTATAATAAGTCATTGATTCATTGATTTTTTTAGCTATTTTCATACAGTTGGGTAGTCCTACCTCCGTTCCTAAATATAAGATCACTTTTCCTGATTTGATTAGATTAAGGATGTTAGGTAAGGTAGTTATTAACACACCATATTACCAATTTATCCTAATCATAAACATTATTCCCGCTCTCCATCTCTTGCTTGTTATTATAGATAAGTATTATTAGGGTTGATTTGGGAAAAAGTTTGGAAAAAAATAGTAGATGATCTTATATTATGGAACAAATTAAAATAGAAAACTGATCTTATATTTAGGAAGGGAGGGAGTAGTTTGATTTTTTACCCTTTCAACAATATTATCCAGCCTAATATGAAAATTAGATTTCTTCTTTACTGTGGTCTTATGGGTCTTCCCGTGTGTTTTTATGCAGGTAGTTCTCATATCTGGTGAGACAGGTTGTGGAAAGACCACACAGGTTATAATTCTTTGCTTTATCTCAATCATGGCACAACTACATACGTTATATGATTTGTCCCCCTCTTTCAGAACATTCATTTTTTTCTTCTTTATATTATTGTGATTTATCCATTTAAGATGTATTTTTGTGGTGTGACTGGCCCCCACATTTTTTTGAAGCAATTTTTCTCTCTCTTTACATTGGGAAATGACTTGGTAAAACTATATTGTAAGATTAATTTTTAAGTGTTACGTAAGTTATTTTTAAGCATAATATTTTCTAATTGAAGCTTAGTTTCAATCTTATAATGGTGATTTGTTCTTTGCTGCGAATTCAATTTTCTTGGTCCATTGGTCTGTTGGAGGTGTACATGATGAGGTTGCATTTAAGTGATTCAACCAATCCTTTTCAACGTGTCTTTGCTGTATAGACAAAAAACCATAATGCGTCAGAAACGATAGATTAAGGTCTAAAATGTGTGGTCAAGTGGTTTGGACATTGGACTACTAACTTTGCTGAGTGACAATAGTCATTAGGTTTTATGGCATTGTTAGTTTGCCTTGGGCAATGGGTGGGATGAGGGTATGTTTTAAAATATGAAAGAGGAGTACTAATATTCTGCTCAGTCTGTATTATGTGACTGAAAAACTGGTACATAAATAGAGGTTGCTTTGGAGCCAAATATCAGCCAAAAAGATTTTTCCAGATTTGTTTAGCTAGCAAATCATTGAGAATTTGATTGGATATTTAATTTAATTTGAAAGAAACCATAAGGAGTGATTGGATGGAGTGTGTGGGCACTGGGCAGGTTCTTTGGTGATGGATGGCATGACCATTTAGAAATTTCTTTGAGAGTTAAAATACTCACAACCATTCTGTCCATAAAGCTCTAATTTTGATATCATACTAGGTTTAAATGAAGGTATGAAAGTTTTTTAAAACGTTCAGGATTTGTTTTAACAAGTATATCTATGTTAGTCAAGTATGATCATCTATAAATATGGCAAACCATCTAGCTCCATTAGTGCACTGCTTTTGGGATAGCCCCAAACATCACTATAATTGAAACGAAAAGGGTGAGTAGCTTGTAGTGATGAGAAGGGTAGCTATTTCGAGTCTTTTGGACAAGAACAAGTTTCACTATTGAAAAATGATAAATCTTTTTCCGAAAGTTGAGGGTACAACCTTTTGTTATTGTGAATGTGCTCCAAAGTCATTGATGATCTTGGGTTTGACTGTGACTCTGATGCTTTCATTTCTCTGTACAAGCAAAGATCTCTTGCTTTTGTGCTCTGTGAAACACTATCCATTGCCTTTGTGATTGTCATGTTTAACTTAATATTAATTGTAATCCAGGTTCCACAATATATTTTGGATCATATGTGGGGTAAGGGTGAGCCATGTAAAGTAGTTTGCACTCAACCTCGACGTATCTCCGCAATTTCAGGTTGGCCGCTCATGCACAATAGTCAAACATATTTATAGATTGGTATGCATTGATTTACGATATTTATTAACATGCAAACTATTTTCACCTTGTTTTTGTATGCAGTTGCTGAGAGAATTGCCAATGAGAGAGGTGAAACCATTGGGGAAAATATTGGTTACAAGGTAATTCTTTGATGTATGTATCAAATTCCATCTTGCTTTGGATTTAATAATTACATGGGATTTTTTATTTGTATTAAGTTGGACTAGTCATGCTTTAAGTGAAAAAGTCACACGCATGTGGTGTATTTTCTGTTTAGGTATTAAAAGTTTGTTATATTACAACATTAACATACGTTATGATATCCAAATATAATAAATTATCAACTCGATTGATTGTTTTATCATGTGATATTAATATGGTAATTATTTCTAAGTCGATGGTTAGTGTATCGAAGGAATTGAAAAGCGTAGAAGAGTAAAAGTTGTAGGGAATGTAGCAGATGGTTGAGAGAGAACAACAGGAGAGAGAGAAGAGAGAAATCACTTGGCCATCACATTATGCCAAACAGAACAAATCTCAATTTCATTTTACAATAGAGTACACATCTATTTTTAGGCTTATAGTCACTGCCTCAACAAACTAACTAAGTCACTAGTGCCCCTTTATTATTATTGTTGTTGTTGTTGTTGTATTATTATTATTATTTGTGTAATTATTACATAACAGTTGGATTTATGAATATTACTTGCTGTTGTGTGATTTCAAGCTGTGACCTATGGAGAGGGTCAGGTATTTTATTGAGTGCGCACATCACATGATAACATAATAGTAACCATGCTTTCTGAAATTGTACTCTAGATACGGTTGGAAAGAAAAGGTGGGAGGAATTCATCAGTCGTGCTATGTACAACTGGAATTTTGTTGAGGGTCTTGTGCTCGTACACGAAGTCTTTGAATGCATCAAAAACAGGAACCTTGAAGAATGAAAAAGTCGGGATTACTCACATAATTATGGTACTTCTCTTTCATATACCTTTTTTTACAGCCAAAAGCAGAATACATGTTTATGTTTCTCAGTCTTGCTTATGCTTTTTTCCCGTGAACAGAATTTTTTTGAAACTAAATTTTATGCTTATCTCCTGTTGCTCTGCCAAACTCCCCCCCCCCCCCCCCCCCACTAAAAAAAAAATGAGCCATGTAATCCCATATTGCCAAACTTTAGTCCTCTGCCCCTGAAATCTTTATGCTCAAACAACGAAAATTCGTTAAGGAGATATCTAAGCATTGATATCAATTATGGAATCAGTTCAGTCATTGAAGCTTTGTTTTAGGACATCATATTAGAAGCAGAGCTCAGCCATTGGTGCTCTGTGTCTGGATATCTATTCTTTTCTTGTGTAATTTTGATAAACCGCCATCAGACATGGATGTAGAAGGAATTTAAGCAATTGGCATACAGATATGATGCTTTTATTAATACTATGTGATCTTTCTGTCTTTGGCCTTTACACTTTTGTTTCAATAAAAATGTATTTGAATGTCTTGTTATATATTCGTTTGAAGCCTTACGATAAAATGAGTTATGTGAATACATGTTTTATTTCCCTGCCTTGGCCTTGGCCTTGGCAAGCACTAGTTGCAAAACCTTATAATTTTCATTGCTTGTTCAGGATGAGATTCATGAAAGGGATCGGTACTCAGATTTCATGATGGCTATTGTTAGGTACAACCTGATGGGACGTGTGAACTCTAGTTTTGTCTGATACAGATGTATGTTTGTCTAAAACATCATAGATAGTAAAGCTGACTTGCTGGTCATAATTTGCAGCACCTTTTTAAAACTGACATTTTTGTTTAAAATCTAAAAAATTGATATGGAATGTTTACATTTTTTAATTTATAAATAACAAATGATGGAACTGGCCTTTTCCATTCTTGTGCATATTTAATACTCTACAATCATGCAAAATGCACTCCAAATTAATAACAATTTCGAGGTGCTAAAACGGACTTGAAGAATTCAAAAAGTGGCAAATATAACACTTCCATTCTATATTTGCAAGGTTTGACCCACGAAAATGACAAGTGGCACCAGTCTCTCCCTTTATATTAGAAAAATGTTCTTTTTTAAAATTTAACCTCTCTCACTCACTATCAACGTGGCATATCCTCCCTCCCTCATGGACCCCACACACAATGCCACCCAAATATTTACATCTCCCAACACACACACACATCACCATCCCTGCTTGCAGCTACGCATTATACCCACAACTATGCTTCTCCACCATCACCACTGAACCCAACTTCACTGACAAAATCTCCACCCACAAAGATGTCAGAGTCATAATGATAAAGGAAGGTGATGGAGATGGTGGAGGTGGATGGAGGGATGTGGCTGTTTTGAATGACGGCGGGGGATAGGCAGATTTCACGGCAGGTGAATGTGGCAGCAAATGTAATCGTGGTGACGGATGGGAGTGGGAATTATAGGACGGTGTTGAGGTGGTTGAGGCTGCTTCGACTAGTAGTACTAGGTATGTGATAAGGATAAAGGCTGGAGTTTATTGGGAGAATGTGGAGGTTCCTAGCTCAAAGATGAATATGATGTTATTGGGAGTTAGTAGGACTAATACTTTTATTACTGGAAGTAGAAATGTTGTTGATGGAAGCAAAACATTTGATTCTGTAACTTCAGCTCAAGCTGTAGGAATCAGGATGGAGGAAAATAGGAGAAGATTGGCGATGGTAATATGTGTGTTTATATGTGCCTGCGATGGGAGATGTAAAAACATGATAGTTGGTGAGAGAGGTTAAATCCAGTCCAAAAAAACAGAGGTTAAATTCAAAAAACATTTTTCTTAAAAATAATAAAATAATAGAAAAGTTGAAAAGATGGTGCCACTTTTCAATTTGAGGCCTCACCTTGCAAGTATTTAATAGAAGCTAGAGAAAGTTAACTATATTACCATATTTGTCACCTTTTGAATTCCACATGACCGCTTTAGCAACTAGAAATTGTCATTTATTTTAGATGTACTTTGCATAATTGTTTAGTATTAAATATGCACCTTTGTCCATTTAATGTTTCTGTTTCTCCACTTTATCTGCTAGGTTATTTTCTCTTTTGGGCGAAGACCCAAAAATGATACATAATTATTGGCTAAGGAACAAAAATAGTACATAACTATTCCAAGGTACAAAAATAATACCCAACTTTTATCATGTGATCAAAAATGATATTTTCACTAATATGACAATAATATTAGACATGAAAAGTCCAAAATGCCCTTATAAATTAATCGCCGTCCAATAAAAGTTTATTTGATTATAAGGGCATTTTGGACATTTCATGTCTAATATTATTGTCATATTAGTGAAAATATCACTTTTGATCACATGGTAAAAGTTGGGTATCATTTTTGTACCTTGAAATAGTTATGTACTATTTTTGTTCCTTGACTAATAGTTATGTATCATTTTTGGGCATTCGCCCTTTTCTTTTTCATGCTTCTCTCACAGTTTTGTCTTTGGTGAATATATTAGGCTCCTAACATGTATATCCCCTTCTAAAGCATTTTTTATTGAAAAAGTTATGATATATTATTAATCCTCAAATGTGATCTAATCTATGTTTCCCATACAAGAATGTTATTTGAAAGTTGGTCCCTCGAGATGAACATATGTGAAGCTTTACTTTTTGACCCCAGTACAGATATCCATTGATTAAGTGAAGATATGTCATTTATTACTTTTTCCTTACTTGCAGAGACATGCTCCCTTCATACCCAAAACTGCGCCTGGTTAGTTTGAAGTTCTGATATTTATATTTATTTCCTTATTTTATCGTAATTCAGACAAGTGATCTTATAATTTATTGGAGATTATCCTCCAGCTTTCTTAATATAATTGAAATTCCCATTGTCTCATTTCTCAACTTTTCAGATATTAATGAGTGCTACCTTCGATGCTGAAAGATTTTCCCAATATTTTGGTGGCTGCCCAATTATCCTTGTTCCAGGGTTTACTCATCCGGTACGTTTTTTTTTTATACATATCCTGTATGTATTTAGTTCTAGATTGATTTGACCTTTTTTGCCAATCACTTTAGTTTGAGTTTTGGTGTTCTTTCTTCAGGTCAGAGCTTTCTATCTGGAGGATGTTCTATCAATTGTAAAATACAAAGAAAATCATCTTGACAAAGAAGAAAATCATCTTGATAATGCTTCATCAAATATTTTGACTGATATCAATTTAAGCGAGGAAGATAAAGTTTCTCTTGATGACGCTATTCATTTGGCTTGGTCTAATGATGACTGTGACCCACTTTTGGAACTGGTTTCTTCTAAAGAATCCCCAAATATTTTTAATTACCAGCATTCGTCGACTGGCCTTACGCCATTAATGGTGTTTGCTGGAAAGGGAAGGGTGGGTGATATGTGTATGTTGTTATCTTTTGGGGCAGACTTCCAGTTAAAATCCAATGCTGGAACAACAGCATTGGAGATTGCTGCGCAGGAAGAGCAGCAAGAAGCAGTCGAAGTATTAAAGAAACACATAGATTCTGCATCTTCAAACTCAATGGAAGGGCAGGAGTTAGTTGATAAATATCTTACAACAGTCAACCCTGATTTTGTAGATGTTGTTCTTGTAGAGAAGCTAATACGGAAGATATGTATGGACTCGCAGGATGGAGGTATCCTTGTTTTCCTTCCAGGTTGGGATGAAATAAATAAATCTCGTGAAAAATTACTGCAATCTCCGTTTTTCAATAATTCAAGGTTTGTCATTATACCTCTGCATTCAATGGTTCCATCGTATGAGCAGAAGAAGGTTTTTCTTCGCCCACCTACTGGTTGCCGCAAAATTGTTCTTTCAACCAATATTGCTGAGACTGCTATAACCATTGATGATATTGTATATGTCATAGACACTGGGCGGATGAAAGAAAAAAGTTATGATCCATATAGTAATGTCCAAACTCTTCAGTCATCTTGGATTTCAAAGGCAAGTGCTAGGCAAAGAGAGGGTCGTGCTGGCCGCTGTCAGCCTGGAATTTGCTATCATTTGTATTCTAAGTATCGAGCAGCTTCCCTTCTTGATTTTCAGGTTCCTGAATTAAGAAGAATGCCTATTGAAGAGCTTTGTCTACAGGTACTACATTTCTCTCTAGCGATAGCAATTAAGTGATAATGTTGATGACTAACCCTAAAATACGGTTATCATGAAAATGCAAGAATGTACTTGAATTCAGCATATTCTTTTTATATTACAGTGCATGAGTTGGCTTGACAAATCTTCCCGTTTCATGATTGTATATATGTATATGAATACCTTTTTATGTCTATTCACAAAAACTTTTTTTTTAAAGAGAATGTTAACAGTTATGGTCTAGTCTGTTGCTATTTTCTGGTGAGTGAGAATGAAACAAATTAATTTGTACAAGGAAACAAAGGTGAAACTAACTTACCAGTAGGGACTAAACCATATGTGGATTTTTTTTCTTGTCTTAGGAGGATAAGATTTGTCATTGTTATCATCTTTTTGTCATGAGTAAAAAATGAAGTAAATAAATTGATTTTATATGAACTATTTCATCTGCTGCTGTTGTTCACTTTTTATTTTCCTCAGGTAAAAATGATTGATCCAAGCTGCAGGATAGAGGAATATTTATCAAAGACGCTGGATCCTCCTGTTTTTGAGTCCATACAAAATGCCATTATAGCCCTTCAAGATATTGGGGCATTATCAATTGATGAAAAGCTCACGGATTTGGGAGAGAAGCTTGGCTCTCTACCTGTTCATCCCTTAACAAGCAAGTTAATTTTCTTCGCTATACTGATGAATTGCCTTGATCCAGCATTAACTCTAGCATGCGCTTCTGATTATAGAAATCCATTCACGATTCCCATGTCACTTGAGGATAAAAGGAAAGCTGCAGCAGCCAGATCTGAACTTGCTTCTTTATATGGAGGGTGTGGTGATCAGCTTGCTTTAATAGCTGCATATGAATGTTGGCACAATGCAAAGACAATGGGTCTAGAGTTATCGTTTTGTTCTCAATATTTTGTGTCCCGAAACACTATGAATATGTTACATGGCATGCGTATACAGCTCCAAAATGAATTGATTCGAAGTGGGCTTATTCAAGAGGATGTATCAAGATACAATATTAATGCACACAACCCCGGTATACTCCATGCAGTATTGGTTGCAGGCTTGTATCCCATGGTCGGAACATTGGTAACACCCAACAGTTCAAAGAGAGGAGTTGTGGAGACAGCAAGTGGTCATAAAGTTCGGTTGCATCAACACTCGGTAAATTATAAGCTTCAATCAAAGGCAATTGTTAATCGCTCATTAATTGTGTTGGATGAGATTACTCGTGGTGATGGTGGTGGCATGTGCACTAGAAACTGTACACTTGTTGGTCCACTTCCACTGCTACTCCTTTCAGCAGAGATTGCTGTTGCTCCCACAGAGGAAAGTAATGATAGCTCCAAAATTGATGATGACCCCAATGATGTGGATGATGATGAAGGCATTGAATCTGATGGTGATGCTGATGGTGATTACGCAAGTGATGATGACATCGAGTGCGAGGACAAGTCCTGTGAGCATGGTGAGGAAAAGGTGTTGTCTACCCCTGATAATGATGTTAGAATCATCATGGATTGTTGGCTTTATTTTGGTTCAAGGGCCCTCGATGTTGCTCAGTTATATTGCCTAAGAGAGCGATTGTCTGCAGCTATATTATTCAAAGTAAGTATTCCATTACTAATTGAATTGAAAGTTGAGAAATTCTTGCATGAACTCAGTCCAGTGCATTATGTCATTTGTGGTCTGACTAATCACAGCTATACACATAGGGTTTGACGTTGTTTGGCTTGGCACCTAAATAGATTAACTAACACATACGAAATCTCATGTTTTTAATGTTTTTTTATTTTACAAGTCGAAGAGGTTATTTTTGTTTGTTGATTTTTTTAGGGTGTCATGTCAAATTAAAAATTACACATCAAACATTATATGTTTAGGTTGGTCAGACCTCAAATAACGTGGTGGGTTCACTCAAGAATTTCTCTTGAAAGTTTTATTTAGGTTGGGACAAGGTTGAGTACTGATCTGCCCCACCCTGGCTGAGGACATCTTTGGTTATTCAATCCAATTATTAGCTTATGATTCTTTTGCAGTACATGACACATTTATTTAATATATTATGTAGGTAACACATCCAAGGGAACCTCTTCCTTCCATTTTAGATGCCTCTATAAATGCTATAATGCGCATTTTGTCTAGTGATGGTCTCTTAGGCATGCCTGATGTTGATATGGCATCAGCAGGAATGGAGGGCCCAGCCCATTATCAAGCCAAAGTTAAAGCCCAAGCCCAAGCTGGCCAAAAGAGATATATTCGTTCTTCTTCGTCCCGTCCATGAAATGGTAATTTAGAGAACCGGGTACCAAACATCTGTAGTGTAAACTCTTATTAGTGGAAATGTAGGAGGTGAGATCTTTTTGGGGATGGTTAATTGATATTTTGAATACAGGAATATCTATAGGAGCTTTGAACTGTTGCTAGCTATTATCAACATGAACATTGGTTCAGAAAATGCTATAGAAATACAATCATACGTGTAAGTTTTTATCAGGTTCTCATGTAATTTTTACACCGGTCCTCGCTCCTTGTCAAACACTTATCCCCTTGATTATTTGTCATATATTCTTACGGATCATACAGATATCAACTAACCACTATAGAAACAAATTGTGCTGCTAGAAACTGTTATGTGAACTTTGAAAGTTGGTGAACTTGATTGTGGGATGGATCTTATATTCTCAAGCCGTCAGTGCTTGCTCCTTTAATAAAAAAGTTAGTGAACATGAAATTACTAAATTCAAAGATTGTAAAATAAACTCAAATCATAGAAAGAGTTCACTTTTGTTACTAATGTTTAAGGCATATAATTAACCATTTATCCAAGGAAGAAGATGATACAAAGAGGCAAAGGTAAGAAACTATACTCAATTTTCAAAAAAAATTCACCAATAATCATCTTCTGAATTTACTGCCTTTTTGAGAAGGTCTTCCTCAATCCTTTGATGATCTTATAGAATCATGCCAAGTTCATGATGATTGCTTGCACCATTGGCCTTCTGGCACAGTTAGCACTAATCATTGCCCCATAGTTTGCATTCTCTTAACCTGCTAGTTATTTAAACAATGATATGTTAGAATCTCTAAATTATAAATTCTATATTATTGCATTTAGAGAGAATTCAAAAATAATTCACACGCATGCACGCACTCTACCTTCGGTCTTAATTCAAGGCCAATTGACAAGGGAGATTAAGGAAGTTAATAAACAACATATCTAATTCTAACATATGATATATGATACTTCTGAAAAACTTATGTGTATCAAATTATATATTAGTGGACAAGTTAGGCAAATTTAGTTTGGAGAAAAATGATAACCATAAGATGTAAAAATGATCAAATGTCTTATTTAAGATAAAAAAATTGACTTAATTAGCTCTTATGTTTTGAACTAAAGGTAGTATATAGTTTCATATCATAACTTTTCACCTATAATATTTTTTCTTGTCTCTTTTAACGCAATGTACACATTCATTTTTGTGAATGTAGTGAAACCAGGTTAAAGCATATCATGATTTAACTTAATCTTAGAATCTTTCAAATAAAGGGTTTACCAAAAAAATTCTCAGATATTAGTTACAAACATGCTATGAACATTGAGTAAGCATTAATTGACTCAACCAAAACTAATCACTCTGCTCTTGCTTATAATTATAATCAGCTATCAATTCTAAGTGATTGAACCAAGTGCATGCAATATGCATATATAAGCCCTTCCTCCCATAATAAATATAAGACATAGTTGACTTTTTTGGGGTGATTAAGGAAGCAAAATAGGTAGTTAATCATAATATGTTTGATATATTGTTAAATTATGTATTACTTTAAAAGTGAAATAAATCAGTTTGGAGAAAAAATCAAGTGATGCATTATATAAGTGACTTATTTGACTTTCTTAAGTTTTTCTAAAAATAGTCAACTTAGTCTTATATTTAATATCAAATGAAGTATATATTATTATTTCTGATATCAGATAACCTAATTAATATCCCAACATTTGGACCATTCGAAAATAAAATGTGGATGTTCTACGGATTCTATATGTTAAAATCTCATAGAAGTATTTTTATATTGTCAAAAACAATAAATAACCTGAAGTAGAGATAAAGTGTGCCATCAAAACCTCACAATACTATTGTTATTAATTTCCAAAACAACAAGGAACTTAAAACATATAAAGAATGTGATTGCTAATATTTTTTTACCTGAAGTGCTTGCCAATATGAAACATAGATAATTTAGACCATATTTGAACAAAATAGCTATGGTTTTCATTTTTTATGTTTCAAAACATGGACAGTGTGCTGAATGAAAAATATAATTTTTTTTGCCTTCTTCAAATTCAAAACTAAAGATCATAAAATATAAAAAGATAGTGAAACTTAAGTTACAGCCTTGGATTAAATCGATAACTCTACATTGGTGCAGTGTTTTAAGAAGATAAAAAGAATAAATCAATCAAATGCATGCATGTCAGTTCCCGAGGCGCACATTCTCTTGACCAAATTTAATGCATTGAATTCAATTTTCACTCATAGCTATTTCTGATTTTTTATTTATAGTAATTGAGCATTATTGAGAGGGTTCATTATATTTGAAAATTTAACTGGCTAAAAATATTCAAATACGAGCCAATGTAACTTCTCTTCAATTATATCAATTATCTTTAGCCAATGACAAAACAACACGAACACATTTCAAAGTCAAAGTAAATAAAAGAAAAGGGACCTAAGTATCTATAAATACATATCTCCCTTCATCAATACCATACTCAATTTCATCCCACCATATCGCTTGCATATCTCTCTACTACCATATATATTGCTCTCAACCATTATCATTCACATCAATGGCAAGACTACCAAGGCAACAAAGGACCAGGACACTAATTAATGATCCCAAAATCAAACATGTCACATTCTCAAAACGCAGAAACTCAGTTTTCCAGAAAGCAAGTGAGCTTTGTACCTTGTCTGGCACCGAGGTGGCCCTCATTGTCATCTCTCCTGGAGACAAACTCTACTCCTTTGGTCATCCTTCCACTGAAGCTGTCCTCAATAGGCTCATCATTGGATATTCTTTTTCTCCTCCTCCTTCAGAAAGGGCCCAAAAGGAAGCTACCATGGAGGAACTGAATAAACAGTTAGATGATCTGAATATAGGGCTGACAGAAGAGAGGAAGAAAGGGTTTGAACTGAATAAGAAGGTGAAGAATCTTCCTGATGTTGAGAAGATGGACAGAAATGAACTGATGAACATGAAGGAATCTCTTGAGGATTTGAGGGTGCAACTGAAGAAACGTAAAGAGGAGAGGCCAGCAGCCAAAATGAATGGTGAGAATGATGATAATGATGATGATAGCCTGAGATTAACTTTAGGGGCTGTTTATGCTGCTGCAAATGATGCTTATTAATGGTGGTGATCTTAATTGAGTCTGTAGTCTTTTGTTCCAAAGTGAGATATATAGATGCATGAGGGGTTGTTAGTTGAAAGTATCAAACACCGAGTTCTCTTGTATTAGAATTTGAATGAATAAAATGAAAGACCAAAACTTTATTAATATTTGTATGCTATACCATGAAAAATACTTCTGAAATTTCGACTATTCTACTCAAGTTTAGATGATATAAGATTTCTATTAAAAACGGCATATTCACTTTGATATATATGTTTCAATGATTACAAAGAATCTAATCCAAGTACGTGCATATATAAATATATATTAATATTCCCGATATTAGATAACCTAATATCCCAAAATTTGGACCATTATAAAGTAAAATTTAGGTGTTCTGCAGATTCTCTATATTAAAACCTCATAAAAGTACGTTTATGTCAAATAAACAAATAACTTGAACTAGAGATAGAGGGTGTCATAAGAAACCTCAATATTGTTGTTATTTTCAAAACAAGGAACTCAATGTGATTGCCAATATGATACATAGATATTTGGGCCATATTTGAAAAAGATTGCTATCAAAACTAGTATCCAATTTTTTATCTTTCAAAACTTGGATCTTTTCTTAATGAAAAATATTCTTTTTACTTGTTTCAAATTTGAAACTCAAGAATTATAACATATAAAAATACTTAACTTAGATTGTGGAATTAGATTTAATCAATCTGGATAGTCCAAATCAAGTTGGGTCATTTACAACATTACATTGGTCGGGTTGTTTAATTAGAAACAAAGAATATATCAATCAGATGCATGCATGTCAATTCCCGAGGCGTGGATTTTCTGGACCCAAATTTAATTTCAAAAAATTATAAAGACTGGAATTTAATTCACTAAATTCAATTTTCACTCATAGTTATGTCTCATTTATTATTTCTAGTAATTGAGCAACATTAATAAGGTCTATTTTATTTGAAAGTTTAATGGCTAAAAATATTCAAATATGAACCAACTTTTCTTCAATTATACTCCCTCCGGTCCTAAATATAAGACCTAGTTGACTTTTTAAAAAAAACCCTATAAAAAAGCAAAATAAGTTAATTATAGATTGATTTACCTAATATTTTCCCTTAGACTAGTTTATTTTACCTATAAACTAATGTATAGTGTAAAAATATATCAAATATGTCATGATTTAATAGGCTATTTTGCAACCTTAACCTCTCCAAAAAAAAGTCAATTAGATATTATATTTAGGACCGGAGGTAGTATTAATTATCTTTAGCCAATGACAAGACGACACAAGCAAGAGTTTATTTCAAAGCCAAATTAAATAAAAAAAGGGAGCTAAGCATCTATAAATGCATGTCTCCCTTCATCAATACCATATTCAAGTTTTGGTAAAAAAAAAAAATACCATATTCAAATTCATTCCCTCATATATATCAGATTCATTATATTCCCTCATATCATCACTTGAATATCTCTCTACTGCCATATATATTGCTCTCAACCATCATCATCAACATCTATGGCAAGATTACCAAGGCAACTAACAAAGGACCAGGACGCTAATGATCCCAAAGATTAAACATGTCACAATCTCTAAACACAAAAACTCAGTTTTCCAGAAAGCAAGCGAGCTTTATATCTTGTCTCCGATATGGCCCTCATCGTCATCTCTCCCTACGGCAAAACCTACTCCTTTGGTCATCCTTCCATTGAAGTTGTTCTTAATAGACTCATCACTGGTCCATCTCCTCCTCCTCCTTCAGAAGATGATCAGAGATGAGTTTATGAACATGAAGAAAACTCTTGAGGATTCGAGAGTGCAACTGAAGAAATGTAAAGAGATTTATTTTAGCTGCTAAAATGAATGATTGGAATGATGATGATCGTCTGAAGTTAACTTTGGGGGGTGTTTATTCTGGTGCAAATTAAATGATTTTTCTGCAAATGATGCCACCTTTGTTGATGGTGGTTTAATTGAGTCTGTCATCTTTTGTTCCAAAGTGAGATAGATGCATGAGGGGTGTTAATTAAAAGTATCAAACACCGAGTATTCTAGTATTAGAATCTGAACGAATAAAATACATAAAAAACCAAAACTTTATTACATTTGTTTGCTACTATAAAAATACTTCTGAAATTTCAACGACCATTCTAATCAAACGAGTTAGGACGCCCATGCGATGCACGAGGGATTTTTCACAACTACAATAACCTAAATGGGAAAATTACATTTATGAACCGGATATCTTGTGGATAATAGTCAAATTGCTCAAACCTATAAGAAAACAAATAAATATTTGAAAAAAGCGATTGAAATGAGAAGTGAACTTATATTCAACACAATGGTAGATAATTGTGGTGTAAATTGTGCAAACCTATAAAATATAAGGAATGATCAATGACTATTAAGTTAAGAGATGGGAAACACAAAGGCAATAACCATGCTTTACGCGCACGAACCAGCTGCCAATAAGGACATCAGCAAAAGATAGTGTACAAATAAGTCAGATTTTTTACAAAAAAAATAAGGTGGTCAAGTTTTGTGCCAAGAGATCTTTTATAGATTAACTAGGTGCCTCTCCCGCCGCGCTAAGCGCGGCAAATTGCACAACAATATTACATTCCATGCATGCTTCTCATTCAATTATACACCGACAACAATGTAAGGGAGTATTTTTTTCTATATGTGCCTAATATCAAAATAATGGAGTACTGGGAATTGGATTGTTTATGTAGGACAAACTGAATACAAATACACACAAATAACATAATGCATTAAGTAAGTGAATTGGAACAGGGAAGGAAAAATTTTGATTAACATTACCAAGTCCCTCATCATTTTAATTGCTACTTCCTGAACAGAGAAAGGAAAGCACTACAGTGACGAACTACAAGAAATAATATAAATAAATAGTGACGAACTACAAGCAATAGTTTAAATAGTGACGAACATAGCAAATCCAAAGCATCATACTTTAGAGTATAATATAAAACTAATTGTTTTAATTTCTATTAGAACATTTTCTTTTATCCTCTTTTTTACATCAAACCCATTTTTTATTCTTAAATTTGAGTTGTCTCCCACATCTTTTCTCCTTGTTCAATAAACTCTCTCCCACGTGACCTCGATCATCAGTATAAACCAAGGTTCAAAAAATTGAACGGGATAATAAATCAAGCAAGACACTGGTTCAAGGGTCAAAAGTTCAATCGGGGTCAACTCGGGTTGAACCACTCACAGTAAAATAATACTACTATAATTTAATTGACAATTATTATATTTAACTATAAATTTTTTTAATTAAGCTTAAAATACACTTTCAATGAAGGGGAGTACGTGAGTTAAAATGATATTAAGGTCAAAATATTGTACTCCCTCCATTCCTATATATAGCACATAATCTTATTAATGTACCCTAACCAGATACTTTTATTTTCACACTCCCTAGTTTATGAACAAATTGAAATTTTGAAAGTAATCTTATAGTTGGGAACGAAGTGAGTATTAATAATTATATATGAGTTTCTATATGTGTGTGTGTAATTTTAAACTTTCAAAACACTATGGAATAACAATATTGGAGATTCAAGTTCAACTATGAATTCTAAAAATGATTCGCAAATAAGTGGTAAAGTTCCCCAACAATATGTTTCCATGTTGCATTTCCAGTATTTAAAGTTTTTTTTTTCATTTTTTAATATATGTCATTAGAAATATTTGGGCTGGTAAAGATAATTGAAATATTTGGGGTCTTTAATTTTTATGTTTATAGTTGAAAAGGCTCAAGCCCAAACAAATTAGGAAAGCCTAATTGTTGAAGGATGATTAGATTAGATATTCCTTGCATTGCATCCCTCTCTCTCATCAGTTGGCCACAAGCGGCGCCTTACCCAGATCCTGTCATTTTTCATTTTCACCGGATTCTTCTTCTCATCTTGCATACATCGTCTGGTCCGTTTGTGGGAGAGGTCGTGGCCGAGGAAGGAGAAGAGGTTGTAGTTTTTGGTGTTGGTTTTGGTGTTGATGATGGAGGAGTGTTCTATGGAGCGTTTTCTTGATGGAGGCTGCTGTTGTTGCTGAAGGAGGCGGTGAGGTTGCTTTCGGATTTGTGAGGGAGAGAATCGACGATGGATGAGTTGTACGGGAGGGTGGTTGACAGAAAAGGCGTGTCTGTGGCGGTGGTGATGCCAGATAACGGCATCAAACAAGAGAAACCAGCCATGTAGTAAGGATTATTGTTCACATTCTCTTCAATCTGATTGTTATTCAACATCATCTCCCTGCAAAACAGAGAACAATATTATGAGAAGAAGAAAATAAACAGGGGAAGAAGAAGAAGAAGAAGAGAAAGATGGAAAGTGTGAGATATATACCCATTTGGAAGGAGTTGCTGGACAAGAATGTTCATAGTGATGGAGGTATGTGATGGTTTTTGGTGAGTTTGGGGAGGGGATGATAAGCATTTTATAGGCAGTCATGCCTATCAAGATCTTATTTGGGGGAAATTGAATTTTGAACAATTCCTTCCCCTACACTCTTCTTCTTGCCATTTGAAGTACACGGATCCCAAGGGTCATAAGAGAGGGTCACTTTTTCATGGGATTAAAAAAGCAATTTCCCGCCTAAAATCCTTATCTACAGTATTCTGAGTCTATAATACAAAAGGTGTGTGGCAAAATTAAAAAAATGGTGGAGTTGTCTTTTATGTATAAGTTGATACATCAACAAAACACCATGTATGTATTAATCAATGTGAATACATCAACAAAAGACAATGTATGATCTTTTAGAAAAGGGCATTTTAGTTTTGCTAAAAAAAAAAGTAGGGCCCTGTGATGATTTCGGTGATTTTTTTTTATCGAAATGATAATTTCGGTGATGGTTAAAAGGCAAACAGTAATGTTGGCACAACAATTTTCAAATTGATCTTCAAAAAATATTGAAGCGGGACCCTTCCGTTTTTTATCAAAACTAATCTTCCAAACTGATCTTCACAAAATATAGGCCAACAATAATATAATATAATTATCGCACAGCAATCACTGACCCTTCCGTTTGGTTTTGTTAAAAACATCGAAAGTGAGATGAGACCCTTTCATCATTAGGAAAGGGTGATGTGATGGAATAAAGTCATAAACAGTAAAATGAACTGTGAGCACTTTGTTTTCATAGTTATATAAGTTTTGATTATCTAAGAATGCTATTAAAAACAACATATATCACTCTGACATATTTGTTTCAAAAACTAAGTACATGCATATATATAAGTATATATTTATATTCCCCATATTAGATAATATAATGAGTGTGTTTGGTTGGACTTACTTTTTAAAATAAGCTGACTTATTTTGAATAAGTCAGCTTATTTTGGGGGTGTGGCTTTTTCTATATTTGACTGGACTTATTTTTCACTCAGCTTATTTGAAATAAGCCAGCTTATTTATAAGCCACACAAGATAGCTTATTTCTGAAAATAAACCAGCTTATTTTTCTACATGACTTAAAAATAAGCCCCTTTTAAATAAAAAGTCATCCAAACATGTTTATAAGTCAAATGGGAAAATAAGCCACTTTTTTCAAAGTTCATCCAAATATAAAAATAAGCCAACTTAGAACTTATTTTCCAACTGACTTAAAAATAAACCACCTTAAAAATAAGCCACATTTCCACAAGTTGAACCAAATACACCCAATATCCCCAAATTTGGACTATTATAAAGTAAAATGTAGATGTTCTAAGAATTCTCTATATTAAAACCTCAGAAGTACGTTCATGTCAAATACAACAAATTGTCTCAACTAAAGATAAAGGGTGTCATCAAAACCTCACAGTATTATTATTATTTCCAAAATAAAGAATGTGTGGTTGCCAATATGAAACATTGGGCCATATTTGTTATCAAAACTAGTATCCAATTTTTTATCTTTCAAAACTTGGACCTTTTGCTCAATGAATTTTTTTTTTTACTTGTTTCTTATTTGAATCTAAAGAATTATAAAATAATTAGAATAGTTAATCCTTAAATTAAATCAATCTAGATAGTCCAAATCGAGTTGGGCCATTTACAACATTACATTGGTCCAGTTGATTGAAATGAAACAAAGAATATATCAATAAAATGCATGCATGTCAATCCCTGCGACGGATTTTCATGACCAAATTTAGATTCAAATAAATTATTGAGATTGAAATTCAATATACTGAATTTAATTTGGGTTAACATAACTGTTGGCCCCTTAAGTTTCACCCAAATTTGCTTTTAGTCCCTCAAGTTTGTGCTGTTAATATCAGTTAGTCCCTCACCATTAAGTTGTCCTATGTGGCGGTTGATTATAATGATGTGGCACCTTATTTTAAATATGACTAAATATTTAATTAATAAAATGAAAAAAAAAACTTAGATTCTCAATTATCCATCATCACGCTCCCTTCCTTTGGCCGCCAACATTTCCACGCAATGTCCACAATAACTCTCCTAAAATAAAATTCAAGTAAGTTTCAGTTGTACCTCATCGAAGACATACATTCAATAAATCATTATATATATATATATATATATATATATATATATATATATATATATATATCAACCAAATACCCAAAGACTTGGATATAATCAATGTTGTAATAACCAGACAGAATGGAGAAAGCTTCGAGTCATGGTTTAACATGATCAGCTCGCTTAAACCGCTGGTTGGACTGACGGTCAAACTGATAACCATTGAGCCAAAATATAAAACGCTCGACGGTTGAACCAATCCAACCGTCCGATCCGGTTTTTATAACACTGAATATAATATAATAGTTTCTCAGACATACTCATAATTAATTCTCTCATGTGATACTTGGTTGTAATTCTCCCAAAAAATTTGTCATATCTTCTTGCCTATAAGATTTCCAAACAACTTCTCAGCAGTTTATCCTCAATGGGAGGGCTTGAAAATTTTAAAGCCGTTGATTATAATTCTAAATCTTTTGGTAAGCACTCTGATAGATAATGGCCAAAGCTCAACAGCACAAAGGCAAAGGGTGATCAAGGTCTAAATTGGTCAAAACTAGTAACTTCCCATCCTTACAGTTCAACAACTTTGTGCTGTAATGTTCATAATGGAACTAAATGCAGGTTTTGCCAAAGCTAGTTTTATAGAGAGACAAGAGAACGAACAAGTATGCTCAGGACACGAGGGTGTAAAACCTCAACCTTTTTTTTGAAAATGTGGCCGACTAGAATCAATTAAAGAACTTGTATTAACAAAAGAATAAATTAAAAACGCAAGGCAGAACTAACATTTATACAATGGCTTAGATTCACAGGGGATCTGATGGGACCCAAGCCCTTGGAGAGCCCATCCCCAAAAGCTAGCTGTTAGGGAGGGAGAACCAAGGGCTTAAATACCACACCAAGCATCCCATTCTACTCAATGTGGGACTTCGCCCATACAAGGTCCCCATCAGGATCCAAACACTATATGCATGTGGGTTGTGCTTCATCTTTCAGTGCATATACCATTTAAACAAGGGAGAAGATGATGCAAAGAGGCAAAGGTAAGATGGATTATCAACAGAGGGGAAAACTATACTCAGTTTTCAAAAAAAATATTGTCAATAATCATCTTCTGTATTTACTGCCTCTTTGCCAAGGTCTTCCTCAATCCTTTGATGATCTTAGAGAACCATGCCAAGTTCATGATCCCTAGCACTGTTGGCACAGTCAGTACCAATAATTGCCCCATAGTGTGCATTCTCTTAACCTGCCAGTTAGTTAAACAACGATATGTAAGAATGTCTAAATTATATAAGCTATTTTACTGCATTTAGAGAGAAGAATTAAGAAATAACACACACACTACCTCTAGTCAACAAGGCCACTTGACAAATTATAGAGATTAAGAAAGCTACATAAAAACTCCCTACATTTTTAAAAATAAGACCATTCTACATAATTTGATTAGATTAAAGTTTCTAGTTAAGTTAGTTATTATCACATGGCATTATGAATTCACCCTAACCATATACCTTTATCCCCAATTTCCCTCTCTTGTTTGTGTATTATTAATAAACATTAGTAGGATAATTTGGGAAATAGTTGGGCATAATTAGAAAGTGGTCTTATAATCATGAACAAATTGAAATTTAAAAGTGGTTTTCTATTTAGGAAAGGAGGAAGTATTTAATTATAGCATATGACCATATGTTATATGATTCTTCTGAAAAACTTGTGTGCATCAATTTATATGAGTTGACAAGTCAAGCATATTTAGTTTGAAGAAAAAAGATAACCATAAGATGTAAAATGATGAAAGGTCTTATATTTAGGATAAAAAATAGACTCAATTAGCTCATATATTTTGAACGGACGTAGTATATAGTTTCATATCATAACTTTTCGCCCATAATCTCTTTTTTCCTTGTCTCTTTTAACGCACTATATGCATTCATTTTTGTGACTGAAGTGAAACCAGGTTGAAGTATATCATGATTGACTTTACCATGACTTTACTTAAATCTTAGAATCTTCCAAAAAAAAAACCGGGTCTAAAAAAATTTCTCTGATATTAGTTACAAACATGTTGTGAACATTGAGTAAGCATTCGACTTAAACCCAAACAAATCACTCTGCTCTTGCCTATAATTTATAGCCAGCTATCTACTCTAAGTGATTGAGCACTATGCAACAGAAGTTTACCAATTTATTTCATTGTAATTATGAAAGCTCTTGGGGATTTGAGCAACAATGTAATGCGATGCAATATTAAGGTTCAAGATCTGATTGATATTACACATTACACTTTACACCCACCCACTTCATGTTTGAAATTCTGTCAGTCACATTACCTGGTCAAAGTGCAAGTACACATGGTAGAACATGTAAATGAACAAAAGTATTCTGGCAACCTGCAGAAAGAACATCTCAATAAGCATGTAGAATAAAAAAAAATGTCCTGCATAATCATAATTAAAAAAGGATCAATATTACACAAATATATTCCACTGTGCAATGAATTAACCCACCAGCCATGCGAAGAATATCACAACCCCATTCATAAGATAAGCTCTTGATCTTTTCATTCCAGCTGCATCAAGATACCTGAGAAAAATTCAACATGTGAATTTGCTAAAAAAGTTATTTCATTACTTTAATTGTGCTAAAATATTCTATTAATATTACCATCTCAAATTTATCCCTGGAGTTGTTGTCTCAGACACAAGGACCATATAAGTGTAAAGCTGTCCCTCTCCGCTTAACATTGCATAAGTTACTGCCACCAAGGAAAGTATATGATGAATCACCTGAACCAAAGTGAGGACAAGTTAAATCCTAACCACAACCAAAAGAAATCAAGGAGGAAAAGGAACCAAACTCCAATCAATAATCAGCTCCAGTTGGAGTCAAATTACTTGAAATTGTATATTTTCAAATTAAGATAAAGTATAGACTTAGGTCCTTTTGAAGTAAGAAGTTATCCTTACATACTCATATCCACCCAGAGAAGGATAAAACCAAAATATCATCGCGAGGTCAACAATGAAGTATCCAACAGAAATCTGCAACAAGTTACAACATAAAAAGGCTTTTAGACCAGCACAGACCACACAAAACAGACAATAAGCATAGATAAAATATATAAAACAGATTATTAAAATGTACAAAAATGAAGCAACCAAAATCCTTGGGCAATAATTTATAGCTAAAAGACATTAACATCCAGCAGAGCTAAGACCCCATCCAAAAAATCTATGTAAAAGGTGAGCAACATGTGTATAATAATCACCAGTAAACGGGACCACATTAATTTGTCAAGGTATGTCCGGCATCGTATTTAAGTTTTGGTGCAAAATATATCTATGAAGTTTATAAAATAGTTCGAAATGTTTAAACCATCAAGTGACCATCATACCTGTTATTTTTCTTTTAGTGGGTCCCACTAGTTTTTTTTCCATTTTAGATCAAAGTCTAAACAAAGTTTGTCATTGAAGAAGATATAGAAGAATTATGGGAGTAAGACTGTGAGAGTGCTGATGGTGAAGGAGGGAGGAATCAAGAGACAATTGTTGGGTGAAAGTATCTTTTAAAGTGGATAAGGAGGGCCAACCCAGTTCAAGTGCCCACTTGATGGGGGTGTTAGGAAAATAATACACTAGGCAATCTTACTCCTACTTATAGAGAGACTGATTCAAACTCACGACCTTAGACCCTGCGACAAGCTAGCTTACCGTTGAGCCAAGTCAGCCCTTCATCACAAAAGGTTTTGAAATATGATGTTATATGTTTTCATTAGGGAGTGCAATGAGGTAAAAATTTTATGGACACATAAATATGGGTGTGGGTAAAAGCTATTTGGTGAAGTTAACTATCACACAACTTTTGCCAAATTCAAATTTTCTAAGGTATTTTTGCAGCAAAATTTCAATATGGTCATGCACACAGTTTCGACATTAACGTGGGCATTTCACCCTTTCACCCTATAATCATCAACAATCTCCACAGGTGGTAAAATTAAGTCTAGAGCAGCTACATATCGACCCTCAATATAAAAAGGAACATTGAGAGTTAAAAATGTATTACTTCTCAAGACATTCAGTTTTAAAACCCATTAAAAAATCACATATTGATTCCTCACTAGCAATACCCAATATGGTAGAATATTCATGTCGTATTTTGTATTGATAAAGCTTTTAGTCCTTGGTTCCAAAGAGTCAAGTGATACTGTTGGGGAAAGATTCATCATTCACGACCACTATTGAAAGATTCCTCAAAGTTAAATCACTCATTTGATCCCTGCTGGTCATGTGAAGTCAAGAAAATCAAGAGGGAAGGGAAGATGATTTCAAAAAAACATTCAGACTGGTTGGGCAGTGAAGAGGGAATATTTTATCCCTTTTCAAGTACATAATATTTAAAATTTTAAAGACTTTGTTGCTAAAATTGTACCTTAACCCTATAACATATGTTATAATTAAATAATTTATTTTGCTTCTTTGATCTACCTAAATTAGTCAACTGGCTCTGATATTAGTAATCAAGGGTAGTACCATCACAATCAATCAACCTCACTGGGTCACATATCTGATCAAGATTTCACACACTAATTTTGTATTCTAAAATTTTATACACAAAATCAAAAATACCCCCAAAAGAAGGTCTCTTATACTTACCATTCTACACAGACATAATTTGGAAGTGAACTAACAAAGAAGTAGGCAGCAAAGCAAGATTTATTTATAGACTATTTATGACTCCATTACCCAAACCATGAAAACCGTACATACCACCACAACTCAGGCTCTGTGCAACTTCAGATAAGAAATTACTCGATCATGTATGAACAAACAACAAAGAATATAACACTTGATCTAATTCAAATGACAGTTATATTGAAGGGGGAAATCCAATAGGAACATAAAAAGGATTAAAAAAGAACAAAAGGAGCCAGAACATCCTTAGTTTCTTACCCCCAGTCCAAATGTAGACAATGGAGAGGTTCGAACAGTAAGGTCAGTAGATTGGTTTTCAGAATATAGGCTTGAGCAAAATACAAAGTACAAAGACATAGTTGTAATAAAGATGGCATGAATAGTTGAAATAGCACTGCAAAAAGAATAAAAGGAATTCATTAATATCTTAAACCATGAGAAGCCAAATGAGGGAAATAGAAGAAAAAACAAAGAAAAGAAAATCCAGTCACCGGTTATTCCACTCAATGCGTTGGATTTTGGAAAGGCTCGAATAGCTCTTAAAGTAAACTGTACTGATCAGCTGTGTAAGATCATAAACCTGAAAGAAAAAAAGCAAAGATAAACACAAGATCAAAGAACAAAAATGCATATTTCTACAATACTACATCGAGATTTGATTCTTTACAATGTCATAAGGTCATAGTAAGAATGCCAGCATACCATCTTGCAAGTGAAAATGCCACCAACAACTGAAGTGTATGGAATAAGAGGGTCAGCTAGTAAATAATCCTTTACAAATAATTCAGCCTGATTTTGATATGACTTAAATGCCATCATTTCTTTAGAATTCAGCATCGCACCATTGACCATGATTGAGAAGTCTTTGAAGATTGTATGCTCTTGCACCCACTCACCTTTTCTTGAGTCCCCTAAAACATGATTTAAGACAATCTTCAGGAGATGATACAAAAAGCTTGCAGTTTGGGTAGAAAATATCAATATTAAGTCGTTTCCTCATATTGAGGAAAATGGACGTAGCAAAAGCATATATCATAAGCATGATAAATTCAACATAAGGTTTCAAGTCAAAAATGCAAATATTATGCAATAGCAGTACTGCGGAAGTTAAACTAACACGGCTGAAGAAAAGGAAAAAATGGTCAAACTAGCTCTAGTCCCCACTTAGTGAGGTTGCTGGGAAAGAGAACATACTAGGCAGTCTTACCCTTGCTTTTTGCAAAGAGACTGACTTGAACCCACGACCTCAAACCCCACTACAAAAGAGCTTACCGTTGAGCCAATTCGGCCCTTCAGAAGAAGAAAGGGAAAAGATTATCAAAATCAACTGGCAATAACATAATGATCGAGAATCTTGATGGTAAAAAATTATATGTTCTTTCGAATTTGAAACATTGATAAACTATTACGATCAAGTCGACACTAATCTGTAACCTGAATCCAATCATATTACTTCATTATATATCAGCCTAGCTTATGAATTCAAGCAAAACAAACGGCATATCAAAAGGGAAGACATTTGAACTAATAACAAGACCTTCTTCAAATACAAAATAACAAAGCAATAAATTGGAAGTACATAAACCTTCAATAAATCACATTAGAGTCCAAGCAAGATTGTCAAAGAACAGAGGAATTTGGGAAGAACCCATTATAATTTGAAGCAAATAACATTTATAAACTCAATCAGTTTCCAAAGAAGAACACAGTAAAAGCAAAACCATCAGAAGCATATTCCTCACCAAAAACCTCTATAAAAACGCACGAATTCAAAAGGGGTTTTCAAAAAAACAGAAAACGGTCAATAAACATGAAAAAATGGAAATGGGTATAACAGAAAAAGCGTTATACTTCGTGGGGGAATCAAAAAACAGGAAAAAGGTATTAACTTTGAGCATCATAATGGAAGATAACACTAATAAAATCGCAGAAAGCAAAAAAGAAAGGGTTTTTTTCAAGAAAGAGAGTGGGATACCTGAAATGAAGAAAAGGGAATGAATGGTTTGGTGGAGAGAAGAGTGGGAGGTTACAGAGAGAGACGTTGAGGTGAAGAAAGGAGAGAAAGGAAGGAAGGAAGGAAGGAAGGAGATGGAAGGGATTATTGCTTCGCTGTCACGTGAATGGGAAAGAAGATAGGCCCAAGTAACAATACATATATAAATATAATTATTCTACTACCTCTATTTAGTATTATTCTTAAATTCAATCTTAAATCACGGAATGAATTTAGCATTTCTAAACCAAAAATACAAGGCAAAAAGGACAAATAAAATATTCTCAACTGGTAAAAGTACAATTGAGGTTGTAAATTGTAAAAATGACAAGTTGAGTCATAAGCACCTAATACACATTAACAAATTTGTGAGAAAATGCTCAAATGTCCTTAACAATTTGATATTGGAGAGGGTGGAGTGGGAATGAAATTGTGTGTTTTATGAGGGTGGGGCAGTTGTGTGTTTTTAAGGGTATTTGAGTCATTTGCCCAAATTTGTTAATGTGTATTAGGTTCCTATGACACAACTAATCATTTTTACAATTTAGCAACATCAATTGTCCTTTTACTAATTCGGAAGACTTTATTTATCTTTTTCCCAAAATAGAAACAATGTATTGTAATAATTTATAAATAAAAAAATATTCACAAGTTGAACGTGGGAGGCTTTCAATTTGGGGTAAGGATTTTCAAGTTTATGTTTACAATTCACAAAATACAAATGGCGGAGTGCATGTATCAAAGGTTTATAAACATGTGAGTTTAAATAAAATATGAAAAAGAATGTAAAATGAAAACATAGACTCTAATGATAAACTGGTAAGAGTTTACGTTTAGTAATAAACATATCTTTTTATTATATAATTAAATAGAAATACAAAAAATAACAATATTTTAATTTGAATGTATTTTAAATATAAATAGTTGATATTAAATAAAGGGTAAATGTGCAAAAATATGACTAAACTTTACCCTAAGTTGCATTTCTATGACTAAAGTTTCGCAAAGAGCAAAAATACCACCAAACTAGGGATCAAGGTGCAAAACTATGATTTCTGTCAACTATGAGGGTGTTGACCGTTAGTTTTTGACTTGTAGGATGCTGAGTGTGCAATAATGACCATGTGGCATGCTGAATAGACTCTTTATTGGTGTTATGTGGAATAAGGGGTAAATGTATTTAAAGCAAATGTACTTTGAGTGCAAATATGGGTCCGTTGTTAGAATAAAATAATCATATTTTTTGCATTATTTTAAATACATTTACCCCTTATTGTCAACTAACTACCGTTCGTCAAAATCATTATTCAACAAATTTTCACTTGGAAGGAATTCTACGGTATTTTTCTCTTTCTATTAGTGTTATCTTATTTTTATTTAAAAAGAAAAAAAAGAAAGTTTGATTATTATTTTTTTTTGTTTGTAGTAGTTTTTTTTTCTATTGTTGCGAGAGAAAAAAAAAGGAGAAAAAAAAGGGAAAAAGGAAAAAAAAGAGAAAAAAAGAAAGAAAAAAAATCCCAAAAAAGAGAGGAAAAAAAAGAAAAAAAGAAAAAGGAAAAAATTGTGGAAAAAAAAATTGTTTCGATTTTTGTTTTAGTCATCTATAAGCTTTTTATCTCTCCAACATTTGGCCCTATACCCGGGTCACATTTACCCTAAGTTAGTAGAGATTTCTAACAGATTCCCTAAAGGGTTTCCCTCTGAGGTTTTTGTGAAGGTCTCGCTCAAGTTGTTACTTATTTAACAAGAATAATCTCTGAGGCTAGTTCCTGAAGGTTAAACTTGTTAAGTAGGGTTTTCACCTTTTTGGTGGATGCAACTTGGGAACCTTATATAAGTTAGAGACTCACCTTTAAACCTAAAGAGCATGTTACCTTGTTACAGCAATGAGTTTCAAGAAACATACATCATTAGGAAATCCATTCGAATATGATACCATATATGAATATAATACTCATTATGATGATTATGAAAAATATGATGAAGAAGAGTATTATATTGATGAAGAATGCTATGATGATAGTATTAACCCAAATGAATTTCAAGTTGACGAAACTTATATATGGATGGAAGAACGCTCCAATGATTTAGATATGCATCTGGCTTTATTTCAACGCCTCGAGTTTATTGAGAAATGTAATAAGGCTAATGGACTGTACAATGAAGAATTTGGACAAGAACATTCTATGATATTGGATGCCTTGGAGACTATTCGCCAACGTATGAGAAATCCTTACATTCAGGGGAGGAGTCAAATAAACCAAGCAACTAAATCAACTGAGGTAGTAGAAGATTCTCCTTTAGAACTAAAAGAGTTCTCTTCAACTGTGGAAATCACTCATGCTAATGAGGTTACTCTACCAGAAGTTATTCCACAACAGACAACAAAAGTAGAAGATTCTCCTTTAGAACTAGAAGAGTTTTCTTCAACTGTGAAAATCACTCATGCTAATGAGGTTTCTCTACCAGAACTTATTCCACAACAGAAAACAGAGATAGAAGATTCTCCTTTAGAACTAAAAGTGTTCTCTTCAACGGTGGAAATCACTCGTGAGGTTACTCTACTAGAATTTCTTTCAGAACAAACACTACCAGACACTATTCCAACTAAGGTGGATCATTCTCAGGTTTTAACCACTAAGGATCAAATTACTCATATGATTGGTAACACTAATCATGTTGATTTCAACTGTGAAGAATTTATTTTTAGTGAATACTTCAATTACTCCAAACCAATGAAGATAGATCTTTCCTTAATTGGGACTATGAGAAGGCAAAATTATCAAACTAAAGCTTCATTTGTCAAATACAGTGCTTCTTTGTTGGACAAGTCACTCCAACAATACCTTGTTTATTGGAAAGGATTTTCAGCTGCTCATACTGATAAAACTAGCTACTTTATCAAGGGTTCTCTCTTTTGGTACCTCACATGTTGGAAAGGACTTCCAAATCAAAGTTTCACATTGAAGTTTTTGCAAGTTGTCCACTCTCTACTCGGGTTTCTCTTTTATTATCTCATATATTGGAAAGGTTTTCCAGAGTTTAATTGTTATCAAGCTACTTGCAATGGTTTCATCTTCAAGTACCTCACTTGTTGGAAGGGATTCCCAAATCAAGAAACCACTTTGATGATTCAGGCTTACACATCTCTATCAACTCGTCAGGAGTCGAGTTTTTCAAGCGGGGGAGAAATGATAGGATATGATATTTAGGAAATCATTATTTGATGGGAATCACAAAAGAATCAAAAAGATGACAAAGAAATTTGAAGATTATCATATTAGAAATTAGTATTTCTAGATTGTTCTATTTTAATTTTGCATTTATTGTTATCAATTAGCATTACGTATGATTTATATTCTACAGTATTCTATCATTAATATTTAGGGTTATGTTGAGGCCTATATATAGCCTCTCAACTATTTGCTATGTAGACTTTGATGATTTGAATAATAAGCATAATATTGTGTTGTCTTCCTCTTCTCCTCTTGCTCTCTTCTTTTGTTCTCTCTTCCTTCTAAATTCTCTCTTCTCTCACTCTTCTCTCTTCTTATTCTACTTCTACTTCTAAACTCTCATACACTTTCTCTATTCTCACACACGACACTGCATCAGGCATATTATAAGATGTTATATATATATTTATTTGGATGACTGAAATTCACGCCCCCTTGAGGAACACTAAGATATATGTCTATTGAGGAAGTCCGGACCCTGGACGCGTGCATAAACTTTAAAATTGTCACTTTGTATCCTTCAACTTTCACTCGCTTTTGGATTTCTTTTTTATCAGAACTGGCTTTTGGATTTGGTCTCTGGATTTTTTAAAAATTTGGTATACGTCCTTCAACTTTATACTATTAATAATTACTGGTTCATGGACTATGAACTGCTTATAACTTTCCTCATATTGATGCTTTTTTTTTCTTACCTGTCATAACTAGCATTTTGCAATTTTGCTTTCTTATTATGAATATAACTAAATTTTCAAATAACGCAATTCATTCATCCAGTTTAATCATCCCCTGTAGTCAAGGGAGAGCAGTATTCAATTGCACTGAAGTCCATAGCAAATATTCCAGATTAATCTAGACCAGGATTTTACCATTTTGCCCTGGCTGATTTGGAGCAAAATGTCTCGATAATGCCACACAGAATCAAGCTCATTAAACTATTTCCAATATCAAACCATAACCACCTGTACACCTTGCATATATATGTTGGTGTGGGTGGCGTTTGGCCGAATTGGGGGGGTCCCTGTGGGATCTCTTAGTCCCACATCGACCATGAATGTGTGTGTGTATATATAAGTAGGACATTCACACTTCAACTTGCCAACCGCGTTAGTTGATTTTGCTGTTGTTTTTGGTCCGAAAATGTGATAAAAAAAATATCAAACCATAACCACGTGTACCCCTTTCTTTTTCTTGGTGGAAAACCTATACCCAGCCTTGATGAATACTAGATAGTATCCTCCATACAACCGCACCTCATCAAATCCAAAGTCAACTTTGAATCTTGAGATTCCTAAAGCCTCGTAATAAGAACAATATTCATAATCATAACTACAAATTTTTAGATGGAGAAACCACAAAATAAAGTAGAAAAGTCATCAACTCAAATATAGGCACAGAAACATCCTACCTTTTAAACCCTTAATTCTATTACACAAAATAGAAGATTCTGACAAATATACCCCCCATTAAAAGTCAGCTGGTAATAACTAGTATAAAAAAATTAAAGTCTATTGGTGACTCCGTACCATTTTGTTGTCAACGACTCAACGGTACTACTTGTAGTTATGGCAATACTCTAATATGTAAAATTGTAATTTAACATTTTTTACATGTCAATTAATTACAACGAACTAACTTTTATTAAGAATACTATTTTTAGCTCTATTGGAGAAAATATTTTACTTTCTAAGAATGACCCATTGAAAATTACATGCATCTCTTCCTTCCTCTTCTATATCAGCGCTTTGTTTTTTGTTAATCACCGCCCGTTTTAATTCAGACTTGAGGGTAGAAGTGTTGCCAACAAAGATAGGGTTATCTCCTCTCCCAATGAGAGAGCTTCCCGAGATTCGAACACGCATTCTCATCCTTACGGGATTGTTTTAACTCACTTACCAGCTCAACCAATTATCAATTCACAACTCTTTTGTGTAGGATAGATGTGGTTTGAAAAGATGTCAATTCCATTCTTCAGAATTTTATTAAGATTTTATTATCCATAACCCTCTCCCTTTATCTCAAAATATTGATGATTTTTCTTTCTGTCCTCCCATATATAGCACTTTGAAATATTACTTTCTTATTTTAATCTAATAACTAAATCTTCAAGAAATTAAACGCAATTCATTCATTCAGTTTAATCACGTCATGTATTCAATCTCATTGAAGACCCATAGCAAACGTTCCAGGATTAATCCAAACCCGGAATTTACCATTTTGCCCTTGCTGATTTGGAACAAAACATGTCGAGAATGATGCAGAGAACCAAACTCATCAAGCCACCCAGCCTTGATGAATCCTAAAGCATATCCTCCACGTACGTACACAACCCCATCTCAAATCCAAATTCAATTTTGAATCCTGAGAATCCTAAATCCTCATAAGAAGAACAAGACATATATTCATAGTCATCACTACAAAATTCAGATGGATAATAAACCACAAAAGAAAGTAGAAAAACCATCAACTCCAATGATAATAGCAATGAAAGGGCATCCAGGCACAGGAAAATCCACTCTAGCACATGCCATAGCCAAATCTCTTCACATCCCTCTCATAGACAAAGATGACATCCGCGACTCCACCGTACCACTCCAACACCTCCCCACACCCACCCCCTCCTCCCTCCTCAACGACCTCTCATACAACGCCACGTGGCAGGTCGCCTCCACCCAAGTCAAACTCGGCCTCTCTCTCCTCGTTGACTCTCCACTCTCCCGCCGGGCCCACCTGGACAGCCTCCTCCACGTGGCAGCCCCTCATGGCGCGAGGCTCGTTGTGGTGGAGTGCAAGCCGAGTGACGTGGCGGAGTGGCGCCGACGGCTTGAGCGGCGCGGTGGAGGCTCGCATAAGCCGGACACGTGGCGGGATTTGGAGAGGCTTCTAGAAGGGTATGGTGGGTGTACGGAGTATGAGTTTGGTGATGTGCCGAGGTTGGTGGTGGATACTACTTCGCCTACTGTTGGGTTGGATGAGGTTTGTGTTCATGTTCTTCAGTTCATTGCTTCTCATGGTGGGCCCTCACCATTGGATAATCGTTGACTTTTATCCAATGAGGTTGTGCCACGTGTGAGGAACACTTGACGTGTACTCCCTCCAGTCCTATTTAGAAGTCGTTAACCGCCCATATTGTACAAACCAAGGAATGACGGTTAGTGGTGGTTACATCATTAAATTGGTCTTGTTTTATTTTCCACTTCCATCTTTGTCCCTCCCCACAACTATTAAATGAGTCATAATGAGGCAAGCAAAAGTAAATGTAGGGATCTCTTTTTTCAATGACATGGACATATTTGGAAAACTTTAATTAATGAGTTAGTTAGTGGTAGTTGGCGACTTATATTAAGGATCAAAATTTAGTGGCGGTTGGCGACTTATAAATAGGACCGGAGGGAGTACATGTTAAAGGTTTTGGTCCGACATTTATAATTTTGGTTGATATATTTGTATTACTTACAATTACAATTACAATTATTGATCTTTAAACAGGTTATTTCAATAATCTCCTTAGCTATTCATTTTGTTTTGCCCATATTTTTTTTCTTTCCCTAGAAACTTTGTACATATGCTTTGTATTTAAATGCTGTGTGTATGTGAAATCTTAGTCATCAGCAGTGGACAGAGAGAATATTAAGACTTTCTACATATATGTCATGATTTTTTTTTTATGAGTTACTACCTCCTAGAGCTGTCAAAACGGGCCGGCCCGGCCCGGCCCTTAAGGGCTTGTCAGGGCTAAACGGGCCAAACCCATCAGGGCTTTTTTAAAAAAAACCTCTGTTTTCTAAAGCCCGGCCCTAGAGCAATCGGGCCAGGCTCGGCCCTCAGGGCTTCGGCCCATATAAAAAAATTTTAAAATTTCAATCATATACTACACAAGTTTGAACTTTTAATACATAAGTACACTGCATAAAACTCAAGTATTAATATAAATAAACCAAAACATCAATAAGGAAATAAAAAACATTCATGTACTAATAATCCACAAGACACAATTACAACTCATAAAAAGAAATCTCAATAAATATCATTCGACAACATTTGATTGTGTTTGGTTATGAATTGCCTCCTCCTCTACTCCACTGACAAAAATATCAAGCTTTTTCATTTCTTCTTAAACGCCATGAGTATTATCACCTCCATCATTTGCCAAAAAAAAGTAGCAAATAATAAATTATCTTTCAAGTATATTTGAATCTATTAGCAAATAATTAATTGTCCTTCAAGCATATTTGATAAAAAAACTCACAATCATATTTAAATCCATGCAATTAATTCCTTGTGCAAATAAGAACCTGAACATTAATTAGATGGATGCAACTTGGCACATTTGACTCATTACACTATTACAAACTTACATTGAAACTAAGGACTTTGAGAGTGAACACCTCTATTTTTTTTATTTTTTTTAGTTTAGGAAAACGGGTCGGGCCTAACAGGGTCGGCCCTCAGCCCGGTCCTCAAAAGCTCTAGCCCTTCAGGGCCCACACCCCTATTTTTCCCTCTAAATCCCAAGCCCGGCCCTACTAGGGCTTAGGCAAAAACGGGTCGGCCCTACGGGCTCGACCCATATTGATGGTTCCACTACCTCCGGTCCTAAATATAGGACCTAATTGACTTTTTTTTTGGAGAGATTAAGGTTACGAAATAGGTTATTAAATGATGACATATTTGATATATTTTTAGATGATCCATTAGTTTATAGGTAAAATAAACTAGTTTAAGGGAAAAAATTAGGTAAATCAATTAATAATTAACTTATTTTGTTTTTTTAAGGATTTTCTAGAAAAAGTCTATTAGGTTTTATATTTAGGGCCGAAGGAGTATTATGGTTTTTATAATTGTAATTTGGTCTTATTTTTAGGATTGTAGTATCTTAAAGATTTAAAGGAGACACTATGAATTGGACGGAGAGGAAAGAGGTGAGTGGCAGAGAGGAGGAAGTGAACGGTGTCTAAGTTTTTTTTCAAAAAAAAAAACGTGGCAATATGCCTATCAATATATAATGATATAAATTAAATATGCAGATCACTGTTCTGTAGGTTCACAATCTTTTGATAAACTTCTCGTAAATGACTGCTTAAGTAGACAATTTTCCATTGGTTTAGCTAGCTTATTTGTAGGTGCTTGACTTTTAGTTTGCCATTATCGCCGAATTCTACGCGTACTTTGTCCGTTTGGTTGGATGGAATTGGGAAATGGAATTGGAGGTAAGAATTGAAGGTAAGGGGGTAAAGATGGAAAATAGAGGTAAATTAGGTAATGATGAGATGTAAAAGTTTGTGGGGCCCAGAAAAAGTATGAGATGGAGAGAGAAAGCTTGTGGGCCCCAGCCCGGAAATTACTTTTTTCAATTCCATTTGTCAATTCCTTCTGCCAATTCATGTCATCCAAATTGACCCAATTAATATCTGAGATATAGCTTTTCTGAGCCTACCACTAGCCATTTTTGTTTGATTTCTTACACCATTTTTGTTTGATTTCTTACATCCATCATTTGTACCTATAACATTTCCTAACCAAATTTTTACCCCATTTTTTTTTTGAATAAGCCACTTTTCCCTCCCAACCCACATCATCTGCTTGTGTATATAAATGACCGTTCACCCCACACAATTCCCACAGTGCAGGGGGCAATTTGATTATCGTAGCACATTTCAAAGTCAAATTAAATAGGAAAAGGGACCTAAGCATCAATACCATACATACTCTGAGGTAAAAAAAATACCATACATACTCAAATTCATTCCCTCATATCACTTTGAATATCTCCCCACAGTAATATATATATTGTTCTCAATGCAACCATCAATCCATCATTATCAACATTAAGATAAAAATTCTGCCATTGTCTTCTTAAGATACAAACAATCTGAACTATATCTGAGTTCAACTTTACTATTGGAATGGTCATTCAGGTACCAATTTAACTCCCATTTCTCAAAATTTAGTTTGTTCAACTCAAAGGTGGATGTCTAAGACTCCTATTAACACATATAATAGTTGTTTGGTTGTGGCATAGATGTAAAAATAACCATGTGATTTTTTTAAAACAAAAGTAACCATAACATTTCAAAAATAGGGGTAAAAATACCCATAACATTTTAAAAATAGGGTAAAATTATCCATCACCGTTATTTCAAAAAGGGTACTTTTACCCTTATTTTAAAATGTTATTATTACACTTACTCCAATAAAATTACATGGTGTCAGATGTACCATGACCACAATTACATAGGTAATTTTTCCAACTTCACTCTAGTTGTTTTATAGATAACATAGAACCTTAACCAATTTCATGAATGTGTATTTCTAAAATACAGAGTTTGACTTGCCTACAGACTATTTAGGCAAACATTTCATATTTTGAACTCAAATTTAACTCCCATATATGCCTCAAAATTTCAACTGTTCTACTCAAATTTAGATTACCTAAGAGTGCTATAAACAACATAGGATGGGAGCATATCGCTTTGACGTACGTATTTGTTTCAATGACTACAAAGATTTGAATCAAGAACATGCACATGTAAATATTCACGATATCAGATAACCTAATATCCTAAAATTTGGACCATTATAAAAGAAAATGTGGATCTTCTACGGATTGTATATGTTAAAATCTCATAGCAGTATTTTTATGTCAAAAACAACAAATTGCCTGAACGAGAGATAAAGGGTGTGTGCCATCAAAACCTCCTAGTATTATTGTTATATCCAAAACAACAAGAAACTTAAAGCATATAAAGAATGTGATTGCCAATATGAAATATAGGTAATTTGGGCCATATTTGAACAAAATAGCTATCAAAATTAGTATTCAATTTTTTATGTTTCAAGACTTGGACCGTGTATGTGGTGAATGAATAATAACATTAGTTTTTGACTAGTTTCAAATTTATATAATTAGTGAAACTTAGAATGCGGCTTTACATTAAAATCGATGTGGAATTCTAGATAGTGCAAATCGACTTGGGCCATTGATAACATTACATTGGCCCATTTGTTTAAAAAGAAAAAAAGAATATATCAATTAGATGCATGCATATCAATTCTCGAAACACGTTTTTTCTCAACCAATTTAATTTCAAATAAACTATTAAGACTATAATTTAATACATTGAATTCAATTTTCACACAGTTTTTTCTCATTTATTATTTCCAGTAATTGAGCATTATTTGGAGGGAACATTATATTTGAAAATTAACAGGCTAAATATATTCAAATATGAGCCAATACAACTTTTCTTCAATTATCCTTAGCCAATTACAAGAGCATATTTCAAAGTCAAAGTAAACATAAAAAAGGGAGCTCAGCATCCATAAATGCATATCTCCCTTCATCAATATCAAACTCAAATACATTCCTCAAGATCACTTGAATATCTCTCTACTGCCATATGTATTGCTCTCAACCATCATCATCAACAACAACAGCAAGACTAACAAGGCAACAAAGGACCAGGACGCTAATCAATGATCCCAAAATCAAATAAGTCACATTCTCAAAATGCAGAAACTCAGTTTTCCAAAAAGCTAAGCAAGCGAGTTGTGTACCTTGTCTGCTATCGAGATAGCCCTTACTATCATCTCTCTTGGAGACAAACTCTACTCCTTTCGCCATCCTTCCACTGAATTTGTCGTCAATAGGCTAATCTCTGGTTATTCTTCTTCTCCTCCTCCTTCAGAAAGGGCCAAAACAGAAGCTACCATGGAGGAATTGAAAAACAGTTAGACAGTCTAAATGCATGTTTGAAAGAAGAGAGGGAGAAAGGGTGTGAACTGAAGAAGAAGGTGAAGAAGCTTCCTGATGATGAGCAGATGACCAGAGATGAGCTGATGAACATGAAGGAATCTCTTGTAGATTTGAGGGTGCAACTGAAGAAATGTAAAGAGGAGATGTTAGCTGCCAAAATGAATGTTAGGAATGATGATAATGATGATGATCACTTGAGATTAAGCATGGTGGTTGTATATGCTGCTGCAAATGATGCCTATTGATGGTGGTGATCTCAATTGAGCCTGTAATCTTTTGTTCCAAAGTGAGATAGATGCATGGGGGTATTAATTCAAAGTATCAAACACAGAGACTCTTGTATTATAATTTGAATGAATAAAATAAAAGACCAAAACTTCATTACATTTGTATGCCACTATAAAAATACTTCGACCATTCTACTCAAATTTAGATGATCTAATAATGCTATTAAAAACAACATATATCACTTTGACAAATTTGTTTCAATGAGTACAAAGAATATGAACCAAGTACATGCATAAATAAGTACTTATTAATATTCCCGATTTTAGATAACCTAATGTCCCAAATTCTCCATATTCAAACCTCATAGAAGTACTTTTGATGTCAAATACAACAAACAACTTGAACTAGCTATAAAGGGAGTAATCAAATCCTCACATTATATATTATTGCTATTTCCAAAAAAAGGAACTTAAAGAATGTGATTGCCAATATGAAACATAGATATTTGGGTCATATTTGAACAAAACAGTACAGCTATCAAAACTAGTATATAATTGTTTATTATCTTTCAAAACTTGGAGATTTTGCTGAATGAAAAATATAATTTTTTTACTTGTTTCAAATTTCAAACTAAAGAATTACTGTATAATATACAAAAAATAGTTAACTTAGAGTGCGGCCTTAGATTAAATTGATTTGGATATATAGTCCAAAGTGAGATGGGCCATTTACAACATTACATTGGTCCAATTGTTTAAAAAGAAACAAAGAATATATCAATCAGATGCATGCATGTCAGTTCCCGAGGCGCGGATTTTCCGGACTTAATATAATTTCAAAAAAATTATTAAAACTGAAATATAATACACTGAATTCGATTTCCGGTCATAGTTTTGTTTCATTTATTATTTCTAGTATTTGAGCAATACTAGGGTCTATTTTATTTGAAAGTTTAATAGGCTAAAAATATCCAAATATAAGCCAATACAACTCTTCTTCAATTATATTAATTATCGTTAGCCAATGAGAAGACGACACGAACAGGAGTATATTTCAAAGTCAAAGTAATAAAAAAGGGAGCTAAGCATATATAAATGCATATCTCCCTTCATCAATACCATAATTAAATTCATTCCCTCATATCAAATCCATTCCCTCATATCATTACTTGAATATCTCTCTTCTGCCATATATACTATTCTCAACCATCATCAACAACAACTATGGCAAGATTACCAAGGCAACAAAGGAGCAGGACACTAATCAGTGATCCCCAAATCAAACATGTCACATTCTCAAAACGCAGAAACTCAGTTTTCCAGAAAGCAAGCGAGCTTTGTACCTTGTCTGCCACTGAAATGGCTCTCATTGTTACCTCTCCCGGAGGCAAAACCTACTCCTTTGGCCATCCTTCCACTGAAGATGTCCTTAATAGACTTATTACTGGTCCTTATTATTCTCCTCCTTCTTCAGAAAGGGCCCAAAAAGAATCTATCATGGAGGAATTGAACAAACAGTTAGACAATCTAAATGCAGATTTGACAGAAGAGAGGAAGAAAGGAATGGAACTGAAGAAGAAGGTGAAGAATCTTCCTGATATTGAGAAGATGAACAGAGATGAGCTGCTGAACATGATGGAATCTCTTGAGAATTTGAGGCTGCAACGAAAGAAACGTAAAGAGGAGATGTTAGCTGCTAAAATGAATGGTGGGAATGATGATCATGATGATGATATCCTGAAGTTAACTTTGGGGGGTATTTATTCTGCTGCAAATTAAATGAATTTTCTGCAAATGATGCCACCTTTATTGATGGTGATAATTTTGATTGAGTTTGTCATCTTCTGTTCTAAAGTGAGATAGATGCATGAGGGGGTGTTATAAAAGACCAAATGCTCTTGTATTAGAATTTGATTGAATAAAATGAAAGACCAAAACTTTATTTACATTTCTATGCCACAATACAGTAATATAGATACTTCTGAATACGCCAAGATTTTCATTTTGAATGTGTAGGCAACATGGTGTGGAACTAGACACTATTCAACAGTACCAATGACTTTACCAACTAACGAGCCAACACAAACTGTTTATGATTTGTGAAAATATGCTTGCACCATGTGTTTTTATTGCCAAAAAAATAAAACCGTACGTGCTAATATATATATACACACACATACACCGGTTTTATTATTTTTGCACGGGTCAAAAAGTTTGATATTATTTTTTCCCCCGAAATAATCATTTATTATTTATTTCAAAAGTGAAATAGTTAATTATTAGATCTGTTTTTATACCCAAATATCAAATATATATATTTAGGCAATGAGAAGATGGCATGAAGACATTTCAATGTCAAAATAATAATAATAAAAAAAATGTATTCTCTTAACAACTTTAAATTGAGAACTCAGCGGTTCATCAATACCGCGAACTCAAATTCATTTCGTCATATCACTTGAATGTCTCCAAAGCTGTGTATGTGTATACATTTCTCAACCATCTTCTGCTAAGAAGAATCATCATCATCAACAGCAGGTTATATTAGACATATACTTCGTCCAGCGCACCTCTTTGGATTAGAACCCGGCCTGATTCAAGTGGGCTGTTATGAGAATATAGAGAAATATGAGCTTATAATCCAAGAGGATATGCTTAAATGACTTACACGTTAAACTTGTAGCTGCATGTACATGATATGTTGATATAAGTTGAGGAATTGGACTGAAGTAGGAAGGGTATCTCCTGGATCAACTCTCAATTCTCTCCTCGGGACATTTTCTGTGTAATACTACCTCCGATCCTAAATATAAGACCTAGTTGACTTTTTTTTGGAGAGATTAAGGTTGCGAAATAAGTTATTAAATTATGACATACTACCTCCGGTCCTAAATATAGGACCTAATTGACTTTTTTTTTAGAGATTAAGGTTGCGAAATAGGTTATTAAATGATAACATATTTGATATATTTTTAGATTATCCATTAGTTTATAGGTAAAATAAACTAGTTTAAGGGAAAAAATTAGGTAAATCAATTTATAATTAACTTATTTTGCTTTTTTAAGGATTTTCTAGAAAAAGTCAATTAGGTCTTATATTTAGGATCGGAGGGAGTATTTGATATATTTTTATATTATCGATTAGTTTATAGGTAAAATAAACTAGTCTAAGAGAAAAATTAGGTAAATCAATTTATAATTAACTTATTTCGCTTTTTAGAATTTTCCATAAAACTCAACTAGGTCTTATATTAAGGACCGGAGGGAGTATAAATTTCTGAACCGATATTCATGTGAAAAATCCCAACACTAAGCAAATGGAATTCAGGTACCCATAATAAAATCTCCATTACCAGTACTCTCACCCACACCATATATAAGAGGGGTGTAAACACCCTATTTTGTCCGGGCCCACCAAATTAAAATAAAAAATAATTAAAAAATAAAAAATAAAAAAACAAAAAAATATAATAAAACAAGATATGCTCTCTTGATTCTTTCTTGTGAGGCAAGCACAAGTCAAATTGTGTAAGGGTCAAACAAAAGAGTGGCAACTAAGTGAGGAAATTGGAAATAATTAGAATTTGATTTGAATAAGTTAGGAAACTTTTGAAGGGAATTTGAGTAAAAAGGAAAAATTGTTGTTGGCCAATCAAGTTTCATAATGGAATTGATACATGTGCAACCATCATAAATAGAAAAAGGAAATGTAGAGAATGATTGGTGAGCATAAATCAAAAAATAATAAATGGGCATTTAAGATGAAACCCTAGAGTTGGTGGCCTATATAAGTGAGAGCAAGAGAGCATATATAAGGGGCTTTTTCTTTGGAGAGGCTAGGTTCAGTGATGATCATTTTTTTTTTTGGGAGGAGTTTTTGAGAAGGAGAGAAAAAAGCTAGGGTTTGGAGAGTAAAGAAAGGAGGTGTATTAGAAAGGTATACATCTATAACATACTTCTTATATTTCTTAGGGAAAAATAGAGAGAAGGTGAGTAGTGGAGAGTGATTTGATGTGAGATCCCTTCTTCTTCCTCTTCTTCTTCTTCTTCTTTTTCTTACCTTAGTTTTCTTATGCCGATGAAAGTCCATTGTATACGGAGGCATTTATAATCTCTCTCTAATCTCATTTAGGCAAAGGTGTATAACCCTCTAAGACAATTTGATTGTCTCTTCACCTAGCCAATGATTTGAGATACGAGAAGATTATTCTTAGTTATTTATTTTTTTTATTTGAAAATAATTTTTTTTGTGTATATATGTATATATTTTTTACAATATTTTATCTTTGCTTGATATATGATTTTGTTTTGATTTTATTTTATAAATAAAAAAATAAAATGAAATGGTTTTCATAAAAGAGGAAAATGGGTTGAATGATTTTCATCCGAGAAAGATTGAATTATCTTCTCAGGTTGAAAGTCGATTGTTTCTCCGAGAGAGATTATCTCCTCAGGCGATTCAATCAAAATTGTGAAGTGTTTCCTCTTTAAAAAAAATAAATATGCATTTTCATAATATAAAAAAAAACAAACCAAAAATAATATTTTTTCTTCTTCTTAAATTTAAACAAATATTTTTTCTTAAAAAACACAAACCAAGTGACACACATTTCTACCCCGAACTACGTGGGCTTTGATCCCTTAAGGGTACGTAGGCCCTAGGTCAAATCCTAGGTCAAGTCCAAAAATGTAAAAATAATTTTTTTTCCTTTTTTTTGTTTTATTTTTATTTTTATTTGTATATATTAATTTCTCTTGATAATTTAAAATAAAATTAAAATTAAGGTCATATTTATTTTTAAACAATTAACTTAGGGTAACCGTTTTCTTGAACGGGTGCTGTGGGGTGCCTAACACCTTCCCCACGCACAATCGACTCCCGAACCCTATTTTTTTTATTTTAAAAGGTTTTCCAAAATATCCTTTTTAAAAATTTTGGTGGCGGCTCCATTTTTCCACTTAATTTAACCTAATTTTTCGGGCGCTACAGTTTGGCGACTCCACTGGGGAAAATTTTAATTTTTTTTTTAGAGTCAAGCCCATTTAAGTTTATTGTTTAAAAATAACTATGACCTTAATAGTAACTTTATTTTATTTATGTTATTCTTTTATTTATTTATTTATTACTTCTTTTAACTGTCATTTATTTTGTTTATTTTTTTTTCTTTCTTCATATCATTTGTATATATCTCAGGTTTTTATGCCCTCTTCACACACTTCCACTTACACTATCACACACACATTATTTGGCCCTATACCCGGGTCGAGAGTACCTTAGTGAGAGGAAGTTTCTAGCGGTTTCCCAGAGGTTTTACAACCCTGAGGTTACTGTGAAGACTTCATCCTAGTTGTTACCCATGCGACAATATTAATCTCTAAGGGGTTTTCATTACTCCCTGAAGGCTAATTTTTGTTAGTGGGGTCTTTATCATCATGATGAGGGCAACTAGGAGACCTTGTGAGGATTATTAGGAGAACCTAAAACCTTTTCACATATTAGAAAAAACTTAGAAGCCTACCCAATAAGTTAGCACGTTCCTTTATAGGGTACATGATCCACCCTAAGGTTATTCCCAAGATAGGACACTAGAGGGCATTTATTTATTTATTTATTTATTTCGTAATCATTCTCATTCAATAAATAAAATGCATCTTCTTTTGATATGTACTCTTATAAGATCATAAATAGAATAATTCAATTTTCTTCTTTTCTAAGGATCAACTCTTAATCTCCCTGAAGAATATTAAATTCTCTGAGGAGACTAGTGGTTACATGTACATGAGTTAAGCATATCAACAGTGAGATCATAGGTGAGGAGATGATTCGAGATCATTCCAATCTAATGATCAACTCTAACACTCCCTGAAGAATATTAAATTCTCTGAGGAGGCTAGTGGTTACATGTACATGAGTTAAGCATATCAACAATGAGATCATAGGTTAGGAGATGATTCGAGATCATTCCAATCTAATGGTCAACTCTAACACTCCCTGAAGAATATTAAATTCTCTAAGGAGGCTAGTGGTTACATGTACATGAGTTAAACATATCAACAGTGAGATCATAGGTCAAGAGATGATTCGAGATCATTCCAATCTAATGGTCAACTCTAAAACTCCCTGAAGAATATTAAATTCTCTGAGGAATCCCTGAAGAATATTAAATTCTCTGAGGAATTAGAGGTTCTTAAGCCCGAAGCATCACTCATTGAAAGGTCTTAAGCCAAATAGGATGTGATATCCATATGGCTTAATGATCAACTCTTGACCTCCCTATGGGATAATAAATTCCTTGAGGAGTCTGGAGGCGAAGCATCACTCATTGAAAGGTCTTAAGCCAAATAGGATGTGATATCCATATGGCTTAATGATCAACTCTTGATCTCCCTATGGGATAATAAATTCCTTGAGGAATCTCGAGGGCGCTCATAAGGTAATACAATATTGCTCAGTCTACGCATCTGTATAACACATGACTACTGGTTTGGGTGAAACTAATCCTTCTCAAGATGAGAGACTATCACTTCTATTTCCCTATGGTGTAATGAATATTTTGAGGAGGGAATGGTAATCCTCTCAAGTCATTGTTACTTTCATATAATAGACATCTTGAGGATATGAAGACTTTAATAATTAGAGAGATTTTAATTGGTCTAAAAGGCATCCCCATATGAAAAAAGAAAAGCAATAATAAAAGAAATAAGATGCTAAATCTTTATTCAATAATGTTTGCATATATTATTTCTCCTTAAATGACTTCATTTGACATTTGTCAATGTCATCCTATCTTCTTCACCCTCCGCCCTTAAATGGTTGTCTTCCCAAGATTTGATTCACAAGTTGCATGCATAGAGGTGATAGCATAGAGGTGATAGCATACTGTGGAAATGCATTTTTTTAAAAAAAAATTGAATTTCACTTTGATGAGGCTAGTTAAAGGGTAAATTGTTTAACTTCAATGCAATGTAAGGATGATTACATAAGCCATGTGAGGATTTGAGCCTACAGATATTATTTCATTTTAATGTGTGTTCCACTTATCCTTTACCAATCTAGAACTTGGCATGTATCTTTTTCAAACTAAAACTTAAGGGTGAATTTGCTTGATATAGAAAGGATCAAAACTTTCATTTTTCCATCAAATCTAAGAGCCACATTTTCATCTATTTTCAGCTCTATGACATTCCTTTCGTATCCACTCACCAAATATCTTCCTTACATTCTGGGGTACATTTTACCCTTACAATCACTCAATTTTCTTGGTGATGGTGCACATGCACATTTCTACCATCATGGAGGTCATTTTGTAAGAATACTCTCTTTTAAAAAGTTTAGACTTCACAAAGTTGTTGAAGAAGAAGAAGAGCTAAAAAGGAGAGAAGTTCGCTGAGCTGAAAACCCGAAAGGGCGGTTCAGACAAAAGTTAGAGCCAAAACAAAAGGTAGAGAAGTTCATTGAGCCAAAAACCTGAAAGGGCAGCTCAAGCAAAAGTTAGAGCAAAAAAAAAAGAACGAAAAAAAAGAGAGAAGCTCGCTGAGCTGAAAACCCGAAAGGGCAGCTCATGCAAAAGTTAGAGAAAAAAAAAGAACAAAAAAAGGAGAGAAGCTCGCTGAGCTGAAAACCCGAAAGGGCGGCTCAGGCAAAAGTTAGAGCAAAAAATAAAAAAAAAAGAAAAAAGGAGAGAAGCTCGCTGAGCCGAAAACCCAAAAGGGCAGCTCAGGCAAAAGTTAGAGCCGAAAAAAAAAAAGAAAAGAAAAAAAGAGAGAAGCTCGTTGAGCCGAAAACCTGAAAGGGCGGCTCAGACAAAAGTTAGAGCAAAAAAAAAAAGAAGCTCGAATGGGTGGCAAAAATTGGAGCTTAAAAAAAAAGAAAGCACAAAAGCTCGATAAGTTGAAAACCCAAATGGGAAACTTAGGCAAAAATTAGAGCTTTTTTTTTTAAAAAAAGAGAGAAGTACAAAAGGGCTCGCTAAGTTGAAAACCCAAATTGGTGACTTAGGCAAAATTAGAGCTTCAAAAGAGGGAGAGCACACAAAAAAAAAGCTCGCTAAATTGACAACCTAAGAGGTCAGCTTAGGCAAAAGTTAGAGCTAAGAAAAGAAAAGAAATAAAGCTCTCCAAGATCCTCCTATGTACTAAGTTTTTGGAGTGTACACTTGCTCGAATCTTCATTTACTTCATATTCATCTTGAATATTCACCTCAGTTTCATTCGTCATCTTCTCCTCGTATCTTATTCCCATATCCTAACCTATTGAAAGTTCTTGTGATCTATATATGCATTTGAATCTTAGGTTGATGAAGAAATTAGATTATTGCCAAGCCTATGGAAAGGAATTGGATAACCTGGATATTGAGAGCAAACACTAACCTTCAAACACTGAGTGATGAGAGTAAACACTATACCTTGTGAGGAAAATCATTGGGGCATTGCATTCTTGTTAAACTCTTTACCTAGATGCTATCTAACTCAAGGTGCATAAAATGATTTTAATAGCAATTTTGATCCTCTATTCATGTGACTTGTGTGTTAAAATCTCAAAGTTTTCACTATACTCACACATTGTTCCCCAAACATTTCACAACAGGGAAATATCTCATTTCGATCCTACTCTTCATTTCACATGGCATATGATTCTTTCATAGTACTTCTCATATAGGCCGAACAATACATGCCTTTTATTCAGTAAAGACAACCAAATTAGAACTTGGGGATTCTCCCTAGTTCTATTGTCATGCATCCACTTCATTGGACAACATTGACATTGTTAAATGAAGTCCAAAAAAAAACAAAGATTTAAACTATGCAAACATTATGAATGAAGATAGAGCGGAAAGAGAAATATTGTCATTCTTGACAACGAATTTAACAAAAAAGAAATTGTAACTTTAAAGTCATCTCTTTGATCAATGCCTATAGGTCTTACATACATATACTATCATCCTCCTGGAAATATTTTGTGAGTCATTTCAAATATTAGGGGGAAAGTTTGAGGCTTATATTGTGATCATATCATACATCGCCTCAGGCTAGGGCAAATGCAAAAGCTATTAAGACTATGAGAATCACGCTTGAAATCTCGTTTCTTTAGGGTCAACAACCTTAATGATGTCTTAATTGAACTCATGAGTTTCTGTTTAAGGGAAAGTCCAAGGAGAAAGCAACATCACAGGTATGTTACTCATCATTATTCCCATGCATCACTTCATGCTCATACTTATTAGGTCACATCACATCATCCTCACCATTACTATCTTCGGTCTCATTCTGGCAGACCACCACATACTTAGCATTACATCACCATTAATGTCATTATTTGGTTGATATCTTGTTCATTGACTAAGAAAGCAACATCGCTGGTAAGTCTACTCATCATCATCCCATCGTCACTTCATGTTCATCCTCATTAGGATCTCATCACCATCTTCGGTCCCATTTTGGAAGACCGCCACATACATAGCATTACATGACAATCAGCGTCATCATTTGGTCAATATCTTCTTCATTGTTTAAGACTCATCGTCATTGGTTTGCATTTTTGAGTCATCATGTGCTTAGGGTCACAAATATTCATCACCTTCATTTGGACTTCATGTTGGGGGCATTTTTAGCATGCTCATCGAAGTGCTTGCACCCATCATCTGGGGCAATGTGTGTTTAATGTTACACCATTATACCTTTGTTGTCATACATCCTGTTTAGGGCTCCATCATTGTCATCATCATTCATGACATATTTAGCCTTCTACATCATCATCATTCATGATGCACTTAACCTTCTATATCATCATCGTTCATCATCATTATCACTTTCATCTCAAGTGCTATCATATGTGTGCATCAGCAATGTGTGTTTTGCCACGCCACCATACCTTTGTTGTCAAACATCATTATCATCATCATTCATGACATGTTCAGCCATATACATTATCTTCATTCATGATGTACTCAACCTTCTATTCATCATCGTTCATCATCATTATCACTTTCATGTTAAGTGTCATCACATGCGTGCATCAGCACTTTATACTGGGGCAATGTGTGTTTAATGTAACACCACTATACCTTTGTTGTCATACATCCTGTTTAGGGCTCCAGCATTGTCATCATCATTCATGACATGTTCAGCCTTCTACATCATTATCATTCACAGCATGTTATCATCGTTCATGATCATTATCACTTTCATCTCAAGTGTCATCATATGCATCAGCACTTTATCAACATCAGGGGGCAGAACAAAGTCCTCGTTATCATCTCCTTTAAAGCCCTGTAGCGGCAGGCACCCCAAAGCCCAGTAACGGCTGGCACCCCTTTCAAGCCCTGTAGCGGCAGACACTCCAAAGCCCAGTAACGGCTGGCACTCCTTTAAAGCCCTGTAGCGGCAGGCACCCCAAAGCCCAGTAACGGCTGGCACCCCTTTCAAGCCCTGTACCGGCAGGCACCCCAAAGCCCAGTAACGGCTGGCACTCCTTTAAAGCCCTGTACCGGCAGGCACCCCAAAGCCCAGTGTAACATCCTGAAAATTTAATACAGGATTAAAGAGTGTTTTGGAAATGATAAATGGAGAAATTAGGAATTTTGGGAATTTTTAGGAATTTTTGGTGATTTTTGGGAATATTTTGGAAATTTTGAGTAATTAATATGCATAAAATTACTAAAGAAAGGAGGAGTTTGAAATATGAGGGAGTGGTAGAGCTAAAAATATTTTGAAGTATAAGAAGATTGGAGGCTAGTTTAAGTGGTTTTAAATTAAAAGAGGACATTATGATAACTTCCGGTACGAAATAATCCATTTCTGACCAGGGAAGTGCACGCCAAACACGCCCTTAGCCCTTTTTGACTTATAAATTTTCGGATCATCTCCTTCTTCTCCATTCTTCTCGCGCGCTCTCTCTCTCTTTCCTTCCCTTCACCATTTTCATTTTCTTCACACCTCACCACTTCGGTTTTCTTTCTCTCCTTCCAAGATCCCCAACCATTTTGAATGTTCTTCATCTTCTCTCCTTCTCGGGTCCGTTGAAGGGTGAGTTCGAGTGGTGGTTGGCGGCGGTTTCCGACGGCGTAGCTTTTCCGGCGACGTGAAGCATTTGGGAAGGAAAGGTTTGATTTTTCTTGTGATTCTCATGTTGTTCTTCCTTCTTCAACTTCACAACACAATTTTCTTAGTTTCCCTTTCCTTTCCCAGTTCGGCCGGCGGCTTGGAGAGTTTTTCCGGCGACGGTGGTTTTTATTTTCCGGCGAAGTGAGTTGTTGTTGAAGGTGGGTGATAATTTCCTTAGTTCTTTTGTGATTTCTTCATGTTCCAACTTCATTTCTCATTTCCCCTTACCTTTCTCTTACTTTAATTCGGTTATCACCCAAGGGAGGTGTTTTCCGGCGTGCTAGGCGGCGGCCGACGGCAGTGGTACCTTCTTTTGCACCTTGAAAACTAAGTAAGCATCTTCACCTTTGGATTTTGGAATTTTTGGATAGATTTGCCTATTGGGAGTTAGGGTTTTGGAGTATATTGGAATTTTTGACCATTAATGTCTTAATACTGAAATTGGGATATTGAAATGAAGTATTCTTGGGAGAAATTGGAATTTTTGAAAGAAGTGAAGCAATTTGGAATTTTTATTTTGAATTGGTATTGGCTCTTTGAATTGGGGTTTAGTTAATGAAGGTTGATTTGAAGAAATTGGTGGTTAGATAAGGTTTGTCAAAGTTATATGAGGATGTTGGAATGTTAGTTTTGATTTAATTGGTGTTTAGGAAGGAATTTGGAAGGTAATGGAGCATTTTTGGACTCTTTAAGTTAGGATTATGTTGGTAGAGGATGTTCTGGAACAAATTGGATATTATGTAATGTTAGTTGAAGTTGTTTGGTGATGTTGGAAGGTTGGTTTTAGAGGGATTGGTGTTGTAAGGAATTTTTGTTAGTTAAAGTGTTGATTTGCAGTGGCTTTGGTAGATTAAGGTTGTTTATTGACATTGGAATGTTAATGTTGACTAGATTGAGGTTTGAAAGGAAGTTGGATAGTTAAAGTATTGGATTGTAAAGATTTAGTAAAGAGAAGTTGGAAAAGGAAAGGATATGGATGTGGTTTGATATTGAAGTATTTTTATACTTTTAATATTAATGAAAGTTATTTAAAAGGGTTGAGTTAAGTCACTTACAAAGTGTCTTGACCCATTTTAAATTGTGGCATTATTGTAGACGGTGATCTTTCAAGCGGACTTTGAAGATAACTGTTATCTGCGTATATCTGCTGCAGTGAAGTTTAACAGGTAATCACGCTTAACTGACTGTGATACTGAGGGTGATGGTAGTTGAGGATTTTCTGACATCCTCTTCTACTTATTTATATATATACATAAATAAAATGACTTCAGATTACGTTATACATAAACGTGGGCTATAGGGTACCTTTCAACTGAACTGTACTTTATATAAATTCATAATTATATATATAATCTTTTGTATGTTGCATGACACTGGTTATTAGTACCGTCGGCCGATGTAACCTATCGATTTGCGCAAATCGATAGGTTAATAGTACGGGTTCCTCGGATTGTAAAGGAACCAGGGATTTTCACATTGATTAGAGTGGTCCCTTTTATGCTTTTCGGATTGTAGACCGGGCACAGTGTCACACACGTTTATTTCTGTCATTTGAGAGATGGATGCATCTGTTTTGTATATATATATATATCTGTATATATTTGTAAATGTTATAAGCTATATGCAGGTTTTGAATTGTGGTACCCTGTAGACACTCCACTACCCCATTTCTGAGTGTCACAGTGAGTTACGTTGTGATTACTGAGACATTGTTTTGTCTCACCCCATTCCCTTTATTTTTACAGGTGATCATGCCCAGGGGGAGGCGCAGAGGAAGGGGAAGGGGCCGTCTGGCCCATACTGATATAGTAAGTAGGCCAGAGGTGACCTTGTTAGGGATATATATCGCCAGTTCACTAGGCTGCACCAGCTTCTGCATATATTGAATGTTGTTTTGAGTGAATTTTATTGTATATGTGAACTGTATGACTTGTAATGTATCTCAATGTACTGTTTTGGTTGTGATATAGCATTATTCTTGCTGCTGTGATAGTTCAGGAATTATCTTGACTAATATGTCAAGTTTGGTTGATATAGATGCTGTTTCCAGGTGATGAGAACTGGAATGAATGTATATAGGAAACTCGGTTTTCCTATTATGTTGATGTGGTTGATGGTGGATATGTTGAGTAGTCTTTATGTTTTCCTGTGTGTATAATCATATTAGATGGGCCCCGCTCTAATATGGTTTATTGTTAGATAGTTTGGTTAGTTTCTTTTTCTAACCATGTTAGGTGATTCTTTTCTAACATGGTTAGATTTAGATTATGGTATTGATTGTGTGATTCATTAGGTGATTCTTTTGCTAACTATGTTAGAGGATTCTCTTTTCTAACATAGTTAGATATGTAATCTCTTAATTATAGAAAGATTCTTTTGCTAACCATGTTAGGTGAATCTTTTACTAACATGGTTAGACCCCATTATTTGGATTGATTTGTTTAGCAATTTGGTTTAGGTTAAGGTTAATCTTTTCTTTAGTAGGAGGTACTTTACAATTTGGTATCAGTTTTATGGTAAACGATACCCTGCCTGTTGCATTGCATATAGAATGGCGATATATAAACCCCTTCCTTCCCTTCCTTATTATTATGATCACTAACTCTTTTTATGATTATTATCATTATTCCCTAGGTAGGTGGAGAAGAAGATAGTTTTAATCAATTCCAAGATTCACAACAATCTTTACCGGCACAAAACTTTGGGTCGGAGTTTGTGAATCAGTTGAGGGATGTAATTTTGGAAACAATGGAAGAAAGGTTACAGAAATTTAAGCAAGATATGGGCCATCAGCATCAAAATGAAGGAGAGTTTGAAATTGGCCATGAGAGTGAAACTCATGGGACCCAGCAAGAGGTTACCCAAGAAGACCGTGCTGTTAATAGAGTTTGGAAAGATGTGTCTAGGCACAATCCTGGTACTTTTGAAGGAGGTCGCCAACCTGAAGTAGCAGAAGAGTGGATCGATAGATTAGAGACAATTTTCCAAGCTGTTGCTTGTAATGAGTACCAGAAAGCCAGGGTTGCTATTTTACTGTTGACTGGTGATGCTAAAAGATGGTGGAAGTCAGCTGGGGGTATGGATGACTCCATGACTGTGTGGTCAGAATTTAAAGGAAAATTCCTCGAGCATTACTTTCCCATTACAATCAGACATGAGAAAGAGCTTGAATTTAATAAATTAATGCAAGGCAATATGCACGAGGATGAATTTATTGCTATTTTCAATAATTTATCACGTTATGTGACTTATCTGCAATATAAAGATGATCCTGAATGGAAGCATACTCAATTGATTCAGAAAGCTAGACCTGTGATGCGACCATATCTGTATGCTAGGCCGTTTGTTAGTTTTGAGGATTCTTGTGAGTATTTTTGTCTTGTGGCCAGAAACTTGAGAAGTTCAGGTACTTTGGATCGTGATGACGACCAGGGTAAATTTACTAACTACTTAGGGCCTTCAGGAGGTATCTCAAAGAGTCACAGTGCTGGTACGAGTACTTCCGGTAGTTCTGGGAGAAGATCTCAAGGGCGAGGCTTTTCACAAGGGTTTAACCAGAGGGGTAGTTTCCGCAGGCAACATCAGGGAAGATCTGGGCAGAGAAGTCAGTTCAGGGGTGGCAGGACCCAATCTTTTGGTGGTAGAGGTCGAGCAGGTGCTAGTCAGGGGTCTTATCAGGAGTCAGCTGCCTCAGCATTTAGTGTGAGAGGTCCTTGTGATAGATGTGGGAGGTTTCATGTGGGAGAGTGTTGGAGGTGTTATCACTGTAATGAATTGGGCCATACTTACAAGTTTTGCCCTAAGAGGGGACAGCAAGGTCAGGCAAGTCATAGCAATCGCTCTATGGCTCCTGGACGTGTGTATGTTACCACGAGAGAGGAGGCCACAGCGTCTCCTAATGTGATTCAAGGTATGGTTTCCATCCGAGGTCATAGTGTTGAAGTGTTATTTGATTCTGGTGCTACACATTCTTTTATTTCCTATGACTGTGCTAAGAAACTTGGCCTTATTCTATCTGCATTATCGTATGATTTGAAAGTAACTACCCCTAGTGGAGCTGAGTTTGTAACTGCTCACGTATGTAAAGGCTTGGACCTTCAATATGAGGGTCGAGACTCTGTGATTGACCTTGTATGTTTACCCCTTAAAGGAATAGAGGTGATTATTGGCATGGATTGGTTGATAGCCAATAATGTCATTTTGCTTTGTAAGGAACGGGCTGTGAGATATGCAGTAAATTCTTTATCTGTTGAGGGTTCCAGTGGTTCCTTGTTACTATCCGCCACACAAGCTGAGAAGTGCGTGCGGAGGGGTTGTCAGGTGTTTGCTGTTTTCTTCTCAATTAAATTTGAGGAGGAGATTAGTATTGAAGCTATAGATGTAGTTAAGGATTATACTGAAGTTTTCGCTGATATTCAGGGTCTTCCACCTGAGCGAGAAGTAGAATTCACCATTGATTTAGAACCAGGGGCTAGTCCGATTTCTAAGGCACCATATAGGATGGCTCCGGTAGAATTAGCTGAGCTGAAGAAGCAGATTGAAGAATTGCTTGAAAAAGGTTTTATTCGACCTAGTGTGTCACCGTGGGGAGCTCCAGTTTTGTTTGTTAAGAAAAAGGATGGTAGCATGAGGTTGTGTATAGACTATCGTCAGCTGAATAAAGTCACAATAAAGAATAAGTACCCGTTGCCCAGGATAGATGACTTGTTGGATCAATTAGTTGGAGCATCTGTGTTTTCTAAGATTGACTTGAGATCAGGATATCATCAGTTAAGAGTTCGGGTAGAGGACGTTCCTAAGACGGCCTTTAGAACCCGTTATGGCCACTATGAATTCTTGGTGATGCCTTTTGGTTTGACCAATGCTCCTGCTGTGTTCATGGATTATATGAACAGAATTTTCAGGCCATATTTGGATAAGTTTATTGTAGTGTTCATTGATGATATTCTGATTTATTCTAAAAATGAAGAGGAGCATCGTGAGCATCTGGGTATTGCTTTGAGAGTTTTGAGGGATCATCAACTTTATGCTAAGTTGTCTAAATGTGAATTTTGGCTGAACGAAGTAAAGTTTTTGGGCCATGTAGTTTCTTCTGAAGGTGTTGCGGTGGATCCTAGTAAAGTTGAGGCGGTATTGCAGTGGGAATCTCCGAAATCAGTAACTGAAGTAAGGAGTTTCGTAGGATTAGCTGGTTATTATCGGAGATTTATTCGTGGTTTTTCGCAAATCGCCCGTCCTTTGACAAATTTGACCAAGAAAGATCGCCCTTTTGTATGGACGGAGCAATGTGAAGCAGCATTTCAGGAGTTAAAGACTCTTTTGACTACCGCTCCAGTGTTGGTTTTGCCAGATTCGTCTCAACCGTTTGAGGTGTATACTGATGCGTCGTTGATGGGTTTAGGATGTGTGTTGATGCAAAATGGCAAAGTGATAGCTTATGCCTCGAGACAGTTGAGACCACATGAAGTAAACTACCCAACTCACGATTTGGAGTTGTGTGCAGTGGTGTTTGCTTTAAAAATCTGGCGCCATTATCTTTTTGGGGCTCAGTTTGAGGTGTTCAGTGATCATAAAAGTCTCAAGTATTTGATGGATCAGAAAGAGTTGAACGGTAGGCAACGTTGTTGGATAGAGTTGCTAAGTGATTATAAGTTTGAAATTAAGTATCACCCTGGGAAAGCCAACGTGGTTGCTGACGCTTTAAGTAGGAAATCGGCTCATGTCTTTGCAATGAGTCTTGAGGAACAGGCTTGGTTGGAAACTTTGCGTGATATGCGAGTTGTTCCTGGGGTGGAGCAGGCTATTTTGAGAGCAGTAGTAGTGGATTTCGACTTGTATACCGATTTGCGAGTATCACAGGAGAAGGATGACAAGTTAAGTAAGATTCGAAAAGAATTGGAGGATGGTTCAGTCTTAGATTTTGAGATTGATGGTCATGGGATTCTACGATTTAAGCATCGTATTTGTGTCCCTGATTCTGCTGAGTTAAAGCAGACTATTTTGGAAGAGGCTCACAGGAGTAAATATGCCATGCATCCGGGAATCACTAAGATGTATAATGATTTGAAGCGAGAGTTTTGGTGGCCAGGAATGAAAAAGGATGTGACACAGTTTGTACTTAAATGCTTGACTTGCCAGAAAGTCAAGATTGAGCACCAAAAGCCCGGTGGATTGTTACAGAGTATTGATGTGCCTCAGTGGAAGTGGGATGATATATCTATGGATTTCATTGTGGGGTTACCGCGTACTCAGTCAGGTCATGATTCTATATGGGTAATTGTGGATCGGTTGACTAAGTCAGCACACTTTTTGCCTGTTCAGATTTCTAGTCCAATGGAAAAGTTGGCTCAGTTGTATGTTGATGAGATTGTACGTTTGCATGGGGTACCAAAGAGTATTATTTCAGATAGAGATCAGCGGTATAGATCCGGATATTGGACGTCACTACAGGCTGCTTTAGGCAGTAAACTTAAGTTCAGTACTGCGTATCACCCGCAAACAGATGGTCAGACAGAAAGGGTTAATCAAATCCTTGAGGATATGTTGCGGGCATGTGCTATCGAGTTGCCTGGTAGTTGGGATAAGCATCTTCCATTAGCAGAATTTGCTTATAACAATAGTTACCAGTCGAGTATTGGTATGGCTCCTTATGAGGCTTTGTATGGTAGAAAGTGTCGATCGCCAATCTGTTGGACGGAAGTGAGTGAAAGGGCTGTTATTGGCCCGGATATTGTGGATGAGACGACTCAGAAGATTGAGATGATTCGAGATAAATTGTTGACGGCTCAGAGTAGACAGAAAAGTTATGCAGATAAGCGACGACGACCACTAGAGTTTGAAGAGGGTGATCATGTATTTTTGAAAGTTTCGCCAATGACAGGTGTTGGCAGATCAATACGGGCTAAGAAGTTATCCCCTCGATATATGGGTCCATATGATGTGATTGAGAAGATTGGTGATGTTTCTTATCGGATAGCTCTTCCGCCACAATTATCGAGACTACACGATGTGTTTCATGTGTCACAGCTGAAGAGGTATCACCCTGATCCTTCTCATGTTATTGAGCCTGAAGAAGTAGAGTTGGAGGATAATTTGACTTATCAAGTGGAGCCTGAAAGAATTTTGGATGTCAAGGATAAGCAATTGAGAAAGAAAACTATTCGCCTTGTGAAGGTTTTCTGGAGAGGTATGACTCCAGGAGATGCGACTTGGGAAGCTGAGGAACAGATGCGTGAGAAGTACCCACAGCTATTCTTAGGTACAATTCACCTCATTTCTCTATTGTTTTCATTTGGTAAAGATGCGATGATAATGAATTTTGAGGGCAAAATTCCTAAAAGGTGGGGAGAATTGTAACATCCTGAAAATTTATTACAGGATTAAAGAGTGTTTTGGAAATGATAAATGGAGAAATTAGGAATTTTGGGAATTTTTAGGAATTTTTGGTGATTTTTGGGAATATTTTGGAAATTTTGAGTAATTAATATGCATAAAATTACTAAAGAAAGGAGGAGTTTGAAATATGAGGGAGTGGTAGAGCTAAAAATATTTTGAAGTATAAGAAGATTGGAGGCTAGTTTAAGTGGTTTTAAATTAAAAGAGGACATTATGATAACTTCCGGTACGAAATAATCCATTTCTGACCAGGGAAGTGCACGCCAAACACGCCCTTAGCCCTTTTTGACTTATAAATTTTCGGATCATCTCCTTCTTCTCCATTCTTCTCGCGCGCTCTCTCTCTCTTTCCTTCCCTTCACCATTTTCATTTTCTTCACACCTCACCACTTCGGTTTTCTTTCTCTCCTTCCAAGATCCCCAACCATTTTGAATGTTCTTCATCTTCTCTCCTTCTCGGGTCCGTTGAAGGGTGAGTTCGAGTGGTGGTTGGCGGCGGTTTCCGACGGCGTAGCTTTTCCGGCGACGTGAAGCATTTGGGAAGGAAAGGTTTGATTTTTCTTGTGATTCTCATGTTGTTCTTCCTTCTTCAACTTCACAACACAATTTTCTTAGTTTCCCTTTCCTTTCCCAGTTCGGCCGGCGGCTTGGAGAGTTTTTCCGGCGACGGTGGTTTTTATTTTCCGGCGAAGTGAGTTGTTGTTGAAGGTGGGTGATAATTTCCTTAGTTCTTTTGTGATTTCTTCATGTTCCAACTTCATTTCTCATTTCCCCTTACCTTTCTCTTACTTTAATTCGGTTATCACCCAAGGGAGGTGTTTTCCGGCGTGCTAGGCGGCGGCCGACGGCAGTGGTACCTTCTTTTGCACCTTGAAAACTAAGTAAGCATCTTCACCTTTGGATTTTGGAATTTTTGGATAGATTTGCCTATTGGGAGTTAGGGTTTTGGAGTATATTGGAATTTTTGACCATTAATGTCTTAATACTGAAATTGGGATATTGAAATGAAGTATTCTTGGGAGAAATTGGAATTTTTGAAAGAAGTGAAGCAATTTGGAATTTTTATTTTGAATTGGTATTGGCTCTTTGAATTGGGGTTTAGTTAATGAAGGTTGATTTGAAGAAATTGGTGGTTAGATAAGGTTTGTCAAAGTTATATGAGGATGTTGGAATGTTAGTTTTGATTTAATTGGTGTTTAGGAAGGAATTTGGAAGGTAATGGAGCATTTTTGGACTCTTTAAGTTAGGATTATGTTGGTAGAGGATGTTCTGGAACAAATTGGATATTATGTAATGTTAGTTGAAGTTGTTTAGTGATGTTGGAAGGTTGGTTTTAGAGGGATTGGTGTTGTAAGGAATTTTTGTTAGTTAAAGTGTTGATTTGCAGTGGCTTTGGTAGATTAAGGTTGTTTATTGACATTGGAATGTTAATGTTGACTAGATTGAGGTTTGAAAGGAAGTTGGATAGTTAAAGTATTGGATTGTAAAGATTTAGTAAAGAGAAGTTGGAAAAGGAAAGGATATGGATGTGGTTTGATATTGAAGTATTTTTATACTTTTAATATTAATGAAAGTTATTTAAAAGGGTTGAGTTAAGTCACTTACAAAGTGTCTTGACCCATTTTAAATTGTGGCATTATTGTAGACGGTGATCTTTCAAGCGGACTTTGAAGATAACTGTTATCTGCGTATATCTGCTGCAGTGAAGTTTAACAGGTAATCACGCTTAACTGACTGTGATACTGAGGGTGATGGTAGTTGAGGATTTTCTGACATCCTCTTCTACTTATTTATATATATACATAAATAAAATGACTTCAGATTACGTTATACATAAACGTGGGCTATAGGGTACCTTTCAACTGAACTGTACTTTATATAAATTCATAATTATATATATAATCTTTTGTATGTTGCATGACACTGGTTATTAGTACCGTCGGCCGATGTAACCTATCGATTTGCGCAAATCGATAGGTTAATAGTACGGGTTCCTCGGATTGTAAAGGAACCAGGGATTTTCACATTGATTAGAGTGGTCCCTTTTATGCTTTTCGGATTGTAGACCGGGCACAGTGTCACACACGTTTATTTCTGTCATTTGAGAGATGGATGCATCTGTTTTGTATATATATATATATCTGTATATATTTGTAAATGTTATAAGCTATATGCAGGTTTTGAATTGTGGTACCCTGTAGACACTCCACTACCCCATTTCTGAGTGTCACAGTGAGTTACGTTGTGATTACTGAGACATTGTTTTGTCTCACCCCATTCCCTTTATTTTTACAGGTGATCATGCCCAGGGGGAGGCGCAGAGGAAGGGGAAGGGGCCGTCTGGCCCATACTGATATAGTAAGTAGGCCAGAGGTGACCTTGTTAGGGATATATATCACCAGTTCACTAGGCTGCACCAGCTTCTGCATATATTGAATGTTGTTTTGAGTGAATTTTATTGTATATGTGAACTGTATGACTTGTAATGTATCTCAATGTACTGTTTTGGTTGTGATATAGCATTATTCTTGCTGCTGTGATAGTTCAGGAATTATCTTGACTAATATGTCAAGTTTGGTTGATATAGATGTTGTTTCCAGGTGATGAGAACTGGAATGAATGTATATAGGAAACTCGGTTTTCCTATTATGTTGATGTGGTTGATGGTGGATATGTTGAGTAGTCTTTATGTTTTCCTGTGTGTATAATCATATTAGATGGGCCCCGCTCTAATATGGTTTATTGTTAGATAGTTTGGTTAGTTTCTTTTTCTAACCATGTTAGGTGATTCTTTTCTAACATGGTTAGATTTAGATTATGGTATTGATTGTGTGATTCATTAGGTGATTCTTTTGCTAACTATGTTAGAGGATTCGCTTTTCTAACATAGTTAGATATGTAATCTCTTAATTATAGAAAGATTCTTTTGCTAACCATGTTAGGTGAATCTTTTACTAACATGGTTAGACCCCATTATTTGGATTGATTTGTTTAGCAATTTGGTTTAGGTTAAGGTTAATCTTTTCTTTAGTAGGAGGTACTTTACACCCAGTAACGGCTGGCACCCCTTCAAAGCCCTATAGCGGCAGGCACCCCAAAGCCCAGTAACGGCTGGCACCCCTTTAAAGCCCAGTAACGGCTGGCACCCCTTCAAAGCCCTGTAGCGGCAGGCACCCCAAAGCCCAGTAACGGCTGGCACCCCTTTAAAGCCCTGTAGCGGCAGGCATTCCAAAGCCCAGTAACGGCTGGCACCCTTTAAAGCCCTGTAGCGACAGACACCCTTCAAAGCCCTGTAGCGGCAGACATCATTCTTTTTAAAGCCCAGTAACGGCTGGCACAATTCATTTCAAAGCCCTGTAGCGGCAGGCACCATTCTTTTCAAAGCCCAGTAACGGCTGACACAATTCTTTTCAAAGCCCTGTAGCGGCAGGCACCATTCTTTTCAAAGCCCAGTAACGGCTGGCACAATTCTTTTCAAAGCCCTGTAGCGGCAGGCACCATTCTTTTCAAAGCCCAGTAACGGCTGGCACAATTCTTTTCAAAGCCCTGTAGCGGCAGGCAAAATTCTTTTCAAAGCCCAGTAACGGCTGACACAATTCTTTAAAAGCTCTGTAGCGGCAGACACCATTTTTTTCAAAGGCATCCTGGTCTTACTTGTGTCTGTTGTCGAGCCGGACAAAATAAGTGTTCATATCTTTACTTGCTTCATAGACAAGAAGCTCACTCTTCTTAGCTACGAGCAAGTAAAGAGGGGCAACTGTAAACACCCTATTTTGTCCGGGCCCACCAAATTAAAATAAAAAATAATTAAAAAAAATAAAAAATAAAAAAAACAAAAAAATATAATAAAACAAGATATGCTCTCTTGATTCTTTCTTGTGAGGCAAGCACAAGTCAAATTGTGTAAGGGTCAAACAAAAGAGTGGCAACTAAGTGAGGAAATTGGAAATAATTAGAATTTGATTTGAATAAGTTAGGAAACTTTTGAAGGGAATTTGAGTAAAAAGGAAAAATTGTTGTTGGCCAATCAAGTTTCATAATGGAATTGATACATGTGCAACCATCATAAATAGAAAAAGGAAATGTAGAGAATGATTGGTGAGCATAAATCAAAAAATAATAAATGGGCATTTAAGATGAAACCCTAGAGTTGGTGGCCTATATAAGTGAGAGCAAGAGAGCATATATAAGGGGCTTTTTCTTTGGAGAGGCTAGGTTTAGTGATGATCATTTTTTTTGGGAGGAGTTTTTGAGAAGGAGAGAAAAAGGCTAGGGTTTGGAGAGTAAAGAAAGGAGGTGTATTAGAAAGGTATACATCTATAACATACTTCTTATATTTCTAAGGGAAAAATAGAGAGAAGGTGAGTAGTGGAGAGTGATTTGATGTGAGATCCCTTCTTCTTCCTCTTCTTCTTCTTCTTCTTTTTCTTACCTTAGTTTTCTTATGCCGATGAAAGTCCATTGTAGACGGAGGCATTTATAATCTCTCTCTAATCTCATTTAGGCAAAGGTGTATAACCCTCTAAGACAATTTGATTGTCTCTTCACCTAACCAATGATTTGAGATACGAGAAGATTATTCTTAGTTATTTATTTTTTTTATTTGAAAATAATTTTTTGTGTGTATATATGTATATATTTTTTACAATATTTTATCTTTGCTTGATATATGATTTTGTTTTGATTTTATTTTATAAATAAAAAAATAAAATGAAATGGTTTTCATAAAAGAGGAAAATGGGTTGAATGATTTTCATCCGAGAAAGATTGAATTATCTTCTCAGGTTGAAAGTCGATTGTTTCTCCGAGAGAGATTATCTCCTCAGGCGATTCAATCAAAATTGTGAAGTGTTTCCTCTTTAAAAAAAATAAATATGCATTTTCATAATATAAAAAAAAACAAACCAAAAATAATATTTTTTCTTCTTCTTAAATTTAAACAAATATTTTTTCTTAAAAAACACAAACCAAGTGACACACATTTCTACCCCGAACTACGTGGGCTTTGATCCCTTAAGGGTACGTAGGCCCTAGGTCAAATCCTAGGTCAAGTCCAAAAATGTAAAAATAATTTTTTTTCCTTTTTTTTGTTTTATTTTTATTTTTATTTGTATATATTAATTTCTCTTGATAATTTAAAATAAAATTAAAATTAAGGTCATATTTATTTTTAAACAATTAACTTAGGGTAACCGTTTTCTTGAACGGGTGCTGTGGGGTGCCTAACACCTTCCCCACGCACAATCGACTCCCGAACCCTATTTTTTTTATTTTAAAAGGTTTTCCAAAATATCCTTTTTAAAAATTTTGGTGGCGGCTCCATTTTTCCACTTAATTTAATCTAATTTTTCGGTCGCTACAAGGGGTTATTAAGGTTTGTAATATTAAATTCAAATGTACTCATCCCATTATAATTAAATACATGGGGCAAATTTTTTGTTCAAGAGACTGGCGCGAATTGATGAAACTTATGATACCAAGTATATATAAATGGCTTCCAAGAGAACAAACTTGGCAAAGAGAAAAAACGTTGTGATGTAGGCCAACCTTAGTAGTGGGAACGTATAGTATATAGGAGGCTTAACTATATATGCATCAGCACCGTGTACAAATATTAAGTAATTTACACAAAAGGTTATATTCTTTACTAAAATGTAGAGAATAAAATTATAATCTACAGGCTGCTGCTGAAGCAAAAACATAAAATGAATAATTTGTAATTATTGATCTCTGAAAATATTTGAGTTAGCTTTTGTAGGACCACGAAGAGCTTTTGCATAAGCTGCAGGAAGTGACAAGAGCTTCTTAGTTTTTCCAACATATGCTCTTTTTGTGAAGTTATTATAATCATTGGCTTCGATTTCATCTAATATCTGTTTGTATATTATTAAGGACGCCAACACTGGCCATCTACTTGCTGATTCCAATTCTCTCACTCCTTTCTCTGCCTCATCAAAAAACATCCTTGCCCTCTTTATCTGTCCCTTCATGAAATTCCGCCAATTGTCCGTCACTCGCCCCTCCCAAATGTCATCTTCTGATAGTCCTGCTTGTGCCAGCTCATCTTGTGGTAGATATATTCTTCCTCTTCTAGCACTATACATAAATAAAAGATTAAGAATGGCAAGAGAAGCGTGAGTTAAATTTATTGAGATGCATATGATGAGGTAAGATTCAATTTTATTTGTTCTTGTTCTAGAAGTATTTGCAAGGAAGCCAGACACATTATTTAAAACATTTTGTTGCATCAGTTTTGACCCAAAAGTGTAATAAAATGAAGAATAATGTCCTCAAAGTTTATTTTATAACCATTAACATTGATCGGTTAGGGTGATCATGCTTCTTACCTAATACCTACAAAGTAAAATTAATATAATATAAACTTTCGGGTACCAAAATTAAAGTAGCTCTAGTTATTACACAAACACTTTGAAGACAAAATTGGACCTTAATCCAAAACTATTTCTAAAAGAGTTGTCCGCGTTATAAAATAATTGAGATGCGATTGAGCTTATTGGAAGTATGAGGGAGGAAAAGTAGTAAAACAAGTTTTGCAACCTCTACTAACAGTTGTTGACTTATGGTTGACTATGGAAACGGTAACAACACACGTACACACGGGTATTAAAAGATTATGCGCTACATTGCACCATAATTTTCTTTGAGATGCACATAACCATGGTAAAAATGTATTCTTTGATCCTATTAATATCTTTCAATGAAAATAAAGGGTGGTATAGCTTACTCTTCTCCAACGTCTCTGAGGATATTGGTGAGCTGATTAGCGATGCCAAGGGCCAAAGCAGCATTGTAAACATTCTCAGTGGAAGCCTTAGATTCGGGAGAAATGCCCATTACTGGCACACTCATGAGGCCCACTGTACCAGCAACGTAGTAACAATACATGTATAACTCATCGAAGTTGCTATATCTTGACTTCCTCAAGTCCAACCTCATTCCCTCTATCATGTCTTTGAATGGCTATCATTCATTCACACACAACACACAAACATATATTCAATTAATCTGAAAAAGAAATCTTTAAATTAAATATATATGTGTGTGTGTAAATAATATCTTAAAATTTTGAACCAGAAAGGAATCATCAAGATCAATACAAACATAATTGGGATTGAGCATTTGCTCACTATATTGTCTAATTTAGATTTTATAAAATATATGGAATTAAGTGCATTGTTTCCATTAGTTTAATTATATTGTTAAAAAATATATTGATTATTTCTTAAATACCTCCTTAAATCAAATATTGCACTGAAACTATCTAACGGGGACTCCCTCAACATGGGTAATTGAGAAGGATAAAAAAATATCAACTCAGTTCTAATCCTCACTTGGTGAGGGTTCTTGGGAAATTAATATACTAGGCTGTCTAACTCTCATGCTTTTTGCAAAGTTGTTGATTCATTCTCACGGCCTCAAACCCCACAGCAAACGAGCTTACCATTGAGTCAAGTCGACCAACCCTTTATGATTGAGACAAATGACTAACAAAAAATGGTGAAGTGAATTGATATATCATAATTATATTCAAAATCATGTTCCAACTACCTTTTACATTTGAAGCTATATGTAGTAGTAAATATGGGGCAAGGGACATCTTCATTACCACTCCTCTCCATTTAATATCTCTACCATTGGATTTGCTTTCAAATGGAGATGGTTGGTAAATGGTAATGGAGAGACCTTTTAGCTGTAGATATGCCCGGAAATAGGCCGGAATTACAAGAGAGAATTATATACCTAATACTCCCCCTGTCCTAAATATAGGACCTAGTTGACTTTTTTGAAAAATTCTAGAAAAAAGCAAAATAAGTTAATTATAAATTGATTTACCTAATTTTTTCTCTTACACTAGTTTAATTTACCTATAAGCTAATGAATAATATAAAAAGATATCAAATATGTCATGATTAAATAACCTATTTTGCAACCTTAATCTCTCCAAAAAAAAAGTCAATTAGGTCTTATATTTAGGACCGGAGGTAGTATATTAGTTGCTCATGTGCCTACTTGTTATACAAGTAAAAAGACTTATATAGACATTAATACATTTAAGGTTGAATGAAGAAATCAATTTGAAAACCACTTGCATATTTTTTTTTCTGAAATTTAATTTTAAAAAATCTTATACGCAATAAATGTCTAGTAATTAAGCTAACTTCAATGGTCCTTAACAAGAAGTCAAATATGTATATGTACCTGAATATCAACTGGGAATCTGGAGACAGTATGGGAGAGGGCAGCATCATACATATCATATGGACGACCTTCAAAAACATCACTTAGCCTTTGCTCCCACCTGTCTAAGGCTTTTGGAGTTATGTGTGAAGCGTTTGGACCATCCACTAGTTCGTCTGTTCTTCTACACCACACTGTAATTGTTCACCCAAAAAGGAACAATAATTTATATTCTTATTATATATGAACAAACAAACATACACACACATACTTGCATCATATGGACCACTGTACTACTCATTAATTGCATATACAACTTGTTTGAGAGAGAGCAACGACACATACCATAAATCGCCCATATTGCCTTTCTTCTCTCTTCTGTCATCAATTGTGTTCCTGCAATTTGTGTTTTGAACGCGACAAATCAGCTCACACATCATAATCTCCTAAATATATACCTTTAAATAATTATTTTAATTGATTTTTCATTAAAAAATTATCTCCACTCATCAAGATATATATGTCATCATTGTGTCCTCTTTGGAATAAATAAAGAAGCTACTTCAAATTTCAAACTTAAAAGAGTAAACTAATGAACCGCCTATTAATAAATTATATATTCATTGAAAATAATCCATGAAAATGAGTGAAAAAGTAGGAAGAGTATTTCACTACAAAACACACATTTAATTAGCCACAAAATTTAGGTTCATTTGTGTAAAGATAAAATTCTGTGGCTAAATAAGATATTTCATGGGTAAATTTTTAGTAATGGTCTATTCTACTCTGTAGTTGATACACCGGTTTTCTTGTAGTGATTATACTCCCACTGTGGTTATTCTAATTGAGGTTTGCTAAACTTAGCTATTATTTTGTGTAAATTATCAAAATTAGTTTGAGCTTGAGTAGTTAGTTAGAAACTTTATAATAAGTTAAGAATATAGTACTTAAACAAAAATATGTCATATTATGAAACCTGTAACACGCTAGAGATCTTATATAAGAAACAGTACCAAGGTAAAATGTTTTGGCATATTCGGCACAGACTTCACCACAACGATCATAAGCAGAATTCAAGAGATCAGCATTATTGGAGAGATCCACAGATTGAGGAGAAGTGAAAGCATCATCATGAAGTAGGGAAGTTTTCTTTTGTTTCTTCACCAAAGCAGCTTGCTTAAGAACAACCTCATACACCCTCTCCTCGGATGATCTAGATGGATCTGCAAATACACTTGACAACGCAGAAACCACACTTCTCTGTGAAAATCTCCCACTCCCTCCACCACTACCATATCTACATGTCAACAAAGAGTTAATGGCGTTCTCTTTGGGCCCACATGTTGCCACCCAAAGAAGAACACCAGACATCTCTCTCAATATCTATTAATATAATGAAACTCAACTGATGCCTTCTTCTTCTCTCTCTTTATCTGTGCGTGCCTGTGTGTGTTTGTGTTTCTAGTTTTATCGGGGATGAAGATTATTGAGAAGGAGATAGAGAGAGTATGCGGATGGAAAGAAGATTGAAGAATAATAAGGAAAAAAGAGGATATATATGAGTGGTGTTTGAAAGTGTACGTTTATACGTATAGTGATGTAGCTAGCTAGTTGCACTTGCGCATGTGTTAGAAACGATAGGGAGAGGATTGTGATTGGAAGGTTTTGGTATGGAAGTAATCCTCTGAGGAATATGCTTAGCTCTACCTTAGCTACACATTTGTAAATGTATGGACGCTAGGCTCACACTCATCTTCACCTTGATCAACTTGTTTGTTTTTACTATTTCTCTCTCTTATTCCTACTTTTTGCTTTGTGTCTTTTGTATGATGTTATGGCGACGATTTTGTGTGATGTAGTCCACACTCTAATATTTGTTGTTTTGCTTTGTACAAAGTTGAAGTTGAATGATGGATTTGTCGTCTTCATATTCTTGTGATGGTGTTCACTTTTGCACCCCATAGTATATTTTGCACTGTTGAAAGAATCAACTTTGGTTCTTTATGCTCTTTTTTTTTAAAAAAACAAAATTATATGAAAAGACATGTATAACTATTAACTTTTAATTTTCATTAATTTTTATTCTAATTGAGCAATATTACTAGCCATGAAAGCCCATTGATTTGGATATTATTTATTCACTTCAAATTTGACATTAGCATAAACTAAAATTACATTAATTCTCTCCGAATAAAATACTCAGTCACTCTTACAGAGTTAAATCATAATATATTATGTTGATATTTTCTGTTTTAATACTTTGGTTATATTGATTACAATAAATTGAAAATAAAACCAAAATTATTTCATATATGGCGGGCATTTATTGTGCCCTTTGAGAAATTTGAGGTCGAGAAATGTATGGTGGGAATACTCCCCTCCGTTGAGGAATCATGTGGGCACCAATACGTCAATATTTTCTCACTGACAGAAATCATTCTGCACACAAAATTTTCGCATGTGCAAAAACCACTTTTATGAAAACATGGCTTTAGCCCTGTATTATCAATGGACGATGCTTGAGGTTGTTTTATTTACATGTAGCATCATGCATATGGGGTGCAGTGTAATGGCTAGTGTGAAACGTCAATTCTTTTGTTTGTGTTTGGATTCCAAGTTTTATATTTGGGTTAGTTTTTTGTTGCTTTTTATTAATTGGCCTTTTGTTCTAGTTTGTGTGTTTATTACTTATAAATTAATCAAACTTTCAAGTATATATATTTTTATTACAAAAAATTAATAATTAATTTCATCCTTCAGGTTTCATTTGTGACTATTAATTACTTAAGTTTGACCCCTGCTATTCAATCCATAAAGTTTGGTTCATTTACTAAAGGGTTAAATCATTAGCCTTGGAAGTATTTTTAGAACAAATTAGCCTCTGAAATCAAGAAAATGGGCTTAAGATTACATTATTTTTTTTTTAATTTCTCCTTCTGATATCCTGCACTTACCTCCTTTTAACTCAGAGGATTTATTGAGGGTCCATCCAGACTAATCTGGATCGAGCCAGGATACCACTAAGTATTTAACATTGTTGTGTTCCCAGAGCTCAAACTCAAAATCTCTGATTAAGTTGGTACAACCCTTTACCAGTGAACCAAGTGCTTGGTGGTATACTCAAAAGATTATTAAGTCATAAATAATGCCCAAAAGTTGTGTTTATTAAGGGAAACACTACTCATATAAGTTAGCAAAAGTATTTTCATTTTCATTTTATGAAATAAAACATTTTGATTTCATACACATTTATTTTAATTATGAAGTACAAAATCACTTAAAATAAGGTAATTACAACCCTTAAAATGTCAAATGAGATGAAAAAGGACGGGGAATAATGAAGTCTCGTGTTAGAAAGTAGCCACACATTAACGTGTGAAAATGGCCAAATTGAAGAAATTATTATAATTTGGGGTTTGTAATTGTTTATTTATTGTGCAAGATAGAGAAGGAACAGATGTTTCTCTTGCACTTTATGAATGTCCACATCCTCCTTTTGGCCCTCTTTCTTCCCAGTTTTGTGGTAAGGCAGTAAGATATGGATGAGGACAATTGTGCTATCAAAGTGGGTTATTTAGGTCCGTATTGATGTCTCACCAACACAATTTTGGTTCTAATATATATGTATATATATTGTCATAAATAAATTGGTCTGTATTCATGTCACCAACAAAAGCGGGTTTATATTCATTTCATGTTTAGTATATTCTTTCACAAAACTATGTATTCTTGAATATGGTATATAATAAGTTCAATTTTATCAAATCTCAAAATGAATATAAGACAATCGGTGTGTCTTAAATTAATTATGTTTATAACTTCAACAATTAGATCAGTGGGGTTGTTCCAGCTTAACCACGGATCTTAAGTTTGAGATGTGAGAATGCAACATCCTATAGTATATAAGCTAAAGATGTACGCCAATGTTAATACTGTCATGACTCAAATCTAAATATGAGAAAAATTTTGATCAAACTTACCTTTATATACGACCAGAGACTAAAGTGGTATATATCAATTGATTCGACTGATGATTAACATGGAAGGTAAAAGCTAGTCATCAATGAATATATAAATTTACTGATGCATAGTGGTGTTTTATCAACGAAATTATTATCTTCGTTGCCAAAAACGGAAATTTTATTTTTGGTGGCCTTAAATAAGATACCTTTATTAAAATCTGAGAAAAAAAAATACAATAAAAGTCAGTTTTATTAAAATAAGAAATATTACATGGAACAATCCAAGTTTGAGCCTCAGTAGTCTCAATGACTTGGAAATATTACATGGGTAGGGTGTGTTTCACTCGACTTGTGGAAAATTGACTTATTTTAAGCTAAATATTTTTAAGTCGAAAATAAGCTTCAGGTTGACTTATTTTTTATGTTTGGTTGAACTCTGAAAAAAGTGACTTAATTTCCCATTTGACTTATAAAGATGTTTTGATGACTTTTTGTTTAAAAGAGGTTTATTTTTAAGATAACTTATTTTTAAGTCATGTAGAAAAATAAGCTGGTTTTTTTTCTGAAATAAGTTGCCCAAAGTGGCTTATGAATAAGCTGACTTATTTAAAATAATCTGAATGAAAAATAAGTCCTACCAAACATAGAAAAAAGTCACACACCTACAATAAGCTGACTTATTTTTCAAAAAAAAGTCCGGTTAAACACAAAAGCGTAGGTAAAACACGTCCACATTGCCCAATTTGGACTCAAAATGGAACCAGAATATGTTTTAATTACATGCAAAGTTACAAATATCAAAGCTCGCAGAAAGATTCTCCAAACACTTCGGCCGTTTTTTCCGTCTGAAATCACTTGGGCCTGAGTGACCAAAACATAAGCAGAAAAAGCTTGCAGAAAGGTGAAACACAAGCACATAGCCCAATTTGGACTCAAAATGGAACCAGAATATGTTTTAATTACATGCAAAGTTACAAATATCAAAGCTCGCAGAAAGATTCTCCAAACACTTCGGCCGTTTTTTCCGTCTGAAATCACTTGGGCCTGAGTGACCAAAACATAAGCAGAAAAAGCTTGCAGAAAGGTGAAACACAAGCACATAGCCCAATTTGGACTCAAAATGGAAAAAGAATATGCTTTTTTGTTTAATTTCGGATTTTCAATCCGTTATCCTGCGGCATAACATCTTTCAAGAACATCAACAACCCTAAACTAATTTGAATCACAAATTTTGGCACCTTGATGGGTAGAAAAATTGGCCAAGAGTTTTAATATGTTTCATATTTAAGCAGAGATCAAACCTTTGGACTTTATTAAAGTTGAATGAGTCCCTTACCACTCAACCAAATGTTCACTGGTTAAGCGATTGAACCAGAATATGCTTTAACTACATGCAAAAGTTGCAAACATCAAACAAACATTAAAATAAGTTTGTAGTTGATGTATACTCCATCAATATGTTTCCTAATATAAGATATAATTCATTTTTTCAGAAAATCTCTTTTTTAATTATGAGATGTCATAATTATGAAATTTTTTCAAAAAATCTCTATGAAACTAAATAAGTTACTTATAAATTTTTATAGAATTTTTTTCTTCAAACTATGTTGATTGACTTATAAGTTAATATATGATCTATATAATATGTCATATATTTTTTAATTAACTAATTTATCAAACTTCCTTAATATCTAAAAAACAAAATTAAGGGAGCTAGTAAGACTCATACTTCAAGTGATATATATATATAGCCACCACGCAAAATAACGTAAGGCTTGGATAGAGTCAATCGATAAAGTTGTCTTAATGTTTATATTAATATTTTTCAACATAGATTGCCGCTCATTTAAAATAAAATTATTCCATTATAAGTTTATCAAACCGACAAAACCTACATTAAACAAATAATTAAAATGTGAATCGGACGGCATATATGTATGGCTTAATTAGAGTCAATTGAAAAGACTTTTTTTCATGCTTATATTAATATTTTCCAATTTAGATTACCCATTTGAAATAAATCTTTCCCACTATAAGTTTATCAAACCAATAAATAAGTTCATGCGTCATGCCTCCCAAGCCCAAAAACAAACTTTTTACGAGACGGATTGCCGTGAAAAATAAACTTATAGTTGATGTGTACTCCATCAAAATGTTTCCTTATATAAGATCCAATCAATTTTTATTTTTGGAAAATCTCTATGAAGATAAATAAGTTACTTATAAATTAATTTATCTAAATTTTCTTGGGAAAACTAATTACAAGTCTCTTGTAAGGGACATAATATAGAAAAAGTCTCCACATCTGATCTTCAGAATATATTAAAGTGAGGTCCCTTGGGACTTCACTTTAATCTCTCAAGTTATGGGAACTTTTTCTATATTATGTCCCTTACAAGGGACCTATAATTAATTTTCACAATTTTCTTCAAACTTTGTTGATTGACTTATAAGTTAATTTAATATAATAATACACCATATATTTTATAGTTAAGTAATTTATTTAACTTTCATAATATCTAAAAAAATACTTCATCTGATCCTAAATATAAGACCAAAATGACTTGTATTGGAAAATAATAAGAAAGGTAAACAAGCAGGTTATAATTGGTTTAACCCTTTTTATCTTCAAACTAATTTATTTGACATATATACCAATACATAATTAATTTCACAATATATCAAATATATATTAAGATTAACTAACATATCTTGCTTCTCCAATCTTAAAAAAAGTCAAAAGATCTTATATTTTAGGATTGGAATAGTGAGGGAGTAACAAAATTAAGGTAGCTAGTAAGACTCATACTTCAAGCTGAAAATGATATAACTATAGCCATCACACAAAAGTAAAATTACAAGATGATGTAACACTTTTATTCAAACCACAGTACACATGGCAGACAATACACGTTAACAATATTAACAAGTACACCCACATGCACATATAATATAACGTCCATACTATTTCTTAATGAACAAGATAATCCCAAGTCAAGGGCCTAAACACATGACCAGCCTCATTCTCTATATTCTCCAACTGCCCCTTCTGAAGATGCATGTAAACCACCCAATCTCCCTTCCCTGCCGGACTTGGCATCGGCATCACATATCCGGCGTTACCGCCCCACGGAAAATGGTACGACCCGAACACCGGCCTGCCCCACCCGAAATCCACCTTCTCCTCCGGAAACCTCTGCCCTGAAGACACCACAAAAGCCACTGGCTCCTCCTCTCCCTCCTCTTCACCACCACCTACATATATACTTGCCACTGCCCCACCGGGCCGGTGGGCCTCGACCCAATCAACAAGCCCAAGAAAATGGGCCTCCGTTACAGCATCCTCCAAAAAGCCATGCACTTCATCAGCCACATTACTCAAGGGCATTTCCGTCAATTCACTTGCCATTTTTTCACCATACGGTATTGAAAGAACGTTACCGAAATATGATCCCATTAGGGAGGCTCTTTGTTTGTCACTACCATTGATAAGTCTTCCCCTACCATCCACTACAATGCCCATTTTTGTATTGACCCTTTTGCCCTTGGTGCTCCCAGCAACCATCTTCCACAAGTATGCACAAAAGGACTCCAACTTTGTTTTCTTCATGCCGTCACTGGACACTTTTGAGTTTGCTAGTGATTGAATGTTGGTAAGTTGGTCTGAGGTGATGTGGTAGATCCGACTGATGACCGGGTCGGGTTCAGGCCCGGACCCGGGTTGTTTGGGAGGAGGGAGTTTGGAGACTGGGACGTACATTTTGTCTATGGAGGGGTGGTAGTGGCCGGGCCTCCGTGGGCCGAAGAGAGATCGCCTGAAACACGGCCTGGAGATGGTGGGCTGGGCCGATTGGGCCTGCTCAGCCCAAGAGACGAGGAACATGTTGGCGGAGTATGCATCGGCTATACGGTGGTCAAAGGAGCATGCCACTATTAAACCACCACATTTGAGGAATGTAGCCTGCAAATGCATGTGTAGATTTCATATTTAATGATTGAGGATAATATTCTTGCATGCAAATGCATCCAAATAAAACAAGTTGTTCATTTTTTTTTTGAAGGATGGTAACCTAAAAATGTTATTTAATTTTTTATCAGAAAAAAAATTATTTAATCATAACCTTTCTGTTATATATTTTTATATTATATATTACGCCCTCCCTCCTTAAACATTAATCTACTTTGTTTTTTTTTAAAAAAAAATTAAAATTGCAAAATTGATTGCTTTAAAATTGTCTAAATTTTTGTTCTCAAAATTAGTTTATTCTTTTTTTTTATACAAAAAATTAGTTTATTCTAATCATAAACTAACATATATTGTAATTACTTTTGTCATATGTTAAAATTTAGTGCTCTAGTTTGCTTCGCAAAAAAGTTAAAGTGGATTTATAGTTAGGGAGGGAGTTACTTATAAGTCATACTAACTATTTTGTATAAAAAGAATTCAGTCAAATTAGTTTTGAATTTTTTATTAAGTTTTCTTATGATTTTGTAAAAAAGTACAAGGTCACAAATTTAAAATCGCAGTCCCACTGCACCAAGAAGTGTATATATATAGAACAGTATATACTACTATCATATACCAATGTAACTTGCTGATTTAAAAACTACTTTTTATTATTTAAACAACGAAATTAGTATTAGTTTGTATGGTCAAAAAAAGATTAGTTTGCATTAAATATTGGGGAAAATAATCATAGGTCTCACATGAAAAATTGGTTAAGATGATGTCCCATGTAATTAATTGAGGGTTTTCTTAGAAAATTGTGAATGTCAACCAAAAGTTATAATAGTTTATTCTTTTTTCTGAATAGAAGCAAAATGATATATTAGTTATAGCATTCGTATATAAGCTTAAAAAAGATAAATATTTAATCCCCTAATACAGTTGGGGATTGACTCTAAATATAAAGTATTGACACTACTAAAGACTGAAAGTAAAGAAACAATATCCCTGCTAATGATATCATTGGAGTTACGTTGCTCAGAAGGATTGAAGAGAAGGCAATCTTTTTCTTAACAGAGATCAGTGTAAGATCCTGCTTTTCAGCAAAAAAATGACTGAGTTATAATAGTTTATTCGAAAGTTATTAGTGCCCAATAACTTTTGATTTCATTTGACATAAAATAGAAAGTTAGTTTTAGCATAACGATTACACTTTTTAAACTCTTATTAAGTTCCGATTTTTCGTATGACAACAAAAACCTTAGACATGACAACTTCGTGGGACCACAGTTGAATTATGGAAATTCGTGTGACCTTAACTTAATTAAGTTTATTTCATATGGCCTATGGTTAATTTTCCCAAAAATATTTGTCACTGATTAATAACAACTTTCAATATTAAAAAGAAACTGTAAAATTGAATATATCTATATATGCATAGCTCTTTTTTGAGTTAAATCATTTGGAAGAATCCGTCCAAATATATACCGATCATGAAAAAATTGAGATTTTTAAAAACATGTTTCATTTTTTGTTATTTAATTATGTTATAATTGTATTCATTAAGAGTATAACAGTTTGAATATGTAAAACATGTGATTATTAAACAGGATTTCAAAAAATTTGAACTTTACAAGGCCTAATACTTTTTCCCAAATAATAAAATACAATGAAATGAAAATTGATTGAAATCATAAAGTACAAACATAATAAATTTTTATAATAGTCTCAATAAATTGGTCAATTAGGATTCTACTAGGAATATGAAAACAAAAGTAAAATATTGCTTTTGACAAAGGGAAAATGACAAATAAATACCTCCAAATATGCAAAAGGACAAGTAAGGAACTCAAACTTCCAAAAGTACAAGTAAGGAACTCTGAATTCCAAAAGGACAATTAAGGAATCTGACAATTGTTAATCCTTATGTTCCAGTTGTTAATAGCTATGTTTCAGTTGTTATTTTTTCTATTTGAGAATTTGAGTTCCTTACTTGTGCTTTTGGAAGTTTGAGTTCCTTACTTGTCCTTTTGGACATTCGGAGGTATTTATTTGTCATTTTCCCTTTGACAAACCTGCCCCTGACTAAATCAAATTATGTGTTGTATGTATATATGGAGAATATGTCATAGTTACTTTTGTTTGTGGTACGGTTATGTTACGGAACTGCCATCATTTCATCATCAACAACTCGGCCACCGTTCTTCTTGTATTTTCTATCACTAAGTTTAATTGTCAATTCAATATTTAATGTTTATAATCAGCTTGTATCTTCATTTTGGGGGTTCTATATATATTTTCAGATTATATAAATTTTTCTTCTAAATTTATTTTTGTCTAAAACGCTAATTTATATAGTTTGATGAATACTGGAACAATTTTATCCTTCATATGACCAAATTAAAGCCTATAATTTATAAAACTATTAGAACCAAATGTAAAGTAAGAAAATATTCTGAGAATGAACATAAAAAAACAGAGAGAGAGAAAGAGAGTACTTTCTATTTTTAAATGGTTCAACAAATTTCTTAAGAAAAATCTTTAGTAACGAGTAAAGCGTATTATGGCAATGTTAGAGAATTATCCATTATATTCCATTTTTTTGGACAGAAATTATATGCCAGATTAAAGGTCATCATCATCACTTCTTTATTTTGCTGCTGGGATAACATAATAAAATCACGTTATATGAATTATGGTTAGATTGAATTAATCATAATTAGGCTCTAACCTGGTTTGACCCTATCCATGATTCACACATGGTCCTAATAACAATAGTATATGTGCACAATCATTGGTAAGAAGAGTCTCGATAGAATGATTATATAAGCAGTAACTACTAAGACAGCTTTACTTGAAAAATATTCTTTTCGTAGTGTTTCATTCAGGCAAGTTTAATAACTTAATAATTCAAAGATCCCGCGGGTCAGATAAGATGACTTGTCGTGTCCAAAATCCCAACATTATTATCATTATTATTTCAATGAAAATGTAGTAAGTATTTTTTAAGACAATATCATAATACAATAAGTCTACGATCTATAAGCTAAAAGAATAAAGTATTTATAAGAATTATATGTAGAGTCCAAACTTCAAAACCGTTCCGACGTAACCAAATAAAAACTTATAATGATATTATTGTAAAATGCCAAATTGTCTGATAATCTAATTAATAACAAGGCATAGATGAGACCAACAGCTTGTAACCAAATGACACCACACATAATCTAATTCTACACATAAGTTGTTTTTAGACACATCATGTACTCCTCATATGTATTATAATCAAATAGTTAGTTTTGCTTTCTTTATAACCCTAAACTATTCAACTACATCTTATATATATCTAGTATTGTTTTGTCAAACATATGAAGTTTAGAGTGTGAATTCTTTTCACATACATCATATTGTATAATAGATGTAAGGTTTTAAAAATACTCATTTTATTTACGATTTATTAGGTAAATAAACCAATTCAAAAAAACTAAGTTCCTCCATAAGAGATTACCCCACGATTTTAATTTTAAGGGTTGAAGATGATGACATATTAATCATTATATATTATAATTAGGATTATATGTGTTTCCTTATATGGTTAACACGATCGCCATTCTTGTGATAAGAATAGTAATTAATATTTTTTTAACTTTACAATCAATGATTACATGTACGCATAATAGATCATAGTTAAAGATGTCACCTGAATAGCAAGCACACCATGTTTCTTATGAGGAACAAGCTTGCCTTCAATGGATTCATCAGGATTATACAAGTTGATACTTGTAAGCTCCACATCAGCCTCAGCCTCCAGAAAATCAACCCCGCGGTTATTACAGAGCACTTCCGGTTCGCCGGACGAGTTTGTAACAACCTCGCCGGCCAAGGAGTAATAGGAAACAAGAGCCTCAGACAAACCCTTCTTCAGTGCCCCAACAACGGCCGCCCGGGTAGTGGCGGCCGGTTTTTTGTAGCAAAAGAAAACTCCAACGTCTAGGGGTGGTAGAAGGAGGTCAAGATTAGATAGAGAAAGCCAATGCTCTTGTAAAGGCAACACTGCAGCCACCACCTCCTCCTTCATCACTTTCACCTTAAAGTTTTTCTCCTCCACCGCCCTATAACCTTCACTGCCCATTGTGGTGATCAGAATAATAATTAGGGTTAATAAGTTCGATGTTATCTATGAAGAGAAAAGATGTTATCTTTGCATGGATTTATAGTCTTTAAACCATAGAGAGAGAGAGAGAGGGATAAATAATATATACTTAAATAATATAATATAATAATATATTACTTTGGAGTTGGTGGTTTGTCGTTTCGATGTGGTCCTAGCAACTATCTAAGAGGAATTTTGAGCATTATATGGAGTAAGTATTTTAATAATGACAATAGTGAAACTTGATGTTAATGTTTAACAGGAATATATTGTAATATCTGTTATTTCTAATGTGAATGTCGCGTTTTTCAAATATAAATACATTAAAATTCTGATAAGGTTTTTCAAGTATTTGTTTCATTTATAGCGTGTGTGGTGTGTACGAACTATACGTACCGGTCAATCATATAAAAAGGTACTTAGTAGTTTCGTAGTTACGTAGAGTGGATGAGTAATGCATTTGGTTGAGGAGGTTATAAGATTAGTAACTACAAGTTGTGTTTGTTTTCTATATGACTTGCATATGCGACTATCAGTGAAAGATGCCTATTCTGATTCCATTTTTTTCCCACTTGGATCTCGTTTTCTCCGCCTCCATAGCCAAGCTAGCATTCTCTACTCATTTATCTAATTAATTTAATTAGATTAAATATATTGGTTAATTTAATTAATATGACATGTTTTTTATCACCTAAGACATACATCATATAGTCATCTTTTTAATGGGAAAAATACAAATAAATACATTCCAATTTCACAATTTCATATTGATCACTTTGATTTGTTAATAATTGTTAATGTTTATTTTTTTATAATATAATTGTTAATGTCTATTTTTTTAAAATATAATTGTTAATGTCTATGTTGATTTTGTTATTGCCTATCCTGAAGTTATTATTGAGATTCTAAAATTGGAAGAGATTTATTTGTCATTTTCCCTTTTTATAGTTCCATCGCTTTCTTTTGATTATTGTTGAGTGAAATTTGAAAAAAATGAATAAAAAAAAATACATAATTTCCTATATTTATGATAAGATCAACTCTTCAATCATATCTTATATCTACAACTTGAGATGTAGATTTTAACTCTTTCCCCTGTTTTTGATAAACCCACACCATTATTATGCCCATGGGCTTCCAACCTTCCAACCGTGTTTTTCTTTCTTTCTTTTTTTACATAGAGCTCTGGTATTCTACATCCTTTGAGTGCAGACTAATCCGGAGTTGCCCCATTGTTGAGACTTCCCAGGGTTCGAACACAAGACCTGACGGGTACACAACACCTTACTCTCCCCTTTCAACCAGCGTGTCAAGCTCGCTTGGCCCATCCGTGTTTTTCATATAGGGGAATTTAGGACATTGAGTAATAGGAATATTAAGTTATATTTTGTATTATTATTTGGCGCGGGCCCATGTCGATAAGTTCAAGACAAAAATTATCTGTACATATAATCCAACTAATGTTAGGTTAGCTTAGGTCAAATAGTTGAGATATTAACGGATGTTAAGCCTTGATCAACTCTCATTATTTACAAGACTATTTGTCAAATACACACACACACACATTATATAAAGGAAATAGAGTCCTTCACCTTAGTCTAATAATGTCTTGCTTGATAGCATGATTTTTTTTACGAAACTGACAGTGAAACTCAAAGTGAATATAGAAGCGCAAGTATGCAGAACAGGTCCTGTGAGTTGTAGAAGAGGTTTGGTACGAGAGAATGGTGAGACATACACACACACCTACATGAAAATATACTAATGCCCTCCACAACAAAGGGAAAAACCTTTCTCAATCAGAGCACTGAGAACAATTCTTCATTTGCGTCTTATACGTTATTCTTTTTTTTTTATACATATCTTACACATTATTCTTAATTACAATTATGTATCGATTTCACAAATTTACATTATCCAAAGTCAAAAGTGTTCGAAAACTAAGCTCGAATGTTACTTATCAACTTCAGGGGGGAAACCATTTTAATTAACAGGGAACATGGCCCCGATAGATTGCTTCAATTCCTCTTCCAAATGTCGCATTCTGAACTCAAGAATAGTACCACTTTTAAATTAAGGATATAGTAACTTATTAATTAGTATTTTAACATTAGAAACTGTAAGCTTGGATCACTTGTTATTGTTGTGTGTGTGCATATTAGTCAGACACAGTTTTATTGTAGTAGTGTGTGTGTGTGTGTAAAATAAAGATTTTGCAATTTCATTGACTTTTTATGAAGAATGAATAATTTATTAGATATTATTTTATTTCTGTAGGCGTATGTGGTTTGGTATGACTGTTCAAAAAGGATCATTATAATGTTTGAGTTAGCTTAGTAGGGGCAAGTGGCTAAACCCATATTCGTAGATTATATATGGAACAGATCAGATAGAGAGAGAACTGAAAACCGGACTGGACCAGCCGAATTGAACCTGGCATGGTGCCTAGTCCGAGCTAGTCCGGTTTATATCTTAAACAAACCTAATTTCAGTTCTTTGGGTTTCGTTTCTTGATTATGGCACCTACAATTTATTAATTTATTGCTTATGGTTCTGCAACACTTGATGGCACGGTTGATCTTTAGTTTCATAAAAATAAAATCTGGTTTGACTCACTGATTGTTGCTTTGGAAATATCTGAACTATGGCACAAGCAAGGTGAAAGCCAGCAGATCGGGAAAAGTATTGGAGAAAAGGAGACTTGTGTGATGGAGAGATTACACAAGTATAGAAAGGGAAGGAGGAAGAGTGCATGGGAAAAGAGTGGGAGGAAGGAGAGACGGCATTAGAGGTGGTTAAATGGAGAGATTATTGGAACTTACACGTGACAATGAGTGGTGAACTGGTTGTACTGGTTCTATTGCATTGGAGGTAAGTATGACTCTTAATATAACACCGTCGTGAACAAGTTAGTTCGTTGGATCCATATGTCTATATTATCGACAATGTATCTTAGGGGAATAGGATATATGAAATTTTTTTTCGTTGTAAATGTATGCTATAGTTGAATTGTCAATTTTTGGATTCTAATTAAACACAATACTTCATCTACTTTACCTTTTTAAATGTATAATTTTTTCTTAATCTGTTTTTTTATTTGTGTATATATATTATAAATGGAGAAATGTCCACATTCATAGTTTGACGGTGTTTATTTCAATAGCATACATAATAGTCAAACTCATACTTAGCAAAAGATACCACTATGTCCGGCCAAACTAAATGATAAGAATTTGAGACTAGCTACACGATTTTTATTGGCGCTCTTAAAAATTCTCGTCTACTCAGCAACTTAAATAATCAGTCTAAGAAAAAAACAACTTACATAGTCATGCCTCTCCACAACTTAATAGATACTTCATCCGGTCCCTAATGTAGGAGCAAGCCGTAAAAAAAACGCTTCTTAAGAAAACATGTGAATGTTAGTTGGGTGTCTGGAGTTAATGCTTCTTTTCCAAAATTGCCCATATTTATTATGGTACTTTTAAGAGAGAGAAATACATAAACATTAATAAATATGAAAGAGAGTTAGGGGTAAAGTAGGAAAAAATGCATTAAATGAGGAGAGAATATGAGGTGAGCTCTTACATTAGGGACCAAAACCATTCAAATTTTGGGCTCTTACATTAGGGACCGGAGGGAGTACAAAACTTCTATAAATTTTAGGGCTGGTTTGGTTGGATGGAATGAGATGGAAATGAAAATAAGTGTAAGGGGTAAAGATGGAAAGTAGAGGTAAATTAGATAATGATAAGAAAGTAAAGTTTATGGGGCCCAAAAAAAGAGTGAGATGGATAGAGAAAATTTGTGGGCCCCGAATATAAGTTACTATTTTCATTTCTTCAATTCATTTCAATTTCTCAATTTATGCCCACCAAACGGGCCCTTAGGGTTCGTGTGGTTGTAAGAAATGAAAGGTAATGACTAAAATGGAAATGTAAGGAAATGACTGAAATTGAGGGAAAATAAATGAAAACTGACTTTTGACACATAAAAAGAAGGAAAAAACTTACCTCCATTTTGTCCATTTCCCCAATCAAAATTTGACATACGTCCAATTAAACACATCACCCTCTCTTTCTTTTCTCTCTCCTCCACCTCATCTCCACCACATCATTCCTAAATCCTATTCCCAAATGAAAAAAAAAAATGATCTCCCTCCTCCCATAACAATCGCAATTGGTAGATCAATTTATCAATCACAACAAACTTCAAGGGGCACTCAATTAATCAATCACAACGCTGCTTGGCAAGGTTCCTTGCCAACTTCAAGGATTCTTCCTTTGCAATATAACAAAAACAGCAGATCTAAACTTCCTTTTCTTCAATATAACAAAAAAACTTACTGTGAAAATTAAACCATAAGAACAGAAACCACTTATTCCCTCTTTTGCAACATCTTCTACATATTGATGTGGTGGAGGATGGCCGCCGATTGGAGATCGGAGAAACCAAGAAGCCGCCGATTGCTATGGGGATTGGAGGAGGGAGATGGATTTTTATTTTTTAAAATTTGGGAATTTGGGAATAGGGTTTGGGAATGATGTGGTGGAGATGAGGTGGAGGAGAGAGAAAAGAAAGAGAGGGTGATGTGTTTAATTGAATATGTGTCAAATTTTGATTGGGGAAATGGACAAAATGTAGGTAAGGAAATGGAGGTAAGTTTTTTTAAAAAGAATTAAATTGTAATAAAATTTTTTTAGAGATATGTGTAAATGAGCATATTGCCCTTAATGATTATTTATTAAGAAAAATTATAGTTAAATTTTAAAAATGAATAACTAACACAATATATAATTTTCAAATATATTTAAATTAATGAAAAGTTAAAAGTATAACTGTTTTTCAGAAAAATGGTCCTATATTTAATAAGTAAACAATAAAAAATAATAAAGAAATAAATATATATAAAAAATGGTAAAATTACATTATTTTACCAAAAAGTGAACATCTAGATTATCTCAACTTGTTAGATTTATAAAATTTGAATTATATAAACAATTTGTACTTATCAGGTGACTAAATAATGAATGAAATGTGACTTCAAAATATAAATAACCAAAAACATGAATCAAACAAAAATGAAGGAGAAATAAGGAGGAAATTTATATGCACTTTGACATGATTGTCTGAATACATTAAGTTACATTTTAATGTAACTTAGTAAACACAACAAGCAGTTAAAATCGATTGTAATTAGCTAAACTCAAATGTAATATGTTAAAATCTATTGTAACTACCTAAAATCGAATGTAAGCCGTTAAAATCTATATTGTAACTATTTAAAATCGAATGAATTTGTAAATCAGAGTTTAGCCCTGGACAAGACTTGTGATTATCCTATTAAAAAGGAACAGGGAAAAGGCACTTGTTTCGTAGAAGGAGAGGTAAACGAAATTTGCACAAGTGTCTTGAGGGGTGTAGATAGAAAAGCAGCAGTGTCTAAAGCAACAAAAAGCTACAACTAATAATAAACAACAAAAGTTGTCATCTAGATTAAGCTAACATCTTCTCCCCGCTTTGACGGACTTCCTCTTCCTGGTGACCATCTTTTTTTCTGACCCATATAAAACTCACAGCTCCTTTTTTACTATAACTTTTAATTTAATTAGAGGGCATTTTGGAATTGCACTTCTCATTTAGCGCCTGAATTGATGATCCCACCGTTTTTTGTGGGAATATACGTTCACGCGTCTGAGTGAATTGAACTTGTGTGGGTAATAGATTTGTATTTTATTCAGTGCGTCAAATGTACACACACCGATGGAAAAATGTCCCTGATTTCTGTTTCTAAGGCAACATTTCGGAACACGAAGTGGACCCCTAGAAATGTTTATTTTGAGTCAAATGAAAAGGATAAGTAATAGGGTAATGGACCTAATCTACCATCCAAGTAACCACCCAGGAGCACTGGGCACCCTGAACTAACAACAGACCCATATCTACACTCGAAGTAACCAAAGTGGTTAAAAAATACCCCAAGTAGACGGTCAATCACGTGTGACCGTTAGTCTGCACATGTGGCAGCCACGTGGGTTAAATTTTTACCACGTAGGATAAGGGTAATGGACCTAATCTACCCTCCAAGTAACCACCCAGGAGCACTGGGCACCCTGAACTAACATCAGACTCATATTTACACTCAAAGTAACTAAAATGTTTAAAAAATACTCTCAGTGGAAGGTCAATCACGTTTGACCATTAATCTCCTCATGTGGCCGTCACGTGGGTCAAAAAAACAATTCCCTTTGAGGGTGGGGCGGTGGTTGTGTTGGGGGGGAGGGGGTGAGGCTATTTGGAAGTGATAAGGAGAGAGGAGAGAGAATTGTATTTTTATTTTATGTTAGCCCCACATGACAGATTAACGGTCAAACGTGATTGACTGTCAACTCGGGGTATTTTTTAAACACTTTGGTTACTTTGAGTGTAATTATGAGACTGTTGTTAGTTCAGGGTGCCCAATGCTCCTGGGTGGTTACTTGGAGGGTAGATTAGGTCCATTACCCTTATCTTACGTGGCAAAAATTTAACCCATGTGGCGGCTACATAGGCAGACTAACGGTCAAACGTGATTGGCCGTCCACTTGGGGTATTTTTTAACCACTTTGGTTACTTCGAGTGTAGATATGAGTCTGTTGTTAGTTCAGGGTGCCCAGTGCTCCTGGGTGGTTAGTTGAAGGGTAGATTAGGTCCATTACCCTAAGTAATATTATTCATAAATTTTTTTTTCAAATAAATTTATTGGTTAGGATATATATTAAAATTCCAATACCATTTATGTATGATCAATAAATATTTTTAAATAAGTGGGCTATTCTACTAAGAGTTATGATACGCAAGTTTAATTTTTATTCAACCATTTGATATTTGACACTACTGATCCCATTTATTGAAGAAGTACAAAAATTTTAAAATAAAAAACTATCCAGTTCAAAAGAATAGAAAAATATTGTTTTAATTTGAAGAATAAAAATCACACAAATTTAAAAGAACATAAGTTTATATAATTATTAATTAATAGTTAAGTTGAGTCTAGTTAATTAGTCATGATCCCATTTGATGCATATGATGCAAAGAGGAAAAGAAAAAGCATATGTTGACAAAAACATAAATTTTAACTAAGAAAAATAATTGTAATCATAAATAAAAGTAAATAAATATTACATATAACAAATAAATAACAATAACAACTGCATATTTTTACATAATAGATATTAAGAAAATATTTATGTCAAATTGTTTATATCTCCATTATTTGAATTTCCCAAATTACACATGACCATATGTCCTTATTTTTCTTATGTAGATTTGTAGTCAAATATTAGATGATAGTCTACCTCTTATTATAAATTTGACTTTTTTAGAAAAATTTTAAGGATGTAAAATTAATCATAATTTTCTATAGTTATCTTTTCCTCAAAATTAAGTACGTGCTGCATATATGTTATAATTTAGTATGGTATAATTGATTTCCTTTAGATTAAAAAAAAGTTAAAATGAATTTATATTAAAGATCAGAGTACTATTTCAAAACTATGATATACATATGATGTCAAGAGAGAGAGAGAGAGAGAGAGAGAGAGAGAGAGAGAGAGAGAGAGAGAGAGAGAGAATTAATAAAAAGAACCTGATCTAATCTAAGTATACATAATAGTACATGCATGGTCCACCGCCACTACCACAATAATATTAGTAATGATGGAAGCATTATTTTTTATCATCGAGATATATGCGAAACGAAGTCTTGTAAAATTGTAACAGCTCTTGATGAAATATATAAATATTATATGTGTATATATATATATATACACACATACGAATTATATAGGGGAATTTGCACTGTAGTCCCTGGTAAGGGAAATTAATACTGGAAGGTCCCAATACATTCCAAAATAATTATAAAGTCCCAGGGAACCTTTCCTGCAATTGTTTGCTTATCTTCAATGACCATTTTGCCCTCATACGATGAAAGCATAGTCCCCTGAAGGGACCGGCCAGTGAGATGACAACCATCTTTAATGAGGGCAAAATGGTCATTGAAAAACAAACAATTGCAGGAAAGGGCCCCTGGGACTTTATAATTATTTTGGAATGTATTGGGACCTTCCAGTATTAATTTCCCTTACCAGGGACTAAAGTGCAAATTCCCCAATTATATATGTCAGGTATTGGTAAAAAAAAAAAAAGAATTATATATGTCAGGTTAAATACACACAAATATATATGAATTTGAACAAATAATTACATGTTGATGGTGTTACAATCTCATTAATATCTATGCACATTTACCCATGATTTAAAATATGAATTGATTCATTAATTAATGACCTTCCAAAAAATGTTACAGTATTCTATTTCGGATTATTAAATCTAAAATAATAAATAGAGTGATTTTAGGTAATACTCCTACTTTACCAATAAATTAAAGTTATAATTGCTATATATAGTTTATATACCCTGTGTTCCGATCCATGTCATGTCAGTATATAATTTTTATTTTTGGCTGACACGGTACATTAATACTACTATAGAACAAGCGTTGTTGACTAAAATTAACATAACACAAGTTGACATTGCTTATATAGTACTAGCTTCGTTCCTAAATATAAGATCACTTTGGCTAATTTGGAGAGATTAAAGAAGACTTTCCAATGAATTAGGATTACATGATCTTCCCAAAATACCCGTCACTTAAATTTAAAAGACAAATAGGGATTTGAGAGAGAAGTGAGGGAGCTAAGCAGTATAGAGGTAATTTGGACCAAAATTGAGACAAAATAGAAAGTGATCTTATATTTAGGAACTTGTCCACTTCCCCAAAGTGATCTTATATTAAGGAACGAAGGGAGTACTTACGTAAAGACTTCAACCCTATTTAGCTTGTACACACGTATGTATGAAAAATATTATCACTGCACGTACATTTTAACTTTCAACCAAAAAACAATTGACCAAATAAAAGAATATATATACTATAATCAACAACCCATGCATTTGTGCGCGCGCGCACACACATTTAACTTGTTGAATTGTACTGTTATAAAATGTAGGACATTTAATTACAAAGAATTAGACGAAAGTACCTTTAACTTTTGTTTTAGTTTGAACATTTACAAAGGTCTTAGTACTTCTTTTACTTCATTACAAATGTGACATGCTACTGAGAAACGTCATGCGCTTAGCAACCCGTTCAATTTTTAAGATAAAAATACAGGGAAAGAATAACTAAATCACAAATAAATCTTTTCGTTCTTAAATATAAAATCGCTTTAAGTTTTCATTTTGTTCCTAAATTTGAGCAACGACTTTCTAATTTTTCTCATTTTTTTCCAAATTAACCGTAATAATCTTATCTATAATAATAAACAAGCAAGAGAGGGAGGGGGAGAACAAAGGTATATATATATTTAGGACAAATTAGTAATATCATGTTCTAATAATTACCTTAACTAACATTATTAATCTAATCAAATTTGTGATTTTATATTTACGAATGAAGGGAGTATGAATTAATTCCATACATTCAATGGCTCTTTAAAAACATCAATCACAACCACTCAGAGTTGCAGAGTAGTTGATCGATAACAAGTCATTTAATATCATCCAAGTTTAATGATTGCTTGAAACCTGAATGTGATTAGTTTTTATATTTGGTACATAATTGTAATCTTCCCAAATATATCACGCAACTATATAGACTCAAACGTAAATGTTGAAATTCTATAGTAAGCATGGTTAATTAAAAAAGTTAATGAATTTATTACTAAAAATGACCTTTTGGAAGTGATTATTATATTAGAATTGGTATTCATCTCATTTGGGTCGACTCTCTTAAGTTGACTCTATCCTCTCTCCCTCCCACCTCTCTAGCTTTTTGGGTGGTAGTGAGATATTTTCTTTTGTCATTACGGGTTTTTTCATCGGTGTTTCCTTCCCCAGTTAATGCCGGGGAAGGAAACGTCTGTAACTTAATTTCATCAGTCTGCTTTCACGTTTCTTTCGTTTTCAAATGATTTGGTGGCATGTCTATGCTGAAATAAATTGGACTGGGAGTTTCGACAACAATAGGAATTTCTTCTACCAAATCTTCATCTTATGTATTAGTTTTGTGAGTATGTTTGTTTCTATGAGATGTACTCATGGAGGTTTTTTAAAAACCAAATTGATTGGTTTATTGCCGGTAAGAGGTGTGGATTCTTTGGGATGGTTCTTCGAATAACCACTACTAAATGATTTTCCTACCGGTGACAGTTCTTTTCTACCCTCAAATTCTCATGAAGGAATAATGATGAAGAAGACAGTAGAGTTTTTGCGAGGGCGGTGACTCACTCATAGCTGGGTTTCTATGTATTGTCATTTGAATTTTCTTTTTACAGACATACTCCCTCCGGTCCTAAATATAAGACCTAATTGACTTTTTCTGGAAAATCCAATAAAAACAAAATAAGTTAATTATAAATTGATTTACCTAATTTTTTTCCCTTCAACTAGTTTACTATAAACTAATGGATAATCTAAAAATATATCAAATATGTTATCATTTAATAACCTATTTCGCAACCTTAATCTCTCCAAAAAAAAGTCAATTAGGTCCTACATTTAGGACCGGAGGTAGTATTTTGTATTCCAATTTTCTAGTTTAATAATGAAATCATCTATGTTATTTAAAAAAAAATTATTAGAATTGGCCAATTGTTACCAGGTATTGGCTTGATTATTACCAGGTGGGAGGATATGGTATGAACTACCAAGTCCATGGTTATTTTAAACAAATAGTAGTGTCAGTGTGTGTGTGTGTAAAGATAAATAATAACTTAATGTCAACTATTTTTGGCCAACTAATGTAGCTCAACTTTTCACCGATTCTATATGAATATTCTGGATATTGTTAGCATGCATCACTGTAATCATTAACTACTAATGTATGTTCTTACCGTATTATTATATTATTAATTACTAATGTCATCCAACTACCACTCCATTATCATCACCGTTTAATATTATTATGTGATATACTATAATATGTAAGAAAATACATAGATTCCGATGACATAGGTAGGCCCCATATTTCCATTTTGGGAGGGATGAAAAGTTATTTTATGAAAAGTTTAACAGCAACGTGGTATGGTCGACGGGTAGCAAAAATTTGAGAGAATATTGGGTAAAACGCACGACAAGCCACCAAAAGTTTGCAGATGCGAGTTGATAAGGCAAAATACTGCCACCTTCAAGGGTAATTGAAGAAAACAAATACCAATAAACAGACACTTTGTTTTTAGCTTTTTAATTAAAAATGTATCACTAACGGCATGTGAGAGTTACATCATTAATTTAGGTAGGAGATGTTATATCAATAGGCTACATGGCCCTCGACATAGAAACTTCCTGTCAAATAACACAAGGAACTCCTTTCTGAAAATATTTTGAATTTTCTCTGCACATATAAGTATGGATTTGCAATTAAGAAATCAAATATAAACACCGTGTCTATTTTCAACTTTAGTATATTTGATGAAGAAAACAAGAGGACCGAAACTGAACTGGGGGAGAGAGAAGTAGATTCCACTTTGGTTAGATGGAGAAGAAAAAAGTGGGAGTAACAATAAAAATTTGAAGTTGGGAAGAAAATGAGAGGTGCGTGAGACCCACTCCATTATCTCTTCAACTCTTCTTTAACCATCTTAATTTCTCAAACTGTTACATTCAACTTTAAGTCATTGACTTAAATTAGTTTTAAAAAAGAAATTTTTTAAAGCAATTTAGTTTATTTCTTTGATATAATCTCCTCAAACAAATCAACTTAATCACATTAAAATAAGAAATTAAAGACAAGGGGAAGCAGTATTTATAGTCAACCAACGTATTGTTTCTTAAGCTTTTACTCCCTCCAATCCCTAATGTAAGAGCTAGCCGTCAAAAAAACGCTTATTAAGAAAACATGTGAATGTTAGTTGAGTGTCTGGAGTTAATGCTTCTTTTCTAAAATTGCCCATATTTATTATGGTACTTTTAAGAGAGAGAAATATATAAGCATTAATAAATATGAAAGAGAGTTAGGGGTAAAGTAGGAAAAAATGCATTAAATGAGGAGAGAATATGGGATGAGCTCTTACATTAGGGACCAAAACCATTCAAATTTTGGGCTCTTACATTAGGGACCGGAGGGAGTATTTGTCATTAAAATTTGAGTTGAATGAAATATGTATAAAGTTTTGTAATTAAGAACATGATATAATAAATTGTTCAGTTGTTAGCTTAATTTCTTCAACAACCTCAGCTCGTCTTCATCATCAGTCTGAACAGGTACGACCTACATGAAAGTTTGGTCAACTTGCCAACCATCGATTGATTCTTTACTATTTTTCAACTTCTCGCTTAACCCGGGTCTTCTTGGTCGTATTTGTAATTACATCACGATATTTTAATATAGTTGTATTTGTGTCCTATGTTGTGTGTGTTCGGGTGTGGGGGGTGAACGTGTAACTTAATGGCGCAGTTGGTGAGAAGCTGAAAGGCATTAAAGATGGATTAGATATGAATCTCGTTAGGCGTAGAAAGAGATTGATTTATAAGTACTCCCTGCGGTACTAAATATAAGACCTAATTGACATTTTTAGAAAATCATATAAAAAAGCAAAATAAGTTAATTATAAATTGATTTACCTAATTTTTTTCCCTTAGATTAGCTTATTTTACCTATAAACTAATGGATAATCTAAAAATATATCAAATATGTCATGATTTAATAGACTATTTTACAACCTTAACCTCTCCAAAAAAAACAGTCATCTAGGTCCTATATTTAGGATCGGAGGTAGAATAATGTAGTAGTATATCTGATTTTAAATATAAAATTCATATGATAAATCTATATAAAAATATTAAGAAAAAATTAATTTGTTAAGTGTTAAAGAAATGTGTTGACTTATGTAAAATACCACTTTTAATTACTTTCATGAGAACTTGATCTTTGATGCAAGAACCCCTTCCCGGGCAATCAGCATAGAGAGTCTAGAAAAAATTGTAAATCTAAAGGAAAATATATTGAAATCTTATATTTAAAACTAAAATAAAATCTTATGCTAACACTAATGATACCAGTTAAAAGTTCTATCCAGTTATAAATTTAATTGTTCGCAGATAGATATGATAATTTCAATTCGATCAAATTAAATTATGTAGTTCACTATTTTAGAGAGGAACCAATATAAGCCATAAGGGTTGGGTTTCTCTCATCATCCTTTCTTGTGCTCATCTGTCATCATCGCATCACCACAGTTTAATTGACATAATTCACAGTTGAAATTTAAAAATAACTAAAACTGAGATAAATACTTTATAAAAATAAATAAATTTAAGATACCAAAATTTAATCTACATAGTTTATTACAAAATATCATAATATAATAATATAAATAGTAGTATTCGAATTTCATAAATTCCATTCTATAAAACTTGTAAAACTGATGCAAACAGATTTGTTTTTCACTTATTTTTATGCTTTTAGCTTCAATTTGAATCCAAACTCAAACTAAATCAGTTTGACCCAACTTTCCATTTATTAGATGAAATTTAGGTTTAGAAACTTATTTTTGAATCTTGGGAGCTCTTCCAATACCCTAACTCTCCACTTTTCTCCCATTTTACTTTCATCTCAAGTCCTACAATTCTCTTATCAAATTCTACATTCACCTCGGGGAATCTTGGCCCCGAAGATACCACAATCATTGACCCATCAACACCATCTCCTCCTCCACCAAGTGGCCCCACCACAATATATCCTCGCCAACCTTGCACCTGGCTGGTGGGCCTCGGCCCAATCTATGAGAGTACAAGGAAATGCTCCTCCGTAGTTGCCACCTTTAAAAATTCATGGACTTCATCTGCCACCCAGGTCAACGGCTTCTTAGTCAACTCCCCCCGCTGTCTTTCCAGCGTATGGTATTGAAAGAACGTTACCAAAATATGTACTTAAAAAATGTGATTCTTTATCTTGTTGATTAGTCTATTTCTTCCATCAACCACAATCCCCATTTTGAAATTACCCTTTTGTCATCAGCACTAGTAGCAACCAATTTCCACAAGATTGCACAAAAGACTCAAGCTTTGTCCTAGGGTAATGACTCTATTTTGCCCTTTAAGTAACCACTTTGTACCATTGGGCACCATAAACTAACACCGAGTACAATTTTTACCCTTGAAATAACCAAAATGGTTCAATTTTACCCTCTGGCTAATGTAGTGTTGACATGTGTCGTCCACGTGTCAACATTACATTGGCCAGAGGGTAAAATTGGACCACTTTAGTTACTTCAAGAGTAAAATTGTGCCCGATATTAGTTTAGGTGTCCAATGGTCCAGAGTGGTTACTTGAATTGCCCTTTGTCTATTATTCATCACCCCATTATTAATGACACCATTACTTAGTTTGCAAGTGATTGAATGTTGTAAACATGGTCAGAAGCTATGTAGTAGATCCGACTAATTAGTGAGCCGGGTTCAGGTCCGGATCCGGGTATGAGCTTCTTTGGGGGAGGTATGCTGGAGAAGGGAACGTACACTTGGTGGATGGAAGGTTGGATGCGACGGAGCTGCCGTGGGCTGAGGAGAGATCACCTGAAACATGGTGGTGAGTAGAGCCGTCAATATGGGCCGAGCCCGTAGGGTCGGCCCGTTTTTGCTTAAGCCCTGTAGGGCCGGGCTTGGGATTTAGAGGGAAAAATAGGGGTGTGAGCCCTGAAGGGCCGGCCCTTAAGGGCTGGCCCTTAAGGGCTAGGGCTTTTGAGGGCCGGGCTGAGGGCCGACCCTGTTAGGCCCGACCCTTTTTCTTAAACTAAAAAAAAATAAAAAAATAGAGATGTTCATTCTCAAAGTCCTTAGTCTCAATGTAAGTTTGTAATAGTGTAATGGGCCAAATGTGCCAAGTTGCATCAATCTAATTAATGTTCAAGTTTTTATTTGCACAAGAAATTAATTGCATGAATTTAAATATGACTGTGAGTTTTTTATCAAATATGCTTGAAGGACAATTAATTATTTGCTAATAGATTCAAATATGCTTGAAAGACAATTTATTAATAGCTACTTTTTTTTGCAAATGATGGAGGTGATAATGCTTATGGTGTAAAGAAGAAATGAAAAAACTTGATATTTTTGTCAGTGGAGAAGATGAAGAGGCAACTAATAGCCAAACACAATCAAATGTTGTAGAATGATATTTATTGTGATTTTTTTTCTGAGTTGTAATTGTGTCTTGTGGATTATTAGTATTTGAATGTTTTTTTATTTCCTTATTAATGTTTTGGTTTATTTATATTAATACTTGAGTTTTATGTAGTATACTTGCGTATTAAAAGTTAAAACTTGTGTAGTATGTGGTTGAAATTTTAAATTTTTTATATGGGCCGAAGCCCTGAGGGCCGACCCTGGCCCGATTGCTCTAGGGCCGGGCTTTAGAAAACAGAGGTTTTTTTGGAAAAAAGCTCTGATGGGCTTGGCCAGTTTAGCCCTGACCCTTAAGGGCTTGGCCCTTAAGGGCCGGGCCGGCCCGTTTTGACAGCTCTAGTGGTGAGGGTCGGTTGTGGGCCTGTTGGGCTGGGTCAATTGGGCCCAATATGCGAGGAGCATGTTCGCTTAGTAGGCATCCACTATGCGATGAGCGAACGTGCATGACACTACTATACCTCCACAGTTGAGAAATGTGACGATGATTTGACCATGGGATTAATAGCTTTTGACTTTAAATGATATGTTTGGCCAAAAAGAATTGATGATTTGAATTTTTCCTGACATTAGTGGTATAACCGAGACCAGATATCATTTAACTTTGTGTCACGCAAGGGTAATGAAGCAGCGAACTCTCTAGTTGCATTAGCTTCAAGGGAGTTGGGACCTCACGGTCTAATTCTTGAATCACCACCTCCCCTAGCATCTATCATCTTTTGGGAAGCAAATGTTGAAAGACTACCAGTAGGCAAACCAGAGCTGAATGAAGATCGAGAAGGCATTGGCTAACAATCCATCTTGCTTTGTAAATATTTTGATTCTTTTGGGCTGTCAAGCCACTTGATGCACTACTGTTTTTGGGTGCTACTTGATGTATGGGATTCAATCCCTTCTCCTTTAATGAAAGTTCTTCAGTTGGCCAAAAAGAAAAAAAAACGACTATAATCAATTTTAAGCATCACGTCATGTGGTAGGTTGGATTCGCTAAAGTAGGCTTTTTTTTGCTAAAGTCGAAGTGAATAAAAACAAAAACAAAAACAAAGAAAATATAATTGAGAACCATGATAATTTTGAAATACTTTCTTGGAATTGCTTACTTTAGCAGAAGTTTAGGGACAACTTTATAATTATTTTTTTTGAATGAGTCCATATTGCTCAAATTGATGTTATCGTTGTCAATATCTTAATAGTTGTCTGATCTTTTCGAAAAAATTAAATTCACAAGATATATAGAAATCAGGCAGAATATGAAATGAAAATGAGAGCCCTTGATTATGGGTCTCTCACTGTATTGTTTTTATATTGGCACAATAGATCATTCTACACACTACTTTATTATAACAACCTACACAAATGAATGACACATGTCTATGATTACAGATTAACAGCTTTAATATCTACATGAACATCTATATAGTAAATATTAAAGTAAATACATTATTTTCTAACATTCTCCCTCAAACAAGAGGGTGTAATAGTAACTAGACCGAGTTTGCCTCTGAATCACTCAAAATGCAATTGTGTCAAGGTCTTTGTGAGATAATATGAAATTAGACAATTGGAGGGTATGTATTTAACATTAAAGGTTAAACAACAAATCCTCTTGGAAGTTTTTTTTAGAGCGGAACATGTCCTCTAGAAGTTTTTTCAAGTGCAATTAAGCCCTAAAGTTTTTTTAAGGAACAAATCAACTCAATTTTGATAATGTGAAAACTTTATATTACACATACAATTATAAATATATGTTGACATGTGTTTTTTTTTCTATGCTAACATGTACTTTTATAAAAACATTCTTATTTCACCAATTTTTAAAAACAGCCATTTAAGTATTATTTAACAATTAAACAATCATTTAACCATTTAAATAGACTTCGCAAGGCCACTGATCACGATGGACTCCCCAGAGGAGACCTCCGACGCCTAAACAACATAAATGGATCTGACCTTCCTCCTCTCTATGAAGAAGAAGAAGCTAAACAACATACCCTTCTCTAAAAAAAATATGATTAAAACTTGACCACACCCCACATTTCTACTTCATCGATTCTTCGTTCCCCACATGTATTATTTCATTTCTCCACCAATTTGAATAGATGCTTTTATAGTTAAATGAAGCAATAGAATGCAATATTAATGTTTTAGATGAACATGGACGAGCGTTTGAGAATAACAAAATCAACAGGCCTTTACCTTCTTTCAGTGGTTTGTCCAATTTGAGATGTGCTTATTTGGATTATTATGAATTGGATTCTTTCAGTGATTTGATTTATTAGCTTCTATGTGTTTCCCATGCCATGATTCAAGAATGAAACTTGAAGGAGAATTGAAGGAGAGAAAGTGTGAGATGAGGTTTCTATGGTTTGGAATTTGGGAACTTTAGGTTTTAAATGACTGTTTTAAATGGTTGTTTAATGGTTAAATGACTTTTTTAAAAATTTGGTAAAAAAAGAATGATTTTATAAAAATACAGTCACAATAGAAAAAAACACATGTCAACATATATTTACATGTGTAATATAAAGTTTTTCACATCATCAAAATTGTGTTGATTTGCTCTTTAAAAACTTCATGGACTTAATTGCACCTGAAAAAACTTCCAGGGGCATGCTCCTCTAAAAAAACTTTCAAGAATTTGCTATTTAACCCTTAAACATTAATTTGTCTAGACAATACTAAATCCCTGATGTTCCCTGATGAAATGAACATCGATATCAATATCTTATCTTTGAGCATGCTGTACTGGATTGGAAGCAAGTGCTCAGGCACTTAGATTATCACACCACGGAATAGAAGGCTTTCAAAGAAACAGCCCAAGCTCAAATCAATAATTTTAACCATTGAACCTCAGCAGCACCATCCGCCAATGATCGATACTCAGACTATGTATGTACTTGAACGAGATACAATCTTAGCTTTTGCTTGCAAGATGACCAAGACACCAATGTATCTTCAATATAAACACACATTCCTGTTGTTGATCGTCTATCATCGAAGTCAGTTGCCCAGTCCGCATAAGTATAAGCGTTTATCTGAGGTGATGAAAGGGTTTGATAAGAATACCAAGGCTGAAGGTGCCTTTCAAATATCTGAATACCCTCTTGACAGCTTGAAAGTGGGTGGTCCCTTGGTTGAGCAAGATACTGGCTCAACTTTTTTAATGTGTAGGAGTGAGCCAATTGCTTTTCTACATTGAGTGGGATTTGACAAAATATAACCATCATTCCCTGAAATTTGTCAGCCTGTGACCACTACACAATACTCACTACCTCCTTTTTAATGAATCACTTAAATTCATTATTTTTCCCACCATGCCTGGTTTTTTACCTTCTTTTGAAGTAAAAGATGTCTCATCTCCACAATATTCATAAATTTTCCTTTTTTTTGGCGTCTCATACAGAATGAGTTTGTCACCATATTCGACTTTTGGATAATAATAATGCATATATAATGTATGTCTCTGAATCAAAAATTCAAAATAATCTAACCAATTTGATGTGAATTTCCTTTTATTACATAAATTCAATCCTTTTTCTTATAATTGATTCGTTCAGGAATCTCAATATTCAAAATTTCTAATACAAGTAAAGTGATCGTGGGATTTTGGTTTGGCAAGTTCTTTGTGGACATAGTACCAATAATATGAGTGTTCAAGAAATGGGAAGCCAAACAACTTCTTCCCAACTGAGAAACAATGTACTTGTTCTCAAGAACATGGAATGCAAATGACTGGGCAACAAGAGAAGGATTGGAGAAGACAAACTGGAAGTTAGCACCATTTGTGTCATCTTAAAAGGATTTCAGTGTGGATAAGCCAATGGGATGCACGCCATTCTCTTATAATTGCAGTCACTACTCACTACTCACTACTCACTAACACTAGCTTTATTACAATCATTTAAAAGTTATTCTCTTTTCTAGAAGCTTCTGCAGGGCTACCCATTATTTTGGTTTTATGTCATAATTGAATTTAAGTGATTCAAGTTTCATAGATTTATATAGGCACTTCACCACATGTATGGATCAGTAGAGGAGTGTATTATTGAATTGTGAATAATATGTTTATGCATGTGTGGTTGAGGATCGGATAAGAGGGAAAAGGAAAATGACACATTTTTAATACAATATCTTTGAGGCCATGCTTATATTGTGTTACACACACACACACACACACACACACACACACAGAGAGAGAGAGAGAGAGAGAGAGAGAGAGAGAGAGAGAGAGAGAGAGAGAGAGAGAGAGAGAGAGAGAGAGAGAGAGAGAGAGAGAGAGAGTGTGTTAATTAAAACTAAAAGGAGAATTCTTTATCATACACGCCTGCATTATTAACGCATACTTTGAGAAGTTTGAGGTCAGGAATGGTCGGATTCTTCCTTCCATTCAATTTCTCATGCGCTCTTCCGAGTTTTCAAAAAGTCTTAACATAGACGTGATTACATCTATAATGATGAAATGTTAGTTTTAAAATGTTTAAATACAATAATACAACAACAATAATAACAAAGCCTTAATTCCAGTTAAGTGGGGTCGGCTACATGGATCATACGACGTCATTCCGATCGATCAGTAGTCATGCTTAGAGATAAATTATTGATTAAAAGATCTCGTTGAATAATTTCGTAAAGGGTTCTCTTTGGTTTCCCTCCCCTCTTTTGTAAGGACTTCATACCATTTGATCAACTTTTCTTACTGGCTCATCTAATTCTCTTCGTTGAACATGCCCAAACCACCTCAAACGACTTGCTACCATTTTCTCTGCAATTGATGCTACACCAACTCTTTCTCGAATATGCTCATTGTGAATCCTATCTTTGATTGTATGACCACACATTCATCTCAACATTCTCGTCTCTACCACATCCATCTTATGTTCTTGTTGTCTTTTAATAGTCCAACATTCACTACCATATAACATTGTTGGTCTAATGGTTGTTTAAATATTAATGAAAAATCAAATGTAAGAACCAGATGACCTTTAAAAGAGAAATATAATTAAACAATCACCCATGAGTTTTAAAGTGCTGGTTGTTATTATCACCCATGAGTTTAAAAGTGCTGGTTGTTATTTTTTAATGGTCAGTACTCACTAGTGACATTGCTCATTTTTTTTATCGAGACATTGCTCATTTTTTTTTATCGAGACATTGCTCATTTTTCAACAATACACTCTAGGAGGTGTATTTGGCTCAACTTGTGGAAAAATGATTTATTTTTAAGTTAGCTTATTTTTAAGTCAATTATCATCTTGAAGAAGTATGTCCTCAATATTTTTTTAGGTGGGTGATTGGAAATGATATTATATATTTATAATTCCACAGAACTTAAATTAAATTAAACATATTGACCACGAAGGTGTAGATTTAAGAAACAGAATATAATACTAGGGAATATTTAATTTCTGCAATGGCATGCATGGAGCAGTATGTTCCAAACATATTATTACTTTCAACAATTTTTAACAATTTTCTCCAATATATATAGTGATTTGGTAAACATCAACTTAAATTGTGTGACCTAGAGATCAAAATATTGATCTTAACAAACTTTTGAATATCCATAATTCCTACGTACCCGAAAATCAATTTTATAAAAACTGGACCTTATTAATTAACTTCTCATTACTCTCTTCTTCTTCCTTCCTTTAATCATTTCTCCTCATGTGCTATTTCCTTTCTTATCGTATAATTCTTTTTTCTTCGCTCTCTTACTTATTCTCATTGTCACCTCTCTTTCTCCAATTCAGTCTTTCTTCTTTCTCAGCTAACATATCTTCTTTCTTTTATTTCATCCTACATATACGGAATCTTCTTAATTGAATGCCACAAATAAAATAGCTTTCATAAATAAATTCATCTAAACAAGTAACGTAGGCGTCAGTGTAGTACCCTCAACAGGAATGGTGGACCTGTGTTCTCAACAACAATGGCATGTTTCTACCGACAATAACGTGATGAAGAAATTGTGCACGTGATTACATCATCACAACATTTGTTTGTGGGATATCTAAGTTTGAATGTCTCATTTGATGTAATTAGTCACTCTGATCAATTTATAAATTATAACTGAAGTAGTAGAAGAAATATATTCTATAAAATATTTTAATAATTATTTACAAATCTAAATAGCTCAGATTAATTGTAATTCTATTTAATCATGTTTGAAACGTAGCGCCATTAAGATCTGTTAGATATGAAGGCCGGTGAGGGGAAGGTATTAAAAACTTCAGTGGGATTTCATTTTAAATGTTTGAATTTTCGGAGTAGAACAAGTAAGCTTCTAAAATATTTATAAAATTATTGTTAGCTAAGACAAAAAGAACAATTAAATGTTTTTAATCTACTTCTCTACTTCTTCTTAATAGAGTTTGCTAAAAATTTCTCTCATTGCATGTACTCTCTCCTCCTCTGTCTTCCTAATAAGCCCACAAGGTAGAGAAACCCCTACTTTTCCTTACTCTCCCTTCTTAGGGTTAAATGTCAAATACACCCTGGAAGTTTTTTTAAGAGCTCAATTCCCCCTGGAAGTTTTTTGAGTCTCAATTAAACCCTGGAAGTTTTTAAGAGGAGCAATTTCACCCCTCAAACTAACATCCCTAACAGTTAAAGGTTAGTTGACTAAACTTTGATTATGTGGCATGGCCACATGGCATTCTCTCTGTTTTTTTCCAGCTGGACAATACAACTTATACTTTTCTTTTTTTTAACAAAAAATCTTCTTCCTTACTCTCTTCCCCACCCACCACCGCCGATTCATCACCACCACCAAATCCTCCCTGAAAATGTCCTCTTCATCCCAAACCATAGAACACATCGTATTATTCAAAGTGAAACCCAACACAGACCCCACCAAACTCACCTCCATGCTCACCGGACTCTCTTCTCTCCTTTCTCTGCACCAAGTCCGCCACCTCACTATGGGGCCATTCTCCAAAACCGATCCTCCGCTTTCACTTTCACCCACTTGCTTCACATTCGTTATGACTCCAAAGACGACCTCGCTGCCTACTCTGCAAACCCCGACCACCTTAATGTCGTCAAAGGTTCTGTCCTCCCCATATGTGATGACATCATGGTCGTCGATTGGGTGGCCCACAATCTCAGGCTCAGATCTTGTGTTACAGCCCGGCTCTGCTCTGAAAGTTAGCTTCTTGAAGCTGAAGGAGGGGTTGGGTGATGGGGTGAGGGATGAGGTTTTGGGGGTTGTTGGGGGATTAAGGATAGGTTTGGAGGGATTAGGCAGTTTAGTTATGGCGAGAATTTCTCTCCAGCTAGGGCTAAAGGCTTCTTTATTGCTTCTATTGATGTTTTTGATGGGAAGGATGAGTTGGATGGTGTGGGTTCTGATAAGGGTTTTTTGTTTAGGTGATGAATCGGCGGTGGTGTGTGGGGAAGAGAAAAAGGAAGAAGATTTTTTTTTAAAAAAAGAAAAGTATAAGTTGTATTGTCCAGCTGGAAAAAAACAGAGAGAATGCCATGTGGCCATGCCACATAATCAAAGTTTGGTCAACTAACCTTTGACTGTTAGGGATGTTAGTTTGAGGGGTGAAATTGCTCCTCTTAAAAACTTCCAGGGTTTAATGAGACTCAAAAAACTTCCAGGGGATATTGAGCTCTTAGAAAAACTTCCAGGTGTATTTGACATTTATCCCCCCTTGTTATAACTAATCAACAATTGAATTGTCAACATTTAGCTCTATATTAAATAATGTATTGTATGTTTTTTATTATATATAGTACTACCTCCGGTCCTAAATATAAGACATAGATGACTTTTTTTTTTGCAGAGATTAAAGTTGCCAAATAGGTTATTAAATTATGACATATTTGATATACTTTTAGATTATTCATTAGTTTATAGGCAAAATATACTAGTCTAAGGGAAAAATTAGGTAAATAATCAATTAATAATTAACTTATTTTGCTTTTTTAGAATTTTCCAAAAAAGTCAATTAGGTCTTATATTTAGGACCGGAGGGAGTATAACGTTATTTGTATTAATATTTGCGAGCTTGCACATAATAATTAATTGTATATTTTTATTTTTATAATTTAACATTTTGATTAATAATTAATAAAATATTGAATATAAACCATCTAATTGTTTGATCTAATGGTGAGAAGAATATGTTCTCCACCACAAACGAAGCAGCCATGCACGAGACCAATTCTAAATATTCTTGGCCAACAATAATAAAGCATTCGTTGGAGTTTTCACATAACTCTCGTCTTTTTTATTCTCGTCTTTTTCACATAAGGTGGATTTTGGACTGTTTTTTTTTTCGAAAAAAAAAACACTGTCCAATAATTATTTATAACTATTTGGTTTATAATTATTTGGTTCTCCCTTTCATTATACTAGTGGAGGCAGATAAAGAATTACTTAAGGTAATCCCAAGTGAAGGGCTTAATAAAATTTTTAGCCTCACACTCTATCATCTTCAAGAGTCCCTTCTTTACGTGCATGAATACAACCCAGTCACCATTCTCTGCCGGGCTTGGCATGGGCATCACATATCCGACGTCCTCGCCCCATGGAAAATGGTACGACCAGAACACCGGCCTCCCCCACCCGAAATCCACCCTCTTCTCCGGAAACCTTAGCCCGGAAGACACCACAATCGCCGGCCCATCAACATCATCACCATCTCCTCCCCCGCTACAGTGGGCCCCACTACAATATATCCTAGCCAATCCGGCCTCGGGCCGGTGGGCCTCGACCCAATCTATGAGCCCAAGGAAATGCTCCCCCGTAGTTGCCACCTTTAAAAACTCATGAACTTCATCCGCTACCCAAGTCAACGACTTATTAGTCAACTCCCCTGCTGTCTTTCCACCATATGGTATTGAAACAACGTTACCAAAATATGAGGTTAAAAAATGTGACTCTATATTATCTTTGCTGATTAGTCTATTTCTTCCATCAACCACAATCCCCATTTTTGAAATTACCCTTTTGTCCTCAGCAGTAGTAGCAATCAATTTCCATAAGAATGCACAAAAGGACTCAAGTTTTGTCCTTTTCTTGTTCACCCCATTATTAATGGGACCATCATTTGAGTTTGCAAGTGATTGGATGCTGTTAATTTGGTCTGCGGTTATGTAGTAGATCCGATTAATTGGTGGGTCGGGTTCTGCTTCGGATCCGGGTATGGGCTTATTTGGGGAAGGTAGGTTGGAGAAGGGAACGTACATTTGGTGGATGGATGGGTGGGTGCGACGGAGCCGCCGTGGGCTGAGGAGAGATCGTAGGAAACATGGTGGTGGCGGGAGAGGCTCATTTGTGGGCCTGTTGGGCTGGGCCGATTGGGCCCAATATACGAGGAACATGTTGGCTGAGTAGGCATCGGCTATGCGATGATCGAATGTGCATGCAACTACTAAACCTCCACACTTGAGAAATGTTGCCTGCGGAATGATTTGATGATGAGATTAGTAGTTATAATTTGATGACATGTTAGGCCAAAAAAACTTGATGATGTGATTTTTTTTCCAAATTAATGGTTTGACTGAGAAACAAGTGTAATCAATTTTGAGCATCTCATCATTTGGCAGTCCGGATTGGCTAAACTAGGCTTGCTTTTCTAAAGTCAACTCAAAGTGAATAAAATAAAAGCCAATAGTACTACTTCCGGTTCTAAATATAAGATCTAGTTGACTTTTTTGTAAAGATTAAGATTGAGAAATATAATACTAAATTATGACATACTTGATATATTTTTAGATTATTCATTAGTTTATAGGTCAAATAAATTAGTTTAAGGGAAAAAATTAGGAAAATCAATTTATAATTAACTTATTTTGTTTTTTTAGAATTTTCCAAAAAGGTCAACTAAGTCTTATATTTAAGACCGGAAGGAGTATTTAAGAACCACTGAAAATTTTTCTTGAAAGCACTTACTTTAATTAGAGGTGTTCACGGGACGGATCGGAACACCCTGTCTTGTATCCCGTCTCGGAAAAAGGTTCATGGAGGGGTTTTCGTCTTGTGTCTTGATCGGGACGGAACGAGAAAATCTTGAATTTTTTTTGAAATTCTTTTTTATTAAAATATCTACTTATAAAAAATGTTACACTTTATATCTGTAGCAAACAAATAAATTGGTAAAATAGTGCTTCTACAATATATTTCATACTACATAATAAGGTAAAATTATATTAGGATCGCATTTTTCATAAAAAATGTCATGTATACTCAAACATGATATAAATGACACATATATCTTTTTAAAAAAATTATAAAAAACACGCATATAAATGGGACTAGCTAGATCGGGACGACCTCATCTCGTATCCCGTCGTGAAGATGAATTTTATCCTGTCCCAAAAATTTTTGTGACAGGAATTTCCCATCCCAAAAAGCCACGGGACGGGAAAAAATTACACACCCTAACTTAAACAAAAATTTAGGTTTGATAAAAATAACAAAAAATTATGGACTATTTCAGAATTATTTTTTTTTGGAATTACTTCATTGTTCTAATTATTGAAGTTAGTTGTCGACATCCATAGAAAAAAAAGAAGTTAGTTATCAATATCTCAATAATTATCTTTTCGAAAAGCTAAATTCACAAACTGCTGTTCTCATTGATATATATTTAGCTAAAAAAATTTGTGAATCTAGTTGCCACTATATATTTTAGTCATTGTCAATTTGTCTTGATTCGATAATTAAATTAAATTCTCTCTTTTTTAATTATTGTCATGATTCGGTATTTAATTAATTTTGTTACTATATTTATTTCCGTATGTATGTGCATTTGTAAAGTATTTTGTCCTTTTTTTAATTAATTGAGAAAAATATCCATATAAAGCAAAATAACCTGAACAGCAAGGACACCATGTTTCTTTTTAGGAACAAGCTTGCCTTCAATGGAATCATCGGGATTGTGCAAGTCTAGGCCTCTTAGCTCCACATCCCCCACCGCCACCATAAAATCAACCCCACGGTTGTTGCAAAGTATCTCCGGTTCTCCGGCGGTGTTAACCACCACTTCTCCGGCTAGAGCATAGAAGGAGACTAGAGCCTCAGACAAGCTCTTCCTAAGAGTCCCCACCACGATGGACGTGGAAAAGGGTGGCTTATCGTAGCACAAGAAGACGCCTACATCGATTGGTGGGAGTAGGAGGTCAAGGTTGGACAGTGGAAGCCTATGCTCTTGTAATGGCAACATTGCAGTCACTACTTCTTGCTTTGTTACCATCACTTTGAAGTTATTCTCTTTTTTAAAAGCTTCTGTGGTGCTACCCATTATCTTGGTGTAATTAATTTTATGGGTTTGAATTGAAGTGATTCAAGTTTTCATGGATTTATATAGGCACTTCGCCACATGTATGGAGAGGAGTGTATTATTAAATTGTGATTGATACATGTGTATGCATGTGTGGTTGAGGAATGGGAATACACTTTTAATATATATAACGTTTGAGGTCATGCTTGTATTGTGTTATATTATTATAAATTAATTAAAAATAAAAGGAGAGTTCTTTATCATAAAAATCTGCATTATTAACGCGTATTTTGATAAGTTTGAGGTCCAGGAATATACTGTTGAGAATTGGGAGTCTCCCTTCCATTCATTTGCACACGTGTTCTTGTTGATTAACATAAACGTGTTTATAAATTAAATGACATACTCTCTCTCGTCCTAAACATAAGACTTAATTGACTTTTTTGGAAAATCCTAAAAAAGAAAAATAAGTTCATTATAAATTGATTTACCTAATTTTCCCTCTTAAACTAGTTTATTTTACCTATAAACTAATGGATAATATAAAAATATATCAAATATGTCATGATTTAATAGTCTATTTCGCGTCGCTTGTTGTATGTATGTTCATTCCCTTTTTCATTCTTTCCTTCTATTCACAATCTATTCTTCCTCGGTCCTAAATATAAGACCTAATTAACTTTTTTTGGAGAGATTAAGGTTGCGAAATAGATTATTAAATGATGACATATTTGATATCTTTTTAGATTATCCATTAGTTTATAGGTAAAATAAAAAAATTAGGTAAATCAATTTATAATTAACTTATTTTTCTTTTTTAAGGATTTTTTTAGAAAAAGTCAATTAGGTCTTATATTTAGGACCGGAGGGAGTATTTTATCCACAAATACGCATGTTTTGCCTTTACTCTAGCCGTATGATTTTTCTCTTAAGTTTAAAGTATACACACATATTAAAGTAATAATTATGAAATAATAAATATATTCAAAAATCATATTCAATAATAAGATTTAATATATATATATATATATATATATATATATATATATATATATATATATATATATATAGATTTCTTAATAATGTACTTTTTATTATTTAATCTTAATGTCGCAGTTAATCAACCATGACAAGATGTAAATATATTTTTTAAAATTTTCGCACTACATGGTGCATTTCTTTATATCATGTTGCATATTTAAACATGTTGCTCCATAAATTGTGACAAATTTACACATATCGAGATTTATTATGTCTGTTTCTTGATTAATTTGACCGGGACATGTAGCCTTGTTTCAATACTTTATATCTCGGACCATGATATAGTGCATATGTCGCGGTTAAAGATGCACAGCATGGCTAATTTACCCGCGACTAGAGGTGATTTTCTTGTAGTGATAATTTGTTAGCAATAAAATGTGTGAAATAAAAATGACATACAAAATATGAATATATTTTTTGGTTTGATAATTCATCTAAGTAAACTTCATTACCCATGTTTTCTCATTTAATACCCATGTTTTCAATATCCATCTTAAAGGTTTTAAATATTTATCTACCTATAATTTTAGTATTGATTGATTAAAGGATATATAGTTGAAAAAATTAAAAGATAAGTCTGAAAAAACATGCCAAGGTGGCTACTTGATAAAAATTGAAAAGCTAATTATTGAAAATGTTAAAGATTTGAGGACTAAAAACAAGGAAGATGCATACTTAATATATGTAAATTAAAGAGGATGATAAAAAGCAGTACCTCTAAAAATATTTCATAGGAAATTGTATGAAGAAAAGTTTCTTTAGAATGAAACTGTTACTGAAAAATACTTTAGGTGCTTGATACACATTATCCTGAATTCTTGAGCCTCGCATAACAAACTTTTCATGGATTTAATTATGATACTAATATTACACTTTTAAAATTGTGAAGGTAAAATTTTTCAAGGATAAATACTTTAAGACCAAATGGTACCACACATTACGTAAAATACTGATTGATATTCCAATACTTTTTTAAAGTAATTGACACATAAAAAAAATAATACAACGCAAACCAAAAAACAATTAATCAGACATCAAAGAATATACCCAAACTGGTCCTAAATAAATATTTAAGTAAAATGAAAAATCTGTATTGTAAAAATAAAATTTATAGGCTGAATAGAAAACTTTTGTGAATATATATAAAAGTTGACAATCACTTCGTCACTGGTACTTTTATTTTTTGATTGAAGTCATCATTGTAGGGTGTGTTTGGCAACACTCAAAAGCAAGGTGGCACATGGTTTTTTTTTGCTTATTTTTACTTTTAACTTATTTTTACTTTAAAACATGTTTGGTAGCAAAGTAAAATTGAATTGCTTTTGAGTCAAAAGCAAGGTGAGAGGAGAAGTATAATTTTCTTGCTTTTTCTTACTTCTTGCTTCTAACTTATTCTCTCTCTATCTCTCTCTCTATCTCTCTCTCTCTCTCTCTCTCTCTATATATATATATATATATATATATATGTATATATATATATATATATATATATATATATATATATATATATATATAGACACTCTCTTTGATCCTAAATATAAGACCTATTTACCTAATTTTATTAGATTAAGGATGTTGGTTAAGTTAGTTAAAATAACATGATATCCAATATACACTGATCATCTACCTTTTGTCTCCACCATTTCTCTCTTATTGTCTAATAATGGGGAGCATTGAGAAGGATAATTTGGAAAAATTAATAAGAATTAAAAGTAGGTCTTATATTTAGGACAGAAAGGAGTATGTGTGTGTGTATAATTCTTAATTTATATGTATTTTATTTTGAATTAGCATTTTCAAAATTTTATTAATGTATTTTCTATTATAACAATATTTGCATATGTTTTAATCTAATCTTGTTTTTTTTTTTCAAATACATATCCAAACATCTTTCTAAAAGTCAAATTGAAAAAAGTAACTCATACCAACAACACATCCAAACATAATCACAATATACAATCGGACTTTTTTCCAATCTTACTTCTAAAAAAGTCAAATTGAAAAAAAGTTACTTTTCCACCGGCAATTCAAACACACCCGTAATGGTGAGTGATTCTTCTTCTCCTGCTTCCAACCAGCGAAGGAAGGGGTGTGGGATGACTTCAGCCTTCATCTAGGATTTTGCTGTTACTTTTATTAGTCCTCTGTTGCTTTCGTATTCTCAGCTCTGTTGTTTTGTCAGTATTCTCTGGACATTAGTTCTTTATCTTTGATGTAATGGTTTTTGCTACACATTAATGAAGGCTCTATTTATGATAAAACAAAAATCATTATTGTACTGGTGAACGATGACATTTTGGCCTAAACATTGAAAATTAATTAGGTTTAAGTTACAATCTTTGAAGAGTTGTATTTCTGGCAGTGGTACACTTAAATACAATGAAAATGATTTCTTATTTGATTCAGTTCACAAATGAAGGCCAACCCTATATCAAATATTTTGCGTAATGTACGTATATTAGTAGTGGTTATTATATATTGGTAACCGTTACATCAATAGCGATTACATTACTATGTCAATTATTTAATACACATCAATCATCAGTTACATTTAATGTCTCTCTACTCACTAATAATGGTTATAATATCACTATATGTCATGGATGGACATTTTTTTCCTCTACGTTTTTATAATTTTTAAGAATTAGTTTTTTTATTACAACTTTTAGAATTAGTTTATGTGACATATAAATTGGAAAAAGTGGGTTAGTATGCTTTTAATTTTTCATTAGTAAAAATAGAAGAGTCGTACATTAAATATTATAGACTTATATTCTACTGTAATACTACCTCCGGTCCTAAATATAGGATCTAATTGATTTTTTTGGAAAGATTAAGGTTGCGAAATAGGTTATTAAATGATGACATATTTGATATATTTTTAGATTATGCATTAGTTTAGAGGTAAAATAAACTAGTTTAAGGGAAAAATTAGGTAAATCAATTTATAATTAACTTATTTTGTTTTTTTAAGGATTTTCTAGAAAAAGTCAATTAGGTCTTATATTTAGGATCAGGGAGTATCACTGAATGGTTGCGAAGTAATATTCCGATTAAAGGAGTTTGGAAGAATCCAGGCTGGGGCGACCGGTTTGCTGCAAATGCAGGCAATTTAATTGGCAGAGAATGAATGCCAGAATTTTTGAAAACAGTAAACTTCCAAGTGCAGCTGTGGTGTTTAGAGGCCGCTGCATTATTGATCGATTCGATGAAGCAAGCGATGAAGGATTTTTATTTGAAACAATTTGGCATGTTTTCTTTAAAACAATGTAACGATCTTCTTCAACTCCTCCTATCTTTCTTACTCGATTATTTTTGTATATATAAAGCATTAAAATTAGACAAAAATTAGAAATATATACTAAATTTAAGATTAAGATCAACTTCTTAAATAACCTTTAGTGACAAACCAGGTGAAGCATTATTCACTTGCTATTTTCCCGTATTTTTCATGTTGATATCTTCTTTTAACATGCAAATGGATTGAACTAGTTTTCTATTAGGGCCAATGTTCATAAATGACCATAGAATTTGGTCTAAGATGCACTCAATAATATGAAGCACTTTTAGTTTAAAAGTACCAACGCAGTTATCAAAATGGATTAAAAGTGTCTGTCAAGGGACGAGTGACCTGATGGTTAGAAAAGGAGAGATAGGACATCTCTCCGCTTTCAAGGTCCTGGGTTCAATACTTGGCACGTCCTTTCCGGGCAAACTCCAGATTAGTCTGTACTTAAAGAGTGTCGAATACCAGAGGCTCTAAACAAATAAAAAGGATTAAAAGTGTCTATGTCGTCAATAAATACGCTAATTAATGGTGTTGGGTTTTTCAAATTAAAGTTAGGAAAAATAAAATGTGAAAAAATACTCATGAAGTTTAGTTTGAAGTATATCAACATTGTGAAGTTCTTTATTTTTGCCTAAAATTGCCTACCTAGTTATTAAAATGGTTTCCTCAGTAGTCAGTATCCATGACATTACTTTGCAGATGTTAAGTATGAGAAATACATAAGATCAAAGGGTGTGAATTTTATATTTCAAAAGAATTCTAGTTTGTTGTGGTGGCAGACATGAATATGAAAGAGTGGATTTGTTGTGGCAGCGGAAGCGGAAGGTGGCGAGAGAGGGGATGGTGGGTGGGTTAGAGAGAGAGAGAGGAGTGTATGTGGTGGTGAGGGAGGGAAAAAGGGAGGAAAAAGGGAGGAAAAAGAGAGGGTAGAATGAGGTGAGTAATTTTTCATTATTAAAAGTGAGAGTCATGTATTCAGAAATTATATTGATTAAATTTTAAGGGACCCTATTTTAATTTCTCTAATTAATGAGACCTTTCTTATATGAGTTAAAAATCATATTTAGCCTGGAAGTTTTAGGTAATTATCAAATTTATCATGAAAGTTTTTTTATCAAGTTTGCCCCTAAAGTTTTCAAAATGGATAAATTTTGACCTCACATCCTACATGTATTGCCACCTTATGATCCATGTCAAGCCTCACGCCACCTCATCATCTCCTCCTTCCTTCAATCCTCCACCACCCCTCACTCCTTCCACCACCGCCTCCCCCCTTCCCCCTCCCAGGCCCCCTCCTCAACCAAAGTACAATGATTTGTTTATTTAAGCTCATTTTTAGGTTAATCACCATTTGGTTTAATCCGAACTCGAAGGGAATGGGTGTTGCCCACATAGTTAAGGTGACACCCCTCTCCCAATGAGAGCGCTTCCCGTGATTCGAACACGCATTTTCATTTTTCACGCCTCACCGTCCATGTCAACTTCCACTCTGGAGTCAAAGTTTAGTATCAGAATATTTGCACATTTATCATCTTAGTTTTAAAATGTTGAAATCTGAATAAAAATAATAATCAAAATGTAAGAAAAAAAAGAAGTTAGCTTTAACTTTAATTAAGATGACTTTTAAAAGAAACAGTAACCCCAGTAGTTTAGAAGGGCTGTCATTGTTTTTTTTTAATGGTCAGTACTCTTGAGAAACAAGCATTTTTTCCATTTGGGTATTTTTGAACACTAATGTTATTCGAAAAGAAATTCGCTTTTCTGTAAACTGGAATGTTAGATTTGAAAGCTATTAACCAATTCACTATTTTGATTATTCAATACTTTATCTTTGCTTTTTCCCCATTGTGAAGGGTTTGGATTCTGGTACACGTGGGTTTGAATCAGTGAGGAGATTTTGGTTTGAGAAAATCCCAAATAAATCCCTCTCAATATCCAAAAGGACAAGTGAGGAACCTGAACTTCCAAAAGGACTATGAAGGAACTAGCACCTACATGTAATTTTAAAATTTCGCGAAAAGACAAAATTTCCCCATTCTAAAATACAAATTACTACCCCACCCTAAACCCACCCTAACACCCACCCTCTTCTCGCAATTTGTGTATATTCCTTAATCAAATGGTTGAGTGTATTCCTAGAATTTGCCTTACTCAATGGTCATAAATTTGCCTTACACAAATTACTACCTTACCCTAAACTCACCCTCACCCACCCTCTTTCGTTTTGTCACTAAAATTATTTAAGAAGGTTATTCATGTATATTCCTTAATCAATGGAAAACAGTACTGATTTAGAGAGGAGGACGATTTTGGTCAGAAATTGTGGGATTAGAATAAAGGAGACGATGTGTTTGGTGGGTTTGGTGGAGAGAAGCAAGAGCTTCTCTCTCCCGTGTATGTATTGGTTCTGAAAATCAAGGGTAAGCTAATCACTGTACTTTGGTTAAGGAGGGGGCCCTGAGAGAAGGGGGAAGGGGGAGGCGATGGTGGAAGGAGAGAGGGGGTGGTGGAGGGAGGGGAAGGGGAGGATTGAAAGAAGGAGGAGATGATACGGTGGCATGAGGCTTCACATGGATCATGAAGTGACAATACATGTAGGATGTTAGAGCAAAATCGATCCATTTTGTAAACTCATTGCTGGCAAACTTGATAAAAAAAATTTACAAGACAAATATAATCATTGTTTGAGATTTCCAGCGTAAATATGATCTTTAACATTTTCTTATATTATGTCCCTTAGAAGGGAACTGTAGTTAATTACTGACAACCATTTTAAAGACATGGAGTAGATATGATCTTTAACATTTTCGTATATTATGTCCCTTAGAAGGGAACTGTAGTTAATTACTGACAACCATTTTAAAGACATGGAGTAGAAGTACAACCAAACTTCACTAAACAATCCCTCAAAGAATGTCTAATTTCTCAAAGTCCGTGAGCAAATAGTCATTGGATTCTATAGTCATTGGATTCTTCTTGCCTGCAGATTCATTGACTAAAATCTTGCATAAAGAATTATGGGTTCGGATTGCCTTTGCGGCCGATCTCTCATAATCCCTTTATATATTCCTATTAGATTGTGTAATATATTGTTACTAATTCCCTAATTAACCTGTGACATCTCTTTTAGTTCAATAATATCTTTACTAACTATGATAGAAAAAGGAATTTCAATAATATCAATATCTCTATCATAGTTAGAAAAAGAATATCCTAATGATTAAAATATTATCCATGATAGAAAAGAATAAACTAATACAACACAGCTGCTATCATGGATAATTTATTGCTAACCATGTTAGAAAGGATTTGCCTAACATGGTTATTAAACAAAATTAATTAGTATTAAACAATAAATAAATATGTATACATGCGGAAGCAGATGCAGGCCTATACAAATTGGCAATATACAATTCTAAATAAACTATATAACTTCTACTACCTAATTCCCTTTCCCGATGCTCGCGCCTGTGCATGAATACCTGCAAAAATGTCAGTAATCGTGGGATGAGACAATTTGTCCCAGTAATCACCGCTTAACTCACTATAACAGTGAGATGTGCGGTAGCGAGGGCGTCTAAAGGGTACCTTATTTTAAAACCAGTAATATATATATATATCCATGTCAAATCTTCTTCCATTCACCACTCAAATCCAACAATCACATCCAAACCAAATCAATTCATCATCTCCATATTCCAATCAACTAATACGACCACAACAACTCTCACACTCACCTACAGATGCATTGTGCCATCACGGTGCATTCAAGCATCTATTCTTCACTATATGATTTTACATTGTGTCCCTCTCTCTAATGAGGGGACAATTTCCCTCTCTGGCAATCTCCAGAGAGGGAACCCCAATTCCGTTTCCATTACAGAACGGGAACGGTTGGGCTCTCCAATGCCAAACAACCGTATGTCACTTTCTCTCAATAAATTGACCTATGATCCCCGGTCTAATCAATCCGAAAAGGATCATCAGTACAAATAACTGTCGATTGGCCAATCGACAGTTATCATCGTGCGATGGTACATCAATTTCAGTGTCATGCAATGCTCACCATATCCCTATCAATATCTCATCCACAATAATCAACATCAACATCAACATCAATCTCAACATCAACACCATACACTCTCACATCACCTTTCAATCTATTACCCACAATATCTTCCCTCAACATTACTCTCCAAAATCTCAACTCACATCTAATTCCTTTTCTATACTCACAACCTCTCAAATAACTATTATAACAATACACCTGCAAGCATGTCACACAATTCCAAAATATCCAGCACCACCAGACAGGATACTACATATATAATGTGTCGAAATCTTTTATATAAAAATGATCGTGTTTGAAAGGCACTCGATAGCCTGTTTTGTATAAAAATACCTTTTCAAAAATAATGTATATATATAGAGGGTGAGAAAGGATTTTTAAGAAAATCTCAGCTAACGTCACCCTCAATGTTATAGTAAGGTTAAGTGTGATTACCTGTCGCCCTTAGCAACTGCGCATTTTCCCATCCTTTCTCGAAGTCTCAAAACCACATCATAATCAATCCTATAATGATGTAATATAAAATAATAAATTAGTATCATTTCTACTTCATAATGTTTAACGTCTCTCTCTTCCGTATTACTACCCATTTTTCCCCATTTATGTACCTTACCTTAATCAACCATATCAAACATATAAACACTTCATTACAATTAAACATTTGTATATGAACTCAAAAATAATCAAGACTATATCAAGCACTTCCTCTTCATCAATATCATTTATCCAATTGAATTACAAGAGACCAAGGTAAGCAATTAAATACTCCAAGTAATCTATTTGGTTATTATAGAGACAAAGTAAGGAATTACAGATTTGGCACAAATCACACATTTATGAAAATCCACATGTCTCATCCTTTACTAATTCTCACCATGATTGATTCTACATCATATACAAAACATGTCAACCATAGAAACATCAATAATCATCTATTCACCCCAAAAATGCTCACTTTAACAAAGGGGACTAATGTAGATTTCACGTCAGACCATTCAATTCGTCACAAACCACTTGAATATGGTAATAGTGATAGCAAAAATTAATAAACACACATGCATAGTAACAAATCAACAATATATATATATATATATATATATATATATATATATATATATATATATATATATATGCAAATAACATATTAATCACAACTCCAAGTACTCCCATCCCAAACCATATTTCAGCCCTGGAACACACAAGAGAAGAAAAATAATGTTTGTTTCACAAACCTACATCCCTATGAACAATTACAATCAATCCTTCAGTTACACATACTGATTTGTCATTTTTGTACACAAACTCGAAACCAAAACAAACAGAACCAGACCCAGAAAAATCCACACAAATGGGCAAAAGAAACAATTTTAATCACTCACATATAACTTGTAATCCTTCACACTTCAAGAACCAATTATTTGTGCCAAAAATTAATCAAGGAAAAGTTATTCTTGCAGCAACACAATCACTTATATTTCTCAAACAATTTACATGGACAGAACCCCAAAACAGAACAAGAATTATTCCAATCCACTGCAAGAAAACAATGGCACACAAGAACTTTACTTTAATCCCAAACTATGCAAAGTATGTTTCAAAATTAATCTTAACCCCTCACTATAATTTAACTCAACTAACAAGATCCAAACACCAAAGTAACAACTCCCATGGTTAGAGGAACCAAATTCAAGGTTGTGAATTAGCTCATACCCATTCCAAATCAAACAAGCAGTAAAATAAGCAAAGTCAAACAAGTTTTGTTGTTGTTTACTTAGAAATTTCGAGTCCAAAATCACTACAAACCCGCAGCCCTTAATCCCAACAATTAGGGTTTTATAGAAAATTATCAAACCTTCAATCAATCCTTAAATCCTTTCTAAACTTCAAAAACCAACACCTAAACATGCTTTTTGGTGGATTATCAAACCCAAAATAGAAACTCATTTTCGGATTTCTCTCAAGCTCACCGAAAATGAATGGAGAAAGGTATGAATATGAGGAAATAAAGTTAGCTCAGTATGGTTTTGGTGTTGTATGAGTTGTGGGAGGCCGCCACCGCAGTGAAGCTCGCCGGAAATCGGCCATCTAGGGCTGGCCGACCCAAAACAGTAAAAAAAACGAAGGAAGAATAAGGGAGATGAAGTTGAAACCAAGAAAGTAGCTTGAAGAACAACAAAGAACGAGTCTCACCGTTCACCGCCGTCATCCGCCGTCGTTCGCCGCCCACACTCGCCGGAAAACCAAACAAAAACGAAGCCAAGAGTTGTTGGGACGTGAAGATCGGCCGAGCACCACCAAGAACTGAACAACCCACTCGATTTTGAAACTTAAGATGGAAGAATATAGGTGGATAGGTGAAGGAAAATGATGAGAGGGTTGAGGGAAGTGAGGACCGAAGTTGTGCTTGAAAGGGAGAGGGAGGTCCGCCGTAAGGAAGGAGGGAGATCGGCGAGGGACTCCTTCATCCTTGCTTCCAGCCGCCGGCACCGCTGCGTGTGGCCGCCGGAGACGAAGAATGGTAGAGGGTGAGCAGAGAGAGAGACCGAGAAGATGAAGGAAGGGGAAGAGAAGTGAAATGTGTGTGTAAGTGTCGGCGGTTTTGTAAGGAGGGAGGGGAAGGACATGTTTGGTTAGGTGAAATAAGGGTGGTATATGATAATTTATAGCTCAAACTTGCCATAGTGTACTCTTTTAATTTTAAAACCACTTAAACCAGCCTCCAATCTCCTTAACCTTCAAAATATTTTGAGTTTTACCATTCCCTCATATTTCAAACTCTTCAATTTCTTAATTAATTATATGCACATTTATTACTCAAAATTTTCAAAATGTCCTAAAAATCACCAAAAATTCCTAAAAATTCCAAAACTCCCAATTTCTCCATTTATTATTTCCCAAAACACTCCTTGATCTTATATTAAATTTTTAGGATGTTACAGATTGATCTAAGAGTTCATATTACATCACCATATCATTAAAAATAAAAAAAACTGTATTATAATATAAAATAAATTAAGAACTTTTAATTTTAAAAACTCTTTAGCATAAAAATTTTCAACTATCTAGACCTACTAATTTCAACTATCTAAACTTGTTTCAACTATCTTGCGTCACAATCCCCGCTGAGAGATGCTGAGGTGCAGCTGGGCAAGTCCGTTGAGAGTATCCATACCCTTTTTACGTTGCCTTGAAACAATTGAAACAAGGGAAAAAGTCACTTCCTTCACCAACCCCAAAAGCTCGAGGACCTCTTCCATCACCTCTAAACTTTGCCACTCACAATCTTCTTCATCTTGGTATCCTTTGGTACTCTCATGTCTTAATTATAAGACATATACAGAAATTAAGGATAAAAAATCAGTTATTTCAATTTAAAATGAATTATATTTTTTTACTCAACTTATTTTATTCTACTTACTACCTCCGGTCCTAAATATAGGACCTAGATAACTTTTTTTTTGAGAGGTTAAGGTTACAAAATAGTCTATTAAATCATGACATATTTGATATATTTTTAGATTACCTATTAGTTTATAAGTAAAATAAACTAGTTTAAGGGAAAAAATTAGGTAAATCAATTTATAATAACTGATTTTGCTTTTTTTTAGGATTTTTCAAAAAAGTCAATTAGGTCTTATATTTAGGACCGGAGGGAGTATATTATAATTTTGTAGTGTAATTTGTTTATTTAATGCTGATAAAAAAAATTTTATTTAAATTTTACAAAAAAGAATTCAAAATAATTTTATATATAAGATGGGGAGTATTAAACAATATATGCCTCACACAATCCATGTGAACTTCCACTCGGGAGTCCGGACTTTGGAAATTTCTTTCTAATCTTGGAAGATTCCTGCAGGGCTAAACATTTCGTAATAAATAATGGTACGGTAGTGTCTCAGCATTCACCATCATGACAATAGTGGTGGGATCAAGAACAAGAAGTAAGGCAATTCATAAACATGGTTCTCATTTTAGCATATGTTAATTGTTAAACCAAACTTTCTAGGATATCTTATCTTTTTCATGATTGTGATGCGATTGTGAGGGCCTACGCTGAACTGAACTCTCATTTTCTTGATGTGGTGACAAAGATAAAGAATCACACACTCACACGTGCACACACATACATTTCTCAATTGGGGGCTTAATTCGTAACTAAATAGTCATTCTCTTTATTAATATAAAATACAATACGTTTCAATACAATACGAGAAGTCCAATTGCTCTCCATTCATCATTCCCTCCATTCAGTTTTTGTTACCAGGTCGTGACTTATTAGTTTATGACATTATTCGGTTAATTATCTAAATCCATCTTAGTTATAATTACTTTAAACATATTTTAATGGAATTAAGAAAAAATATCCGTCTTAAGAATTTAATGAATTCTCAATTCTAGTCTTACTCAATATATATTCTATTTAGAATGCAAGTCTATGTGTACATTCCTATATAAAATTAAATAATGATGATATGATTTATAAATGTGACAAAATCTCCATCTCCTTTATGGGATCAAATAAATAATTTTGTTAAGAACGTTTCTTGTTATATAATTAAGATTAATCACATTATATTTGTGAAGGATTATATTTTAACTAATAGTAGGGAATACAATTTTAATCATCATCTGCAGTTGAGTCATTATCAATTTAACTCTAGAAAGAAAGTTGAGTTTATCAGATTTAAAACTATCCCCTCCCATTGTATGGTATCATGTGCTTGTTAGCATGTGTGCTCAAGTCATTAAACTCAATTTTGTTCGTTTTGTGTTCAGTAATGGTGCTTTGGTAATATTATATTTTTAACTATTTTAATAAGCATCATAATATTTTTACTATTGGCCAAGGAACATAAGTAGTACATAACTATTGGCCAAGGAACATAAGTAGTACATAACTATTTCGAGGTACAAAAATGATACCCAACTTTTCCATGTGATCAAAAATGATATTTTCACTAATATGACAATAATATTAGACATGAAATGTCCAAAATGCCCTGATAATTAAATAAACTTTTACCGGCCGGCGGTTAATTTAGGGCGAATGCCCAAAAATGATACATAACTATTGGTCAAGGAACAAAATTGATACATAACTATTGCAAGGTACACCAATGGTACCCAACTTTTAACATGGAATCAAAAATGATATTTTCACTAATATGACAATAAGATTTCACATGAAAAGTCCAAAATGCGCTTATAAATTAAATAAATTTTCTTCCCCACCCTCTCCTTCCTTAACTTCTTTCTTCTACCAATACTTCCTTCAATAAATAACTCTCAGCAACTCGTTAGGGCGATCAAGTTGCAAAAACATGAAAACAGAGAAGTTAATCACCCACACGTACACATCTTAAAGCACATCATTTCATTACAACAGAGAAGTTAAATGAGAGCAAAAGAGCGGTGCATGTAGCAAAATGAAATGAACTGATGTGCTTTAAGATGTGTAAGTGTGGGTGATTAACTTCTCTGTTTTCATGTTTTTAAAACCTGATCGCCCTAATGAGTGCTGAGAGTTGAAGCCGCCGGTGGACGAGTTATTTATTATTGGAGGAAGTGTTAGTAGAAGAAAGAAGCTAAGGAAGGGGAGGGTGAGAAAGAAAATTTATTTAATTTATATGCGCATTTTAGACTTTTCATGTGTAATCTTATTGTCATATTAGTGAAAATATCATTTTTGATTCCATGTTAAAAGTTGGGTACCATTGGTGTACCTTACAATAGTTATGTATCAATTTTGTTCCTTGGCCAATAGTTATGTATCATTTTTGGGCCTTCACTTTAAATTTACCGTCGACCGGTAAAAGTTTATTTAATTATCAGGGCATTTTGGACATTTCATGTCTAATATTATTGTCATATTAGTGAAAATATCATTTTTGATCACATGGAAAAGTTGAGTATCATTTTTGTACCTCGAAATAGTTATGTACTACTTCTGTTCCTTGGCCAATAGTTATGTATCATTTTTGGGCCTTCGCCCCTTTCAGAAAGCATATTTTGCCAAAATCTTTTTCTACAGTAATAACTTCAGCAAAATGCATTTTAAAAGCTCCATTTCCATAAATGGTAGCTAGTATAGATGGTCCATTAAATTTATATTGGGAGGAAGCCCAATATATGCTATAATATTGAGTTTTGACCCAATGACTTGCTTATCATTAGGCTGAGGTCCAAATGATACCAACCATCCCATTCTTCGTGATATTATTACTACTATGTTCTAACCAAACACTCAAACCAACGTGCGTTTTGTTGTTTATCTTTCTGGAAATTGGGGAAACAGAAAAGTAAAGCAAAGAGATGAAATTAGAAGCAATGAAGTCATAAGAAGGAAGAGGAAAATAGAAGCAAACAATGACTTATCTCATGGATGAAGATCAGATTCTGCGGCAAGATGTTGAGTCTGTAAGCACCAGCGACCTCTCTCCAAGCAATCTATAAGCAGAGTGGAGACAACGATGTTGTTTTCCTTTCCTTTTATTAATATGAGTATTTTAGCTGTTTAGTTTTTGAGAAAATCTATGACATCAAGTGGGACGTTCTCTCAAATCACATTCATTTGAAGTTGAGACATCATGTTAAAGTGGTCAAAATCTCTTTCATTAGGACTAACACCTGTTGGTAATATATTTTTCCCTTTCTTCTCTATAATACTACATGACTATATCATATTTCAAGATTGTAGGATCCAATTATACAATTTCTGTATTTGCATGATGGATTTTAAGTCAAGTAATCATGACTCCTGTTGTAACAGTAGTCAAAGCATCTTCCATTTGATTAGCACATATTGGTAACTTATTTTCTTAAAAAAGGGCGAACGTCCAAAAATGATACTCCCTCCGGTCCTAAATATAAGACCTAATTGACTTTTTTAGAAAATCCTATACAAAAGCAAAATAAGTTAATTATAAATTGATTTACCTAATTTTTTTCCCTTAGATTAGTTTATTTTACCTATAAACTAATGTATAATCTAAAAATATATCAAATATGTCATGATTTAATAGCCTATTTCGCAACCTTAACCTCTCCAAAAAAAAGTCAATTAGGTCTTATATTTAGGACCGGAGGTAGTACATAACTATTGGTTAAGGAACAAAAATAGTACATAATTATTCCAAGGTACAAAAATGATACACAACTTTTACCATGATATAAAAAATGATATATTCACTAATATGTCAATAATATTAGACATGAAATGTACAAAATGCCCTTATAATTAAATAAAATTTTACCAGACGGCGATTAATTTATAAGGGCATTTTGGACATTTCATGTATAATATTATTGTCATATTAGTGAAAATATCATTTTTGATCCCATGGTAAAAGTTGGATATCAATTTTGTACCTTGGAATAATTATGTACTATTTTTGTTTCTTGACCAATAGTTATGTATCATTTTTAGGTCTTCGCCCCTTAAAAAAAGTAGAAACAAATATTTGAACAATGCATTTGTAATAGAATGGTATGTGATTTTAATTCTTATAACCTACCAAACGTGCCATTAACATAAACTATGAATCCATGTTAGACAAGTGGGGCAAATAACAAAGTGTGAGAGAGTAAACTTTTAACATCTAGGAGTATTTTAGTTTATATTGCTTTTTATAATGGTTTTGTAAATAAAATTGGAATTACTATCAAATTCGGTCTTTGAATTTAAACACCATTATTGTTTAGGTATATGAATTTCTAAACTTTAAATTCGTGGTGGTTTTGTCTCATGAATTTTACTTCGATTTTGGTACTAGTTTTTGAACAATAAATTGATGGTTTTAATCCCCCAAATTATGCTATTTATAGTTGTCGGCCCTTAATTTTTCAAGCGTTTATTAAAGTTCAAGGGTCCAGATTAAAATCGACTGAATGTTTAAAGACTAAATTATCGATTTTAAAATTCTGATAAAAAAAATTATCGATTTTAAAATGGTTAAACTTAGACAAAAATGGACCAAAAGTTCAAAGACCAAAACTACCAATTTCAAAAATTCAAAGCCAAATTAAAATTAATTGAAAATTTGAAGGACAAAAATTTATATTAACCCAGATTTTAAACACTCTCTCAAGTCTCACCAATTTAACAGTCGAGATATTAGTTATGAAATAAATTCCTATTTGTTGTGGCATATATTTCGATTGTTCAAGGATGAAATAAATATACAAGGAAAGGTTACAATGACGAGTAATTTGTGGTGATTTTGTTGACTTTCAATCCTCTTTAAGCATCAATAAGGGCTCTTCAATATAGTGTAAAGAGATTATCAACCTTATTTAAAAAATTATTTGATTATTTTTAAGAGTCAATATATGTTTAAGAATTATGAATAAGAATAGCCGTTGATATGTAATCAAAAAAAGAATAGCCGTTGATATTGACCGTGAGCTTTTTTTTTTTTTTTTTGATAACATGACCGTGCGCTTACATGACTAGTGAGTCAAATTTTTACCATTGGATTATGTTTAATTTCAGACCAAAAAAAAAATCTCTTAATAAAACAAAAGCTTATATGCATACAAAAACAAAACAAAAGCTCATATGTTTTTTTAACAAAAAACCTCATACACACACACACACACACATATCAATCTACTAAATTCAATTCAATGATGAAACTTATTAAATATTTGCAATGAAACATTTACATACATATACTTTATTTTCTTAATCTTGATATATAGTACAATTATATAATTGGAAACGAACACGATTTTGTGCATTATACAAATATGAAGAAAGAATTGAATAATATAGTACGAGTGAAATACTAGTGAATACAGCACCCAATTTGAAATTTGTATATGGTACTTACTATAATACTCAATTCAAACAAAATGATACTGTCATCCATTTTTTGAAATTTTATGTAACGCATAAGGGACACTCAATTCTTCAAACCAAGTAAGATTTCTAAAATATTTTGAGATATCATTCATTAAATGAAGAAAATAATAAGTTTATACATAATCAAAAAATTATCAACACAAATATATACGGGTATAAGGCCACATTATATCCCTAAGAGTATTAAGTCCTCCTATTGGAGAAAACACTGTTGTTTACAGTGGAACTTATGAATCCCAAAACTAGGGTGGTTGATTGTTAAGATAATTGATAATAGGGTGCTGAAAAAGATTGCTTGGTTACTTGTTAATACTCCCTCCGGTCCTAAATATAAGACCTATTTGAGGGGACGAATTTGGTCTAAATATAAGACTTATTTCTAATTTTTACCAATCTTTTTCCCAAAATATCCTTATCAATGCCCCCTAATAATAGATAAGAAGAGAGAGGGAAAGTGGAGTCAATGTTCCCTAATGGTAGACATGAGGAGAGGAAGGGTGGAGTCAATGTTCCCTAATGGTAGACAAAAGGAGAGGGAGGGTAGTCAATGTTCCCTAATGGTAGACAAGAAGAGAAGGAGGATGAGGGTGAAGGTGGATAGTTAGGGTATATTGGTATTATCCTGTCATTTTAACTAACTTAACTAACATCCTTAATCTAATTAAATTAGGTAAATATGTCTTATATTTAGGACCGGAGGGAGTATATTAAAAAGGGTTAAAGGTCATATATGCCTTTGAAGCATACATGAAAGATCATATCTACCCTAAAATATTTTTTTGCTCATATTTGCCATAAAGTATTTAGGAGAGATCATATTCGTCCTTTACAGTTAAATTTTAACGGTCAAATATGATTTTCTGAATTGTTTAGGGGTGAATATGACTCATCATATTTATACCTCTAGGACATATATGACCCTTCATATATAATTCAAGGGCGAATATGATCTTTGTGCATATTTTCAGGACAAATTTGGGCCAACAAATACTTTGACACATATATGATATTCTATGCATACTTTAGGGGCAGATATAATGTTTAACCTATATTAGAAAAATAAACAAACAAAATTTTATAAAAAAAATAAAGAATACATATTCGTTCTTTGCTTTGTGAGTGAAATAAATATTAGTTCTGTTTCTGAACACTGACCAAATTGAGTAATGACATATTAACAATAGGAATAAAAGTAATTATTGCCAAACTGGGAAAATAATAACGTACATTTCCAATTAAGAGTTAAGACCATAAAATAAAAAATCCTATAGAGAGAGAGAGAGAGAGAGAGAGAGAGAGAAGCGTATACAATATTCATTCCCTCCCTCCCATTAGTTCAAATTTTAAAAACGACCCTTCACCTCAATTCAGCTCACACTCAACAGTCACACACAAATACACTCTCTGATTTGATTTTCAATTTCAAACCTATTAAAATCTTTTCTTTTAACAAATAAAAATCCTTTTTTTTTTTAAAAAAAAAATAAAGGTTTGATTTGAGGTTTTGAATACGAAGCCTCCTCTTTCTTCTTCTTCTTCTTCTTCTTTGATATGCTCAGATTGATACTTCGCTTTCTCCTCCGATCATTCTCCAAAGCCATGGGTTGTTTCTTCGGTTGCTTCCGATTCAAAGACGATCGCCGCCTCCCCACCTCCTCTCACCTCGCCGCCGACCACCGTCTCCGATCAAAGCCCGCCGTAATTTTCTTCATTCTTTCCTTCTTTCACGAAATTGCCTCAAAATGTGAACTTTTCTTTCTGGGGTCTTTTATTTTATTGATTTCTGTATTGGGTTTTCGTTTTTTTGTTGTGGGGTTTTCAAAAGCAGGAATCTTTGGCTTCTCGGAATCGTTTGTCTTCTTTGTTTTTATCTGAAGGTATCTCTCTTTTGTTCCTGCTTTTCATTCTTTTGAAATCTTTTTCAGGTTGCTTACTTTTTGTGTTTTTTTTATAGGGAATGAAGAATCTTCACGAAATGAGAGGGTAAAAGTGGGAATGGGATCTCACATGGATGACAAGGCTCTCAAGGATGAGGTACTTTTTAATTTTTATCTATCAATGAAATAAATTGTTTTGAATTTTCCATTTTTTGGTTGGTAACTGTAATTGGCAGAGGAATTTTGTTTCAATTGTAAATTTACCTTAGGAAATGTGTCTCTTTCATTTATATTGTTCTGTGATTTTTCTTTTATCCTCACCTGATTTTTTGTGTGGGTGAATCTAACTTAAATAACTTGTAATGTGATAATTTTTTAGTTACAGAAGTCATCCATTTCTTAATATTGTGGCTTTTGGTGAACATTTGTGTTAAAAAATAAAAATCCTTTTGCTTTTTTTCCCCTTTATCAATTAAGCGTGTACATTTCTTACAATCTTGAATCCACTAGCTAGTTAGTTCTTTTCAGCTCCTTTATTTTTTGATTCTCTCACAAAGTTAATGCCATTATTCATTTTGAGAGGAATGCTATTTATTTCTGTGTGAATTTCAAGATTAGGAATTTGAAAAATGTTTGAATTACACAATAGTGTGATATTGAGTCTTTGCCATTGAGTTTTCTCATAAGTCAAGCTGTTTATATGTGTCATTCCTTAAATGTGTCACAGTCTTGCAAACTGTTGTTTTTGCGTAATTCACTCATTGATATATATCCTGACTCCTCCCATATGCAGTTTCTTGTATTGTGCAATGCAGTTTATTAATAAGCAACATTACTAATCACAAGTACACTCTTATTTCATTAAAAAAAATATTTCAGATTCAGATTTTATTGGTAGCAACACTTCTAAGACATTCAATGAATTTTGTGCTCAAATAATTTATTACTCACTATTTGATTTCCTTCGTATTTAATGTTAAGTAGGTGTCTTAAAATTCGTTTATGTATTGTTACTTTGAAGTTGCCTTTCTGCTTAAGTGAATTATATTTTTATGCAGGCCAAGTTTCTTAAAGCATGCGGCACTTTAGCTGGAACTCCTGCTGAGATCCGGAAAGCATCTGGGAAACTGAAAATGTCACCTTCTTGTAGCAAGGATTCTGAATCTTCAAAGTTTCATTCTTGGCTTCCTAATGCTCCTGTTGGGAAGCTTCAGTTGGGAGTTCAATCTATTGATCCTCAAACTCCCACAGATTCTGGTGGAGAATGGAGAAATTGCAGAAATTCTTCAGACCTCACTCCAAGCAGGTTATCTGTCTCTATCTTGCATATCCCTCTTCTTTGCTTTTTTTTTTAAACTTTTCTTGATAATGATGGATAACGAATTTTAAGAAGTATGAGTAATGTTTAGTCTTTCTTATAATAGAACATTGTATCTTTCTTTCCATACCAGTTGATTTGATAGATATGGAAGATGACCATGTTAAGAATTGGCTGTGACTTAACAGACTACCACAGAATCTCTGTGGAATATTACTCCTTAAAGGTTGATTCTGAAAATGAAAAAGGGTCATTGGTCAAATGTTTCCTCGAAAAGTGTTAACTTAGGATGAGTTATGCCCTGAAAGTTAATTAGTACTACTTAAGTCAATTCATCTTCATCATTATGGAAGTCAATTTCAACTTTTTAACCATCAATGTGAATTTTTAATAGAATAGGCATAACTTGCTACATTTTAAATTTTTCAGGGCAATTTTGAAACCCAAAAAGCTTCGGTTATCGCAATAAAAAATTCTGACTCTCTTGCCCTCTTCTCTTTTTGCTGCCTTTTTAAGTCGTCTTCTCATGGATGACATTTACCTTTTCCTTTCCTAAAGTTACATAGCATTTTTGGCTAAAAGAAAACGTAGCTCTTGATTACATTGTAATGATAAACTTTATTAATCTTTCAGCTGCATTTCCAATGCACAATACGCTCAAAGTGACTCTGTTAACTCAACTGAACAAAGTAGAGCAAGGAGCATATATTCTGAAGTCAAGGCTCGTGATGATCAGTCTGAACAAAATGCAGCAGTTTCTCCATGGCCAACTGTTGCAGACACTCAGAGGAAGAATAAGTCTGTACGTTTTGAATGTGACACTGATTCTTCCTGTGGGAGTTCTTCTGCATATGGTGGAGGTCATATGGAGAAAACAGGATCACCAAACAATCAAAGTGCATACAAATCATCACCATATGCTACCCCGAGGAAACTATCTGATGATATGCAAACGCCAGGAACTGTGTACCCTGCAACACTAGAAGATTTTCCAAATAGTAAGCCTAGAGTGAGGTCCCAGTTTGTGTACTCATTTCAAGGAACTAGTGGGAATGTCTCTCAGTTCAAGATTCCTGAGGAGGAAGAGTCAAACTCTGAGCAAGATTCAAATGATGTGAGATCTTCTCTTGAGCCGCCTCGAGATGCAACTCCTACATCGGAGCAGTCAAAGCAACAGTCATCTGATGATGACACTAAAGTGGAAGAAAGTTTATCTGCTTGGTTGAAGCCTGCAGCAGTCATTGAGGAAGAGAGAAGGAGGAGAATGGAGGCCGCTTATGGTCAGATTCCTCCTTCTGGTAAAACTCCTGCAGATAGACCTATCATTGGGATGGTTGCAGCTCACTGGAGTGAAGAAGAGGAATCTGATACTCAACCTCCAAAATGGTGGGATGGCAACGGCATACCAAATTCAACGAATAAGTACAAAGAAGTATGTCTTCATATCTTTATTTGTGGTGGAAAAATTCAAATTTCAAAATGCTGAAATTAATGAAAGGGGTTTGTTTTCTAGGATCAGAAAGTAAGTTGGCATGCAACACCATTTGAAGAGAGGTTGGAGAAGGCACTGTCTGAGGATAGCATTGTTCCTCAAAGGTAAGTTATACCTCCTAACGGTTTGTTCTTTTGAATTATATGACCACTTAGTTTTTATGTAAGCATAACGGGGGTTTTGAGTTAGTGCTCATCACCCATATTGCTCATCACCTTCTCATCACCACAAATACACACAAATACATTAGCACATGGTTGGCCCCAAAACTTCTCTTCTAATGGGGCGCACAATGTGCTCATTTATTTGTGTGTATTTGTGGTGAGGAGATGAGCACTGAACCAAAATCCAGCATAGCGATACCGTGTAACTCAACTTAGTTGTACTAACATCAGCAATATCTTGCTTAAATTCTTATAATAGTAATTTGAAAGTGAAAGCATGAAAGATTGAACTCTAGTAATATGTGAAAATTATAGTGGTCAACATTACCAAGTTACACCAACCGTTTTTATAAACTTAAGGTTGTGGGTTGGATCTAATTCTTGAAAACAAACTACTACATAGTCAGAGAACTGCCATATCTCTCAAATATGAAATGTATTTTTATTTCTTACCTCATCAGACACATCAACAAACAGATTTGTGACTTTTGTTAACAGGAAGAATATATGTGGAAAACCCATTGCTTTTGATGACAATGAAGAAAGTGATACAGCTGTATCTACGATGCACACCTCAGGTCAACCACAATCTGTGGTTTCATTTTGAAAATGTATCAGTTGGTCAATCATTTGTGCTGCATGTCTTTTAAAAGATTGGTCGGTTTGTAATAGGGTGATAGCAATAGAATCACCAATCCGATTATAAACACTTTGGTGACAGTTCTTGCATTGTACAAAAGTAAGGAGAATTGAGGTAATGGGTATTGGGGTTATCGGAACTCATGTTCCGTGGACTTTAATTTATTACTTTCATGTTATCGTTATCAAAGAATTATAATAAGCAGTCAAGCACAAAAGAATCCCTCTTAATGACGGCAAAATAAATGCAAAGTCACCAGTGCATGAGGTATTGTGCAGTTGCCAATGCAAAGTTCAAACTTCAGAGGAATAAGGTGTCCAACTTGATGACATTGTTATGCAATAGTAATTCTTCATTAAGAAAAATTTAGAAAAAGGTCATATCATGATTCTATTATGGATTTCATCGTCATCCACCACACATAAAGCATGAATGTGCAGGATGAATAATTTTTTTTTTCATGTTATTATCATTATTATTGTCTTATCAGAAATTATCATTCTTACTCCCTCGGTTCCTCAAAATAGTAAGATCAGTTTCCATAATTTAATTAGACTAAAGATGTTAGCTAAGTTAGTTATTAACATAAAATATTATTAATCCACTCTAAACATATAACTTTGTCTTCATTCTCTCTCTCTTGCTTGTTTATTATGCAACAACAACAACAAAGATTTATTTCAACTAGGTGGGGTCGGATACATGGATCACACGACTCCATTGTGCTCGATCAATAGTCATACTTGGAGATAAACCTTCATCAAAAGATCTCTCTAAATAATTTCGTTAAAAGTTCTCTTCGATCTTTCCATTTTTTGTAAGGACTCTATACTATTTGATCAATTATTCTTACTGGCTCATCTAATTCTTTTCTTTGAACATGCTCAAACCACCTTAAACGACTTTCTACCGTTTTCTCTGCAATTGATGTTACCTCAACTCTTTCTCGAATATGATCATTATAAATCCTATCTTTTATTGTATAATCACACATTCATATCAACATTATCATCTACGTTATCTCCATCTTATGTTCGTGTTGTCTTTTAAGAGTCAAACATTCACTATCATATAACATTGTTGGTCTAATGACTCTTCAGTAAAACTTCCCTTTAACCTTATTTGAACCTTATGGTCACATGTAACTTCAGTAATTTTTCTCCTTTAAAACCAATTAGCCTAAATTATACTATTAACGTCACCATCAACTTTACAATCTTCTTGTATAATTGATTTGAACTTGTTCACTTGATGTACAACATGGTCTCCCAATGTAATTTCTATATCCTCATGAGTTTGTATATTACCAAAACTATATTGCATGAGTTGAAAACCTTTTAACTCTAAAGTCATACTCCATAACTTTAGTTTCCGATTAATTATAGATAAGTATTATTAGGGTTAATTTGGAAATGATTGGAAAAAATTAGAAGGTTTAGGAATAAATTGAAATTTGAAATTAATCTTATATTTGAAAATGAAATAAACATAAAAGAAGAGCAATGAAAATGACAGACATCTCTTTCCCCGGCATGAACCGTGGAAGGAGACGCCGATGAAAAAACTCGTACAACGAGGAAAGAAGAGATCCCACCACCACCCAAAAAAATTTGAGGGGGAGAGGGAGAGATGATAGAGTCAACTCAAGAGAGTCGGCCCTAGAAAGCTAAACCTCCACAACATTAGAGAGGGTTATCGACAATAGAGAAAAATATTGACTTGACCAAAAAAGGAAATATTTGACAAAAACTAAAACATGCCTTGTTTATTAGAATAAATAAATGCATGCAAGAATCAACCGGAAATTTAAAATCCCATACTCCACTAATTAATCATAGTATTCATTATTCAACTAGTTATAGTAAAGTGATTTTTTTTTTGTTTTTGATAATATACTGAAGTGAAATTTAAGCATAGACAATAAAAAACAAAATAAGGGAGAGGAGAAAAAGAAGGTATAAATAAAGGAAGAAGGGATGGGATGGCGAAGAGGAAGATGCGAGGAGGAGGAAGTGGTTTAGGGTTTATAGAGGGAAGAATGGTAGGAAGCGGCAAAAGAAAGAACGTGAGATACATGTGGACACGAAAACAGCATACATCTGAGGGGATCATGATGTTCTCTTTGTTCAATAATAGTTTTCAATCTGAATTATCATTCTCATTCTCTTTCTCTTTTGTTGCTCCCATTCTTCCCTCTCTCCCTTCCTTCCTTCCATCACACCTCACATCTTCGACCTCGTGATGATTCGCTTCGCTTCTGAAGCCTGAAGGTTCCAATTTCACTCATTTTGTTCCGTTGGTGTGCTTTCTTTGTTTCTAGCATCCACCCTTAGTTTTTAAATTATTTACTTTTATCTTTTTTCTTCAAACAATATTTTGTTTTACTTATCAACTCCTTATGATGTGCTTTAACTGTTGTTTAGTGGTCAAATTTACTTCCTTAATCTCCACAAAAAAAGATAACTTGATCTAATAATTATGACCCTGATGGAGTATTTTTCCCCCCCTATGTTCTTGTTTTAGTCTTGGTGAAATTTGAGTACTGAATGAATTTGGATGTGATGAGGCTTTGGTGTGTGTTTCTGGTTATACAAGCTAGAACTGTATTCAGCAGGAACAAGGAGTGGCTGTGAATTTGTGTCACATGATGTGAAACTTGGAAATTAGAGATTTTTGTTTTAGTTTATATTTTTAGCTGAACGAAGCCTAACAGGGCCTTTGATGAATCGTGTTGTGGAATTCTGATTTGCTTGTTGGTGTGCTGTTTGATAGATTGGACTTTGTTGAAAATCCATGTAGCTACCAGGGTTTTATTTGTGTTTGTTTTGGTATTTTGGTTTGGTTTTTTTTTTCGATGCTCTTGTTGATGGTGGAATGTGGTTAAACAAATTATAGTAGACCTTGGTGAATGTGAGAGTTGGATTGTGTTTCTGCTTAACATAAGCTCGAATGTAAACATTCGACTCTAAGGATATATGAGTTTGAATTAGTCTCTTTACATAAAGATAAGAATGTTCAGTGTATTTCCTTTCCCCAGTAACCTTACCAATTGGGACTAGAATTAGGTTGCCCTTTTACATTCAACATGAATAGGGGATTAAAGATTGTTCATAAATCAATAAAAAGCACTCATCAAAGATTGTTACAAGATATGTGGTAATTATTTGCTGCACATGATGAGGAAACTTGTGCCAAGAATACCTGTTGTGAGGCCTGAGGATTCAGCAGTCAAGGTTTTTATTTTGTTTAACCAGAACTAAGAACTTTTATTAAATCACTGAAAGAAGCTTGAAATGTTCAAACAAAGAATAAACATGGGAAATAAACAGAGTCTTGGAGAAGGCTAAATGCATCAATAGCAAGCATAGCCATGCAAAAGAAATGTAAAAATCTGACAGTATTGAAGAAGATATGGTACATACTTACAACCACAAGCATTCGAATTCTTTTTAGTAATGGCTAGAATAATAGTTCATTGCAATTTTTTTCAATAGTAATCTGCTAATCAGGCCATTCACATGAAAGGATAATTGCCTTTCTCAAACCCTATAATGTGAGCCACACTGAGTCTTTATGAAAGTTAGTCAAATTTAGCCTCCAAGATTATGATCTTTTATGTTTCTAACTTCATAAAGGATATTGTTTGTTTGAATTGGTTTAGTAGTGTAACGCCCCATTAGATCAGTTGATATTTCAAGTTTGACTTCCAGATAAGATAGTTATACTGGTAAGGGACAGCCATCTAGATTGGTTGGCTTCTCAAATGATTGATAGTACAGAAAAAATGTTGGATATTGAATAATTGTAATTATAAAAAAAAAAGCTTCGTTGGAGTTTGATATGCATGGATCAATCCCAGCTCTTAATTTAATTTTGGGTATTTTCACCCTCTATACCACTAGGAAAATCAGTCATCAAGCTGTGGGAGAACTATTTTGTCACACATCCATAGCTGTACTTAAGAAAACCAAACTTGTTAATCTCACCGCCGTACGTTAGCTTTTAAATAGTTATCGTTACCAGATAATAAGCCTCAAATAAATGTTGGCATCTGCACTTACCGAATAACTCAGCAGAGAAGAACATGATAGCTTCAAATAAATCATCCAAAAAAAAATTTATTTATATCTAAGCTCAGTTCAATATTTCTAGTTACAAACATGCAAATACTCAATAAATTAATATAAATATACTCACTCATTTCCTCAATATTAAGATCACTGACTTATTTTGTGCCTTTATGTTTTTTTGCCAACTGGACAATTTGGGTGACATGTCCAATGATTAAGCAGCTATGTGTATATGTTGGTGATGTGTCAAACGGTGTTAAATTTTCCATTAAAAAGGGAAATTGTGAACACATTTTCATACTTTCAGGGCAAATATGATCTTTCAAAAAATTCCAGCGCAAATATGATTCTCTCTATGAACTTCCTGGGCAATGGTGACCTTTAACCCATATAAATATTGATTTATTCTTGGTAGCCTGTGCATTCAGTCTCTGAGTAAATGGAAGGTTGACTAAAATCAATCAATATAACTTATAAGAGTGTTCCACCAAACACTGTTCCTTATGAACAGTGTTTGGTGGAATATTATATATTTTTTAAAAAAAAAACTTTTTTTTTTAAAAAACTTTTTTTAAAAAAAATTCAGTTATTATATGATTTTTTTCACCCGATATTTTAGTTAAAAAAATTTGGCATATGTTTTTTTAGTGTAAATTTGGAAAAAAAAGTTAAAAAATTTGTTCATGAGCAAATTTTTAGTGCAGTGATTGACATTCTCTATTACTATTGTATGTGATTGTTTTCTTGTGCGAATTTATTTTGGCAATATATTCTTTACTTTCTTGGGCTAATTTATTTGGGTCACATTTTTTTTGTCTGAATTTGCCTTAAAGATTTATATCTTTAGTGTTGCTATTATGATGATCTTTTTGGCCTAATATATATCTGCAAATGTTTCATTTTGTATTTTTTTTACCTAATAAACCTTGAAACTTTAGCAAGACACAACTCAAATGAATAGGAAATCCAGAATGTTTAAAGGAAAAAGCCAATAGCTTTCTTTGGCAAAAGGTCACATATTTTTTTGTGTAAATTTGCCTTATAGATTTATATCTTTAGTGTCACCATTATGATGATCTTTTTTATCTAATATATATCTGCAAATGTTTTATTGTGTCTTTTTATTTGCCTATCTTTCCTTCATGAACAGCGATTTGATGGAATATAATATATTTTTTTAAAAAAAAAATTGCTTTTTTTTGTTTAAAAAAAATAATTATTATATGATTTTTTTCACCCGATATTTTAGTTAAAAAAATTTGTCATATATTTTTTTATTGCAAATTTGTTAAAAAAAAGTTAAAAAATTTGTTCATGAGCAAATTTTTAGTGCAGTGATTGACATTATCTATTACTATTGTATATGATTGCTTTCTTGTGCGAATTTATTTGGGCTATGTATTCTTTACTTTCTTGGGCTGATTTATTTGGCTCACATATTTTTTTTTGTCTAAATTTGGGTTAGAGATTTATATCTTTAGTGTCGCCATTATGATGATCTTTTTGGCCTAATATATATCTGCAAATGTTTTATTGTGTGGTTTTTTAGATGAGCTCACTCACTCACTCACTTAACCAAAGGTAATTATTTGAATGTCTTAAGAAATTTAATTTTTTTTAGAAAGAAAAACTTAGTTATTATATGATTTTTTTCACCCGATATTTTAGTTAAAAAAATTTGTCATATGATTTTTTAGTGCAAATTTGTTAAAAAAATTAAAAAAAGGTTAAAAAATTTGTTTATGAGCATGGGAGAGGTATTTCAATAGATTATAGACTAAACTTTTAGAATATTAGAGAAGAGGGAATTGTAGTGACAAATGAAGAAGCACAAAATATAATATATGATAAAACATTACTGAGATGTATTATTTGGGATTTGGTGGAATTTTTTATTATTAATTTTTTATAATTTAATATAATATTTATTTATTATATTATATTTATTATTTATTATATTATTATATTATATTTATTTATTATATTATCATATTATTATTATATTTATATTTATATTTATTTATTATATTATTATATTATATTTATTATTTATTATTAGATTAAATATAATAATTATTTAATAATAATAAAATAATAATAATAATTATGATAATTAAATTAATTAATTAATTATTAATATTAATTATTTGCCACGTATTCTTTACTTTCTTGGGCGAATTTATTTGGGTCACATATCTTTAAATCGCGCGAAGCGCGGGAAACCCAAATAATACATCTCACTAATGTTTTATCATATATTATCTTTGGTGCTTCTTCAATTGTCACTACAATTCCCTCTTCTCTAATATTCTAAAAGTTTAGTCTATAATCTATTGAAATACCTCTCCCATGCACCGCACGGGAGTTAACAAAACAAAAAATGTTGTTTATAAGGCGATGTTTTCAAATATCTAGCCAATTATGTACAACAAATATTATTTTTGTGAAGCTAACATCTATTCAAATATGTGAAGATATTTTTGTGATCATTCAAATATGTAAATTTTTAGTGCAGTGATTAACATTCTCTATTACTATTGTATGTCATTGATTTCTTGTGAGGATTTATTTGAGCTATGCATTCTTTACTTTCTTGGGCTAATTTATTTGGGTCACATATTTTTTGTCATATATTTTTTAGTGCAAATTTGTTGAAACAGAAGGTAAAAAAAGTTAAAAGAAAATTTATCATATATTTTTTAGTGCAGATTTGTAAAGGAGACATCATGTTTGTAAACTTTTTATTGTGAATGTGAGGTTGTAATCTATAAATTCAACAATAATGCTTAAGTCTTCTGATGAAAAATGTGGAACTAACTTCATTTTAATCATTTATGTTTAAAAGTATACTTTCAAAACTTCTTTTAACAACATAATCGTTAGTTTAATCGAACAGACAATGTTAGATCAACAAAATTAAATGATGAATTTATGATTTGATGTTTATGAAATATGCTTAAATTAAAAGATTTTAGTGTAATTATTCTTATATTCAAGAATTAGTCATTTTTATTCGCATTTTATTACTATAATGTAATCCTTTAGATTTGATGAGTCATAGTTCTCTATCAGGTGAAATTAATATTGTTAATGGAAATTGATTAAAAGTGTGTTTTCTAAATATAAAGAATTAAAACGAAATATAAAAAATTAAAGTATAACTTTAGTTTGAAGATAATTGCCTACTTTCCTATCTTTAGATATTACTTCCTCTGATCCTCATTTCAAGTCACTAGGAATGGTAGTTGAGTCCTAAAATTTATGCTAGATTTTCCACTTTTTCAATTTCACCCTTTATTAAATAATGTGTTTCACATTTTCAAATTTGAATTTTCATTAATTAATAACAAGGGTAAAGTGGGAAAAAATTATTTAATGCCGTGGTCAATGACTTATATTAAGAACAAAAAATTAGAGGTAGTTGGTGACTTATAATAAGGACAGGAGGGAGTATTTCCTATTTTGCTAACTTTGCTACCGTCAAATACCACAAGTGTGCTTCACTGCATTTTACAATTTTATTAATTAATTAAGTTCACCAAAGTAAAAGGAGAAGCCAAAGTCCCACATCGGAAGCGTCATTTGGAGAGCTAAGGTATAAAAGAGAGGACATCAGTCTTTAACATTACAACTTTATTTGAACTTTATTTGTTCAATAGGTTGTACCTCTGTTTCCTTTACACAAAGGACGCAAGGGGGCCTACTCGGATGATGAATAATACCCAAGTTGTGGAAACGTGATTAGTGGCTGTTTCGGATGCCATAGAAGATCGACGGTTCTCATGGAGCGACCATGGGATTGGCCAGACTTGGGTTCTGACCGAGAGGTTCCCATCTTTTTCCATAATTGTTTTACCAAGTTATAAGTTGTTTTCTTCGGGCATATTTATTTGCAGAAGAAGACGAACAGAGATTTGATATGGGTTTCGAAGTTTTTTTTTTTAAAAAAAAGGAAAAATAAAATTATTATTTATTTCATTATTTCCATGTCATGATGGCCATGTCAACAAATTTAACGGTGTTAGTGACAAATAAGCAAAAAGTTAACATCGTCGGGTCCTTTTAAAACTATAGGGACTAACATACACTTCAAACATAGTAAACTATAAAACCACGCTTTTGAAACTTCAGGGACCAAAACCCAAATCAGTGCAAACTATAAGGACTAAAAGTTGGTTTAATCCTTAAATCAATATAAACTTATTAAATACCATCCAAATAACTTCATATCCTATGTCCATAAAATAAAATTCATCGTACTTTTAACCTATAACATTCTTCATCTTCTTGCCGCCATTCTACGAGTACTGATGTGTATAGTGTCAAATTAAAGAAGAGAGTTATTAGCGGTCCGAATTCCCGACATTCCTATAGTATAAGTGCCCTTCACTTTTTATTTTATTAATTTCGCAAAGATTAAAGAAGGAGCTGAAGTCCCACATCGGAAGCACCATATGAAAGACTAAGGTATAAAAGAGAGGAAGGCAGCATTGAAGGGCACGACCTTACTTGAACAGGATCTGTTCTATAGGCTCGTACCACTGTGTCCTTGAGCTTCAAGGAGATAAGAACCACAACTTGGTTGATGACACATGACCAAGTGGTCAGAGCGTGATTGCCGGTTTGGCTGACAGTAAGTGGAGTCTGCCATGCAATAGAGGATCGTTCTCATGTGGCTTGCCATGTGAGATGGCCACTTGGTTGTCTGACAAGTTCTCATCTTTTTTGATTAATGGAGCTTGTAGAAGAGATATAGTGCATTTTCACGTTTTGTGATTAATGTATTCAGGATCACATGATTCAGACTCTTCTCTGTTGTATAGCAAGAGAAGATTGTGGAATAATTTCTTTTTCTAAATAAATGGGCCATCTCATGACGTTTTCATAATGCTCTTATCTGCTAACCATTATAATGCTCTTTCACACGTCTTGTGATACCCATTTTTTCATAGTCACATAATTCTAACTATTATGAAAAGTAGCTGAGACTTATCTGCTATGTTTCTATGGACTAATTAATATTTATTGACAAAATGGGGACCTCCAGTTTTGGAAATTTCAACAACAATCAGAGCAGGAAAGATAAGAAAATAAGCAAAGACTATATTGATTTGATGGTTTGAACTTTGAAGTGTCCGGTTACGCAATTCTAATGTATGTTTCCATCAACTTCGAGCCTCTATACTCTTTGTTCATTTTTGAACAGCCCTTTGGAGTAGTTCCTGTGATTCAAGATGGAGACTATACCTTATATGGTTAGCATCTTCCATGTCCTGATGAACTCTTGAAGCATATCAATTTTCTCCCATAATATAAAATCCAAATCAAGTCAGCCTCTTTACTGATGAATCTGTAACAAGTATTTCACCTAGTTAAGTCAAGAGTTTTGAATGGGTTGACTGTGTTGGATTTCATTTACTTTTTGTTTCTTCATTGAGTATGAAACGGTTTCATTTTGAATTTGGAAAACTAATAGTGGTTCATCATATTTGTGCTATAGTAAATTTGTTTTATTGGGCTGTCTGTAGGTTTACACATGAATAATATAAAAACTTGTGGATTAGTGATTTTTATATAAATAGTATTATTTTAATCATGACTGATCTGTGTCCTTCTTGACTTTGATTTGAATCACTGGCCAATGAATCACCTTTCAACTGATTTATTGACTGTCCCTTTTTTACCACCTTGATTTTTGCATACTAATTAGTTCTTCCTTCTTGGTTCAATCCTGTACATCTGCAGAATCCAGGGCAATAATGAGATATTATGCAGAAAAATACAAATCTCAAGGAGTTGACTTGCTGGGGAAGACCATAGAAGAGAGGGGTCTAGTGGAACAATGGTTAGAAGTTGAGGCACATAACTTTCACCCTTATGCTTATAACTTAGTGATTCATATTCTGTTTGCTCCATTAGTTGGGGTCACATCAGATCCAAAGGTGATTCAAGAGAGTGAAGCTAAGCTTGATAAGGTGCTGAACATCTATGAGGAGAGGCTGTCAAATAGCAAGTATTTAGCTGGTGACTTTTTTAGCCTAGCTGATATGAGCCATATTCCTTTCATTGAGTATTTGGTGAATAATGCGGTGGGATGATATCAGCAATAGAGCTTCATGGAAAAAGATTCTGGAGCATTACAAAGCTCCTACATGAGGTTATTATGTTTGTTATATATAACAGTTATATGAGTGTGTAGAATAAATTTGTGTTAACTAAAGAGGGATGGTTTTAGGGGATGAAATCAGGCTCTCATAATATGGCCAATGTAAGTTTAAATATGATTGTCTCCAAGAATAAGCGTGCCAATATGTGTGTCATGAGGAAAGCTAGTAAGATTTAGAGAGAAGGTTATTATTTATGTAACCAACTAAACTTCTGAATTGTGAAGGAGGCATCATGTCTGTAAACTTTTTATTGTGAATGAGGGGTTGCCATCTATAAATGCAACAATAATATTGAATTCTTCTAATAAAAAATGTGGAACTACAACTACCTTCATTTTAATCATTTATGTTCAAAAGTACACTTTTAAAACTTCTTTTAACGATATAATTGTTAGTTTAATTGAACGGAATTAATTAAATGATGAATTTATGATTAGATGTTGTTGAAATATGCTTAAATTAAAATATTTTGATGTAATTATTCTCATACTTAAAAATTATTCATTTTTTATACATATTTTATTACTTATAATGAAATCCTTTTGATTTGATGAGACATAGTTCTTCTCTATTAGGTGACATTAATAATGTTAATAAAAATGGATTAAGAGTATACTTTCCAAATATAATGATTAAAATGAAATATAAAACACTAAAGTATAACTTTAGTTTGAAGTTAATTAATTGGAATTGTTTGGTAAAAGCACTATTTGCCCCCTGTTATTTTGTTTTCATTCGTTTTGCATATAATAACCTGTTAAAAAAAATATGTATGAAATTGAAACAAACCTGTGGCCAAAAATGTGAAACAAACTCTTAAAATATATACATCTTTAAATCTTTATATTTGCTTCACGTAATATATGAAGAGGAAAAGGCTGAGTTTTTTTAAAAAAGGAAGATTCCAGCAGCTTATCTTGTCTTAAGATTTTTTCTTAGACTTAGTCAGTCTTGAGTCATAGTTTTTGAATATTGACTTATTTAACTCTAGTTGTGCAATCGGAAAAAGATCATGTGGAATTTACCTTGAACCTTACACTTAAATGATAATTTCGGAAATACTTTTCTTATTATGTAAATAGTAAAAAAAGCAGAACATATTATATCAGTTTTTCAATTATCAATAAGATATATACTTTTATTTAATGTTTGACAACAAGTTAAACAATACTTATGGCCTCACATAGAATAGAAGATTCTATATGTGTCATGCCATCCATACATCATATTTGACATCATTTGGTAACTTATCAAGTTGGCTCGGTGAGGTCACGACACTATTGTTACTTTCATTTATCTATATATTCCTTTTATTTCTAAATATAAGAGATAAATACTTAATTTAATTAGATGAAAGATGTTAGTTGAAATTATATAATGTTATCAAAAACCCTAACTATATTTTTTTATTCATATCATCCCTCTCTTATTTATTTATAATTAAGTGCATCATCAATAATAGAGATAGTTTAAGAAAAAGTTGGAGACAAATATATTGAGGTATTATATTTTGGAATAAAGCTCTCTCCAAAAGCTCTTAATTATATTTAGAAAAGGAGGGAATATCAATTAAAAAAACCTCTTAAAACTTTTTTGGTCTTCTCAAATTATTTTCTTCTATTTTGGTCCAAATGAAAATGTTCAATGTATTTTGGGTCAATTGAGTTGGTAGAATTATGGGTAGGTAAGCTATTTTTTCCAATTTATAATGTAACATTAAAGAATTGGCGCGTGAATGATCAATCTTTTCTTTTTTGCTTCTGTTTGTTTCCTCGAAAATAGGTTTGCCCATCATCAATATTCAATAAAATACAGTACATTGATGAAAATGGAAAAGAATCTGTTGATTGATTCAATTATCATTCAACATTGTTATGATGATCAGCTAAGAAAGAAATTAGTTTTGGAATCTCGTAATGTTTTATTTCATGATCCAATGGGTTGAGTGTATCTTTTATATAACAATAATGTTTAGATGATGAGTTTGGTCTTTAGATTTATCAGAGTTAAGATAGTCACTAAATTCAAAAGTTACTTTATAATGATGTTTATAGATCATAATCAGCAAAATATTCACCAATAAAGATTTAAATTCACAATTTTTTGTCTTGTATCACCTTTAATTTGCAACTACAAATTCTCAATCTAACAATTGAATTTACAACTTAAGTGAGAAAAATGTATTGGTGTGATAAACGTAGAATATTCATTCTTTTTTTCTTAAAAAAAATTCATCCATTTACTTATTCACAGATTTGTACTATATGATTCTAATTAGTTTATTAAGGTAAAGAGGAACTAGTAGTCTGAAATATTATTTTTTAGATGCATCCATTTGTTAAACTATTTAGTGGTATAATTTTATTCATAATATATTGAAATTAAAAAGAGGAATTTTACCATCTAGCGAACAAAGTTTAATATATGTTTTCTTAACCGTCAATCTGACCCATGCTTCTTAATAAACTTTTGTCCTTAATATATTAAAAGAGAAAAGACGAAATTGCGCTACTAACTATTTTACTAAGTTGAATACACCTCAAAAAACAATTTTAGACTATTAGATACACCTTTACCCGAAAATAAAATGAATCAGATATGGTTGTTATATAAAAAAAATGAGTCAGATATGGTGGCAATTCCAAACGAGTTACACTAAAGTGATTAAAATGACGCTTTATTTGGTTTATGTCCACTTCCCTTTCTGTGTTTTTTCATCCTCACCTCCCATCTAAACTGCGACTTTTTTTCTTTTAAATAAATTTTAAACATCTTTTTGTTGCATCTTTAAACTGTCCCAATTAAATTGAAGATTTTTAATAATTTAATGTTTTGTTGTTAATTTTATATAATTTTTTACCGCTCAAATTTTATTCTAACTGTTAATGGATTGGAGAAAAACCAAAATAGCAAATGATAAGGTACCAAAAAAGTGCGGAACTGAAAGGAAAACAAAGATGATAGATGCACTTCAAATTAAAGTTTTGCGCGTGTCTGTGTATGTGAAGGAAAATAGGGGGGAGAACGTAGCTTTAAAGAAATTAATTAAAGATGGTGATAGTATGACATTGAAAATATAACGGAAACTACTCTAATGAATGCCCCAAAATCAATACGCCACAATTTAATATGTATATATGGAAATAATGGAAAATGAGATTTCAGATAAAATTCTGGAAGTAACAAAGAAACTTCATTCATGAATGTACATACAGAGGGGGACTACTAAAGTCTCTCAATGCTATGAAGCTTGTTGGCTTTCACATCTTTGAAAGTCGACCAATCGAATTATTCAAGTTCATTTCACACGATCTATCTTTGTCTTCTTTATCTTGAATTTTCGCACATTGATACATTAGATTCAAACAACACAATCAACTTTTGCGTATAATGTGTGTGTAAACAAAACGATGGATCCTTGGGATGAAAGAAAAGAACAAAAAAATTATTTTTTTAGAGAGTGTATGTGTTTTTTTTTTGCCAAACAAATTGTATTCTTCTATCAAATAAACTATGAGAGTTTGATTTTTCGGTAAGTTTTTGCAACAAAATATAGTTGGAATTATTAAGCAAAATACTTTCATCATGTTTCTAAATATATTAATTGAATAAAAGGGTTTATTTTCATACTAAATATAAGAGCTTATGTGTTTTGCCTTTCCCATTTATAACATTTCCTCAAATTATTTTTACTAATTAACCCCTCATGTACTTAATATAAAAACTTATTTGATTTATCTTAGAGATTAACAGAGTCAAAAGAATAATTAAGTTTGTTCAATCACACCATATGTACTATGTAGTATATATATTACTACCTCCAGTCCTAAATATAGGACCTAGATGACTTTTTTTTTGGAGAGGTTAAGATTGCAAAATAGTCTATTAAATCATGACATATTTAATACTCCCTCCGTTCCTAAATGTATAGAACCTAGATGACTTTTTTGAAAAATCCTAAAAAAAAGCAAAAAATAAGTTAATTATAAATTGATTTACCTAATTTTTTCTCTTAAACTAGTTTATTTTACCTATAAGCTAATGGATAATCTAAAAAGATATCAAATATATCATGATTTAATAACCTATTTCGCAACTTTAATCTTCCAAAAAAAAAGTTATCTAGGTCTTATATTTAGGAACGGAGGGAGTACATTTTTAGATTATTCATTAGTTTATAAGTAAAATAAACTAGTTTAAGGGAAAAAATTAGGTAAATCAATTTATAATTAACTTATTTTGCTTTGTTAAAGGATTTTTCAAAAAAGTCAATTAGGTCTTATATTTAGGACTGGAGGGAGTATTATATACTGTATTATACATTAGGTTATAAATCAAATAAATTGAATTAGAGATTATAGTCCAGCAAAATCAATTTTGCAAATGATTTTATTCAAAAAAATTCTTAAAAAATCAACTATATCTATGTTACGTAAGCTGTTGTGGACTTGTGGCATCACACGTTAGAGATAATTTGAGATCATTCTTCCGCACGTGTGAACACAGAAACAACCGTTTTGATTAGTTCTGCACGGCTCTTTTTCTTCTTTTTTGTTTCAAGTACACGTGGTGTGAGTACTGTTGAGATATTTTGTACCTTCACTCCTTCAGGTACATATAATGTACCAACTAGAAATATGCAGCACCGTTTCTTTTATTTTAATAATTTAGTATTAGTATTTATTAATTTGTTTGATTTTCTGTATAATAACTAATATTACAACTAGAATAGAAACATTCATGTATAAATTTTTCAACTCACATAAGTATTGAAATAGCTGAAGTATTTCTGCAACCTAGTTCAGCTTAAGCCCGGCCGGGTATGTTAAGTTAAAAGATAATTGAATGAATTTTAAATGATTTGGTGTAATTAATAATGCTAACTCTTCAGAAATGAATGTTTGTTATTATAAAAAAAAGAAATGATTGTTTGGACAAAATTATATTTTAAATTATTATATACTTAGTACTACCTCCGGTCTTAAATATAGGACCTAGATAACTTTTTTTTTGGAAAAGTTAAGGTTGCAAAATAGTCTATTAAATCATGACATATTTGATATATTTTTAGATTATCCATTAGTTTATAAGTAAAATAAACTAGTTTAAAGGAAAAAATTAGGTAAATCAATTTATAATTGACTTAATTTGCTGTTTTTTATGATTTTTCAAAAAAGTCAATTAGGTCTTATATTTAGGACCGGAGGGAGTAGTAATAATAGTCAAATAAAGTGACATAAGAGTAGGACTTATCTTTATATGTGGTGAGACAATAACGTGATTTGCTAACCAACATAAGATGTAGGTAAAAAAACCATGGGTGAATTGAAGACCCAAAAATAATACTCCCTCCGGTCCTAAATATAAAATTTAATTGACATTTTTATAAATCCTATAAAAAAGCAAAATAAGTTAATTATAAATTGATTTTCCTAATATTTTTCCTTAGTTTATTTACCTATAAACTAATGTATAATCTAAAAATATATCAAATATGTTATGATTTAATAGTCTATTTCGCAACTTTAACCTCTCCAAAAAAAGTCAATTAGGTCTTATATTTAGGACCGGAGGTAGTACATAACTATTGTTCAAGGAACAAAAATAGTACAAAAGTATTTCAAGGTACACAAATGATACCCAACTATTGGGCATGATTCAAAAATGATATTTTCACTGATATGACAATAAGATTAAACATGAAAATTCCAAAATGCCCTTATAAAATTTTATTCTTTATAAATATTTTCACTAATTTATAAGGGTATTTTGGACTTTTCATGTATAATCTTATTGTCATATTAGTGAAAATATCATTTTTGAACCATGCTCAATAGTTGGGTATCATTTGTGTACCTTGGAATAGTTATGTACTATTTTTGTTCCTTGGCTAATACTCCCTCCGGTCCTAAATATAAGACGTAGCTGACTTTTTTAGAAAATCCTACAAAAAAACAAAATAAGTTAATTATAAATTGATTTACCTAATTGTTTCCCTTAAACTAGTTTATTTTATCTATAAACTAATGTGTAATTTAAAAATATATCAAATATGTCATGATTTAATAGTTTATTTCGCAACCTTAACCTCTCCCAAAAAAGTCAATTAAGTCTTATATTTATTACAAGAGGTAGTAGTTATGTATCATTTCTGGGCCTTCGCCCAAAACCATACATAAAAGCTGAGGTCATTGCTCCCTTAATAGAAGTAAATATTATGCTTTGTACCTAAGAGTATATGAGAATTATTTAATACTCAAAATGTAATAAAAATAATTTAATTTCGAGAATTTTAACATAATTCGAGAGATATGTATACTTAACTTCTAAATTTTATGTACGAATTGTGTAAGCTATATATTATATCGAAAGGCAAAACTAAGCATGGTTTAATTAATAAGATAATATTATTCATCAATAGATGTTTCAATACTTGTATACAATTTACACTAAGAAATCTTAAATTTCTATAAAAATTAAAAATTTACAAGGGTACAATACTAATCCACCCCACATCAACTGTACTACCCAAAATCTTAACCCGAGCAATGTTGTCTCAATCCATTAATGCTATTAATTTTGACCATTCAATTGTTGTTAATGATACCACATATAATTTTATGTAAAATTAATGGTCAAATTTTATGAACAAAGTGCTCCAATTTATATATAACTCTTGAGGTAAAATTGAGACCTAAAAACTTATGAGTTGAGATTTGGGCGAAAATACTAATTAATGCACGTATCCATCTTATATCAATCACAACTTTATTAGCCTTTAATTTGTAACCACTTACTTCCAAAGAAATGTCAAAAACGATTTAGATGGTAGACTTGACCTATATAATAGTCACGCTCTGCCAATATTCAATGTAAATCACGCACCATGAGGCAAGAAAAATCATATACACATAAACTTCTTGAAAGATATCTCTTTCTCTCTATATATAGACGCACACATACACATACACAAAGATGGTTCACGAGAGGGTTTAATTATTGAGATAAAGAACACAAACTAACATGGAAGTGATGAGTAATAAGTTCATGTCATCAGACAATAAGAGAGAAGAAATAGAAGAAGGAGAAGGAGAACAAGTGATGGCTCCTGGGTTTAGATTCCATCCCACAGATGAAGAACTTGTAGGATTTTACTTGCAGAGAAAAGTGAAGAAGAAGCCTCTTCGAATCGAACTCATTAAACAGATTGACATCTACAGATACCATCCTTGGGATCTTCCAAGTAATTATTTTATTCCCTCTTCACTCACTCATTTATTCATTCACTTCCATCTTCCTTATCATATCCTAAGTACCTCTAATTCTTAATATAAGAACTAATATACGTTACACGGATTTCAAACACACATACTCACACACTTATGAGAAAAAAGAATGATATATAAAAAAGGATATTACATTATTAATGAGAAAGAATACAATGTTTACAACGAGAAAACTGATCAATATTCCTTCTAAAGATGATTTATCCTGAATTCCAACATTCTCCATCGCATGGAGAGAACCTATGCTAATTTCCCTTTTTGTTTTTTTGTTTTAGGACATGCACATTGTGTGTGATTAAGTTGATTTTTTGTTTGAAGAAAATAAAGATACAAAATAAATTACTTTAATATATTTATAATATATTGACTTTTTTTTGTAATTTACCTCAAGTTAATATTTAATCGACCTTTTTGTTTCCTCAATCTCTGTAAATAAGTCAATTTAATCTTATATTTAAATTTGGATGGAGTACAATAGAAGATGTTATAAACAACTACTGTATATCATATAAGCACGTGTGTGTATGATTTTAGTATCTCTAACTACACAAATCGTGGAACAGTAGGGAGTAATAATGGGGTAGAAGGGGAGAGAGAAGGATACTTCTTTTGCAAGAGAGGGAGGAAGTACAGGAACAGCAAGAGGCCTAACAGAGTCACAGTGAGTGGGTCTGGCTTTTGGAAAGCAACGGGCATTGATAAGCCTATATATGGAGAAGAAGGAACTCAAAACGGCGTCGTAATTGGCCTCAAGAAGTCATTAGTGTATTATGAAGGAAATGCTGGTAAAGCCTCCAAAACTGATTGGATGATGCATGAGTTTCGTCTTCCTCCTCCCAAATCCAATACCAATACTCTTGATCATCATCTTCTCCATGAAGCTGTAAGTCTACTTATGTTTTTATTTTCAGGGTTATTTTGAATCTTAGTATCATTATTTTCAGTGGTTTTTTTTTTCTGGAATTTATTTGCGTTATATTTGAGATATTTTTATCCGAATTCTGATGTTCATGTAGTGCCTTGCCTTCATAACACTTGCAGAATCAAATTTGATTTTTTTTTTATAGAAGTGGATCCAAACACAAATCACATGATGTATATATACTCACAAATCACATGTAATCTTTATAACAGTACTATCTAATTTTTACCCCATCTTACTAAAATAAAGATTAGATGAAAGAAATATCACTTTATAATCTCTGATCCAAACACAGTACTGTTACAAAGTTATTGTTGTTTTAATAATATCTTAAAACTTGAAATTTTTTAAAATTCTAAATCTTCAGGTGACTTTTATTCATAAAATACGTGCACGTAAGTCAAAATTTTTCATGTTTTTAAATACTCATAATGTCTTTTATTTAGGTTTACTGATTAAGAGAATGGCATCGCAAACTTTCCTCTTCATCGTTACTGTATATTTTTATTGTATTTTTATAAGTATTATCTAATATTATTGTTTGTATTTTTCAAAAAGAATTAAAGGCAGCAGGTGAAAATGTTATGTGAACGATTCACACACACACACACAAAAGACGATGGTTATAAGATCTCCTAAGTTTGTCTTGTCAGGACTCAGGAAGCAACGCAAGATGAATTATGGTTTGAATTATTCTCAACATATAATGGTCCCAAACTCAATATAATTAACACAAAATACTCATCAACCTGATTCCGTCGAATGACCGCATATAAACCCTTCATGGAGTGACTTTAATTAGAGTATAGCTAGAGTATCAATAAAGCATATACTTAATTACTTTCTATGAAGCAGTCTACAATTTTTTTTCTTGATTAATCATGATAACATGTAACTTTCTTAGTTACGTTATATCAAAATATCTTATCTGTATCTTGCAATGGAGCCTTCATTTTGGTTATTTTCAATGTTGAATTAATTAATTACGTTTGATATTTATGTTTTGGTCCCACACGTTGTCTGTATACATGAAAAAGTCATCTATGAGTTGAGAACATAATTTCCCTTAAATTGCGTTAGATTTTTCTTCCCATACTTCTAATTCAAGTCTCACATCCAGAAAATTAAAACAGTTACATGTCATTATTAAATTTTAAATTACTCTCATGTTGTCCTATATTTATAGGGCATAGAAAAGGGGAATGACAAAAAAATACCTTCCAATTCCAAAATTTTAATGACAACTTTAGGATAGACATTAACATATGAAGTAGAAATCATTAACAACTCATGCTGACCCATTTGTGATTTCAAAATTGGAAGGGATTTCTTTGTCATCATCTCCATAGAAAAGATTTTATTTTATTCCTATATATAAGTCACAACATCAAATATTTCATGTGATTGTACAAGTTTATTCTTCATGTTTAATATGTTGACTTTGTTTTGATGTATGTGGTATAGTCGATATATATTAAATATAGGTAAAATAGGAAATTTGCTAGATTTTAATGGAAAGTTAATGAGATTTAAGGTTTTCTTTTAGGGGTATTTGCAGTTTAGTCCCTGATAAGGGAAATTAATATTAAAAGGTCCCAATACATTCCAAAATAATTATAAAGTCCCAGGGGCCCTTTCCTGCAATTGTTTGCTTAACTTCAATGACCATTTTGCCCTCATTAAAGATGGTTGTCATCTCACTGGTCCCTACAGGGGACTATGCTTTCATCTTATGAGGGTAAAATAATGGTCATTGAAGATAAGCAAACAATTGCAGGAAAGGGCCCCTGGGACTTTATAATTATTTTGGAATGTATTGGGACCTTCCAGTATTAATTTCCCTTACCAGGGACTAAACTGCAAATTTCCCTTTCTTTTATCTCTGTGAATTATACTAGAAGTGGCTTATAAATAGGAATGAAGAAATACTTAAAATATGACTTATTTAGGGAAAAATGTTGATGATGCATTGGATTGTTAAATTAACATATAAAATTTATTACAAACTAGAGTGTACTGTTTACAAACTAAATACTATCGATTTAGCCTCGTTAACTTAAGGTGCACCTTGAAAAAATTGAGCCCACAATAAATAAGATCTAAAAAAATATGTGGAGTATATCAAATTTTTTTTCCTTCAGCTGTCATAAAAATTGATCAGAGGAGTTAGGGGTATGTCTCAACTCTCAAGTCATTCTTGTTTGAAATTTGCAGGATCATCTAATATCTTCATTACTACTCATTCTGTACCAGACAAAACGCATTTTCCTGTATGCAAAATAGCATTTCATATGCAATAAAAGTCTTCTGCAATGTAACAATTTTTTCATCAAACAACTCGTGCATACCAACCAAATACACAACTTTCTTAAAAAAGCTCAAATTTTGAATTTATTTTGTCAAAATATAAGAGTTCGTCTTGGTACATCTCAACATTTAATGCATTTTCTCTTTTTAGTCTTAAACAAATTTAAAATATTGCATTAAATAAATGATTGATGATGCTTATATTCATAAAGAGATCGGAGAAATAATGTTTTAAATAGGAAGATAATAAAACATAAATAGAGGTAATATTGGAGAAAAGTTCTATTTCAATCATATTCATTATTTTTAGGCTAAAGTATACTTTTGATCCCTTATGTTTGCATCAAGTTTCAATTTAGTCCTTTATGTTTGGAAAGTACACTTTTAGTCCTTTTTTGTTAACACCGTTAGTTTAACTTAACGGAAATGTTAATTTAACAATTTTAAATGATTATTTTATAATGAAATTGGACCAAAAATGATAAATTTTGAAAATATAAGAATATTTACACTCAAATATTTTAAGCTGAACATTTTTTTCAGTATTTAATAACCATTTAAAATTGTTAAACTAGTATTTTCCGTTAAGTCAAACTAACGGTGTTAACAAAAAAGGACTAAAAGTGTAATTTCAAAACATAAAGGACTAAATTGAAACTTGATGCAAACATAAGGGACAAAGAATATACTTTAGCCTTATTTTTAACTAACTTTAAACCCTTTTTAAGAAGCGCAATTTAGTTGCCGAGCTCTTAAAAGATGTAGTCATTTCAGAAATGGCCCCTTATTTTTATGTGTGACTTGTAGTTGTTGCTTAACTAGCATTACCAACGAACCTATGTGCAATAATTTCTGTGTGAAATTATTTTACAGGAAGTTTGGACACTCTGCAAAATATTTAAACGAACCTCATCTCAGAAAAAGCACACACATGCAGCTGCAGTCAAACCTAGTCCAGCACATTCAACTCCTGAGTCAGGAAACTTGAGATCTGACATCAATGGTAACTCATGCTTAACTTTCCAAAACCCATTGATCTTTCAACAAAATGAAGAAAGGAGGCATATTTGGAATAACATTGAAGAGGTTAAACATGAAAGAAACAACCTTTGGAACCCATTAGCTGAAGCATCACCATCAATGGTATCTTATTACCCTAGCTTTTGGGACCCTGGTCTTGGTGTGATGGAAGAGAATGCAATTGCTAATGGAAACTGGGACGAGCTTCAACCTATGGTTCCATTAGCTATGGATGATCCATCAAAGTTTATGATGAATGCACAAAATTATATTTACAATGATGTTTAGGGCATTTTGATCCTCCAATACCCAACTTTTCTTTGGGTTAAAGTAGGAAGCTTTAACATTACTGTACTGTATAAACATATTACAGGTTTTTACATTATTTTCATTACTTAGTTTATTTCTTGTCCCTAATAAAGTATTCTTGGGTATAAGCATTAGTTGTCATTTAATATTAGTGCTCATCTCCTTCTATATATATAGCTAACTACACACATATCAATTGAAAAGATATCTTTTTTCATATTTCTCTTAGTTTACATGGGATTTTAGCAACTTTTCCAGGTCAATAACCCTAAATTAGATATTCAATGGTGGAGACAAAACAACTAAATTTTATGAACATGAGCACGTAAAATTAATAAGATTTCAAAATTTTCATTTTGGTAAATTGATAACACTAAAATGTAACTTCAAAATTCTTCCAAAGTTCAGAATTGTACTTACGGAGCATCACATGTATACTTTCAAATCTTTCAGTTAAAAAACTTCACTCATTTTCCAATACATATTTAATTATGTATATAACTGATAATCCCACAACCCAAAGAATTGCTCAGTGAAGTTGAGGTATGAGTTGCTACAATTTTTCTTGACTTAGTTCACTGGCTACCTAGTCAGTTATATATATATATATATATATATATATATATATATATATATATATATATATATATATATATATATATATATATATATATAGGCGGGTCATAACTCATAACACAGTTTGATTGGGCACTGAGAAAATTAAATCAACAAAAAAAAATACATTCACATCCAACCATTTGGTGCACTGGATCCCTTCTAGGTAAAAAAATTAATATTTATGTGTAGATATCATCACAGCTGATTAAAAGTGTTTGGCCCTTGTTCATTGTGATTGGTAACACCTGGTTGGCTAACCACAGGAATATCCAAGCTGCTTCCTTCACTTTCAAGTTCTACCTCCCTTACATCAGCTACCCTTGCCTCCGTCGCCTGAATATCATTCCATTCGCGGTCTCCAAGAGGCTGACTGTTTACCTGATCTGTTGTCATGTGAACTACACTCTCAGCAGGCACAGGGACGGTCCTTGAAACACTTAAACATGCTTTGTCCACATTTTCTTCAGTCGGGTCAACGTGCTTTGTATCTGAGCAAGACTCAGTCTTCTCAATAACTTGAGTCGCATCGATATGTTGTCTGTCAATAATAAGGAAATTATTTGTTAAATGGACTCAGTTTATTACCATAAATTTTAGCTGTTGATATGAGCCTTGGCTTAACAGCTTAAAATTCGCCTCGATCATCGCGTATGCCTTGAATACAAAGTATGTGTTAAATATTGAATGGTCTTCAACAATAAGTATGTGACTTTATTTTTCATGGCTTTTACATGAATTCCTAGCAGATAAACATACATAAGTGGTACTCAACTCAAAACCACAATAAAGCAGCCAAGATTTTCTCTCATCTTGCTGGTTTAATTGTGCCAATGCTGAGAAACAATCTAAGTTTTCTTTTGGATAATTAGAAATTAACTCTCTCCGACAAACTGAAGCGATGACCCATATTTGGAAAAAGAAAAGCCAGATGATGAATCTAGTTAATGCAAATTTCATAATAGGGCTAAAGAGGAGAAGATGCTGAACCTTTGAAGTTGTGCTTTTAATACATTCACATAGGCAAGAAGCTCCTCCTTCTCTTTTAATGCTGCTGCTTCTTTTTGCAAAGCCTCCTTTATCCTAGATTCAGCATTTGCCTCAGCAACCCTAACCTTTTCTTCTGCTCTGGCTACAGCTGCTTCTAATATCACATCATGATCTCTAGCTTTTGCCAGCTCGGATCTCCACATGTTTGTCTCCTGAATAGCCTCGTCTCTCTGTTTGTTTAACTGGTCCTTTTCTTTGCTTAAGCCCTCAATCTTTTCTTCAGACTCTTTAAGCTACCAAAAGCATTGAAGATAAAATGCACACATAAGACATTTTCAGTGTATTTGGCACCAATTGTTCTAGCTAGCTGAGGATCAATTATCCCTATTTACTGAATATTGCTCATGTTTACACCATTCAATCAACTAACGGAGAAATCTAAAGGTCCATCATAGTAGCATACCTTCTGCTTGGACATCTGAAGTTGCACCTCAGACTCTTTTTTCAAACGTTCAATTTCCACACATGCAATTTTCCTGTGCTCATCCATAGTATGTGCAGCAGATGCTGCTTCCTCAGCTGCTTCAGCAGTCTCAGATAGTTTCTCTGCTATTTCTTTTATTGTAGAATCACGAGCTCGGATTTCTCGAGCCAAATTATGCAGTTCCTCGTCCTTAACTCGCAATGTTTCCTGCATATAGAGTAACACCATAAAAACCAAGTCCAATGCTATGATAAAAACAGTCACATGGAGAACATGACATCCAAATGCACATAACTCAGTCCAAATAAAACAACTCTTCATAGTTTGCATCCCTCATCCTAAATTATTTCTTAATATCTACGACACCAGACTTTATTTCCTTCCAGCACAAATATATGGCGCTCCATCTCAAACTTTTAAAATAAGTATGAAGTTTTATAATTTATATTATAATAAAATAATCCAACAGTATGGCATTAGTATTATTTCATAATTCCATAATAATAACTTACTATCAATTCCACCTTTCAAAACCATTCAAGGACTAAGGAATAACAACTTGTGATTTCAAGTGGACGTAAACCTTCCACTTATACTAAAGCTTTCATACCACTAGTGACTAGACTACAAGGCCATCAACCATTCCACTCTAGAACTAATAGGTTTAGAGAGTGTAGGACAGCAGGTTTTAAAAGATAATATAGGCTAAGCTTATTATGTATAAAGTTAAGCAGCAACAACAATACAATAGAATAATCAGAAACTAACCAGGACTTCACTGTACAATCATGAATGATAAATCATTAGTTAGAAGTTAGAACAGAGAAGGGGGGGAAGGACAAAAAAGAACTCAGTTATACTTTCATGATCTGTTTTCTCATAACACTATACCTTCATGATTGCTAAATCATCCATAGGACCATCAATAGTTCTATTCATCATTCCTAGTGCATTCCGAAGAGAGATTTGCATTGCTGCTTCAATTTCTTTGGAGCATTCCAAGGCCGTTGAGTTGGCTGCAGCAACAGCTGGTGCAACAACACCTAGTTTTGCAGAACCATTTCCGCTTAAGGAATTTACAGCCTCCTTGTGAGCTTTAAGAACCAACTGTGTTGCACTAAAGTCAGGAGGGAAGTAATTAAAGTTTACAATGAGTTAGACAATAATATACAAAATAATGGCGGTCTACATACTATATACAAATTAATGTATTATAATAGAAAGCAAGATCATCTGACAATAACTTGTATGATTTCTTTTTTCTTCATGGTTTTGAGGAAGGGTATTGAAACTGATGTTCACCAATGGATGTTCATGAATACAATTAACCAGTGCATAGAAGTGGCTCTTTCAAGGACAAACATTCCCCCATAAAAATCCAGTCAGGATATCAAATTGTGAAATGGTACACTATAAAATCCTTTGTTTTAGGTTCAAGAACAGATAAGTCCCTCTCTAGTTCAGATATTCAAGAAATTATCTATTTTCTACATAGAGGATCCAAACCCCCTTGCTACAAATTGCAACCATTCATCCTCATTGGCCTCCTTAGCAATATATATGTATACCTCTATATTTTAGCACTACTTTAACAACCACAGATCATACCAGAAATGATTTTCATTCTTATGTCCACTCATCAGTCATCAGCTTCGTGGTTATGCCTTCATCATGACCACCCAGAAAGATTAAATAAACTTTTAAACATTATGTACTTAGTTTCTAACAAATCTAGAAGGAGAACAAACAAGACACCTATCATTGTGATGTAACTTCAGGGCTCATTAAACAACAATGTGAAGCTTTTCACATACATATACATATACATAGCGAGATAAATATGGTATGTGCACAAATGGGATTAACAGAGGAAAACAAGGTCAATGCAGTGGTTTCTAGTGAAGCAATTTTATATCTTCTGGAGGAGCAATTCAATCATTTTTTAATAGGACCTTGAGCAGAAGCATACCATTGAGGACTTCAAGAGGAAATGGCCCCAAATCAGTTGTTGACTTAAAATATCCTAATGACAGATAGCTCCAAAAATCTCTCAATGTGCCTCAACATTACAAAACTAATTTCCAACATCTCAAATTTACTCTTACGCGGTATAATGCCTCAACAAATACACATAAAAGCTTAAATACCTTATACCTTGGTCCAGAGACATAATTTTATACCTTGTGAATGCCAAATGAAAGAAACAACTCAAAAAGGCTTATCCTGATATGCTCAGTGCGTTCAGTTACAACCCAATCCCACTCCCGCGAGAAGGATTTATTCTTAATAATTATATTCTACAACAGAGACGTGGCCTTTTCCTACATGGCCCGGCCCAACTTATAAACAAACCCAGAAATTCTTTGCAATTTTACTCAACATATGTGCCCTGACATTTTGATTGATCAAATTGACCTCCACCATCTATTTACTAGTGCAAATAAACACTATCATTAACCAGACATTGAAATCCAAGCATCTTATTAATCCCGATAAGATTTTCTTATCCCAATTTGTAGAATGTATACGAATCCCGAGAAGCGCCCTTATTGGGCAGCACTCCTACTCCTTGAGCCCAGATTAGTCTGCTGCCAATAGGTGTCGGATTACCGGGCAGTGTTTAACCAATACTGGTTTCAATACTGAATTGATTTCAATATCCATTCCATAAGATTTGATATGCACAATATGTTAGGACAAGGTAAATAGGGTAAATTGCACCTATCAAAATCATACTGTGATGCATATGCACTATTGATGGAGGGTTTTCTATAATGTGAACTAATTTTCAATACCCTATCAAACATCAACTTCATATGCTATGTGATACTAGTATTTAATTAAACTAAAGTGACATCAGTAAATTCAATGTTCAGAGTGGCAGAGGTGTAATATTCTAAAGGGATAAAGGCCAAAAATACCCCTGAAGTTTCCACCCAGGAGCACTGAGTATATGGAAGTTTGACTGTTAGTGTTTTTGACGGAAGGGCAAATTTGCCCCATTTTTATTGCTTCCAGGGTATATTTTCCCCTTAAAAACCTTCCATATACTCAGTGCTCCTGGATGGAAACTTCCGGGGTATTTTTGGCCTTTATCCCTATTCTAAAGCAGCACATTGACACAACCCATTATTCAATAAGATTCACAACAAAATGAGTTAAAAATGGTAAATGACATTCCATGGACCTTGGCACAAAGAGGTGAACCCAATCATAGAGAGTAAAAGGGAGAATAACATACTGTAAAGTTGAAACCCATGCTCTAGCTGCACCAGGAGTCTCTGCACAAAGAAAGTAATCCTTTTTCTGTGGGGTCCCAATATCTAAAGAGGATAGTTAAGCATACAAGTGGAGAAGTTTTCACTCTAATCTCAGCAATCTATTACTTAAAAACCTCAAAAACAATGAGAATGACAAAAAGGATACAAAAGCAGCAACCATCATACTTTGGCATCCCCCTAAATCACAAATTACAGAAATGAGTGAGCAACATATCAACAAACATTTAAAAAGTAAACTTCATTGAATAGAAATTTGCCAAATAGTAAATTAATGATGCAAAAGTCATCCTTACTGAAAGTTTACAGGAGATACAGTGATTGTGCTATTAGCATCAAATACAATCATTCCCTTAACAGTGGCCTCATTTCTTCTTATCCTAGAACAAGAAAAACATAATAAAGGTTTAACTAATTATGCAGCCCCACAACACAAAGACAAATAAAGAATGAACAATTCATATGAAAGGTACTTGTATTCCATTTTCCCTGTCGTTGGATCCAAAATAACCCAGCGCTCGTTCCATTTCTTTAGCTGCAAAAACAAATATGACTCAAATGAGCAAACAAACAATACAGTAGCAAACAATTCAGCATTATTGGAAAATGTTAGCAAACAAAAAAAGGGTCAGCCCATTTCTAGTCCGCACTTGATGAGGGTGCTGGAGAAGGGAACATACTATGCAGTCTTACCTACCTATACTTTAGACATAGAGGCTGATTCGAACCCACGACCTCAGACTCCACGGTAAGCGAGCTTACCGTTGAGCATATAAAAGAACAATTGATATTCAAGAAATGGCAAGGACAAAAAATGCTGAAATTCTTTATAAAGATATCTATTCAATTGCTACCATTAATCTAATGCACAATAACAAATATGTTATTAAAAGAGCAGACAAACAATACAGTAGCTAACAATTCAGCACTATTTGAAAACGTTAGCAAGCAAAAAAGGCACCATATAAAAGAACAATTGATATTCAAGAAATGGGAAGGCCAAAAATGCTGAAATCCTTCAATGAAACATATGAAAGACCCAGTGAAGAAATAATGATAAAATCATTAACTAGTGTAAAATAAGAAAGACCCAGTGAAGGAATAATGATAAAAATCATTACTTTAGAGTGCAATACCCAAAAAGCACAAGACTTGATCATATTGAATAGCAATATAGAGAGAAAAAGCATGAAAGAATTAAGAGGAAGAGAGAATTCAGTACAGTTTCGGATCGCTTGAGAAGTGGGCCCTGCAACAAGTGTTTGGCAGAAGAGGAAGCTAATTGGCGTTTGATCTTCTGTAAGCTATTCTCTGTATTCGCATCACTTCTCTGTAACATTACGAGGTTACAATAAAACAAACTCAACGTCACAAAAAATATAAAAAAAATCCAACGCAGAGAGAGAGAGAGAGAGAGAGAGAGACCAGAGAGGCAACGTTGGAAGCCATGTTTGCAGATCAAGTACAGTCTCAAACTGAAACTCAAACTCGAGGGTTTATGTTAATGGTCTATTTCTGATTCTCAAACTTGGAATTTCCGAAAGAGGAATATAATTTTAATTTTAATTTGATAGATTATTGAAAGAATTAGTAGTTCTTTTTATTGACATTTTTATTTATAAAATAACATTTTTAATTAAGATATGGTCTAGTAAGATCCTTCAATTAAAGTAAGGTCTCAAGTTTTGGCAGAAAATTGTCGTGTCTAGCTTAAATGTCAATTCGAAAAAAAACTTGCTTTAATCAATTTGTAATGGAATTTTTCTCATTTTAATGAATGTTTTAAGAGACTTATTTGATGAAACCGAGATTAATCCATTCTAACAATGAACATTTTTAGAACTTCTATTATTATTATTATTATTATTAATAATAATATTAATTGGGTAAGACTGGTAGGTTTGACAACTGTTGCTTAGACTTGCTGGTGAAAATTATAGGATCCAAATGCTACACCCCACCCTACTGATAAAAGTATGGTTTTGTCACTTTTCATAAATGGGCCAGCCCTTTTTGGTACTAATTTCATCCCGCTTTTTATTAGTTTTTTTTTGTTATCCAAGGGTATCCGCACCCGCGTGTCAAGTGAGACTAATCTCTTGCTCTTCTGAAGTCCTATATAATGGGTAGATAGTTGATCTGTGAATTTACTCCATTCACAAGGTTAGGGAACGAACCCCAACCACTTGCTTATGGGACGAGAGTACTTACCACTCATGTCAACCAGCCAGATTATGCTTCTTATTAGTCTTTACTAAAACTAAAAGTATATGTGGCAAGAAATTGACGAGTTATTCATTCAGTCTTATTACACTCTTAATTTGTAATATTTGTGATTATATTTGTCAAACATTAATTTGTGTGAGTATTTAAAAGTTTACACACATTATCAAATTTTTTTTCTATGATTATTTAAAAGTTTACACACATTATCAAATTTTTTTTCTATGATTATATTTGTCAAACATTAATTTATGTGATCACTCTTAACTTCTAATAACTTCAAAATAATAAATCCATATAATAACAATTTGGACAGGGCTACCCGAAAATTGGGTAGGACTGCACCATATATATTCCATAAAAGTTTTTTTTTTCTAAAATTCCATGGTATGGCTCTTTTTTGTCTCCATAATTGGTCTAGTTATATGTGGCATGAGACCAAGACTGGTTAAACACATGTCCTTTTGGCAATAAAAATGTCATATAACCTAATTTGTTGGTCCTTAAGCCTTTAAATTCTAAGAAAAACTAGTGGAAAAAAGGGTTAACATAATTTTTTGTCCCTATATTTTGATCACATTTTGGTTTTGGTCATATAGCTTCAAATAGGGGGTTGTGGTCCCTCAAATTTTATTAGTATATAATATTAGTCTCTAGAGTTCAAAAAATATAGGTATAAAACCCAATTCAAAAAAGAACTGTCGTGTTTGACACACCCTCAAACCTAGATTTGAAACATAAATTTGAGTTCAAACCTAAGTTTTAGAATCGGTGCAAACAAACACTCACAGTTTTTTCAGAATAGTTTTTCTATCAAAACCTAAGCTTTATTTAAGTTGAACAAACACTCACAACATTTTCAGATAGCTTTTTTCGGTAAAAATCTAAATTTGAGACAGAAAACTTAGGTTTTGCCAGAGCTATTTCTTCAATTTTTTCATAAGCTATTTTCCAGAAGAGCTTTATCAACTTTTTTCTTATAAACTATTTTCTAAAAACTATATCCAAACATATCCTCAGGTTGTTTTGCCACACCTCGAATCTCGCCATTGCCCATTGATGTTGATGGGGCAAAGGACAATAACAGAAACCCCAGAAAATCCTCAATAATGACCTACAAAGCTTCATCTTTTAAACTCCAAAAGAAAAAAATATGGTTTTTCCAAAAGGGTTAGCTTTGGAAATCAACAAGAACACAAATTTATTTCTTTTTTCTCTCTGCTCTTTTCTTATTCTCCGCATTTGGGTTCGTTTGGTTACACATGGAAAGTGAGGAGGAATTGGAAAGTTAGCAAAGTGAGGGGTGTTTTGGTCATTTAAATATATACTGGGGCCCACAAAATTTCTCTTTTCATCTCACACTTTTTCTAGGTTCCACAAACTTTACTTTTATCATTTCCTATACTTTCTATCTTCACCCTTTCACTTTCCATTTCTCCACTTTTATTTCCTACCCTTGAAAGATGGAGAATGGGAGAATCGTTCTTATTGATTGCCAAACAGAAGATGAATGGTTTCATTCAATATTTATAATAGTTTGATTTGATAAGCTTATTTAATTAACATTCTTACTTAAAGGTTTGAGAAGGATGGTTTTTCAAGGAAGATGAAGTATACATAGATTCAAAATGAAATTTGAGAGAGTTGAAAGAGGAATAAGAAAGTTGGGTAGACACTGATCTCATACACTTTGGAGGAGAAGATGATATTTTTTTATGGACCTTACTTAGGTCAAGTTCCTTTGTCCAGGTTCTCAATTTCTTTTAATATAGGAGTGACACGTGTATGAATGGTGGTTATAAAAGGACACGTGTCACTCCTATATTGAAAGAAATTGAGAACCTGGACAAATAAACTTGATGTAAGTTTTTCCTTTTTTTTATTTTTTAAAATTAAAACTATAAGTTCGCTAAGATGTCAACTAAGCAAAAAGAAAAAAAGCAAAGTTAGTTGATACATCAACAAAACTTGATACCTTCAGCTTCTTTTTAAACTATAAGAACTAATGTAATAAACTAAAAAAACCCGAGGTGTCAAAACCTTCTATTTAAAACTAGAGGTACCAAAACCAAAATTATATTAAACTATAGGGACCAATAGTTATGTTTATCCAAAAAATAATCAAATAATTTATAAAATAAAAAAAAATTGTGTATTGGGTGTTAAATTATTATATGGTGTGTTTAAATTATTAGAAGAATTTTTTTTATAAAGAATTATATTCCTGGGATAGACCAGCCATCCTAGAGCTTAAGCTTTTATCATGTAAATTATTCCTAGAATCAAACTGACTTCATGTCTGTCCGGATAGATCATTGGGTTTTTGTGCATCCCTACACTTGGATGATGTTAATGTTATAACTTGCAACAATGTGAGAACTTAATATCTAATATGTTAATTCAAATATGTTTGAAGCGTTTACTTATGTTTACTTATGTTTGATCGTGCTACAAATTACATGGTATATACTGATTTCACACAGGCCTCGATTTTTTTACCTGAATCACAGAAATACCTCTAGAATTCAAGAAATGTGAGATTGACAAAAAAAAAAAACAGGTTTAAAGTGCAAAAGTGTCCACGTAATTGTCACGAAGGGGCAAAAATGCCCACGTAAAATTTTTTAGAGTAAAAATGCTATCAAATTTCAAAACTAGGGCAAAATGCACATCACAGTTAATTTTTTTTTACTTTTTCACTCATCATATTTTGTCCTGTCATCATCATACATGGGCAAATAAATACATAAACTTTCCACATATTTTTGTGAGAGATGAATCGACAAAAAATGATATGTCAAAAAGTCAAAATTTTAACTGCGACGGACATTTTTACCCCAATTTTGAAATTTGATCGGCAATTTTGCTCCAAAATAATTTACATTGGTATTTTTGCTCCTTCATAAAATTACGTGGGCATTTTTACACTTTAGCCCAAAAAACAAAAAGTAAGCGATTAGTGGCGAATGGACATTGAATACATTTTTATTTTTAGGTTGCAAATCATATCTCCGTGATACTCATGCACTTAAATCTCCTGGTTATATGCTCTAAACTTCTTTTCATACAAGAATTTCTTGTTAATAATATTTGGAATTCGATTCATTATCAAAGAATACCTTAAAATTTATAGGTACAGACTTTGATGTTGTTTTGTAACGAGGTTGTTCCCAGTTTGATTATGATGTGAGATTTAGGACAGTTATTATACTGTTACTCTAAGAATACATTGTTCCTATTGGTAAAAAAAAAAAGACAAAAAGAATACATTGTTCCTCAATGTCTAATCTTGCAAGGGCATCTGATCAAAAAAATCTTGCAAGAGCAACTCGCATATCCTATATAACTTTGCAACAACTTCTTTACTGGAATAATAATTACAAACCCGAATTCCAAATCACTCATCTTAATGAATGTATATTAAAACACCAGCATATAGATCCATGATTGCTTTCATCAATCAAAAAAGGTCCACCTCAAAACTTCCATCAGTCATATTCGTTAAATAATAGTATCACTAATGATCTCATTGATTGGCAAAACTCTACAAATCATGTCCACTCAACCTCCAAATCCGAAAAATGGAAAACTTTCCATAACTGAGTCTAGTGAACAAACACTAAATATCAAAAAACCCGCAAGCCCATTCAGCTTGAGGATAGGTAGATAAACTATCACTACCTGTTTACCAAAATACCCATGCACCCACTCCTATTCTTATGGTATGAAATAGTAATGATTGATAAAACCTCAATTCGTGACAATGGAATGGAAGACCCACTCATGTATGAAAGTACATAAAGCAACTTACCTGCCAAGAGGATAGAACAAGAAAAGGTTGTCAATGATCAGGGAATTATAGAGCAAACACAAGTCATCCATAAATTAAATTGGTAAACAGGGCCATAGTTTCAATTGACACAACCAATTAAGTTATCATTATAACCGTAGTTGAGGGCTTAATAACTAATAGGGAGAATTAATTAGAGGTCTTATGGAAGAAACATAATTAAGATGAAGTCCCACGTGTCGTAAATTACAACTTCTAGGGCTAATAATAACAACTTATTGGACTCACATAACAACTCGTGGGAGACCTCATTTTAATTATATTTCTTCCAAGGGACCTCTAATTAATTTTCCCCTAATAACTAATATCAACATATTGCGCTCTAACTTGCACATCACGGATTAATCAAATCCATCCAGAACTGCAACGGGGCAGACCAAGTTTTAATTTAACTTGGCAAAATGTCAGGACTAAATAAGAACAAAGGCAAAAGAACGTGTGCATGGGAGAGAAAATTCTAATTTCAAAAATTTGAAAACTTACAGAAGAGGAATGGTAGAAGGGCCCGATACAGCAGCAGCTTTTTGTCCTCGATGTGCTTCATACTTGTAAAGCCCTTTCATTTCCTTTTTCAGGCGGCGTGCCTCCCGCCTTTCCTCCTTCACAGCAGACTAACAGCAGCACAAATACAGTTTTTGTCAGAGCAGCAGCACTAAGACCGAAATACATAGAGAAGGATACATAAAAAGGACTATGCTCATTGAATTGCAACTTCAGACAGTTATTGTTCATTAAAAGTCAAGTGTTACTGAGTATTGAAAGCACATATGTAAAGTCAAAATAGCATCAACACATACCTTCCGTTCCTTTTTCTCCTCCTTTGACTCGTGCCCAATCTGTTTGTTCTTGTGCTGGTCAGTTTTCAAAGTGTTGAGGTCTTTTTCCTTTTCTACCGCAGGTGTTCTTATGCCAGCCAAGAAGTCCAAAGGGATTTTCTCTTTCCCTTTAAGGGATATTTTATGAGTAGAGCTACTCAAGGCTGCAGACACAGTTTGAGCCAATTTCTTCTTCCTTGTTGCTTCAGGCGCTCCAATTTTCCCAGGATGATTATCTAAATTTGAGTATGTAGAAACAATTGTCTCACAATCCCAAACTTCTGATTCATCACTACTTTCCTCCAAAATAACTTCCTTGTCTTCTTCATCTTCATTTTCATACTTATGAGCATATTCCTTGCAGCGCTGAATTAAATCAGCAGCAGAGACATCTTGCTCATCACTTTTCAATGCTTCCTTATCCTTCATTAAATCAGCAGGAGCCTTATAGTTGTCATCATCAAGCTCTAAGTCATCCATCACATGGCCATTAAGAGTATGTTTGAGCTTATCGGCAAGAGTAATATCTTCATCTTGATAACGATCATAATCATAACCATCATCTTCATCAGTCCCATACTCTTGAAGTTCCAGCTACAGAAATTAAAATACAATGAGAATGGGGATCTAGAATTAAAATTAAGCAAAAGAGGATAATACAGACCAATTTTTTCAAGCAACATAAAAACGAAGTTAAGTGAGGAAAATGTCTTTATCATTGGAACTGAAGAAAATCAGCATAGGCAGTCATTTAATAATATGATTGGCAACTCGTCGTAGAGAGATGGAATGAGCGCAAAGTCAATCAACAAAATGAGAACTCACTAAATCAAACTGTTCATCCAAAAGCCGTTTAACTCTTGGTTTTTCATTGACACAATTGACTTCCGAAACACCTTCTGTAGCTCCATCCTGAGGCTCAAGATTGTTTGAAACTCTGTGACTAGCAGAGGCATGCAATACTTCCACAGTGTCTCTATCTACAACACATTCATCAGTAGAATTTGTTACATTACATATCTGGGCCTCCTCATCTTCAGCAAGGTTTGCCTGGACAACAAAGTCTTCTTCAAAGTCTTCAACATCAGAGCCAAACCGTGACAAATCACTATCATCAAGCAATGCAGCCACATCAGGATCCACGCCCTTCTGAGTATTCACATTCTTAGTCCTGGATGCAACTCTGTAGATGGACTTGTCGTTGTACTCCTCATTCACTTCAGAAATTCGCAACCGAGATGCATCATAGGCCTAAATACAAGAGAAAGAGAGAGAAATCAATCATCTTCGGCCACATTATAGAACCACAAAAATTAAAATTTTAGCACAGTCCATACATGCTCAATGTGGTGAAGAAACCAATCTCAAATTGAGAGAGACCCACATCATTGGCATCCAACTTCTCAAAAATCACACGCCCATGAACCAAAAGCCCATGATTTAAAGGAAATAGAAGAAAATTGCAATCCAATGAGTAGAACACAATAATTTAGTTTCATTTTTCCATTGAATCTATTCTGTCAAATATAAGCTCATCTTGATGATAACATAAAGCCAAAAAAACATGCAAACCTATTTAAATGTCTAAAACACCGTCTTGTGCGTCCAAAATCAAAGGCATAAACAACATATACTTAACAAGAAAAACAATCAACCTTTTACATGAGGAGCAAGAACAACTCTAAACTTAGGTTTATGGCAAAACGCAGAGCCGCCACCAGCATTCTTAATCTACTCATGCTCAATGAGAAGACATCAAAAATTGAGGCAAGCCCACATCATTGGCATCCAACTTCTCACAAATAAAAAAACACCCACGAACAAAAAAAAAGTCCATTCTCTAAAGAAAAGAGAAAGAACTTCTATCCAATGAATACAAGGAAATCATCAAATTCCCGTATCTCCATCAAACATATTCCATCAAATGCAAAAACAAATCCTTTGAAACATACAATCCTCCAAAAATATCTATATTATTAAGTTATTAGCAAATCATTAAACACCCACATCATTGGCATCCAACTTCTCACAAATCAAACACCCAAGAACCAAAAAAAGTCCATTCTCTAAAGATAATAGGAAAAAAATTCTATCCAACGAATACAACAAAATCATCAAATTCCCATACCTAACTCAAACATATTCCATCAAATGCAAGATCAAATCCTTTGAAACATACAATCCTACATAAATATCTATATTACTCCCTCCATTCCTAAATATAAGAGCACTTTCCCCAATTTGATTAGATTAAGAATGCTGCTAGTTAAGTTAAACATTAGCAAATGATATTACTAATCTACCCAAACCATATACCATAATTCCCTAATTTAAATGTCTATAAAACATGAATCTTGACAAAATCAGAGACACCATTCACATAAACATCTCTCTAAACACAAAACCAACAAGAAAAAGCATGAACCTTGACATCATGGGGAATCACATCAGCTCTAAACTTAGGGTTATGATAAAAAGAAGAGCCACCACCAGCATTCTTAATCTCCCTCAAATGAAGCAAATAGTTATAGCCATCATCCGGAAACCCTAATTCCAAAATCTCCCTCCTCACATTCTCAGGCAAAACCCCACCGCCACCAAAACCATTCACATCACCTCCTTCATCCTCCTCAGCAGCGTCGGCGAAAATCGAATTAGGGTCGTTTTCGCCATAGGCTTCATCGGAGGCAGCGAAGGTCTCAGTAGAAAGGTCGTTATTGTCTACGCGAACGAACACACGATCGTTAGCTAGGGATCCGTCGTATGTGGGATCTGAAGAATCGCGAGCGAGTAATTGGAAGGTGGCGGCCTTCTTCTTGTCGATGAATTTCTTCTTCCCCATTGGAGACAAGCTTGGTGGTGTGGATGGATAAACCCTAGATAAATCACACTGAGGAAGGGAAGGTGATTATAATATGTATTCTATTTTATATTTAAATTTTAAAGAGTAGTGGTGGTAGGTAGTATTGATGATTATTGATTAGTATAGTATAATACTCCCTCCGTCCTAAATATAAGACCTAATTCACTTTTTCTAAAAAATAATAGATTTTTTTGTTACGCAAGTATCCCCACATGCATATCAAGTGAGATTAATCTCTGGTTATTCTGAAGTCAGGACATAGACAGCTGGTCTGTAAATTTGTTATATTAGCAAGAGTTGGGGATTGAACCTCAATCACTTGCTTAAGGAATGAGAGTACTTACACTCAGTCAACTCGCCAGATTAAAAAAAATCACTATCTTCAATGAATATTTTCATGTTTTAATTTCGTGAAGGAAATAGTATATGAGTACACACGAAATAAATGACTTAAAGATTATCATTGCATGGAAAGTTTTGTTTGAGGGTCACAGTAACCTTATAAGTATTTTAAGACTCAAATAAGTTCCTGAAGTGATAAAATAAGCCTAGAAATATTGTTAGTGGGTCATCCAAAAAGTTTTAGAGATCTTATTTTATGACTTCAGGCTTAAAAGTACTCTTCAAATTTAATTTGAGCATAAAAATACTTTCAAAACTATTATGAGTCAGAGACAACGATGAACATTGAACCAAAAGTAACTAATAAAATTTACATCTCAAAATACGAATAAAATAATAAAAACAACAACTAAATATTAAACATATTCAAGTAAAGTGGCATTTAGAATAATCATTTATGGACCTTACTTACATCAAGTTCCCAGTATCAAGTTCTCTCAAGTTCTCATTATCTCCACCATGAATTTGATCTAATGGCTCATAGTCAATACACTATCCTACACTCCACTCCATCCTATCTCTCCCCCTCTCCCCTCCCTCTCCCCATCCCTTCCCTTTATCTGTCGGTGCTGCTAACCAAGAACCAAAACACGATCAAACATTTCCCATGCATACATGATTCATTTTTCACCCTCTCACATCCACACGCACATAAAGAACAAGAAAATTATTCATTTGTACTCTCCCTTCATCATCATCATCATCGGTATGGCATAGGATTCGCCGGAAACCAATGACGGGATCACTGTCAAGGTGGCCGCGCCAGTGACGGCGCAGTCTTCGTCGACGAAGAACAACAATAACAACCTCACCATCTCCCGCATCCTCATTGCCGCCGTCATCGCAGTCGCTGCCGCCGCTGTAACCATCCACAACCATAAAAAACACTCTTCGATCTCTCTCTCTCCAAGTAGCAATTAACAAAATCACAAATCTCGCTAAGAATCTCCCTACGAAATTGAAAAACAAAAGCGAAGAATCGACGGAGGCCGGAGTTAGTCCGTATGACGGCTTCATTGTGGTTGCGGAGAGAGGGAAGGAGGAGGAGATGGGTGGAGGAAGGACGGCAGAAAGTACGCCTCAACCACCGCCTTGGGTGGTCGCCGGTGAAGGTGGGAGGTTGAACGAGGCATTGAGTGGTGCCCGCTGGGAATGAAATTTCCAAGTGAAAGTAACGTGATAATTGGAGAGGGTGAGAGAGGGATACAGTGAAGTAGGGTGTAGGATAATGTGTTAGATATGAGGAATTAGATTAAATGGATGGTGGAGATTAAGAGAACTTGATATAGGGAACTTGATGTAAGTTTTCTCCATCATTTATTTCATGGTTTCATATATGTGGTTTCTTTCTGATAAAAAAAAATATATGTGGTTTCTTTTTTTTTTTATTACATCATATATGTGGTTTCTAAATTGAAGGAAGTGCAATTTAATAAAAATAAAAAACAACTTTTAGAAGGAAATGACTAATTCAACCTCCATGGTATTTTACTAGGTTTCATTTTTTTATTTAACCACCTAGGACGCGGTTAATCCACTGTTCGGGACCTTCACTAACCGGATGAGATTGAGCCGCCATTCAACTGTTTCCTGATGAACAGCCTATGGTTTTTTGAACTTAGGTAAGACCATTTGCAACTTAATTTTAAATGAATTGTTTAAGCCATGAGAAATTTTCCAAACTAATGCGACAAACAAAAAGAAACATGAACTATGAAAATATATAAAATTTGAGGATTGAAACTCAAATTGACACAAACTTTAGCCGCAAAACCACATGAATTATCAAAACATTTAAAGTTTATTTATATATATAATATTTATCTATAACTATAATAAAAAAAATTTAAAAAATCACACAAAGTGTTAAACACTTGATCATCTTGAGGATTGCCCAATTCCTAAAAAATAGCACTAATGCGTTTTTAGCGTCAGCCATTAAATGAATATGAGTAAAAGCTATATAGACAAGAAAATGGGTTTTGTAGGTGATACTCCTAAGTTCAAAGTAAATGCGACAGTGGATTACTCGCTAAGATCCTTAATACTATAAGAGTTTATTGCCAAACAATGCTTATTAAGGAGACATATAAAAGTTAATTAGGTAAGTTAATACTTGTTTTTTAATATTGCCTATATTTTTATAATACTTTTAAGAAAGATAAATATATAAACATTAATAAATATGAAAGATAGTTAGAAATAAAGTAGGAGAAAATATATTAAATGAGGAGATAATATGAGACGAGCTCTTATATTTTAGATCAAAATCATTCAAATTTTGATTTCTTATATTACATACCAGAGGGACTATAATTTAAGAGTAACAAAATACTACAGGAATGAAGTAAACTTTTGTTATCACTAGTTATAGTGGTAATACAGTAAGACTAATGACATTTTATTAAAATAATGATAATAATGATAATGTGATTTTGGTCATCAATAATTCAATATATTTATGAACACATATATCAAGGTGAAATTTCAAAGAAACTTGGAAAGATGAGTTTGAATTAAATAATTAGAGACAAGTTGACTGGTTTTGGCAGAAGGGTGGAAGGCGTCCCAGAAAACATATTTATTGGCGTCAGGGCAAGTGAAGGGGCTGTTTGGATCGCACAGGAAACCCATCTCAAATCTGCCTGTTCCACAGCACCCCTCTCTTGCATCTTCAAAACCTGCCCAAACAAATAGCACCTTTTATTAATTATTTCTGTCTTTCTTGTTTGGTGTGCTCTTAAAGCTCCATCAATTTCTTTCCCAGAGAATTTAACATCATAAAAGACAAATTTGTAGCCATTGAAGGACAAAACTATAAAATCTGATCAGATTAAGAATGCACAGTAACGTTCATGATTAACACAAAGGAATTGATTAATTAACTTTGCTTTATATTTGAAACAAGAGATCAGTCCTCAATATGTATAAAAAAAAAAGAGAGATCAGTCCTCAATAATTGTGAAGAAAAATTAAAGAAATTTGAACGACTGAACAAAACTAGTGCACCATGCACCATTACACTTTTATTCTTGGAATAATCACAATGAGGTAATCATATTTAAGTCCTAAAAATTATCAAATTACACTGAAATCTCAAGGAATTTGGTTGACATTAAATAATTTGTCACTAAGTTGTCAATGCAATAGCCTCTTCAGTTGTCAATGCAGCTCTAGCATTGATAACCAAGAGACTGATATTAACAATTTAATGACAATCCATTTAATGTTATCTAGGTTTCTTGTCACTTCAATTCAATTTTATAATGAGAGATCTCATTGTGATTTTCTCTTTTATTCTTATGCTCCCTCAAGTAAAAAAGTTTCGGTTTTGTTAATTTTTGGATACATTCTATAAAATTTATTAAAGCATTTATAAATTATTTGAAAAAAAAGGAAAATACTCAAGTTAATTGCCTTATATCCATTTCATCAAATTGTCAATAATCACATGCCACCATTTGTCTTATTACATTTTAATATTGATATCTAACGTTTAGTTCACATGAAATAAATAGAACACAACTTAGTAATTTGATATAATAAAAATAAGGAACTTGATTAAGTTCATTCTAAGAATTTGGTCAAAGAAATCCATACTTTTTGGAGATGCTTTGCATAATTCTTGGGAAAATTAACTGGTATGTTTTTTTAGATTCAATGTGATCCTAAAATCCTAAAATGTTTAATAGGGAGCAATGCCACTCTAACGTCAAAAACTAACATAGTACAGTTAACATTACTCCCTCCGTTCCTAAATATAAGAGCACTTTGACTTTTTTGGAGAATCCTAAGAAAGCAAAATATGGTAATTAAAAATTGTTTTCCCAAATTTTTTCACTAAACTAGTTTATTTGACTTATGAACTTACATATGATCTAATAATATTTAAAATATGTTATGATTAAATTGTTCATTTTGCTTTCTTAGGATTCTCCAAAAAAGTCAAAGTGCTCTTATATTTAGGAACGGAGGGAGTATTTAACAAACAAACGTTTAGTCGTTAATTTTCTTTTACAAAGCCAGGGTTACAGTAATCATTTTAACATTTCTAGCGTGATATTTATGAGCCAAGAAGTGGGCTACCCCCAAGAATTAAAATTCTTGTCTAAACTTAACTACCTTCATGGCAATCTACTATATGGGTCCGTTTGGTTGGATGGAAAGTGTCTCATGGAAATGGAAATGGAATTGAGTGTAAGAGGGTAAAGATGTAAAGTAGAGGTAAATTAAGTAATGATGAGATGTAAAAGTTTGTGGGGCCCAGGAAAAGTGTGAGATAGAGAGAAAAAACTTGTGGGTCCCGCGATATATGTAAATTACTAAATAACCTTAACTCACTTTCACTTTCCCTTTCCTTCCAACACTTTCTGGACATCCAAACGTACCCTATGTGTGTTACCTATTTTCAACACTCTTGTTAGGAAATCTAGTACTACCAAGTAGAACATAAATAGTTACATGGCAAAAAGAACATAAATGGAACTAGAAACGGAATTTCATTCTCATCTCAAGCCATTCATTAAAATAACTAGACAAAATCAACAAACGTGATCAGACCCCAAAAAAAAAACAGATCTACTAAAAGAGTTGAAACAAAAGCACTACTTAAAAAAAGATAGATAAGTGATCTTACCAAAACGAGAGGGCTGCGTAATAATTTGAAGAATGAAGTCATAAGCATTTGCATCCATCACTTGAAACCCAGGAAGCTCCTTATTCAACTTCTTAACCAACTGACCTAACTTTCCATTAAACTCCAAAGCCACATTGTTATATTTCTCAACACATCCATGGTAATCCAAAATGTTCATGGCCCTTTCTAAGGGTAAGCACCCCATTGGAGGGACACCAGTAAGAGATATCTTTCTAGCTCCAAGGTCATATAACCCTCTAAGGAAATTGTCTGCTAAACCAACCACAAAATTCTGGTACTCCTCAATTGTGAATTCAAGTTGTCTTGTTGGTAATGTGTAGTAGTTTTCCAGAAAATCGTTTGTTCCTGCACTCACTAGGTAAAGTGCTTCTCTTATTATCTCGTTTGCCTTATCGTTTCCAAGATGTGATCTTAGCTTCTTCTGATACTCCTTGTAGTACTCCACTTCCTTCCATAGTGGTATCACTTCCTGTATCAAATAATAATAACTAAATCATTTATCAGGCTGGTGTTTGTGTTCAAGATCACACATATATACAGTTTATACATGATGATGGATTTTTTTATATTTGATTCTTCGAACCATATATACCTCAAGTTACATATACTAATAGTGAAAAAGCTAGATCTATGACAATGAATAATAACATAATAAGTTACATGTATGCCAATACCAGTTGTTTATTCTTGATTTAAAATCTCTTCTTCAAGATACAGCGAATATGGCATTGTAATTTAGTAGCATGAGAACTTTCAAGCTAGTGAGAGGTTTTTCGGATTTGATTTTGCCGCTAACCTCATGCTATTAAGTATAACATTGTGACATGGTTACAAACAAGATTTAAACTTGAAACATGGCATCTTAAAGGGACTTTTCATGCTACTAAGCTACTAGGCCTACGCATATAATTTTGATAATACTAACAAATGGACACTTGAGATTCAGTGTCTCAACAGTGTGCTTGTGATCCATGTCATATGATGAAATGAAAGACATAACTCACATAAAGAAGTAATAATGGGCCAAAGATGTGTTAGTTAAGAAAAGTGTGAGAAAGAAGAAGGGTAGATATTACATACAGCAACATTAGAAGTAGCATTGTCATAGCCAGTACCGGCAGAAGCAAAGCAAACACCAACAGCAAAATCAGAGATATTATAAGAAGGATCTAAGTAAGCAGGAACGAAAGGTTTAAGGCCAAAGGCTTCAGAAATGAAATCAGGAGGGATTCTTCCATTAGAGAATCTTCCAGTAGGATTCCCACCAAAGAAATCACGTCCATAAGGCTCAAAGTTGCTTCTGGCTATGGTGGGTATGAAGTTGTTATTCCCAGAATCCACAGAAGAGTCACCAAACACAATAATAGCTGGAACTTTCTTTCCACTTATTCCTCTTGCTGATGATGAAGAGATGAAGAAGAATAAGACTTGAATTATGAAACAAACAAAGAGAATGGTACAAGTGTGGAATTTTCCCATTAAATCCACTTTGTATTTTAAGACTGGTGTGTGTGTTGAAGTGAAAATGAAGGTTGAGAGAGAGAGACGTTGCATTGGGAGAAGCAATAATATACAGTCTTTTCCTCTCAGAGTAAAACCATAATGTTTAAGTATCTATCAACTACTTCACTGAATACATTATCTTGGAGCTTTTACAATAGAAATGTGAGTGTATGTCTACTGTCTTGAATAGAGAAGTCTCACGCTTTACTTAGAAGTGAGAGAACTCAAGGATACACCTTGTGTGTCCTAGTTCAAGCTAAGTAACAGGGTTAGAGGAGGAGTGGGTCTTCACATAACATTGGACCACCGTGAAATAAACGTAGTTAGAAATCCGAAGATTATCCTCGTATTAAATACGAAAGTGATACATTTTTACTTGTTCGTTTTATGAAAAATATAGATTTTGATAATAATTTTAAGGGCTTACCCAAGAACCTTATATTTTGAGGCTTCAATTTTTGATTGCCCTTAAATCTTAAATATATGGTTCATGAGACATAATGCATATATTAATTGCTTAACATGTAAATTCATATCTTTCTTTTGGTGGATTTCTATGTTTATATTCATATTTGTTGACAATAAGTTCAAACTATTGTAGCTAATTGTAAAAACTTTGTAACCACATATTAATGTGTCATTATTATAGTCTAACACTTATCTAGTCTCACCGCCTATTAAAGGTAGAATCTACAGAAGGTCCAAGGTCCAGACACTCCAACTATAAATTTTCATACTACTTTCCTCCCCTGAGATTGTTTTTCAAACTACTTTGTAACCACATAATGTGTCATTATTACTATCTAAAAAGATGTTTTCCTAGAGACACTCTATAGAATGACTCGTTTAACCCTGGGAAAGTTGTGTTTTATCTTGTTAGTGGTCGTGAAATACCTTTAAAGGATAAAGTCGGAACCAACTAAGATAATTGTTCTTTGTATGTGGAACACGAACAAATTATACTCATTTACTTTTTCACTGTTTTAAAATGGCATTGAATTTAGGTGTACCAGAGTTCAAATTAGTCAACATCGTTTTATGCATCAACGTATGGAACCATTAGGTGGGCAAAAAAGAAAATGTATGGAACCATTAGAACGTACAGATCCAAAATATTGTTGGACTAGAAATAGTGTCCTCTCTGCTTACCAAAAAAAAAAAAAAGAAATAGTGTCCTCTCTTAAAGAAATTTATTGTGCTGCGAAAAAAGGAATAAATTCATCAGTGCGTGCATGATATAGTAGGTCTTGTTTCAATTATTTTTCATCATATAGAGATTTATAATTATCAATTTTTTTAAGTTTTAAGCAATTTATCTGGAAATTGTTTACTTTACCCCTCGGCTTCCTTGGAGATTGGAAACACCGAAACAACGAGTTTACACTGTCAATTTATTATTCTTACATAGGAATAATTTACATTTGAGAAATTGACAAATAAATATTTCTAAATGTTCAAATAGACAAATAAGGAACTCAAACTTTCAAAAGTACTCCCTCCGGTCCCTAATGTAAGAGCTAGCCGTCAAAAAAACGCTTCTTAAGAAAACATGCGAATGTTAGTTGGGTGTCTAGAGTTAATGCTTCTTTTCCAAAATTGCCCATATTTATTATGGTACTTTTAAGAGAGAGAAATATATAAGCATTAATAAATATGAAAGAGAGTTAGGGGTAAAGTTGGAAAAAATGCATTAAATGAGGAGAGAATATGGGGTGAGCTCTTACATTAGGGACCAAAACCATTCAAATTTTGGGCTCTTACATTAGGGACCGGAGGGAGTATAATTAAGGAACTCCAAATTTCAAAAGGACGATTAAAGAATCAGACAATTGTTAATCAATATGTTCCAGTTGTTATTTTTCCGATTTGGAAAATTGAGTTCCTTACTTGTCCTTTTGAAAGTTTGAGTTATTTATTTGTCTTTTTGGACATTTGGAGGTATTTATTTGTCATTTTCCCTTTACATTCTCAATTGATTCTGACATTAAATTAATTTTTTAAACAGTTATTATATAAAGATGATTTCCATTCATTAAAATTGAAAATACTAGTCCATTAGAAAAGGATAAAAAAATATAAAAACTTGTAACATATTTTTTAAAAAAGTATTTAGTTGTAAGTAAAAAACACTTAAATTACTTTGCATTTCATGAAAATCAAACACGCCTTATTAAAAATGTTAGGCATGTTTGGATGTAAGGAAAATTGAAAAGGAATTGAAAATTGAAATGAAAAAGGTGATTTCCATATATACGGGTCCACAAGCTTTCTCTCATTATCTCACACTTTTCCTGGGCCCACAAACTTTACTTTCTCATCATTACCTTACTTCTACTTTGTATTTTTTTTATCCATAATCAAGGTATCCCCTCACTCGACAAGTGAGAGACTAATCCCCCGCTGATTTGTAGGCACCTAAAAGGATGAGACAGCTGGCCTGAGAGATTTAATGTTTCTCCATACCCAACGCCGCCAAAGATCGAACCCCAGACAATTGGTTAAGGGTGAATGAGTCCTTACCACTCAACCACACACCCCAGGTTTACTTCTACTTTATATTTTACCCCTTAAACTCATTTCATTTTCTTTTCCATTATCCACTTTCCATCTAACCAAATTCGCCCTTAGTGGAGACATACTTTATCTTTTTTTTGCAAGAAGAGGTAACATGCGTGATTAAACAGGTGATATATTGTCAAGCTAATCTAGTTATGGAACCATGTACTACTTAATCAGTACTATTGCATTTTCACACAAAATTAAAAAAGAAAAGGGTAGTTAGGGAGAATCATAGAAGGCATAGCCGCATAGATAGGTGAGCTTCTAAATATGAAATGATAAGATGGAGTGAGATTGTACTATACTACTAGATAGTAGATATGTGTGTATGAGAGAGAGACAGCTATGAATGGGGACACTTCTTGAATCATTTCGTACTGGTAATTATTTGAAGTAGCCAATTCCCTAAAAAGTTTCTCACTCTTCTTGATTTATTGAGACAGCAGCATTCAATTCTTGAACCACCAAAATCATAACTTTACACATATATCTCCTGGCTCCTATGATCCTCTCAACATTTGAGTATATATATTCTTTTACTCCTATCAACGAGTAGCGCTGATGGGATTTTGAGAGGGAATGAATCTATGAAATGAAATTGTACTTTAACTCACATTGTTATATATCATTTCACATAGTATGACAGCATTTATAAAAATTGACGAATTAAGTGACCAAATTTAAGATACTATGAAATGTCTACATGATAAAGATACAAAAATGCTTTATTTTGATAAAAAAAAAGATACAAAAATTCTTTCACCAAAAAATTCTATATGATAGAATTTATCGACGGAATTACCAGTAGAATTCATTTCGTCACTAATAAACTGTATCATTACTAATTAATATGGCGATTGGATTTTAATTTTGGTCATAAATTATCAACAGAATTCTGGAAATTTTTTGCCCCTAAAATGATAACAGAAAAGATATTTCAAAATTTTAATTCCAAAATTTGTAAAATTATATATGCCACTTGTCACTACAATTTTTTAAATTGTTGCTAATTTGATACTCAAACCCTCAAAATCTTGTCCTACCGTGTGGCGATGCATGAACTAACTGTACTATGACAACTTTATAATATTATTTGCAAAATATTATATTTATAGTATATGAATTCTCATTGATATGATTGTATTTGATCCTATATACACACTTAACTTAATATATTATAAAATATTTACTAATTATTAAGGTGAAATTTCTATACTAAAAATTATATAATTTATATATTTAAAGTTACATACTTCTATAAACAACTTTTATATTTATATACTTTACATTATATTTTGTATTTCAATCTTAAATTTATAATATTATTCCTTACTTTATATTTTCCATTATTATTTGATTATATATTATTACCTCCGGTCCTAAATATAGGACCTAGATAACTTTTTTTTTTAAAGAGAGGTTAATGTTGCAAAATAGTCTATTAAATCATGACATATTTGATATATTTTTAGAGTATCCATTAGTTTATAAGTAAAATAAACTAGTTTAAGGGAAAAAATTAGGTAAATCAATTTATAATTAACTTATTTTTCTTTTTTTTAGGATTTTTCAAAAAAGTCAATTAGGTCTTATATTTAGGACCGGAGGGAGTATTATGATTACTATTCATTTTAAATAATATTTATTTATAAAAAATATATATTTCATAAGATTTCAAATTAGATTTACAATATATTTATATCTAGGACCAAGTGTATATATGTATATTTTAATTTTTGTTAATATTTATAATGCATAATTTATTTATTAATTAATAATATTTTTTTTAGAAAAAGGGCCTTGTGGCAATTGACATGGCCTAATAGGGCGATGTGGCAAGTTTCATGACCAAATCAGATCAAAATTAACAGTCAAACTCATAAAAATTGATGTGATTGCTACATTTCAACCATTTTGTAACTGATGTGTGCTAGATTTGATACCAAAATTGTTATTTAATGTTGCGTTAACTTTACTAATACTTGAATGCTAGATTTGAACCTTAAATATTTAACAAGCTCTTGTTGTTCTGTTAATCACCTTACACTCTTCATTTTTAAGGATATTCACTCCTTATCCCAATAGGCTTATAGGAGTATAAGCTTACTTTACATACACCTATATATAAAATTTCAATTTTGTGAACGCTAATTTTTTGTATATTTGAGATGAGATAGATCTACTTCTTTGTGGTCAACAATAACTTCAACGCTATCCCGTTCTATTTGTTGTTGAATATGATAAAATCAATTAGTTGATGAATACTTGTTATTAGAAGCGATCCTGTCCTAACATTGTTACAAACTAAATATGAGAGAATTTCCTGATAAAACCTTGAATCGCCACTTTACTATTACATAAATCCTATGGGCCATTGGTTCCCATGTAAGTTTTCTTTTTTTGGTTAAACTTTGCAACCTTTTTCAATAATTTTTATTTTAAAATACGAAATTGGATGAAATTAACTTAAAGGTGTAGAAAAGCCAAACACCCGCTACTGGTTATAATTTGTGCAATAACGGCCCCACTATTGGCGAGTTATAAAAGGCTTATGGCAAGTTGTAAGATGTAAAGTGCTACAAAAACGCTTAATATGTTATGCTTAAAGCAAATCATAAAGGATTGATAAAAGCTTACACCTAGATCTCAAGGAAAATAATTAGTCATATTCAAGTCCGTTGAAATTATTCAGTCACATTGAAGTCTTTACGAACATGAGTAACAAAATGAATGTGTTAGGAATTGCCAATTGTATCCCAAGCAACTATATTCACTTGTCAATAACTTCTCAAGAAATATTCGATTTAATATTAATCAAATCTTTTTGGATGTCAATGTAATTTAATGATGTATGTCATGGGATCGATCTAGTTACAATTAACTCTCTTCCATTGGGACTAATTGTAATTTCCCTCAGGGTTTAAATTGGCTATCTATCTTGTAGTCTGATGAGATAAAAGTTTCTTAATTCTAAAAGTTAGAGGTGGCAAATTTGATCATGCATGTAATCCATCCCATGCTATTAGTCTAATGCTTGAAAGGCATTTGAACTTGATCCATTTCATGTTTTCATTTTGTAAGAAAAAAGAATTTAAGCATTTTTTGTAATTTCAAAAAATGGTTATTTCTATATATAATTAATTTTCTAGAGCGGTCCCAAAATATCGATTTCCTTCATTTAAATTTTGGTTCACTGCCACAAATTACCCCATTTACATGCGCTTATTTTGGCCTCTACATACGCTTATAAAGCGCATGTAGAGGGGGGCGCTGGTAAAGGCTCTACATGCGCTTTTTAAAAGCGTATGTAGAGGGGGGCTCTACATGCGCTTAAAGCGCATGTAAAGGTATGTACCTCTACATGCGCTTTAAGCGCATGTAGAGGTGCCTGTACATGCGCTTTAAGCGCATGTACAGCTATATATATATATTTTTTATTAATATATATTCTTTTACATTTGCCACCTGTATACACGTAATATATATTCTTTTTTTAACATATATTCTTTTACAATTAAAAATATCACTCTAGACAATCAAACAACTTCATTAAAATAATAAATAATCATCAAAACATGATGAGAAAAGGGTAACAATTTTACTAATAAAATTATAATGCGATATCACTGTTGTAAGAGCATGAAATCAGCCTCGGGCATACCTTGTTCTTGATTAAGGGATAGTCATCGGCAAACCATGTATCCTGTCTCTCATATTGGCAATGTGCAAAGCAAGAATTTATGTATAATCCACTTTGAGATGTCGAAGAGACACCATTCAAAGCCTTAAGCATTTGATTTCTGAAGTCTGATTAATCAAAAAATTAACCATTAGGAGAAAATCGGACAGATTAAATATATGAATCAATCACAGCACGTAATTAAAGACACCTTGGAGGAACTGAATCTGAGATGAATCACAATTTGCGTGGTTTGATTTGCAGTTATTCCAAGAGCCATGGGGGTCAGCTGAAGGTGGTGCTAAACTGGCTTGGAGCTGATAAAAATCAATCACAAGTGATTTAGTCTAAGTCATAAATATGTAGTAGTAGTCAGGTTCCTACAGCCAAAATAGAAGCTGTAAAGCAGTCCACAAATAATCATGAACTTTGTTCTCCCTGGTCAGTAACTTGGTCAGCCATATAAATTTTAGGTAAAAGATAAGATGACAAAGCACGGACAAATAGAACTTTGAAGTATTAACTACTACTAGACATTTAATTTGACGTCATAGGAAACTAGGTAATGTAAAATTATAATTTTTCTTGCACAGAAAAGAAAAAAGGGAGGGAAAATGAGCATGAAACGAGTAGAGACAAGTGGTTCCTGCAGCATAATAGAGAAAGAGCATAGCAATTGAATTTACCTGCCATGCATCATAGGCTGCATTGAGTATAAATAAAGGGGTGGTAATATGGTTGATCAGATTCTGAGGAAAGAAGCACTGAAAAAGCCCATGTGTTAAAAGTTATGCATGTCTATATAATATCATGTACTGAATGGTGACTTATCCGAAATAAGAGAATTACCGAAGTTGGATCCAGTTTGTTGAGACAACTTGCTGGCAAATTCTTTTGTACTTCCTACATTCAGAAACATATGAAATGACATTTTCAAACTTTTCCTTTTCTTAACTAAGTGAAGCCACTAATGAAAGCGTTTGTTGACAAGGTTGAAGCTAATGCTTTCAAATTCAAGCTCAGTATAACACATATTCTAGAGATATCAAATTCGTTTGAAATCAATTTACCAAATGAAAACTACCTGTAATTTAACAACACCTCCAAACATATTCCTCAGTGTGCGCCCCCCAGATACATCAATTCTACATTATTCAATATATCATCAGTGAAATCTAACATAAGAAAGACACACACTAGGTAACACAACTAGCAAAAATTGTCTTACGCGTCAAGAAAAAGCCCTGCATCACTCAAACATTTACTTTGGTAGATCTAGGAAACATGCTCCGGAATTCATCACAATGTATAATGGATGCCAGGCCACCCGTAGAACATCCAGAGAGAAGGGCCTAATATAGAATATTGAATCACCATCCATAAATATAATGACTAAATCACCATACTGAGATAAATGCCAAACCTGGTTAGCATTCTTCATTCCCTTGAACTTTAACTCCTCCATTGCAGCCAACCATATTTTTGTCCTCTGAATTGAAGTTGTGCACTCTGGAAGGAGAACCAAAATCTTCTATTAATTCAATAATGCAACATAGAACTAAATAACATTGAGCAGCTGTACTATAAAAGTCATATGCAAGAGATGCATGTGGCTATTACACAACCAAATGCAGATTTGATCTACTAAATTCCCAGCTTACTGAATGCATCAGCAGCAAACAAGCATTTTTTCTGACACTACGCTCGGCAGTTAGCATAGCTAGATTTAAAGTTTTAAACTACGAAAAAAAGGGTGTCCAAGCTGTCCAAGTTTCAAAATTCAGAACAATTTACAATTAACCTTTAATCTACATAATTGAATTTTCAAAGTATCCATGTAGTCTTAAAATTGAATTTCAAGCCACCAAACTTCCTAAATACAATTATTTAAGTTACTTGCTTAAAAGTCCGACCAAACAGAGGGAGTTTGCATAATTGCATAATTTCAAGGCCCTGTTCACTTAAGAACTATCAAGAACTATATGGACTTCATTATGCTCAATCACCATAACACCAAAAAGTGAAAACAATTGGCCAAAACAGATAACAAGGAATCGGACAGAGAAAGGGAAAAAAGGCAGAAACTTTAAATCAACCTAATAACTTCAAAAAATCATTAATACAATAGCAGCAATCAGTTCATGCTCAAGAAAAACAGAGGAAGCTGTGAAAGAAGAGAACTTTCCAAGCCAACATAGGAAAGGAAAAGTGGGCAAAAATCAGAGAAAGATCAATAAAATTTGAAACCAACCCCAAAACAAAAGTAATCAAACAAACGTTGCTAGAACTCAACTCAAATGGACTCCTATGTATTTATTAAAGATCCCCAGAAGCTAAAAATTGATTTACTCTCACGCTCGCCCAGAAATATGCAGAAAAACGGTAGAAATCGAAATAGAAAACCCACCTGAGATCTTCCAAGCATTGCGTGTCTGAACGGCGGTCAGCTCCGCCGTGTGTTTCGTCGGCGTTGGAGCTCGCATCGAGCTTCGCCGGATATGGCTTCCGCCGCCGCCTCGCGTACGCCGAGAGAAGAAAGGGGAACAGTGAGGAAGGAGAACGACGGCAGTGAGGAAGAGAACAAGTGAAGTGAGTAAAGTAAGAGGTAGATTGATGGTAATCTTTTGGGTTTGGAGAAGAAGGGGATGTGTTTGCATTTTAGAGTGAGAGCACGGGAGAAGATGACTATGGTGAAGTTGATTGTGTGTGGTGTGTGGCGGCTGATTCCAATGATAGGGAGAGAAGAGAATTAGGTTTATATGCTAAGGGGAATATTAGGGTTTTTGGGGAGGAGGAGAAGATTCCCCAATAGTATAGAAATAGAGTATTTTAAATGACTTGCCTAGTACATTTTACCATCTTGCCCTTTCTTTTCATCATTAAATAAATTGAATGAATCAACTTTTATTTTAATATTAGGCCTATCCATGCGCTTAAAGCGCATGTAGAGCCTATACATGCGCTTAAAGCGCATGTAGAGCCTATACATGCGCTTAAAGCGCATGTAGAGGTAGAAACACCCTTTACCTGCGCTTAAAGCGCATGTACAGGGTGTTTATACCTCTACATGCGCTTTTACAGGGTGTTTCATCAATTTCATAGCACCCAAAAGTGGTAATGGAGCCTTGAAACACTAAGTCCACAAGCAGGAACACCTTATGAGGTCTGAGGAGGACCTCTTATACATGACTCCATGTTTTGCACATCAGTAGTGCCATGTAAAGGGTGTTTGAACATTTTCATAGCACCCAAAAGTGGTAATGGAGCTTTTAATCACTAATTCCACAAGAAGGAACACCTTATGAGGTCTGAGGAGGACCCCTTATGCATGACTCCATGTTTTGCACTTAGTAATGCCTTTACATGCGCTTAAAGCGCATGTAAAGGGTGTTTGAACATTTTCATAGCACCCAAAAGTGGTAATGAAGCTTTTAATCACTAATTCCACAAGCAAGAACACCTTATAAGTATGAGGAGGACCTCTTATGCATGACTCCATGTTTTGCACTTCAGTAGTGCCTTTACATGCGCTTAAAGCGCATGTAAAGGGTGTTTGAACATTTTCATAGCACCCAAAAGTGGTAATGGAGCTTTTAAACACTAATTCCACAAGCAGGAACACCTTATGAGGTCTGAGGAGGACCTCTTATGCATGACTCCATGTTTTGCACTTCATTTGTGCCTTTAAAGCGCATGTAAAGGGTGTTTGTGCCTTTACATGCGCTTTAAGCGCATGTAAAGGGTGTTTGTGCCTTTACATGCGCTTTAAGCGCATGTAAAGGGTGTTTCCATATGATTTTGAGCTCTTCACCTAAGTTCATTTTATATTTTATCTCTAAATACTTAAATCCTTTTCTAGTCATTATTTTAGTGAATTTTAATTGAAGCACATTTCTATACATGCGCTTAAAGCGCATGTAGAGATAAGGCCTCTACATGCGCTTTAAGCGCATGTATAGATTTTTACCTGTACATGCGCTTAAAGCGCATGTACAGGACCCTCTATACATGCGTTTCTTCTAAGCGCATGTAAAGGTGCGATGGTAGAGATACAATTTGTAGTAGTGGTTATGCCAACTAAATTGTGAGAATGCGTTTCCCCTTCTTCTGTAGTAGAAGGGAAAGGGGAAAAAAGACAATTTGGACGCATGTAACCAAAATATGAATATATAGGTTACATCAGAGTAAATGGCCAACGTCCTTAAAAGAGCAATATGGGGAAGTTATGGCAAGATTGGGAATTAAAGAGAGGTGCCAGATTTGGATGGCAAGATACCATATCCACTTGATCGTTTTTTACGTCTCAATTATTTCACTCATAACATGTTAGTGTTTGGTACATCATGTGTTCACTTAAAGTAACATGATATTACCAAAACACTACAATCACTAGCTTCCCTCTCTCTGTGTGTTATTTTATAGATATATTCTCTCTCTTTTGGTATATATTATTGACGAGCATTAATAATGAAAATTTAGGGAAATATGAAAAAAATTAGAAAATTCATGTCTAGGAATAAACTTATCTCTCAAAATAAATCTTATATAGAAGTATTTAGGAACAAATGGAGTAATCCCTACATTCTAATATATATGATATAGGATATATTTAGTGAGGTGAGATTGGTCATAATGTAAAACATCAGTCTACCTTTTCTTAACTTTCCTCTAAAGGCTAAAATATATTTTTTGTCCTTTATGTTTGCTTCAAGTTTCAATTCAGTTCTTTTTATTTGGAAAGTACACTTTTAATATCACTTATGTTTGTATAAAGTTTCAATTTAATCATTCATGATTGGAAAGTGCACTTTTAGTCCTCTTTTTTTAACACTGTTAGTTTCACTTAAATTTAAATGATTATTTAATAATTAAGCTGGGGCAAAAAATGATAAATTTTGACACTATAAGAATAATTACACTAAATAATTTAATCTAAGCATTTTTGGGTATGTAATAACCATTTAAAATTGTTAAATTAACATTTTTCGTTAAGTGAAATTAACGATGTTAGCAGAAAATGACTAAAAGTGTACTTTCTAAATATAAATGACTAAATTATATTGAAGCTTGATACAAACATAAGATACTAAAAGTGTACTTTTCAAATATAAAGGGCGAAATTGAAACTTAATATAAACATAAGAGACTATAAGTATACTTTAGTTTACCCTAAATTATCTCTATTGATGCCCATCAATAATAAATAAGTAAATGAGGGAGTGTGAGAATAAATTAATTTGGGTTTTTATGGTGTATTGATAATATATCTTATGATTTTAACTAGCTTAATTAACATTATTAATTTAATTAAATTAGATAAATATTTCTGATATTTAGGAACTTAATCAATTGATAAAAAATAATCAGAGGTTTCTCAATCTAATATTTTTATAAAAAAAATTTTGTCAAATTGAAACATTTTTGAGCTGATTTGAAGATATGGTTATTCCAAGGACGTTTTATGCATTAGCACAGATTCTCTCGCTAACTTTTAACATTGGAAGCTTGACTCCACATATTTTAATTTGTCCAATGGCTCGGAGGGAGCATATTATCGCCATTTGAGTCTCTGAGTAATGATTCGGATAAAAATTTCTCGTTCTCATCTTTAACATATTCTTGATAAAACTGACTTGTTAAAAGTTTACTCTACATTATTAGTTCTCTTTTTCTACAGTCACATGGACATGCATTCATGAGGAGAAAGGCAAAAAAACCAATTGTAAGAAACAATGGGACTTGCTCTTCATATATATACACTAATTCTATTCTTTTTGAATGTATTATCATATTCATTTAAAAAAACAGCTAATATTTCAAATTGTTACTTATGTAATTTTATGACGAGATTAATTTATAAAACAAAAAGTTCGGGTCATTTTTTTTTGGTTAATCACCGCCAGGTTTAATCCGGACTCGAGGGGTAAGAGTGTTGCCCACATAGGCAAGGTTATCCCCTCTCCCAATAAGAGCGCTTCCCGGGAATCGAACACGCGTTCTCATCCTTACGGGGTTGTAGCCTACTTACCAGCTCAACCAACTACCCACTGGTGATTTCGGTTACCCATTGGATTAATTTCGGGTCATTAATCCAAGAGAAATCCGTCCCACTCACATCTCATTGTCACTTACCGTCACTGAGTTATGCCGTATTCAAGCAGATATATACCTGCAAGTAGAAAAATGGGCCTTCTCACTTTTAATCAATGACCTTTTTGTTTGGTTTTTCACGTTCCCAAGTTAGTGCATGTGCTCCTTTCAGTAACATTAGGTGCATGTAGCTTTCAAGACATGGCCCCTCTACCATATAGCTACATCTGCATGCATATAAATCGAACACATCCTCTTCATTCAACCACATGCAAGTGTTCAAAGTATTCTATAGTTCTATTTACATTCCATCTTTTTCATTTTTTTTGTTTCTCTTCTTCCATGGCCTCGGATAATGAGAATGGTCATGTGGGGTTAGTTGAATTAGAGGAGTTGGAGGTCATGGAAATCGATGAAGCTTTGCTGAGAGAATTTCTAGAAGAAAAAGGTGACGTTAGAGCTGAAGGAGAATGTCTAGTACAATCTGTGGAGACTGGTAACAAAGTTGGGGAAGAAATAAAGGAAGAAATTCATAAGAAGGTAGAGAGTTACTCAGAGAAACAAGAAGGCAACAAAGGGGTGAATGATATGATGGAGATCTTGGAGCCAGCTTCACAAAATGAAATGATACTGAATTGGTACCCAGATGATACCATTGGGATGATGGCAGATTTTGGGTTTGCCATTGGAGACCCTTGCTCTCAAATCTGTGAAGGACTTGTGTCCGATGAAGCATATCATGGCTGCTTTTGGGAAGATATGTAGTTTTACATACTAATTAGCATAATCTTGATTGTGTGCATGAGTTGAGCTAATATATAAAATTAAGCATATAACAAGCATGACTATGAGCGTCCAGGACTGTGTGTTTTTCTATGTTAGATCAAGTCAGAAATCGGAGCATGTTAAGTGAAAAATGGTAGATATAATACCAACACGCAATTTCAGAACTTTTTACATCCATTATTTCTTTATATTTTGGCGTCCTTTTTCTTCTCAAAGTCATCCAAACTAATTAATGTCATCAGCAGAAATAAATCAACAGATCAACAAGCAATTCACCATAATCATCAACAAGACAAGTTATTCAGACAAAATTGGATTTATACCTAATTTATATATATGCATAAAGATGGTGCAAAAACTATATCTCCTATATCAACTAATTAATCAGCCACAAATTCCCCCACGTTTATAAATAAGTAGGACATGCATCAGCATACAAGTGAAATTTTAAAGTGGACAAGAAGAAAAACACTACTCAAAAGTGGATAATTACTAAGCTTAGAATACTTATAAAAAATCATATGCAGATCGATTAACCGAAGTATTCCCAAATCATTGACAAGCAAAGGATAGATGTGTTTAAAATCACAAGCAGTATATGTATATCAGAATACACACGAGACATGTTTAAGTACCACCAACATAGAATCACAAGAAAGGACACAGAACTCAAAATATATACTAAATGTTTGTTAGGAACGTAACTGGTTGTATGTCTCGTTCACTCTTTGATTTTTTGTGTTCAAAATCTTGCAACAAATTAAAATCCAATTGACAGATAATGACGGTCCATCAAGCTACTACTGTTGTATTTATAAATATAGTAGGGCTACTTTGAAACGGGGCCTTATAAATATAGTAGGGCTATTTATAAATAATGTTGTATTTACAAATTAATCACAAAGTTTTGTCTGGACTAGTTCTTTCAAGGGGAATTTGCACTGTAGTCCCTGGTAAGGGAAATTAATACTGGAAGGTCCCAACACATTCCAAAATAATTATCAAGTCCCATGGGCATTTCCTGCAATTATTTGCTTATCTTCAATGACCATTTTGCCCTCATAAGATGAAAGCATAGTCCCCTGTAGGGACCAGTGAGATGACAATCATCTTTAATGAGGGTAAAATGGTCATTGAAGATAAGCAAACAATTGCAGGAAAGGGCCTCTGGGACTTGATAATTATTTTGGAATGTATTGGTACTTCCAGTATTAATTTCCCTTACAACGGAATACAATGCAAATTCCCCTTCTTTCAAATACAATATTCCTAGATTCATAGTTTTCTTTCTCCTCCCTACACATTACCGACGACGACGAAAAGCACAAAATATTCCAACAAAAACAACATCTCTCTTCCTTCCAAGTCGAAACAACATTGCATATAGATCAAACATGTTCCTCAAAACAAGAAAATATCTTGTAAACATGAAACACAATGAACAAAATACAACTTAAAAATCACTGACTCCATTCTGTCATAGGAGCATTGCAGCGAGCAGCAAACACTAGATGAGGGTCCACATCTGTCATCTCCCAACAACGAAACCCATATTCCAAATCATCATCACGAGGATCAACAACCCCCTTGGCAACCCCTTCCTCATCCTTATAAAGAAACATAACAGCTGTCAAAACAGCATCATCAGAGTAATTACTAGCCGAGAACACACATTGGAAATCCACTTCTTCACGAAACTGAACAGGTCGCATAGTCCACCATGGTGAGCCAGACTTAACTTCAGTGTCAACACACTTCAAAGGAACACCCAAATCCTTCATAACATTCATGCACCATTCATAGTCATACTTCCCATCATCATCATCATCATCATCACCATCTTTTACAATTCTACGTTCATTATGGATACTCTCAGGATAAACAGGAACAAGGTTGTACAAATCCACAGAACCACCAGGAGTGTAAACACCAATGTTAGCAAGGGCATCAGCAAAAGGAAGAGGTAACTCCATTCCATCATGGTATGTTGGAGTGGTTGGGAAGCGATTTGAGTAAGTGTTAAAGGCTTGATGAATGGTGTGGAGTTTTGCATAAAGAGCAGAAACACATGCATTAACTATTAATGGAACCATTTTATCCATTTTTTCATCGATGGCTTCTTTGGTGAGAATGTTTGGCTCAGTTAAGCGTAACCTGAGATATCTGCTTACGGTGTTGACAATGGCTCCGCGAAAAGCATTGAGATTGAGAGTGTAATACCGTGGAGTTGGGACTCTAGAATTTGGCAGGCGCTCAAAACCAAGGATGTTATTGCGAACTAAGTAGTCCACATATGAAGGATCAGGGGAGGGAAATTTAGAAGTATCGGGAACCAACTCACTTGGTTGATTCTCATGGTATATGTAATAAACATCTTCTGCGGACCTCATTTCAGACATCCACAAAACAAACACAGGGAGAGAGAAACCAAGAGAGAGTTTTGTAATCTATTCATCTATCTGACCTTATCGTCTTATTTATAGAGCATGAAGAAGAAAATTGTTGGTGATATATGATGTGATTAATTTTTAATTTGAATGGGCAACGCCAGTCTACCGTTATTGAATAAGGGTATAGGCAGTGGGAAAAACCATCTTGGAATATAAACTGGGTACTCCCTCGTGTCCCTAATATAAGAGTCAAAATTTGAATGATTTTGGTCCTTAATATAAGAGTTCATATCACATTCTCTCCTCATTTAATGCATTTTTCCTACTTTACCCCTAACTCTCTTCCATATTTATTAATACTTATACATTTCTTTCTCTAAAATGTATCAAAATAAATATGGGCAATATTGGAAAAGAAGCATTAACTCTAGACATCTAACTAACATTGACATGTTTTCTTAAGAAGTGTTTTTTTGGCGGCTATCTCTTATATTAGGGACTGGAGGGAGTATTAAATAATGATAGGAGTAGGTGATTATACATAGAGCAGCACGCCCGGCGAGAAGAAATAATTAGGCAGGTCATTGGTAAGATAAGAGTCATTAGTAAGGATTCATTACAACCCATCTTGGAATATAAAACAGTTGGAATATAGAAAGACTGGATGAAGCTTATTTTTTTGAAAAACATGGAAGGCTGTGCTTTCAACAATGAACAAATTCTGATAAAAAACAATTAATGAACAAAGTAATATACTTCATCTTCCAATATACTCATTCTGGTCCGTAATATAAGAGTCAGCCGCAAAAAAAACGCTTCTTAAGAAAACATATGAATGTTAGTTGGGTGTCTGCAATTAATGTTTCTTTTCCAATATTACCCATATTTATTATGATACTTTTAAGAGAGAGAAATACATAATCATTAATAAATATGAAAGAGAGTTGGAGGCAAAGTAGGAAAAAACACATTAAAAGAGAAGAGAATGTGAGATGGGCTCTTATATTAGGACCAAAATCATACAAATTTTGGGCTCTTATATTAGGGACCAGAGGGAGTATTTGCCTAGGCTCACGAGTGCTTTTCGGTCCAATTTTACCTCAAAAGTATATAAGACATGTATCATATCTGCCCTTTACTATTAAATTACTAAAAGTCAATGTCAATCTTTTGAATAGTCAATGTGAGTTTTTTTAATGGTAAAAGGCAAATATGATGTACATTGCACATTTTTGGGCAAAAATTGTTAGCAAATATCTAGCTCTACAGTTTTATTGAGTGTTTTTTCACTCTCCCTTTCTCTCTCTTAGTAGGACTCTACTCTATACAATTAACCTCCTCATTGTTTAATGAAAAAAAGTGGTCAAATTGCTTCAAATGATTTTCTATCATTTTCTCATTAATAATAGGTGTCATTTCAACTCATTCACTTGTATGATTATTACGAATCATATATTTTCTAGTATGATCACACATCTATCTATCTCAACTTCCTATTTGAGTTACCCCAATTTTATCTTCATGTCGTTCCTTCAAGACACATCATTCAGTGCTATATAGCAAATTGCTGACCTTACAGTAATGTGAAAAAAATTTCCTTGAGTATTTTCCCATTACATAAAGATTAGATGTTGGGATTTTTTCTTAAGAATAAAAATTAGTTGAACATCTCAAATTAGAGAGTGTGAATAAAAATAGCAAAGTCGAAGAATTTTTTTGTGAAAAATTAAATGTTCAATATGTAATAAAAATAGAGAGTGTATCAAGTCAAAATGCAAAACATTAAGCATCTCAAATTACATCACGGAGCAAATGTCCATTATCCATATGTGAATTGCTAGAACAACTAATATACTTGTACTAAAAAACTAGTCACTAGTTCAACACAAAATGCACCTAATGATCACGATCTTCTTCATTCTTCAATCTATGACAGTGGTAAATTACTTGCATCAACACAATGTAGGCAAAATTAATTAAAAAAAATCCAGCACCAAGGAGCTTTTTTTTAATGATAACCTGATATATACTTATACATAGACATAATTGTTAACGGGCACAACCGATGTATGGAAACAGACTCCATTTCCAAACAACTTATACATTTTTGAAACATCTTCAATGTATGGAAATGGACCTCATTTCCATTTCCACAAGCCCAATCTACATAGCAAACGGGCCCAGCAGTTTTCTTATAAGTATACTTTTGAAAGAGTGTTATATTTTGAAGTGTGAAAGTATGAGAAAATTCTGATAATCAAGTGATTAATGGGGACAAAGAGAACTTGGCAAGTGTAACATCCCGAAAATTTTATTAGAAAAGTCATTTAATCTAATTTAGAACAAAGAACATTATATTGGTGTTTTTGGAAATCGAATAGAGAAACTGAAATTAGCAGAGAAATTCGGCTAAAATGTAAAGTAATCCTCACAAGATACTTAATAGTAGAAAAGTTACATAAGGGACCTTACTTTAATATGCTTCAAATACAAAAAGACCAGATTGCTCATCCTGTGATAAGGTCATGAGCAGGGAATGCCGAGGTCATACACACGTATAACAAGATCGTGAGCAACTCTAATAAGGTCATGACCCACTCTGTGACAAGTTAATAGGCAAACATTGACGAGGTCATGGGTAGAAATGACAAGGTCATACACACGTATAACAAGTTCATGGACAGGAAAGAAGGGACAATCTGATCTTTTTTATTTGATCTATATTAAAGTAAGGTCCCTAGGACCCTATTTTAATATGTGGATTTTATGAGACTTTTCTACTATTAAGTCCCTTCTAGGGACTACAAATTAATTTTTCCAAATGTAACATTGAGAAAAATTGTGGACCCATATTATTTGTATGTAGTGTACAGTAAGTAATTTGAAATAAAATAAAATAAAAAACAACCCGAATATTCTTGTTCTCTCTCTCCCAAGTCCCAACCTCACAGCATTCATCACAAACTCTCTTTCTCTCACTACTCTCCGCTGTCAACTTCCTTTTCCTTCGTCCTCCGGTGGTCTGGGCGGTGGACGACGGCGGAAGAAGGTAAACTTCGCCATTTTCTTGTTCATTCTTCAACATTAACGTCGCCATTTGGAAAGTTAGGAAGGTATTGATTTGCATAAACACTGTTTTGTTGAAACTAAAAACTTTCTGTTGATGTAGAGCTGATTATAGTGAGTTGGTTAAGGATTTTCCCCTGTTTTGCTGCCATTATTGGGTGCATAGGCTGAACTAAGATTCTGGACATAAATAAGTGTTCACAAGTATTCCCTCCACTCCTAAATATAAGACCTAGTTGACTTTTTTGGAAAATCCTAAATAAACAAAATAAGTCGATTATAGATTGATTTACCTAATTTTTTCCCTTAAACTAGTTTATTTAACCTATAAACTAATAACTAATATGAAAATATATCAAATATGTCATAATTTAATAACATATTTTGTAACCTTAACATCTCCAAAAAAAGTCATCTTATATTTAGGACTGAAGGGAGTATTAAAGTAAATGTTGACAATTAGGAATAACTCATGTAGTGCTGTAAATTGCTTAGCAAATTTCTGCAATTCTGTTATAACAGTGGCTGAATGGCTTGAGTGAGCCGATTGTGGTGAAATGGATTGAATCTTCACAAGAATAGCCATGCAAATGTGTGTTTGAGTTATGTTTTTGTTGCTTGAAGGATTGTTGCACAACCCTTTTGCCTTTTGGTATTGGCTGCTATGAATTAGATTGAGAAATTACAAATATAGCAATACATGTGTCCTTGGACAATGTGTATGTCGCTAGAATATGTTGTGTGTAAAACCAATGTTAAATGTTGATTGCTATAGTTAATGTTGAATTATATGAGCAATAATTGATGTGAAAATTGATTTCTAAATTGGTATATTGATTGCTTTCTATTTGATACATGATTTATTGCTAATGGAATGATGTTATGACTTTTTGTGAAGGACATTGTGAAGGTGTAATTGTCATGGTTTTGTATTACTCTATTTGGAAATTATATCATTAGTTGCTACTTGACTCATGCTTGTTGAATGATTGGAGCATTCTTGAAACATGCAAGAAACCTTTGAAGTTTTATTAAATAAACTTTAAGGATTATAATGATTTCAAAGAATAGAATAATTACAGAAGGGCTGGGTAGTATTAAACTTGTTAGGATTCGTGAGAGGCCAAAATTAAATATATACAAACATAGTTATCAAACCTCTTGTTTTACATTGGGTAAAATCAAGGATAACCATGGTGTGAAATTCTCAAGGCATCATAAAGGAAAATAAGTGTTGATGTACTGCTAATGGCTGGAGTCCAGGTGACAGTTTGTTCCATGCACATAGGGTTGTTTGTTTATTTATTGCCATTACTAATATAACTGTTGCAGGTGAGTCAATAGCATATTGTCCTCATATCCCTTTATATACATATATATGAAATTTGAAAAAGGAGTACTCCAAACGTTGTAGGGTCACTCCCTCTTTGTCAATTTAAAATTTTGTTTGGTGAGGTGAAATTTCTGCAGGTTTAAACCAGCTAATTATGATAAACATGTGATAATGTAAAGAGTTGGTTGGTGCACATAGCACCCATGAGTGATTGAGAGAAGAAGCTTCATGGAGCGGTGAATATATTACTGGCCTAAAGTGGAGGCGTTATAGACGCAATATAAGGATAAATGCTATTATTCTCTGAACAGGTTAAGAATGGAATTAGAATGATATAGGCTAATGCATGATTTAGAGTGCATGAAATAAACTACGGTAGGAATAACAACAGGAATACTTGTTGTGCTCTATGTAGATTAAAGTTTATAAAATCTTGTAGTAAATTGTTCTTAGCCATAATATTATGTATCAAGTGAATAACTTGTGAAATACATAATAGGAAGCTATCGTTTGTGATAGTCATTCCAGTATTAGTTGTATCTTTCCGATTACAGTAAGATTAGATTTAGAGTAAATGATCAACATCTCTTCAATAGGATAAAATCTTAGTTGTTAACTTAGCCATTTAATAGATATGTAACCTCTTGAATTTTAAATCATCAGTCTATAGTTTTACAAACTGTTATAGAAGTCCAACTCAATAAATAAATGATTTTAGATAACTTTCAAAGAGAAAATCTTTCAATTATATTTCAAAAATAAAAATTGTTAATTTATTCACAATTTTGGACTTCTAATATTATAATAGTGGTTATAAATTTATTAAATTGCTATAAATATTGTAGGAAAAAGATAGGTGTGACAGCAAGCAAAGGATTGAGATAAAGAAAGTGAAGCGTGCCATTGCAATCTCCCCAAATATCGAAGAGGACACATTTGTTAGCCCAGCCACACGTGCCACCATGAGCCGCTCATTGCTCTGTATGATCTTTCTTTTCTTATTACTTTAGATTGTGATACTGCTTCTGTATGTGCTTATGTGGTTCAATTCCAATAATATTTGGCTTTCTTGCAGGAACAATTGTCCATCACTTGTTGTCCATCCAATCCTATAGTTACTATTTTCAAGACCAAAGTGCTTCCCATGTTAATTTAGGACCTCCCTCCTGCTTGCTTGTTGGGGTTCACTGTTCTCTAGTACAAAAAAAAATGTCAAATCTTCCTCTGTCATTTTCAATTCAAGCATGCTTTCATAAACCAAAGGCCATTGAAACATCTCAATTAAGTGACTGTAAATATGGAAGTAGATTGTTTAGATTTGACAAGTCAGATTTTGAAGGAAGATTTTACCAGAAGTTTGCTACAAAGTTGTATGCTACATCTCGAGCATCCATCGAGGTAGGTAAAAAGAAAGCCTATTCCTTTGCTGAAGATGAAGATTTGAGAAAGGCGTTGAGTTATTTGTTTAGGACAGAAAATGGTGGTCTGGTTAAAGTTTATGTCATCAAGAGAAATGTCAAATATTCTGTTTATATTGAGGTCTCTTCCTTGGAAGTGCATGTTGAAGGACTGATGATGTGTTGGGGTGTGTATAGAGCTAATTCATCATGTTTTGAGCCTTTAGATTTTAGAAGTTCAGCTATAGATGCAAGTACTGGGATGAATATGAGCACATTCCAACGGTCATCGACAGGAAATTTTATGATTGAGTTGGAATTTGATACAAAGCAAGCTCCCTTTTATTTTTCATTTATACTGAGATCATTGTTGAATGATGAGTCAAGTGCATCTGATGTTAGAAGTCATTTAAAAACAAATTTCTGTGTGCCTGTTGGTTCTCTTAGGGGGCATCCAGCTCCTCTGGGTCTCTCTTTTTCTCCTGATGGTTCTATGAATTTCGCTATTTTCTCAAGGGAAGCAAAAGGTATGGTTTTATGCTTGTATGACGATGCCAATCTTGAGAAACCTGCCTTACAGCTTGATCTAGATCCTTATGTCAATCGATCTGGTGACATTTGGCATATTTCGTTTGAAAGTGCTTGGACATTTGTGAGCTATGGTTATCGTTGTAAAGTGTCTCTTGTTCAGCAGGATAAGGATGATGCTTTTAGTAAGCATGTTATTCTAGATCCATATGCAAAAATTATTGTGAATTCTTTTCCTAATGATTCTGAATCAGGTTTAACTGCAAGGTTTCTTGGGAGATTGTGCGAGGAACCTGTTTTCGATTGGGGTGATGATTTTCATCCAAATATACCGTTTGAAAAACTAGTGATCTATAGATTGAATGTGGGGCACTTCACTCGGCATAAATCTAGCCAGCTACCTTCTGGCTTAGCTGGGACTTTTGCTGGTTTGACTGAGAAGGTGCAGCATTTTAAGGACCTTGGCATTAATGCAATTCTTTTGGAGCCAATCCTCACATTTGATGAACAAAAAGGACCGTATTTTCCTTGTCACTTCTTTTCCCCAACCCATATTTTTGGACGGTCTGGTGGTCCCATATCTACATTAAACTCTTTGAAAGAGATGGTGAAATGTTTTCATGCTAATGGAATTGAAGTTCTCATGGAAGTTGTTATGAGCCATACTTCTGAGGCTGGAGCACTGCAAGGAATTGATGACTCAACTTACTATTATGAAAATGAAGTTGGTGATTCAAAGGGTCAGAGTTCCCTGAATTGTAACCATCCAGTAGTGCAACATCTGATTTTGGATAGTCTTCGATATTGGGTGACTGAGTTTCACATTGATGGCTTCACTTTCATAAATGCTTCACATCTGTTAAGGGGGGTTCATGGAGAACACTTGTCTCGACCTCCATTGGTTGAAGCAATTACTTTTGATCCATTATTATCCAAGACCAAGATCATTGCAGATTTCTGGGATCCATATGACTTGGTTGTGAGGCAAACTCGTTTTCCTCATTGGATGAGATGGGCAGAAATGAACTCAAATTTCTGTAGTGATGTGAGGAATTTTTTGAGGGGTGAGGGTCTCATTAGCGACCTTGCAACTAGACTTTGTGGGAGTGGGAACAAGTTTTCAGATGGACGAGGCCCTGCATTTTCTCTTAATTATATTGCCAGCAACTTTGGACTTTCTCTTGTGGACTTGGTCAGCTTTAGTAGTGGGGAACTAGCTTCAGAATTAAGTTGGAATTGTGGAGAAGAAGGGCCTACTAATAATAGGAGTGTCCTTGAAAGAAGATTGAAACAAATCCGTAATTTCCTGTTCATCTTGTTTGTGTCATTAGGAGTGCCTGTTCTGAACATTGGGGACGAATGTGGTCTGTCTAGGGGAGGTTCTCCTGCATATGGAGACATGAAGCCTTTAGATTGGAGTGCCATGAATACAGGTTTTGGCAAGCAAGTCTCGCAATTCGTTTCGTTTTTGACAGCACTTAGAAACAGGCGAAGCGATCTTTTCGAGAGACGAAGCTTCTGGAAAGAAGAAAACATAAAATGGCATGGAAGTGATCTAGCTCCACCAAAATGGGATGACCCATCTTGCAAGTTTTTGGCCATGACTTTGAAGGTTGAAAGAGACTCGCTCCTAGTGAACTCTGAAACTTCTAATTTATCAGCAGGTGATATATTTATGGCTTTCAATGCAGCTGATCAATCAGAAACTGTGTTATTATCCCCACCTCCAGAAGGGATGTCATGGACTTGTCTAGTTGATACATCTCTTCCATTTCCTGGGTTTTTCTCGTCCAATGGTCAATGTGTTCCTGTCTCTGATCAGACCGCAGGACTATTTACATACAAAATAAAATCTCACAGCTGTATTTTGCTTGAGGCAACCTATATTGATAGCTAAAGATTGCATTGTTGATTAATGAAATAAACAAGTATATGACTCCATTGTAGATAATTTATAATTTTTTTCCAGCATTCGAGTGATTTTTCTCTCCTGCCGTTCTTCCTATGACATTAAATTGATATTTTTTATGGGTCAAGAATGCACAATAAACTGCTTCCCTGTGTGTATGTGTGTGTTTATAACTTTTCTCCAAAATTAATTTACTGAACTTATAAATCAATATAATCCTTCACATCTCAGGTATGAATCAAAATTAATTTACTAAACTTATAAATCAATATAGTCCTTCAGATACAAGATATATGGTGTGTTTACCTATTTTGATCATATTAACCACACTACGTACAAAAATTTTTTTTGCACTGATATTACTTTTAACTCATTTTAACTAGCTATCTTTATAAGAAAATCATGATTTGATTATTGTTATTATTATAACATATATAGAGACGGGAGGGAGTGTGAATTGTTGTGGATTATATGTTGATTGAGATGGAGGCATTGAAGGGGATGAATGGGAATGCATGAAAATGAGTTGGTGGGAGTTGATGTGAAAATTATATAAAAATTACAAAACATGATTAAAGGGAGGAAACAACTGCAATGGGCATGAAGAACCAAATATGAAAATGAGACATTGCAACAGGTGTGAATGTCATTATCTATGGTATGGACAATATGTCAAAAGTAGAAAATTAATGTGCGTCCACGGAGCATTTTCATCAACTTGGATTTGTATGATAACTAGCGAGAAAGACTTAGAGTGGTATATAAATACTCAACGTCACTTCTCAACTAATTAATTAAAAGATAATACTGATTATTATAATTCTTTGGCATTTCAATATTTTAATTATTAGCCTATCACCTCATCCTCCCAGTGCAAGCCTTTATTCTCCAAGTCCTATCTCAAGGATGTGATGAGTTAAGAGAGAAAAGAAAACTACTAAGTCTAGCATAGGCACGCTAACAACCATGCTTTTGAAAGTTGGACTGATAATTTAACCGGAATTTGATATTACCTCCGGTCCTAAATATAAGACCTAGTTGACTTTTTTGGAGAGATTAAGGTTACAAAATAAGTTATTAAATTATAATATGTTTGATGTATTTTTAGATTATTCATTAGTTTATGGGTAAAATAAACTAATCTAAGGAAAAAAGGTTAGGTAACTCAATTTATAATTAACTTATTTTGTTTTTTTAGGATTTTCCAAAAAAGTCAACTAGGTCTTATATTTATGATCGGAGGGAGTATATAACAATTTAGAATCGACCTCATATTCAAGCTTCTCTATTTTTCAAGGGGCTAATAGGGTGCATACTTTTGTGTTTTATATAATTCCCTCTAATTTGAATTGGGGTGAAAGATCATCTTGGCTCATTAACTAAGTTCAAGTATCCAAAAGATAATTTTTAGATATTAAAAAAAATAGTTCACATATAATCTATATACGACTTATCTTAAAACGACCATTTCAATCATTATTCTAATTTTAGAAAACACTTTTTAATATATGCAATTAATAAAGATTGTTTAGAAATAATTTTTAGTTTTTAGGTATAGAGTAAATTTAGATCATATGTATAGGTTTTAAGTAGCCCAACATGCAGCTACTATATTTAATATCAATGGGAATGGTTTTCTTATGTGAATTTAGCTACTCATGTAATAAACAAACCATTCAAATCATTGATACTGGTAAGATAGAATTGCTACTATTATGGCAAGATTAGGATTTATTGAAGAGTACTAATCCTTTACCCTATAAACCTACTCCATTTCCAAATCTTACCGGCAGATACCTAATTTACAAAAAGTAAAAACGAAGTTATATGTTTTTTTTTAAAAAAAAATGGGTTGAGTTATCTAAAATATATGCAAATCATTTATATTTAAATTACTCTTAATAAAAAAAACTCCTGTTAACTATTAACGTTGTGCACAAAAATGGATAGTTTATTTTGGCCTGAACAAAAATGGATAGTTAAAGGGAAACTTAAGTTATAAACTCAAAAAAAAAAAAAAGTGAATTGAAGTATTATATTTAAGACTTAAGTTAACCAATAAGTAACTCGTATATTTGATCCACTTTCTATTGTGTATAGCTAAAGATTCCACTAGATCTTCATGCCAAAAATCCAAAAAAAAAAAAAGAAAGATGAAGATTCCTCTGGATCATGAACCCTTTTTTCTTTTAAAAGGGCTGGAAAAACGTGTACCTCTCAATATTACTTGCAAGCCATTTGTGATAATTAATGCCGTATCCAAGCAGATAAATAGCTGCATATAGTAAAAAGGATCTTCTCGCATTTTCTCAAAAACCTTTTATTTAGTCTCTCACGTTTCTAAGTTTGTGTACATTTGTATTACTTTTGGCAACATTAGGTGCACGTAGTTTTCATGACATGACCCTTTTACCTCACATCCATCTATATAAATCCACCATCAAGTGTTTTAGATCATATAAACCCTTATCCTCTTCCTTCTTTATCCTTCTTTCTGCTTCCATATTTGATTTATCTTCTTCACTTATTGTTTCCTTTATGGCCTTAGAAACTGATGAAGTTAGTCATGTGGAGCTAGTGGAGTTGGAGGAATTTGAGGCTATTGAAATTGATGAAGCTCTTCTAAGAGAACTGCTAGAAGAACAAGTTGATGATGGTGTAGGAGAATTTTTGGAAGAAACTGTACAGAAGAAGGATAACAAAATGATGGACATAAAGCAACAAGATCAAAAGCAGCAACTTGAAGGCTCCACTATTGATTTTCATTTTGATCAGTGGATGAATAATAATACCAACAACTACAACAACAACAATAATATGAATATGAATTGGTATCCTGATGATGATATGGTTGGGATGATGGTGGATTTTGGATTTATTAATAATTCAGAATTTGGTTCTCAAGTCTCTGAAGGAATTATCAGCTATGAGACAAGTTATGGCTGCCTATGGCATAATTTATAGTGTCTTATCTTCTACTACTACTACTTAATCAATCAGCTAATAGGTTTAACAATGCCAAAAAAAAGAGTTTGCAGGAGTATCTGTGTTGTTCTATCATTCTATGTAATACCAAGGTATATTATTAGAAGACAGAAAGTGGAACATGGAAATAGATTATTATGATAATAACGACATTAAGACTATAAATCATTTCCTTTTTCTTTGGAAATCATTCAAACAGGATTTTATTTATTTTATTGCAGCCTCCTTGCTCTTCAAAGCTTGACTATTGATGAAGCCTTGTTCATCCAAATCCGTGTGAATAATGCATGAAAAATACAAATTTATGTATGGAATATGGATTACATCATGGCAAGGTTCCCACCACCCTAAATAAAGCAATTTGTGAAATTTGAAAATTGTAATAAATTGGCAGTCAAAATAGTAACAATTGTTTCCAATAATTGGAGTGAACCATATCTAATTCAATTTAGTATTTTAGATCTTATCTTTTTTAAATTAATATTCGATCTAAACACTTGATTGTAGTGGAATGTTAAGGGATAGCGATAACAAAAGGACCATGGGCACCATTTGAGATTGTCCGTTTGTTGGAAGACTATCCAGTCATATCATGATGGGTTGTCAACATTTTGAACATATTTTGATGTTTCTATAGACAAGTTCTTATTTTCTGTTGATATAATAAGTTAGTGATACATGATTGCGTTTAGTGTACATCATCCATTGTAATTTCACTCTCTATTTATCTTCAAAAAGAAGGGACCATGAACGCCTGAAGGGAATGTTGGAATAAAGGGACAAACTGTGGATAGGATGCGCAAAATACCACATCCACACACTCACTTGTCACTTGTTGTTCCCTATCTAACATCTCCTTTGGTCGATCCTCTTTTCCTTGTATTATCTACGACCATTTCACAAGTCTTGAAATATTCTTAGCATGTTCAATTCAAAATGTAAATCTAAATAAATAACCAAATGGATCATACTTATAACACTCTTTTCCATTTGGTAACGCCTAAGACTAACTTTTACATATGCCTTTAAATAAATATTCTAATATAAATGTGTATGGTGTGTATTAAAAAAATAGCATCAATATTGAGATTCATAACTGGAGACGTCATTCATACAGCTTTTTTGGTGAATGAAACTGGAACGGCTTTGAACAAGACTTGTGTCTAACCAGTTTATCAACTGCTTGCAAGGATAGTATCCGTTTTTTCCTTTTTCTTTCTTTCTTTTTTTTTTGAAACAAAGACAAAATGACATTACTAATAATAGACCCAATGATAGTATCCCTTAACTAACAACATGGGGCATATGTAATCTGAATCCTCTCCAAATAAAAAAAAAAACAGAGAGGATATAGTGGAGATTAAAATAAATAAATAAATAAATAAATGAGGGGTGGGACCCATAGAGGAGAGAATCTCACCCATCTCTCTTTTAAGTTTTAACTGCACCTCTTTCATTAGCAAAGGTAGAGGACCACCTCCAGTGGGAATTCTGAAGTGAGATGGATCAGCTTTCAAGGCTATGGCACTCAAAAGTCACACGGTCTCTTTAGATCCAACAACAAATTTAGCAATGAAAAACCCAATTGTATCAAGTGCAGCTGATGGATCAAACCTCTGCACAAGTTCTTCCTCACCAGGTCTTAACCACTCCCTACACAAGAAAAAAAAAAAGAAAATATCAGCATTTTACTGCATTGTTAAGTTTGATCGTTAATTGTATAGTGTAACTGTTAGTCAAGTAGAAACCGGGTTTCATTACAATTTTTTTTTGGTCCTAAGGTTTCATTACAGTTTACAAACCAACAAAAAAACCTACAACAAAAATGGCACGAAAATAATATATAGGTAGATATCTGATAAAATGAAGCTATTAAAGAATTATAATTAAAAACATTACACTTATGAAATTCCCAGAGAAAGGACTGATATAACACCATGAGGTGGCCTAATCATCAGGTTCAACAACAATTTAACATCATATTGCACTGGAAATACTAGAAAAATACTAGGGAGAACTTGCTAACCATGACCACAACTTCGAGCTAAATGATGCAAGAAAGAAGAGCTCCTCCATCTAAATATAGAATTAAGCTCTATATTTCCATATTTACGAGGAAACAATTACAGGGAAAATATATGTTGTCCCATTTATTCACTCCTCCCTAATTTATTCTCAAAATATTTTCCCAACGCTTTACAAGGATAAAGTTTGACTTTGAAAATTACATAGACAGCGACATGCAAAGAGAAGGCAGAGAAATCAAGGGAGCAACAGAGTGACAAATTTAAGGAGATGAGACTTCGTAAACAAAGCCAAATGCATAAACATAAAAGAACTAGAGATAGTAACATGTCTATTACTCAACTTCAATCAATATTCAATCTTGGGCCTAACGTTTCTAACTCATCTCTATGGTTTAAGAGTTAAGACCAATAAAAGTCTACTTCATAACTTTCTTGCCTTGTTCATTAAGTTATACCCCCTCCGTCCCACAATATAAGCTAATGTTTTGAGAGAGGGTCTGTCTCATAATATAAGCTAATATTGCTTTTTGTTTGACCATAGAATGTTTTTTTTTTCCAGTTTTACCCTTTGTTGACAACACTCATATTCCCCATACACACTCTCATTTTTTTCACATCCAATCACCATCTCATTTATCCTCTCCTAAATAGGGGCAAAGTTGAAAAAAAAATATATTAAAGAAATATTGATTGCTTCAATAATTTTTAAATAATTTTATCGAATATATCGATTTGGTATACATTAGCTTATATTGTGGAAGGGAGGAGAGAGTATATTCAAATAGCTATAACACAAGATTTTGAGATGCAATGTTTTCCGAATATATCTTTCCTCCTCAATAAAAGTGTAGGAAAACCACAAACAGGGTAGTAAACAATTCAAGCAAGTAATAATTTAAACCAAGCAAACAATAGCACAAAATGAGACAAACCTAATTATTTAAAAATCAATGAAGGCACTTACTCTACATATCCATCAGGAAATTCACAACGTCCAACCAGTCCAGGTCCTCCAACTCTAGGGTTCTGGTATAAACAAATATTAGAAAGAAGTCTTATATTCAAAACCAAACTCATCCCCAATCAGGCCCTCTATTTAGGACTGAAGGGATTACCATTCAATTTTTGAAGATGTGTCTTTCAAAATATTTATCAATTTTTTTAATGAAGGAAGTATATCAATTAATCCTAAAGCTTTGATGATTTAGCTTTAGGTTTCAAGACCCTTATCACTGACATGAAGGTGAAAGAAATTAAAAAGGTACACATCGTTTCAAACCTGTGGGGTCAATGACAGAAATTTGTATGTGTCCAAAGCATATCGAACCAGGGCTTCATTCTCACCAGGATTTATTGTACAACTAACATGAAAAAAATTGAATAGTACAGTTTGACATAAAATAAAAGATAGAATAACAAAAGAAATACATGTTAGAAAACTGAATTTTATAAACATAAGCAAAGGCGGCAACAAACCCTTAGAAAGCTGACAAACAAATATTTAAATCCAGAATCCTATGGTTGAGAGGTTAACGTTATCAGGGTCCTGCTAATCTAATTTCGATAAATTGCCTGATTATTCTATTTTATGGTTATTAGATGCATACTATGATAAAAATAGATGCTGTCCATACTGAATATACTGGATTGAATCATTGCATGTCAAATTTTTGTATTTTCTGGGACATTTTATCTTCCTAGCATGTACATGTCTTTATAAAATGTCTAACACAGTAGTAAGAAAAGGAATTTCATATACCTTTTGTAAATATCTTGCATGCTTGTAGAGGGAATCGTATACTAACAAAAAAATGCGTCTGAAAACCTACAAAAATGCAGAACTGTACCGGGTAGATTGACACTCCAATTCATTATACTCATCACTAATACTAGTGCCTGGCAAAATTATGCCACTAATATAGCCGAATCAATATGATTGAAAATCTAGAAAAACATAGAATCACAAAGAGATGTAAAAGTAGTGACAATGGGGTTTAACATCTATAAAGCAATATGATTAAGACTATCATGTGTCCAGACTTACGTGGAATACACAATTACTCCACCAGGACGAGCTAATTGAACAGCCTGGTCAAACATCTTCCTTTGATATTTTGCGTGTTTTCTTAAGGATTCAATTGTTTCCTGACATAAACAAAGAGTTGCGGTGATTACCAAGTCTTTTGATATTTAATATTCATTGTGGTGATTAAAAACGTCAAAACATAATGCTAGCATAAAGAATCAATGACATGCAATGTTGATAAGATACAAATCTCTAGTTAACCTTTTTGCCAATAGTTTTCACTACATACAACTAAGTTAATTTAATAATGTGAATGAGGGCTCACAAACATCATTTATGGATTTTAAGTATATAAAGACAAACTAAATGAGAAATAAAAAAGCTTCAAGGTCCTAATGAATTAAAATAAAAAGTAAAGAGGTCACAAACATTATGATCTAAAAATTCAGTCACCGAACATAACATATTGAATACAGACCAAAAAACATATTGAACTAGAAATATTAAATGCCTCAAGTGTTTATTTAATGAATTTGTTATTCCATTGTAGAATCAAAGATGTTTTGTGTGTGTGTGTGTGTGTGTAAAGAAAGAAAGAAAGATGAACTTTGAATAACAGCCCAAAGCATTTTCTGGGTACCTAAGAATAATTGAACTGCACAGGCATTATCACAATCGCATACAAACATTCATGACTTCTACATTATCCTCCAAATAGTTTCAGCTTTATCGTTGCATAACCATACGCCCAACAACAATCCAAGCACTGACAAATAAAACTTTAGTTAAGAAAATAAAAGGTAAAGAATCAAGCAGTCAAACTCATACAAGAAAAAAGCATCCCAATGGACATATTCATCTATAAATTTCAACCAGTCTCTATGCATGAATACATATCCAGATACATGAAAACACAGGACTTCAATCCACAACTTCATTCCTACCTCTCCAGCAAACAATCGAGGCCTTAATCCAAGGGCAGAACAAGGAGCATCAAGAAGAACTCTATCAAAACTGTTAGGAGGAAAACCTTTTGACTTCTCAACCCTCCCACCCAGGCCCTGATTTCTTCCAGGTCCATTTCGCTCTCGCCGCTGGATCTTCCGAATTTCAGCTTTGCTAACATATGTTCCTTTGGTTTCCCTTTTTTGTTTATCAACTGCAGAATTATTTACAACAAATTATAAGAGGATGGTTGAAAGAAAAATAACATTCATATAAATAACAACCATGAAAGAAAGAGAAAAGAAGTATCACACAGTATCAATAAGAATATCAAACATAAAAATGTTTCAGTTTAGAATGTTAATATGATTGCCATGTCTCTAACAAACTGAGCCTTGCCAAAAGGGGGAAAACTAAGAAAAGGATGGGAGATGAGTGAGTGTGCACATGATATTTTTTTCCCTTTTGTTTTTTTTTGGGGGGGGGGTCTATTGGTTAAGTGCATAAAAAAATTCCAAGAGCACCATGCTGATGGAAACACACAGGATAATTCTGTATTAATCAATGTGAAACAATCCTTCCACACACAGTGTAGGTCTGATGGAGGGATTCTAAACACAAGAAGGAACAAAAACAATACAGAAAATAAAGAAGAACAGATAGGTTTTGTGCATTCGAGAGGTACTCCTACCCTCCCACAATTCATTCAATTCTCTTCGCTCGTCTCTTTACAATAGGACCCTTCTTATATAGCCATTCTCTCTTCCTAACTGTCACATACAATTCACCCTAATACCCCTGCTCACATTGTGCACGCATGCTCACGTGAGTTGCACCCTATGTCACTAATTTTCTGTTTTATGTTCAAACACATGCATGACTCCAACTTCTAACCTAACCAGCAGAATGTAGAGAAGAAAATTATATTGAATGAAATTACCAAACAAACCCCATAAATGGGCAGAAAAAAGCAATAGAGGAAAGACCGTACCTACCATTTTCCTCCACGGTCTTGTCAATATTTAACCTATTTATATCAATTGATGACGTTCTTTCAGCATTTAAAGTTGATGAATCAGACACTTGCTCTGTCACACCATTGTCAGTATTATCACAATGTGAACCACTCAAATTATCTGGTTCATTTCTTCGACAAACAGCTTTAAGAGCATCTAATTTATAGGTCTTTATGCAACTCAATCCCATTTCAGCTGCCAACTTCTGAATATCCATCACCTAGACAGCATCAAACATAAATAGTAAATTGAAAAATTCTAAATTGAACACGTAAATGACATTTCTAGTTTTAACTGCAGTCAATAGAGAGAGCAGTAATGTGCACGAGTAAATACTATTGTAACATGTTTTGACAAGGGAAATTTGTGTTTTCACTTTCTATAAGGTAAGGACACCCTCTTCAATTTATGTTTTTCCCTGTTGAATCTTGAGTTGTAACTCTGCTTATAGTTATTGAACTAAGTGCCTCACTAAAAAAATGATGTCACAAGAATTTATTTTAAAATAATATTTATAAGGATCTAAGCAAGGACAATTTGTGTCCATCATTACTAAATTATGAATTAAAACTAACTTTTCTCAAGCATTACTAATTGGCAATTTATAATTTTTAAAAGAATTCATTCATCACACAAACAAATGCGCGCTCGCTAGTTAATATGAGGATATACAGTTATTGGAATATCTTATTTGAACAATAAATATCGATGCATGCAACTCACACCCTATATTGAAAGCCCAACTAGCTAAGTAGTAGGCCATGCAACTGCTGCCATGGAACTCAAGTTTAAGTGTCTTGGAAGTTGGAAGCACCTGGACTTTCTCTAAGGCTGCCTCAATTTTCTAAAATAAACCATGCAGATATAACATGATAAACCTAAATTCCTTTTATGAATTAAGTGATTCCATAGACAAATTTTAATATCAAGCAAAATAAATTTCTTAACAATGCTCAACATTTAAAATCCTAATTCCTAACAGAGTTCTGAATTAGATTACAAGCCCCATGATAATTTTGGAATATCAAATTATGCATGATCAATCACAGAATAATGATTAAATTATTATTAACTAAGAACCCAGACTACTGAAATATTCACTGCCAGTCATTAAGTTATGATAATATAATTAAGAATAGAGTTACTTAATTAGCTCGTTAGGGCTCTAGGGTTATTAGTAGTTTTACTATTATGTTTTGGGCTTTAGGTTTATTTGGGATTTAGGTTTAGTGAGAGGCTCATTACTAATTAGGTCAGTCACTATATAACCTGAAATTAAGGTTATTTGTAATAGTCTTGCATTATGAATATAATTTGAATGTCTTGTTTGTGACGGCCGATGGCCGGTCTCTTTCTCTAATCCCCCCTTCTTCCCTTTAAAGTCTCTTCTCTATGTTTGTTCTTCTTGATACCCTCTAAATTTCTGTTCTTCCCTTCTAAAATAATTTCTTTATTACAAGATATCAATCTTGTAACACATTACCAAAAGTTTACACATAAAATATGCAACGCTATCTTGATCACTAACAAATCAAAATTGTTTGGCTTTTGAGATTGATCAAAAGTACAAAATTATCACCTTGTTATGAGATCTATCAGCTGCAATGATCTCTCCGTTATCCTTCATAAGTATAGCAATTGCAGTTGTTTTCCCTCCTGGTGCAGCACACATGTCTAGTATGCGCTCTCCCTTTTGTGGATCTAATAGAAAACAATGCAGAAAGAAATGAATTCCAGACAGAGATCAGATAAGCCAAAGGGTGAGGGTGGATGAGCTCTAGGCTGTACAATATGTACCTAAAGCATGAGCAGCAATAATACTTGGCAGGTTTTGAAGAAATATGTCTCCCTCAAGTACATCTGCAAAACCAATAGTAAATGATAATGCAGCTATCCACATACAGTCAATACTGCAAGCATTAAGCAAGGTCTATTTGCAACAAGCGCACATGCGCACTTAAAATGCCAAAGAATTTTTTGTGAAAGAAAAGAAGTGGGGGAAAAGAATATCAAAACTTAAGCATGCCAAAATGCTGCAATACTGGTGAAAAACATGAATTGGAATATGTGAAGCAGCACGAGAAAATTACCAAAAAACTAATACAATACAATACAATATTCAGTATAGAGAAGAGGTGAGTTTTACTATGAAAAGATGGAAGTTCATATACTCTATCCTTCATTTCGACTGCCACTCCTTTACAGACACGAAACATCCCAGCTCTCGACATCATTGTTGTTCCTTGGCCAATATAGAGCCCACTCCGTTCAAAATAATAAGGATCTGTAGGATGACAAGACATTAAAATTTCATTAAAATTTTATAAGAGAATTTAGTTTTACTTCAATTGAATATATTATCTTCAACAAGCACACAGCAACTACATTGACTACAATGTAATACTAATGCAACTTATTTGATCTAGTACTTGAGGTCGAGTAAGGAATAGGTCTGCCAAATAATGTTAAGAATTGAGATAGAGATACACCCCCTACCTGCTTGTGTCCCTTGTAGCACAGTACCACGTGTCATCCCAATACCCCATCCCCCACTAACACCAGGCTGCTCCACAGCAACTGAGACTGCAACTGTATCTCCTGTTTCAACATGAGCACTGCAAGCCATTACACCAGGAACATATACCTGGAGGAAAACTAACATCATCAGGAACAAATCAAAGACTAACAATCCATCATCACAGCACGTAAAGTACAGGAAGTATTCCCACTTTTTCTTTCTATAGCAATCATGCTGAAAACTGTCTATAGTACAGGCATTTGCAACAGAAGATGTGATTAAAAAAAAACTTGAGACAGAAAAGCTGTGTTGTTCATGATGCTTACAAAAGACACAAGGGAAATTGATAACCTGAGCACCCCGTAGAACTGCCTCGGCACATTTCCTGCTAACAAGGACTTCCTTAGGAGGTCTATCAGGTGCATAATCATAATTGATATTGTGAGGTCCTGAACCATGAACAAATAACACATAATCCAAGCCAGGTATCTGACACTTCGAAACTTGAGCACGCCGTAAACACGCCTTCAAAGGTTTGTCTTTGTCCTTATCTTCAGTTTGCCCTGGAGTAATATCTCCACTTAATTCTGAATCTCTGATGTAATTAGATTCACTTGAACAATGCTCAGAGTCCAGATCACTCGTTACTTCTTGCAGCTTCTCAATAACATCATCACTTGTAGACCTTATCGTATTCACACGAATACAAGAGTAGCAAGATGGACGCCTAAAAGAAAAATATGCAACTCCAATCAGGCAATTACCATCCAAACCAGACACAATCATATACTCCCTCTGTTCCTAAATATAACATCACTTTCAAATTTCAATTTGTTCCAAAATATAAGATCACCTTTCTAATTTTCCCAACTTTTTCCCACATTAACCTTAATAATACTTATCTATAATAAACAAGCACCAGATAGAGAGTGGTGATAAAGGAATATAGTTAGGATAAATTGGTAACATCACATGTTAATAACTAACTTAACTAACATCCTTAATTTAATCAAATTAAGGAAAGTGGTCTTATATTTAGTAAAACTTTATCAACACAATCACATGTTGGCCGATAAAAAAAATAGCTCTAAAATGACATGACAACATCAATGGTGGGCATATCAGCTCATATCAACATGATCATGAAAAGACACTAAAAGGGGTGTCTTAAAACATGAAGAAGGCACGAGGGCATGTGTCAAAAACTGAACTTTTCAATCAAAAAAAAAAAGGAATAATGCATTGTGAAATAGAGAGAGAGAGAGAGAGGGAGAGAGTACGTTAAAGCTTTGGAGATGAGAGAGAAGTGGTGGGGCCCATAGGCGCGGAGGAAGTAATCGTGAACGAGGGGGTTCCATTGGAGAGAAGGGTCGAAAGAAAAGCGATGGGATTGTGATGAATGTTCCATGGGAGAGAGAGGGGCAAGATTGGAAATTTGGCGGCTTCTGCAAGTGAGAAGGGTTTTCAGGAGAAAGTCCCTCCCTTTCCTCATTCAAACGACCCAACCAACAACTTATGTTTACATAAGCATGTCTTGTAGTACTTATTTAGTATGGGAACGACCACCATAAATGTTAACTAGTTCAAAACCCAAGTACTACTACTGCTTTTTTTATTGGAGACTAGAGATGACGGGTGGGCCCGTCCCTTATCTACCGACTACCACCGGTTAATCTTACTACTACTTAATTAGTTAAAATAATTTTAAAAATTAACTGTTGTTTATCTGGTATTTCCCCTTAAAGATATTAGACGAGGTTAGAAGTGGACAGTTTTCCAAGCGAGAATCATAATGCTTGTTTAGCATTTGGTGATACTTTTTCATGAAAGTTAATCTTTGAAGCCATAAAGTTTTGACTTATTAATTGAGACACCACCCTTTAACTCAAATAATCCAATTGTTAGTGTTTCACTTGGTTGTAAGTTTCAAAAGTTTGACTTACTACAACTTAATCCTTAAAATTTTTGATCATTTATAATTAAGCTCCTATATTTTAGAATAGAGATCATACACTAAATTATGCACTAATAATATCTACTTTTTTCGTTCTTAAATATAATATCACTTTCAAATTTCAATTTGTTTCTAAATATAATCATTTTCTAATCGTTCCTAACATTTTCCCAAATTAACCCTAGTAATGTTTATCTATAATAAAGAAGTAAGAGAGTGAGAGTAGGGGATAAATGTATATGATAAGGGTGAACTGGTTATATCATGTGCTAATGATTAACTTAACTAAAAATTTTAATTTAATCAAATTAAGGAAATTGATCTTATATTTCGGGTTGTAATAAAACCAAAAGCAAGGACTAAGTTGTAACAGAGTGAAAGTTATGAAGACTATGTTTCACTAAGTCAAAATATACATACTAGTTACAATAGTTAAGTCAATTTTTTTGGATTAATAATCACCGCCTAGTAATTCGGTGTCTATTGACAACCGACTAATCTGAACTCAAGGGGTAGAAGTGTTGCCCTCATAGACAAGATTGTCCTCTCTCCCAATAAGAGTGCTTCTCAGGATTCGAACACGAGTTTTCATCTTTACGGGGGTTGTAACCCGCTTACTAGCTCAACCAACTACTCATTGGTAGTTAAGTCAAAACTTAAGGGTCAGAGATTGATTTTCCCTCTCGTCTCACTCAATACTTTTGGGCTGAAAACTTCAAATTAGAATATGAATGTCATGGCTATTCATCCGACAAATGGAAGCCCAATGTAACGGCTACAAGCCCAATATATAACATGAACAAAAGTACATGCAAATGCAAGTCAGCCCATATAAATCAAATCTAGCCGATTATTCAGTTTGATGGTTTTTTGACTTCATTTTATGTTTTTGCGTAAGTACATACATCAGTAGAATTTTGTGTGTGTGTATGTGCGTGTATGTGTTTGTATCCGCAGTTTATAGATAACATGATGTTTATATTAAGTGTTTTATAACAAACTAATAATCATCAATTCATACAAAATATCACCTATTTTTGTTTTTAATTCAATATGATAAACAGTAATTGGAATATTATTGCGGAAGAGCGTTGAAAGTTGAATGTAGCTAGTGTTTCATTCCTAAATAAACGTCGAAAAATGTCCCACTTGTTCCTTCCTAGAAAGGCAATTGATTATTCAAAAGCCACACTGCACATGGTTTGCATAGGAGTTTTACATGAAACAAGTAATGGTTCCCATACGTTGCACGGTGAAGCATATATCAATATGATTTGAAGTCGGCCATTTATTTTGCTCTCTCGTGTTGCTCACTCATATTTCTCCAAGCATTGTTGTTATTTATGTCACTTTTAAGGAAGCTTGAAAAATAATCTTAATTCTAAATCATATGGCCCTTCATGAAGAATAGAACTACTTTAATACAATAGCACATAAATCCTAATCTCGATATGTAAAAAAGTGTGAATCACAAACCTACTTACACGGGCTAAAATCATGCCGACTTTCATACATCACAGTTAATTAGCATTACATTTTCGAGATAAAAAAATTGAGGACAAAGATGAAGAACTGAGTGCACATAATATGGTGAAGTCAGGAAGGCAGGGAGGTTTGGAAGAAGTGATAGCTAAAAATTATGAGATAACTGCCTCATACATGTGATATAAAAACACATTACAATGAATAATGGCTAGTAATTCATCTTCAAAAACATAATTAATTTGATATTACTTGCAAATTAAGTCAACTATGTTTCTTGCAAATTAAGACAAAAGAGTGATCCATATATGCTGTAAATTAGTTATGATTTTTTAATCAATCAAGTCTAATGGTATTAAATAAAGGTAATATGAATTTTTGGTAAATAGAAAATACACACTAATATCAAATAAAAAAATTGAAGCATCAATAGTGATTTTTTTTCAACTAATAAATTCCATTAGCATGTATATCCCATTAAATTATATTCGCGCGTGTATATATATAGTTGAAAATGTTGACTAATATGAGTTTGGTTGTTGTCATATCCTGAGACAACAACAGCACATGCAAGTGCAAGCTCGCCTACCTTTAAAGAAGACTTTCTTTTCTACCTTCTTCATTAATTCTTTCTTTCTTTCTCATAACTTGCAAGCTTATGCAGACTATAGATGCATGTTTGATACAGCATTGTTGTTTGGTCGCTTTACAGGTACCAATATGATAGAACTTATGTATAGTAGAAGTTTTATATGGGTTTAATCGATGGTATGCATATCACGTGTATTGAACCTAATGCAGAATAAAATTGTTGCGTATTGCTCTTCTTTAACCCTACAAGTGTGTACACTTAAAGTACAAAACTTTTAATATCTAGCTAACCTTTTTCCTACCTACCTAACATATTTTTTATGCGGGTGTATATATTGTTAGCATTCAAAATTGTTAAATTTTATTGCAACTTGTATGATGAAGACCACGATGAAAATAGTGAATAGTGTAGTGAATAAATTCTTAGTCAATTATATCGTTTACTGTTATTGGTCACTATTGATAATTTGATTTCAAATTTTGTTGTTAAATTCAATGGAGTAAATAAAATTAAAACTAGTTAGTGATTTTATGCTTTTTCTTATACATGAATTTTAGGAAAGAGTTTGGCTCACCCGCAATTCGAGGGTAGGGCCCTCTAACTCATGATCCGCTGTGGTCTATTTCTATGGGCTCTAAAATATGACAAACAATTTATTTTTTTTCTGGAAATATAAATTTCGCCATGCTTAATTTACTTAGTTGTGAAGATGTTTTCCTAAGAATAGTGACTAGAACCACAACTAAGTTGTACTCACCAGGAATCAAGCACCTGTGTCAAGATGGTCAAATGTCCAATCTTTTCACCAGTTGAATCAATTGATGATGTATTAGTGATTTTATGCTTTTGTTGCTTTTCAATTTGCTTTTATTTTGCAGTTCAAAAAAGTTTTAGCTATTATGTGTTGGCACTCTCATACATGTTACTAGCTAACAGTCATACATAAAACTCGAAACGAACTTTCACATTTTCAAGTTGTATTTTGTTTTTAACTTAACTATCCTTTCCATATCGACTCCGGCAAATATACTATATATGTTTGTTGTGTGAGGGAACAAATTTCACTACCGGAGAATATATATCAAGCTCATCCAATATCCATCGTCTATTCATCTAGTATCATCTACTATATCATTATCTCTCTTAAATTTTACTAAGATAGTTTATTTTAAGGTTATGGTACAAGTCTAGCACTCAACTAGTAGTAAGAGTATACTGAACATAAATAACAATTTCGATTCTCAGATGTAACATCCATCAATTACAAAGTAGTGCATATGTAGCAACTCATCAATTTTGACGAGTTTGATCGTTAATTTTAATCTAATTAAGTCACATCACCTGTCACGTCATCATCTTCTCTCCAACACTCTCCCTCTCACACCCACCAAATCTCAATCTCTTAATAATGTCAGATTTGACATTCATCTCTCTTCGTTCATTCATCTCAAGCACAAAATATATTCCTAGATACTAACAGAAAACAAATCACAGATTAACTATTTTAATCCAATAAACTATGAAGAACAAATTACTACAATGGGTGGTAACCGAACACTCAAAAACCACATTGGGTGGTTATTTCGCTCTCAGTTGAGAGGAAAAACGGTTGTTGCAACCTATATTGCAACCTATATATATTTTGAATGTCATAAATAATATAAAGATGTAATGATCCTACCCATATTAGTATAATATTTCCTATGTAGATTTTATATCATACATTTGGAATGGCTTGATGAACAAGTAATTATAACTTCATAGTGTCATGTAAAGCACTTTTATGATTTTTCAAATAATTTTTTATGAGTATTACAAAATCTATTACAATTTTTCCCAAAAAAATTCATTCCACAGAAACTAAAATAAGAAAAATGTAGAATTAAAGTTGAAAAAGGAACTAGGGATCGGATATGACTTGTTTAACTTGGAACGTTTGTTTTAGTATAACTTGTTGCAATTAAACTCTATGTTTTCAATTTCAGCCGCTACCAAACAAATTGCGTCTTTGAAAATGTTTCCCGTATTTCTAGGCCTATTTTTTGTGTATTCAAATAGAACTTCTGAAAGAGAAGTTTTGGAATTTCAAACTACATGCAATTACGCTTGTAATCGCGTACGAGATATTCTAAATTAATCATTTAATCTTATAACTGGGAGAATGACAAAAAGAGAAATTAAAAATTGCAAAATCTTTTATCAGTTTGTTGCCTACAATATAAGCCAAGGTAAAGACTACCTACAACTGAAAAGCAATGCACAAGTTAATTTTAGCAAATTTCATGTTTTTGAGGTATTTTCCCTAACTAGACAGACCTACTAATGGGCATCGTCTACGTGTCAATATTACATTTGTTAGAGGTAAAATTGAACAACTTTGGTTACTTCAAGAGTGAAATTGTATCTGATGATAATTTAGGGTGCCTAGTGTTCTAGAGTAGTTACTTGAATAGTAAAATAGGGTCATTACAAAAAAGAAAAGTAAAAGTAACAAACTACTTTAACATTGATGAATTAATGATATTCTCATTTTCTTCTTTATCATCACTATTCACTATCATTAACATTAAGGATAATTGATTGTGATTCAATATGAGTAGACTCCTCTTTTTATGTAGTAAAATCAAAATTTTTCCTATTTCTTTTTGTTTTTTCATATACTCCCTCCTAGTTCTCAATATGAGTTTGCTTTAATTTTTTTTGACAGTTAAGAAATCAAATTAAACCATTAAAATATAGCATATGTAACATGTAATTAGATTATAGGTTTTTTTATAAATAGAATAAATTAATTTGAGGAAAAAAGATTAACTATATACAAATTAAAACGATTAATTTTGCATTATTTGTTTTTTAAAAAAGTTAAAGTAATCTTATTATTAGAACTAAAGAAAGTAAGTATTAATTAACAATATTTTTTAACAATATGAAAATACAGTGAAAGGGTATTAATTTACAAAATGATTATACAGTGAATGGGTGAAAATAGGAGAGCCTAAACGAGCTGACCCATTGTTCAACCCGACCTGTTTAGGCCCGTGACCCGATGGAACAGCTTGGTTTAGGTCCGTTTTCTTTTAGGGACTTGACCCTTCGTGGCTCTAATAGGGTTAAAGGTCAATTTGGCCACCAAACTATTATGAAAGTGTCAATTTGGCCTACGAACAATAAACGGTCTCATTCTGGCCACTAAACAATTAAAATGGTTCAATTTGGTCATTGAGCTACTGGAAAATACTAAAATACCCCTGGGCATTTAATTAATATATAATTTTTGAGGATGTGGGTCCCACTTTTAAAAATAAAAAAATCATTCATCGTTCTCCCTCTCTCTCTCCTCAGTCCTACCTCCTTCCCCCGCCCAAACCCACCGTCCCCTCCCTCTTCTTCCTCTTCCACCTCCCATTTTCCTCCACTCAAAATTCCAAAACTGAGAATCCCAGATCAAAAATTGCAAAAAAAAAAAAAACACTCCTGGGATTCTCATGTTGACAATGTGAGAACAGTAATGGATTTCAGCAAATATCAGTTTCATTCAATTTGTGGGATTTGAAGGAAAAAATTTCACCAAACAAAACAGGAAATGGGAACAGATACCATTTAATCAAACATAGGCTAACAAAAGTAATTAAGATACCCAATAACATTAATGATAGCCTAAACATAATGTTGCGTGATAAAAAATTGATCTTGTGTCACCAAAAAAATTGATCTTGAGTAGGTTCACTGATAGGGGATGAGTATCATAAAAAGACAGGTATAGTGTAGGCTAAATGGAAGTTGTATTTATTATTGGGTGTTGGAAAAGCATAATGGAAGTGACATACATACCTGATGGATGGCACCGAGGATGTCAAGGCCGGAGATGACGAAGTAGGCGAGGGTGAGGCGATTGATTTCTTGGAGCTGATAAGGGGAAGGCAGTAACTGATACATCATCTGATGAAATGTGAGAAGCCCATCTCTCCACATCATCTAAAATAATGGGAGGTGGAAGAGGAAGAAGAGGGAGGGGACGGTGGGTTTGGGCGGGGGAAGGAGGTAGGACTGAGGAGAGAGAGGGAGTACGATGAATGATTTTTTTATTTTTAAAAGTGGGACCCACATCCTCAAAAATTATATATTAATTAAATGCACAGGGGTATTTTTAAGAATAGGTTGATGAATGAATGTATTTGGGACAAACAAGGATGTGCTAATGATTTATGGATAGATTTAAGTATGATGATGAGAAAAATAGCAAAAGAAGTTTTAGGTGAATCAAAGGGTTATATTAGGCGTCAAAAGGAGACCTGGTGGTGGAATAATAATGTTCAAGAGAAAATTAAATTTAAAAAACAATGTTTTAAGGATTTGCAAATATGTGATAGTGAGGAAAATTGGGTAAAATATAGATTAGCAAAGAAAGAGGCGAAAAGAGTAGTTAGTATAACTCGAGCTAATTTCTTTGAGGAGTTTTATAAAGAATTAGGGACAAAAGAGGGGATACAAAAAATGTATAGAATAGCAAAGATAAAAGAGCAGAAATCAAGAGATTTAGATCAAGTAATGTGTGTTAAGGATGAAGAAGGTAATGTATTAGTTAAAGATGAGAGTATTAAGGATAGATGGAAGAAATATTTTTATAATTTGTTTAATGATAGAGTGGAAATTTTGAATTATACTATAGATGATTTAGGGAATATTGATAGGAATAGCAGTTGTATAGATAATATTAAGATTAGTATTAGTGAAGTTGAGGATGCTCTTAAGAGAATGGCTAAGGGAAAAGCTGTTGGTCCGGATGGTATTCCTATTGAAATATGGAAATGTTTAGGAGAAGATGGTGTGTGGTGGCTTACTAAATTATTTAATGAAATTTTAAGGTCTAAGAAAATGCCAGATGATTGGAGAAAGAGTACATTAGTACCTATTTATAAAGATAAAGGAGATATTCAAAATATTGTAAATTATAGAGGAATAAAACTTATGAGTCATACAATGAAGTTGTGGGAAAAAGTAATTGAGTGTAGGTTACGTAATGAGACTAGAATATCGAAAAATCAATTTGGTTTTATGCCAGGAAGGTCAACCACAGAAGCAATATACTTAATTAGAGGATTAATGGAAAGATATAGAAGTATTAGAAAAGACTTACATATAATTTTTATTGATTTGGAAAAAGCATATGATAGGGTGCCAAGAGATTTACTTTGGAAAATTTTAGAAAAGAAAGAGGTACAAGTTGAGTATATTAGAGCTATTCAAGATATGTATGAAGGTGTAATGACTAGAGTTAGAACACCGGTAGGTGATACAATTGATTTCCCAATAAAAATTGGTTTACATCAAGGTTCGGCGTTGAGTCCGTATTTGTTTAATCTTGTTATGGATGTTGTGACTGAAAGTATACAAGAAGAAATTCCTAAGTGCATGCTTTTTGCGGATGATATAGTACTTTTAGGGGATTCGAAAGATGAAATTAATTGGAAATTAGAGTTATGGAGGACGACTTTAGAGTCGAAAGGCTTTAGAATAAGTAGGAGTAAAACGAAATATATGTGCTGTAGTTTTGGCAATAGGCAAACTCATGAGGACATAGAAACTGTATTAGGAGAAGATGTTATACGTCAAGTGGATAAGTTTAAATATTTGGAATCAGTTTTACAAGAGGATTGTGAGGTAGATGGAGATATCAATAATAGAATTCAAGCTGGTTGGTGTAAATGGAGAAAAGCTTCTGGGATTATTTGTGATCGAAGGGTTCAAACTAAAGTAAAATGAGAATTATATCGAACAGCTATTAGACCAGTATTGTCATATGGTAGTGAATGCTGGACAATTAAAAAACAGCAAGAACATAAGATGAATGTGTCAGAGATGAAAATGTTGAGATGGTCTAGTGGGTATACATTAAAAGATAGGATTCGTAATGATCACATTCGTGAAAGAATTGGGGTGGCACCAATTTCAGAGAAAATGAGAGAATATCGCTTAAGGTGGTATGGGCATGTTCAAAGAAGAGAATTGGATGAGCCAGTGAGAATAGTGGAACAGATGGAAAGGGAGCCGTATATAAGAAATAGAGGAAGACCAAAAAGAACTCTTGATGAAGTTATTCGAAGAGATATGGTTGTGAAAAATTTATCTGTAGGAATGACTAGGGACAGAGCTAAATGGCGTCATGTGATCCATGTAGCCGACCCCATTTGAATGGGATAAGGTTTACGTTGATGATGATGATGATGAAATGCACAGGGGTATTTTAGTATTTTCCAGTAGCTCAGCGGCCAAATTGAACCATTTTAATTGTTTAGTGGCCAGAATGAGACTGTTTATTGTTCGTAGGTCAAATTGACACTTTCATAATAGTTTGATGGCCAAATTGACCTTTAACCCGGCTCTAATAACCTCAATGTTATTGTAGTTATACAAAAGCTGGGGTGGTATTCAAAACATGACTTAATACACAAAAGAGGCTCCCCTTTTGGTTCTAAAGCTAAAGCAAAAGCTGAATGAAATAAACCCGAAGACCAATAAGAGGAAGACCATGTACTAAGAGTGGTCATGAGAATTGATCAAAAGTAATGTGAAAGTTGGTCACACTGCCTAAAAAATTCGAAACATCCTCATTTCTTCAAATACTTGGAAATCGTATCAACTCTTCTTTCCCACATTTCAAAGCAAATGACTTTGGTTAGAATATTATTAATATTCCCTCACTAACTTGGAATACATAATCAATTCACTTTACATTCCCTTCTTGGTCTCTCCCTCCCTTTAAGAGTCGTTGTGTCTGAAAAATTATTCTCTGCGTGGCTTCTTTATGGATCTCTCCAACATACTCTATTCGGTCTATAATATAAAAACCCAAAATTTAAATGATTTTTGTCCAAAATATAAGAGTCTACCTTTTCTCTTCTCATTTGATGCATTTTTTCATACTTTACTCGTAACACTCTTTCATATTTATTAATATTTATGTATTTATATATCTTACTAGTATCATAATAAATATGAGTAATATAGAGAGAAGAAATCATTAGCTCTTTTTTTTTTGATAAAAAAAAATCATTAGCTCTTGACACTCAAATAACTTTCGCATGTTTTCTTAACAAACATGTTTTGACGACTAAACTCTTATATTACGGACTAAAGAGAGTAATATTTAATTGTGTATATATGTAGTAATGCATTTCATATAATATAATCATTATATATATTGTTTGATTATATGTATTAGTGACTTTTAATATCTCATCTGTAACTAAGAAAAACCTTTGTTAAAGACCATTAATTCTACATCAAAAATAAAAAACTTTACAATTCAATCAAATCCTATTTAATAGTATATATTTAGTGGCAGGCCGAAACCTAAAACGCTTTGCAAAGTGCAAACTCAGCAGAACCAATCCATGAGAAAAAACCTATGTAATAATAAATTTAGGGTGAAGTTCTTGTACAAAAAAAAATGATGTAGCTTATAGATAGAATTAAAATCCATTTACATTTCCATTTATAAATAAGATCAGATGAGTAATAATTATGTTGCAAAATAATAATGCTCAAAACATCGATTTGCTTTGCAAACCGTCCTCATTGAAATTGACTATATATTTAGTTGCTTATTATCAATGAAATTGGCTATTTAGTTTCTTATCAAAGAAATGGGCTATTTAGTAATCTCCAATGACCATCCGATCCGATGATCCCACATGATTTACATGATCGTACCAAATCTTACTTCGCCAATTAATTAATTGGTTAATCTACAATAATACTCGTCAGGGTCTTTATATTTTTATCAATTTTGTGGTTCAATATAATAAATTTTAGTTCCTGACTAATACTTTCTCTAAGCAGAGAGTCCTCTATAGAATGGAAATATTGGAATAGAAGTTAAACATAGTACTGCAGGGCGCAGGCAAGCAAGCATATACAGTACTGCAGGCAAGCAAGCATATACAGTGGTAGTTGTGATTTCCACTATTAACTTTTATATTCAAGCTAAGGCTGCCACTTTTAGATTGGTTGGCATGTCTCATGGCATCAAACTTCAACGCTACCTTTCGTTTTATTCTTTCTACGTACCAAAGCTCCCTACCCCTTTACCTCGCTCTGACTGGGACTTAAGGGTTTTATGATTTCAATAAAGGCATATGCCTTTTGTTGTCTCTCTATCTTTGGCTTTGTGTTAATAAGTAAATTATTCCTGTGGAACTATTATTTGTATGACAAAAAAATACTGTTTATTTTGGTCTTATTATTAGTGGAAAAGATTCATTTTTCATGTGAATGTCTAATTAAATTATCAAATTTTCAATTATATTATGTTGAATATGCTTCAAGAGTTATATTGTGCATTAAATATTTGTGACATAAAGAATAATAGGAAAAAAACAGAAATACTTTTATATGAATAAAGAATAATAGAATTGAAGCATATTTTCTTTATATTCAAGAGTTATATTGAATAAGGCATGCTAAAATGTCACAAATAATATTTTTTTTCATATACCATAAAGAATAATAGAAAAAAAAAAGATCTAGTTTACAGATGCTTTTTTATTTGTGACATTTTAGCATGCCTTATTCAATGAATAAAAAATATTATTGTTGCAAAGAAGAATAAAAGTAAAAGTAATTGATGTGGTCACATGCAAACTTTGCCATATACTGCCGAAACCGATTTCATATGACTAAATATTAATTGACTATGGTTTCCGTTGGTTAGGTGTACACTTATTAATTACTAGTATACCTTGTACATCCATACCTTTTTTTTATCAGAATTGTACATCCATAGCTAGGAAGTAGGAACTATATATACAACTTCTATTTCTATATTACTATTATCAATACTCACCAACTATTCAATATATTAGTACTAATTAATGGGTCACCTTGTATTCACTAAGTTTAGTTTTTACTATAACATTTTTATTTATCCATTGGTATCTGGCGCTATTGGTAATTAACTATTTTAAATGTAAAAAATTCTTATTAATTGAGAATTATTAATTGGCTAATAGAAAAATTATTAAAGTGGGAAAATGATTGACTTTTTAGTTGACTGTACATGATGGGCCATTAGTTTTTTTTAAAATGGGGGGTTATTGTTAATTTTTTATTAGCGGGGTTATTGTTAATTACCGCCCCCTCCTCACACCGTTTCCAATTTTATTTTCTTTAATCATTTTCTCAACTTATATGACAATTTTCTATCCCACCCTCCGCACAGATATCCTAATTAAATTTACTCAGTTAAAAATATTCCTATTATGAATGTGTAGAAATTAAAAATTAAACTACAACAGAGCACAACTTTTACAGTTTGGAAATGATCGTTTCATAACTTTATATATATATATATATATTTTTAGACATTTATACTGAGTGAAAAAGGAGAACACTTAAAGTTTAGTAGGCAGAACGTAAACCCAAAACAACCTATATAAAAACTTCTACGAGTCTAATATTTATGATACACGTAGTATTCAATATTAATATTAATATTCAATTAACAAGTCTATTTTTTCCAAAAATAAATATTCTTACTATTTTTATTAGTATGAAATGTGTTGGAAGCTAGAAGTAACTTATGAATAGAATTAAAAAGAATATGCTTACTAAATATTCTCTAATGTAAACATTATAGTGTGGTCAATCATCTTACATAAACAAATGAAACATAGTTAGAGTCATTTATTATGAGTAAAAATAATTTTATTTTCCAACTTTACCCACTTTTCATTTACTCCCTTTGGATCTCATTGTAAAAGCTTGGCAGTCACGCATCTTATGACAACAATTAAAATTTAATTAAAAGTTATAAATGTTTTAAATATATAACTTATTTCCATGTTATTCTTAATTATTATTAGACTAGAGAGAAATATAAGCAGAAGTTCTTCCGATAAAAAAGAAATATAAGTAGAAGTATTGATTAATTGATTACTATGTAAGAAGATGTTAATAAGTAAGGGTAAAATAGAAAAATGAATTAAATAATGATAAAATCATATGTTGTTGGCTTTTATATTATAGATCAAAACAATTCAAATTTTAGTTCTTTTATAGTAAGGACAAAAGGGAGTATAATTCCCGTTTCCATCTTTATTTTAAATATATAGGGGAAAAATGTGAATCAAATATTCATTATATTGACTTTTACATGTTATATATCCCTCTAGTCCATATTGATGTAGTCAACCTTTTTACACATACCAATAAAAACATGTTGAAATCGTTTATTAAAGGTATGTTTAAGAAAATTTTGCATTTTTGCCCTTACTAATTTATTACACACACTTTCTCTTCCAACTTGCATTAACTAATTAATATATAGGCAGAAATGAGAAATAAACATTTATAACTTTGACTTTACATATTACCTCCTATATTTTTGACAAAAATTTGCAATGTCACCTCTCATATTAGTACCAAAGGGAATATATCCCCATTAATAGGATGGTCCAAAACAATTTTTGTGTCACTTCGTACTTCTCTCATCATATTTATATGACACTTCCTAACAAAATCTTAAATCCCATCAATTTTATTTTGAATTTTGATAAATTTCCAACGCTAAACCTATGTAATATCTACATAACCACATAATTCCATTAGAAAAAAGTCAACATAAAGAATGAAGGATAAAATATATACATCAAAACACAAAATGTAAACCTGGCGGGTTGGCTTGAGTGGTAAGTACTCTCGTCCCTTAAGCAAGTGGTTGGGGGGTTCGATCCCTAGCCCTTGCGAATGGAGCAAATTCACAGGCCAGCTGTCTACCCCCTATATGGGACTTCAGAACAGCGAAGGATTAGTCCCACTTGACACGCGGGTGGGATACCCTTGGGAAATCAAAAAATAAAAAACACAAAATGTAAATAGGATCAAATAAAGTATTCTTTCTCTACCCTACGCATTGGATAAGAGGAATACAGTACATGCTGTATTATTTTGAACCTTACCAGCTTATGATTATTAATAATGTGAGTTCTTGAAGCTGTCAAATGATAGTGAGGTTGGTCGGGTATAGGGATAAAAAGAATGGTGATAAAACAATTACATTTAATAATTTGTATGAGGTTTGACTCATTAATAAATCTCTTAACCCACTCCAAGAATAATGTTTCTCTAATCAAACATAAGTCTCAAAGTCAAATCTAATTACATCATCTTTCCTTTTTAATATGATAATGAATTTTTTACCACTCACATTCTAAATAGTTGGAATTAATTAGTCCTTTAAATATTGTTTAAGAAATTAAATAGAAAAATAAAGTGAGTTTATCCAGGCGTTAGGTGTATTTTCCCCCAATTGATGTTGGTTAAAAAAAACTTAATACTTGAAACCCAAAAAGTCAAATTTATTTAGTTATAAAGTATTTATCTTTGTTAGAATGACAATTCTATTGTGTCAAGCTAAAGCAAATGTGTGAATGTCACTATTATTTATTTTTTTGGCACATAATATCAACTCTCGAGTTACTTGAATACTTTTTTTGTTAAACACTGCCTAACAATTCGCTGTCTATTAACAATTGATTAATCCGTACTCGAGGGGTAAAATATTGCACATATAGGCGGGGTTGTCCCCTCTCATTGAAAACACATCCCGAAATTCGAACATGCATTCTAATCATTACGGGGTGCGTCAAGTTACCTACTAAACCAAATAATCATTGGTAATTGGTAAGTTAATTGAATAATTGATTGTGTCTAATTCAATAAAATAGGGGAAAGCGTTTTCTTAACTATAATGGTTTTTCCAACTGAATTCACATGTAATAATTAATTAATTAGCATTTCATGTACCAAAAAATTAATTTTGTTCTCGTTAAAAAATAATAAGTGAATGTTGCTCTTTTAAATAAGTCTTCTGTTTTTTATTTCTAAAAATAAACTCTTAAATCAATAGTGCTGTGTATAATGGAAGAGACCAATTTATCACGGATACCTTCTAATCCTTTTAAGAGAGGGGCTTACATTTAATGTCTAATCTATAACTCGAATATGATTTGTCTTGACTCCAATAAGAGGTTATCTATACATCAAAGTAGTAGAAGAAATAAACTCTTCATTATTATAGAATGCGTACATAACTGTATAAAACTATGATGGACAAGCTTTTAAATAATTTAATGGTTATATGCTTGATTTTTCAAACCTCGTTTACAATTTCATAATCATTTATTTATCTTGAAAATTTCATAGTAATGAAGAAATCACTTTTCAGGGGGGAAAAGAAGATATCACTCTAAAGTAGCGAGAAGTCAATAAACTAGGGAAAATTAATTAGAGGTCCCTCACAAGGGAGTTAATACTGGAAAAGTCCCAAAAGTTGAAAATATTAATGTAGGGTCCTAAGAGACCTCACATTAATATATTTGAAAAGTGAAAAGACAGTTTACCCCTAGCCTTAAAAAAAATTACCCCTCCCTCCTCCTCCCTCACCTAACCCCCCCCACCCACCCCCCAACCCCAGCCTCCTTCCCTAACTCCCTTGTGAGGAACCTCTAATTAATTTTCCCAATAAACTAATGGCAACATTTTACATGAAACAGCACTAGCATGTCTTACCATGTAATTGCACAGGAAGCTCAAACCCTTGGACTCATTTCAAGTTCATTCAAATAAATAGAAAAGGCTAAGTTTTTTTTTGATACATAGAAAAGGCTAAGTTATGACAAAACAAAATAGAAAAACTAAAAATCTTTCAAGCCCCAAAAAAACTTACAAAATAAAGACAGTTCATTCAATCACAACGCTCAATGCTGACTTTTAAAATTTTCTCACATACCTATTATTGCATTGTTACTATGTCTTTATTATACACAAGACGTCTAGGATTAAGCTATTCATTTTATAATCCAATGAATAACAACAACAATAGTAACATAATTTGATTCTTCCTCCGGTCCTAAATATAAGACCTAATTAATTTTTTTGGAAAATCCTAAAAAAGCAAAGTAAGTCAATTATATAAATTGAAATACCTAATTTTTCCCTTTAAACTAGTTTATTTGACCTATAAACTAATGAATAATCTAAAAATATATCAAATATGTCATCATTTTAATAACTTATTTTGTAACCTTAATCTCTCCCAAAAAAAGTCAACTAGGTCTTATATTTAGGATCAAAGAGAACATATTTTATAATTAATTACAACGACAATGATAACATAATTTGATGTATTTTACATGAGAACAGTTGATAAAGATCATCCATGACAAAATTTATGGGTTAAAATTTAAAACCACCATAAATTTAATTAAAGACATAATGCAACCTATCTTTAACGGACACAATGCAATCGTTCGTTACTAGTTTGCATGTAATTTCTAGCTGTACACAAACTAGAATACATTCGTCAATATCCAAGTACATATTGCATGCAACTAAAACAAAATTAAGTATTCTACAAGGAATAATTAGATACCAGTTGAGAGTTGAGATATATACAATAACTTTATCCTTAAATAAATTTGAGTAATAAGCTATATGTTTTTTTGGCCAAAGGTAATAAGCTATAAAATAAAAATTCTTCAGCAACTTTTATATTATATAGAGGATTACATGGGTGATCACTAGTAAATTGGTTTTCTTAAAAAACTAATAGGGTTGAAGAAAATGTCTTTACAAGGAGGATTGCTTCATGAGTTATACAAGCAAGGCTTGACATTCTTAAATCCTATTTCCATTTTTCAGCGCGTAACCATCATCATAGTTCAACACTCTCTCATGTCTTTTTTCCTTTCTTCAACTCACTCTCTCTCTCTTGTCCCCCACACAAAAGAAGACAGATTCAAAAACTCTGATCACTCAACACATAACATCTTCTTCTTCCTCTCCAACTATCCCATTTTCACTTCATTCTAAAAGTTGCAGGCTAGTTCCTCTTAAAAGTTAAACTCTGTCATCACTCTGCAGTAAAAAGTACTACAAAACAAGTCTCCACCTTTGAAAGTTCCGTACACTTTCTTCTCAGAAAACACACCAGGTATGAACATCATCATCATCTCTTTCTCTCTCTCTCTCTCTCTCTCTCTCTCTCATTGATGTCACTGAGATCATAGAAATTCATTACTATGTTCTATAACTGATAGTAATATATGCGACGACTTCAATATTTAATACCACCCATGTTTCTTGAAAACGCGTTTTTCTCACTTGGCCTCCAAGTCTCAGAATTTTCCTACTCTATCTCATTCATGCACACATTTTGGCCTTCATATTTCACATTGTACTTCATTTCTGTCCTTTTCTCCATTCATCTTTGGTCAACCTTTTAACTTTCGGTTTTAAATAGATTTTGCTTTATGGGTTTTCGAGATTATTCTTGATTCTCTCTTATTCTTTCTCCATTTTTGAGTTTGTTTGTTTATGGAAATCTCTGTGCTCGAAAAGTTTAAAACTTTTTTAAAGTTTTCCTCTTTTCTTCATTGAGATTTTTGTACTAATATCTTCAAGGTGATTTTTTTCCTGTGTGTCCAAGAAAGAAGATACCATCACTATGGCTTTGAAGATTTCTATTGTCCTTGTTCTACTTGTAATATGTTTCTACAATGTGGAGGCTACTTCCAGAAACAACAATGGCTCTTCTTTGGCTGCCATTAAAATGCCTGATCATCCAAGCCACAACACTGAGTGTAACTTCTCAAACTCTGAGAAATTTGGCCATTCAGGAGTAACCACATCAGATGAAGATACCTCACAAGCAATACCCCACAAGAAATTGCTAAAGCTTGATCTGCAACGCCAGCCAATGACAACAGCTAGTGATTTCACAACCCGGGATTTGATCAGAATCCAAACCCTTCATAGAAGAGTTGTTGAGAAGAAGAATCAGAACACAGTGTCAAGGCTGCAGAAAATACAGCTCAAATCAAATCCCAAATATCACAACCATGTTGTTACTCCGGCGCCAACACCGGCTCCGGTGGCTGTACCGGAGTATTTATCGATTGGATACCCGGGGAGGCTAGTGGCAACATTGGAATCTGGGGTGAATCTTGGGTCTGGAGAGTATTTCATGGATGTGTTTGTGGGGACACCTCCAAGACATTTCTCTTTGATAATTGATACAGGAAGTGATTTGAATTGGATTCAATGTGTACCTTGTCATGTTTGTTTTGAGCAAAATGGACCTTACTATGATACTAAAGATTCAACCTCTTTTAGGAACATAAGATGCCATGATAAGAGATGTCAATTAGTGTCATCTCCAGATCCTCCTCAGGCTTGCAAGGCTGAGAATCAGAACTGTCCTTACTTTTATTGGTATGGAGATAGTTCTAATACAACTGGTGATTTTGCTACTGAGACTTTCACAGTTAATCTCACTTCATTTAATGGGAAATCGGAGTTTCGGCGTGTGGAGAATGTGATGTTTGGTTGTGGACATTGGAATAGAGGCCTGTTTCATGGTGCTTCTGGATTGCTAGGATTAGGAAGAGGACCATTGTCATTTGCTTCTCAGCTTCAATCTCTTTATGGTCATTCATTTTCCTATTGCCTTGTGGATAGGAACAGCAACATTAGTAGCAAGCTGATATTTGGGGAAGACAAGAAGCTTATGAGCAATCCAAACTTGAATTTCACTTCTTTTGTGGGTGGGAATCAAAACCCAGTTGATACCTTCTACTATGTGCAGATAAAATCTGTTATGGTTGGTGGTGAAGTACTGAAGATACCAAAGGAAACTTGGGTTGTATCTGCAGAAGAAGGTGGTGGTGGAACCATCATTGATTCTGGCACTACTCTAACTTATTTTGCTGAGCCTGCTTATGAGATTATCAAGGAGGCTTTCAAGAAGAAGATCAAGGGATATCCAATGGTTGAAGTTGAAGAAGATGGACTTGTTCCATTGAAGCTATGTTATAATGTATCTGGGTTTGAGGCTATTGAGCTGCCTGATTTTGGGATAATGTTTGAAGATGGAGCTGTTTGGGATTTTCCAGTGGAGAATTACTTCATTGAGATTGAGCCAGGTGGTGTTGCTTGTTTGGCAATTTTGGGCACTCCTCATTCAGCTCTCTCCATAATTGGGAACTATCAGCAGCAAAACTTTCACATTCTTTATGATCTCAAGAATTCTAGACTTGGTTTTGCACCAGTTAATTGTGCTGATATTTAGCTGAAAATCATTGATTGGTTGATGTCACTTAAGATGAAAAGAAAATAGAGAGAGGGAGAGATCTAGTTGTGGGACTTATCTGTTGAGATAGAGGTGGGTCCCACTATTAGCTTTCTCTCATTTTACTCTTTTTTTTATCAGAAGCTCAGCTTCTGCCTTCTGCTAGTGATCTAAAATCTAATTCAGGAGGTGTTAAATTTTTGTTTTTGTTTTTCGATAGAAAATGATAGATATAAATGTTATGGAAAAAACAGGCATTGTCTACCAGGCGATTGTAGAAGTAAGCTTTAAGCAATTGCACAAATAAGATCATAAATACTTGGTGATTTCATTGTCAATTTGTAATGAGATAAGCGCAGAGCAAAAGCATTTTGATATCTTGTTTGAAGTGTACCATGGTTAGGTAGGTCTGCTTAGTGGCGTTGAAAAAATGAGACAAGAAAAGAAGGAAGATGTGAAGCCTCATGTCACTCAGACTTGTGAATAGTAGTATATGATCCTTTAGAGTATATTTGGTTTGAAGAAAGAAAGTTAAGAATTAGAAATGGAGAGGGTAAGAGATGGAAAGTAGAGATAATGATGAGAGAGTAAAGCTTGTGGGCCCCACGATAAATATGAGATGGAGAGAGAAAACTTGTGGGCCCCGGATATATGTAAATGACCATATTACCCCTTAACTTTTCAATTATTTTCAACCTACTTTCTTAGCTTTCCCACAGCCAAACAAGCCCCTAGGGAATAACCTTTTTTTTTACCAAATAGGGAATAACCTTTCTGTGGGATACACACACATATAATATAATTTTGTCATTGCTGGGAGGGGGGAGAGGGTGGGGGAGGGAGGAGGAGGGGGGAGGGGGTGGGTGAGGGAGGAAGTAAATTTTTTTTAAGGGTAGGGGCAAAACTGTCTTTTCACTTTTCAAATATATTAATGTGAGGTCCCTTGGGACCCTGCATTAATATTTTCAACTTTTGGGACTTTTCCAGTATTAACTCCCTTGTGGGGATCTGTAATTAAATTTCCCTATTATATATATATACTATGTGTTGATCAATATATATATATATATATACTATGTGTAGTTTTGTTGTTACATTTCATTTAAGAAATAAATCAGATTATGAGTTACTCCTATGACTATGAGTTATGACATTTGTCCACTCTGATTAAAAAAGACATTGGTCAACCGGTTTCCGTATAAATAAGAGTTACGAAGTATTCAAAATAAAAGTTCAGTCCAAAAAAAGCATTCAAAATAAAAATAAACAGAGAGGCATAAAATTATTGTGCATATTGAGTAGCCGGATCCAAATTCTTTTGATAACTTGATGTAAAATTATTGTGCATATTGAGTAGCCGGATCCAAATTCTTTTGATAACTTGATGTAACTTTATAGTCATATTGAAATCTTATAAATCATTATGTTGCTAAAATGTAAAAAGTAATATTTTACTGTCTCATCTCTGTTTTTAATAAAAATACAATAGATAAATGTATGATTCAAGAATGATACTTTTTGAAACTTCTTTCTTTTTGTAAGTAAAAGAATATTTCTATTTTATGTATCAAAGAATATTTCTTTTTTTGGTACATTTTTATGGGCCCTTGTATTGGGCTGGATCATAAGCTGGCCGAACCAAACAAACTGTTAAAAAAACTCTCTAGAGTTCTTATTGTCTTATGGTTCCGGAATTTTTGTTTGCTTGTTTATAAGGAATGGATGGATTTTTCATTTAAAGGTTAAAAAAAGATGGATTTTTCATTCATTTCCTATCTGTTGTACGTATTTTCAAGTTGAGTGTAGTATGTCTATTGCCACTTTGCTATTAAAATACAAATGGAAATGGGGACTTTCCGCATGACGTGATCATGAACCATACTAACCTCTTTTTGTCAGTGTCATCAGTAAGTATCAGAAAAAATCAAGCTAACATTCCTGATTGAGCAATGTTGAGGTTTCCTACATTAGTAAAAACTTAAAAGGAGCTCGCCATAATATTCAGAAAGTAATACTACCACCAAATGGCCAGTGTGAAATTAATTTAATTATTACAATCTAAACTTTATTTTGAATATCTCCCATCATGTTTTATATTAAATTTATTCCAATTGAAAAATAAAAAATTTAACTTGTACACTTTTCTTATGGTTTCCATATGAGTCTTGAATAAAGACACAATATCTCAAAAATTATACCTTTCAAAAGTTGAAACATATACTCCCTCCGGTCCTAAATATAAGACTTAGTTGACTTTTTTGGCAAATACTAAAAAAGCAAAATAAGTCAACTATAAATTGATTTACCTACTTTTTCCCCTCAAACTAGTTTATTTAACCTATAAACTAATGAATAATATAAAAATATATCAAATATATCATAATTTAATAACATATATTGTAACCTTAACATCTCCAAAAATGTCAACTAGGTCTTATATTTAAGACTGGAGGGAGTATCTTTTTTTCATATACAAGATAACTTCTAACCAACTATTACTAATAAACAGCCACAATTGGAATTCAAAATAACGAATAAACGTTGGCAAATCATAATCGTAAATCGTAATAGTCAATTAAGGATGTAAAATACATTACCTTATGTTGATTATATTTTCCTTTTTTCTGAAAAAAACTTAATTTTTCTTATAAACTAACATCTTAAAAATAAGTGAGTGGAATATTTTTTTTTTATCAGAAAAGTGAGTGGAATATTACATTACATTACAATTTACAATTAAAATAAATTGTGTACGGGGTATTGTTATTGGGCCGTGGGTTTAGATTGGCCGGCCCAACCGAACAACTCAACAGTGCTATTAACAAAAACAAAAAGTGTCTAGGGTTTTAGTTCCTTCTGGTTCGACCTGATTTTCCATAGTCGTCTCTGGAATCAAATAAAATGGTTTCGTTGAAGGTAATGAATGAATGAGTGATGCATGTTGATTTGGTTAGAAGCTTTTGAATTGATTCCAATGAATGATTGATTTATTGATTGATTGTTGTGGAAACAGTTTCATCAGTACCAGGTGGTGGGAAGAGCTCTTCCCACAGAGAGAGATGAGCATCCCAAGATCTATCGCATGAAGCTTTGGGCCACCAATGAGGTTCGCGCCAAATCCAAGTTCTGGTGCGTTCTTATTCTCACTATTTAACTTCCATTTTACACCCTACCATTTACTATTTATTTTAACTCATTTCATTAAATTACGTACTCCCTCGCCTCCCTCCGAAATATAAAATCACTTCCAAATTTCAATTTGTTCCTAAATATAAGTACTAACTGACTTTTTAGGAAAATCCTAAGTTAATTATAAATTGATGATTTACCTAATTTTTCCCTTACTTACCTATAAACTAATGGATAATCTAAAAATATATACTACCTCCGGTCCTAAGTATAAGACCTAGATGACTTTTTTTTTTGGAGAGATTAAGGTTGCGAAATAGGTTATTAAATGATGAAATATTTGATATATTTTTAGATTATCATCTAAGAGAAAAAATTAGGTAAATCAATTTATAATTAACTTATTTTGCTTTTTAAAGGATTTTCCCGAAAAAGTCAATTAGGTTTTATATTTAGGACCGGAGGGAGTACTTTCTAATTTTTCCAACTTTTTTCCCAAATATAAACCCTAATAATGCTTAAACGTATATGATTAGGGTAGATTGGTAATATCATGTGGTAATAACTAACTTAAGTAGCATACTTAATTTAATCAAATTAGGGAAAGTAATCTTATATTTAAGAATGGATGGAGTAGTTAGTATGGTGTGCTTTTCCTTGAACACATTGAACACACCAATCCGATGCTCTTGCTCTATCCTCATCTCAATTTTTTACTTGATTATTTTATTGTTGAGGACTAGTATGGATAATTTGATAAAAGGTTTTAAAATATTAGAATTAGTTGTTATATTCAGGGCAAAGACGTAAGGGAGAGTGGTGCATTTAATTTTAGGTTGTACATGTGAATACGTTAAATCATAGTTGCTGCATTTAATTTATGGATACCTGAGTAGTGTAGTTTGAATTGAGTGTTTTGGACTGTGGGATTTTGGTCCCCTACAACTCTCTTGAGCCTTTATTAACTTAATGATCTCTTTGGATGAATTAAGGAAGTTGTTCTTTGTACAGACAATTAAATCATTGCATGAACTTGATGTTTTTGAAAATAACATCGGGTGTTGTTCTTTTGTTTTTGTATTTTGGTAGGTATTTCCTGAGAAAGCTGAAGAAGGTGAAGAAAAGCAATGGGCAAGTGCTAGCCATTAACGAGGTATGGAATATACTTCTAGGATTTTATTACTATCTTTTCTACACCACGTGACTTGTTCTATTCTGTGATTATGATGAGTGACAATGATTGTTGATGCTTAACAATGAAATATGCATTTGGGGGGTGAATCAAGGGAGGAAATATTAAGTTGTAGGAATTTGTGTATAGAGGAATTTCAGGCTTGGACTCAGTCTAAACATAATGTATGAGAAATTGATATTTTTCATGAGAGATTGAATGATTTAAAAAGCTATAGGAAAATGTAGGCTGTCGATACAGAAGGTTGACAAATTTGAAGCCGGAATTCAGTACACTGGATGAATATCTATTTTTTTGTCATCCGGTAGTTTTGCATGCTCATCTCTTTAAACTCATGCATCATGAATAATGAGTACATGCATATTGGACACAGCAGATTCTAGAAATGTTTAATCAGAGTCAATTTGCAAAAGATATATGTAGTTTAAGCAAATCATGAGGAAACACTTGATTATCTCGTGGAGGCCATTACCACCCTTGATTTGCTTGCATGTCTCTCTCCATGATTTGTTCAGCCTTGCTATAAGACTTAGTACACCTTAGAAGCGTCATACTTTTCTTTGAGAGGTGGTGGGGTGGAATGGTGGTTTTGTTTCCAATTTCCTAGCTTTGAGTTTATTTTGGGCATTTACCATCTCAAATGGGATAACCTGCTCTTAATACGTGATTGCAGATTTTTGAGAAAAACCCTACCAAAATTGACAACTATGGAATTTGGCTGCGATATCAAAGTAGGACTGGTTACCATAACATGTACAAGGAATACCGAGATACCACTCTCAATGGCGCTGTCGAACAAATGTACAATGAAATGGCTTCACGTCACCGGGTGAGGTTTCCATGCATCCAGATCATCAAGACAGCCACCATCCCTGCAAAGCTGTGCAAAAGGGAGAGCACCAAGCAGTTCCACAATTCTAAAATCAAGTTCCCATTGGTGTTCAAGAAGGTTAGGCCGCCAAGCAGGAAGCTTAAGACTACTTTCAAGGCATCAAGACCCAACTTGTTTATGTGATTCAGATAAAATCACATTCCTTGCATATCTGTGAGAAGTTGTTTTATTTATTAGTGAATTTTGGAAGAGCTAGACAACTAATCTGAGAGCTTTCAAGTTTTGGGCATTTAGTTTCTGAGAGTTGATTTTGATATTTGGCTGATCCGCATCAATTTATTTTAGGCTGGTTTTGAATTAAGTAACTAATTTTGGTTTGCTGGGTTCTCATAATTACATTTCTCACATGACGTTTACCTTCATGTTAAATAATTGGATTTCCTCAGAAGTTTATATTATGAATGTCACCTTTGGTTCAGTTTAAATGGGACTAGAGAATTGGAAGTGGAGTCATGAGATTGGGCTCTTTGGTGTGTGAGAACTCACTACAGTTCCTGTGGAAATGGGCCCTTGACAAATTTGCCCCTCTCCCTCCTTGAAACAACCTTGAATCCCTTAAGGATGATGAATTGAGGTTGATAGTGTTGAGTGTTGAGTGTTGACTGTTGAATGACGAGGCCAACAGCGGTGGATGGATGATGATGAAGTGAAGATGCTGAAGGATTTTTTTATTAAGGGGTATTTTGGTACTTTTATTTTAAAAATAAAATTATTAACTAAAAATAATTCTTCACTTCTTTTTTATTTGGCCAAAAAAAATAATACTTCACTGCGGTAGGCGATAGGCACACCAATTATACTTTTAACCTCACTTTCACTTCGACATCCACTCACATTTCTACCTCAACTTCCACTTTCAATTATATCAAAACACTCAGGTATTCATGACATTATTTCTAGGTCAACGTAGCTTATTGGAAGAAAATACTAACTTATGATTTTTTTATGCCAACTTTGGTGCGATGGAACGGGGAAGGGTTTAAGCTTTTTCTTTATTTGCAATTTTTTTTCATCTATTGGTTTTTTTTTCTACCCTGAACAAGGAATGAAATGATTAGTCTGAACTCCAGATAAAAGTCTAGTCATCCTTTTTTGGGATGATTTTTGTTTTCAGTTTTAAATTTTTTATAAATAAAACAAAACAAAGATATTGAATATTGAGCCAACTTAATTAGAGATTAAGGAAAATTGAAGACCGAAGAATATTTATAACATTATATAATTTTTGTAATATTTGAGTGACGTATTTTTTATCATTTTATAAGTAATGTAAATTAGTTTAAAAAATCAATATAAAAGATATACCTATAATAAGAAAATATTTATAGTTAGAATTAAAGTTCAAAGGAGTATCAACTTGCCCATTTGACGCAACATGTTTCACCTAACTACAACTTCATAATTATTGAAAAATAAAACTGAAACTTGATTAAAATTTTGAGAATTTGTTTCTTTTCTCATTTTTGTTTCTTAATCACTTCCTTTTATTAATCATAAACTCAACAATATAATATTGTAGATTCAACTTTTATTTTATTGGTTTCCTTGTAGTTTTAAATTGTCACAAAAACTTTAGGGAAAATCTCAAATAAATCCCTCCCAATATCTAAAAGAACAAGCGAGGAACCTAAATTTCCAAAAGGATTATGAAGGAACTAGCACCTACCTGTCATTTTAAAATTTTGCGAAAAGACAAAATTGTCTCATCCTAAAACACAAATTATTACTCTATCCTAAACTCACCCTAACACTCACCCTCTTCTCGCAAATTGTGTTTTAGGATGGGGGCAATTTAGTCTTTTCAAAAATTTTTAAAATCACAGGTAGGTGTTGGTTCCTTCATAATCCTTTTGGAAGTTTAAGTTCCTCACTTATCCTTTTGGGTATTGGGAGGGATTTATTTGGGATTTTCCCAAAACTTTAAAGGTTTTAATTTAATTATTTATTGTCATGATATAATTTTGGATAATGATAATATCAATCTGGCAAAAAGGATAATAATTTTATAAAAAATAAATTTCAATTGTTCAAATATTAAAAATAATATTGATTAAAAAGTGAAAATATCTTTTGGAAGTACTAAATCACCCTTCAATATAACTAAACTTGGTAAATACTATGAGAAAAGAAATTGGTATTGATAAAGCTATATAAAGAAGAGTTGGTAAACTCAAATACAAAAGTTAACTAAGTTTTTAGATGAAGTTTTTAAATTCTTATAAAATGTTGGTAAAATCTTGAAACTCACATAAGCATATATTAATCATTTCTTTTATAATTTATGAAAACATGTGTATATCATCTCGTTCAATGCATCCTCCTCTCCCTACTATTTATATTAGAGTAATCTATCTGTATTTGCTATTTATGTTACCTATAAGATTAAGTTGATTTTTTAACGAAATTAAAAGTAAAGATGTAATCTAATTACATGCAATATACGTTAAAAATTTAACGATGTATTTTACTATTTTACTTCTTTGTTTAAAAAGGTCAACTTAATGTTATAAGTACGAGGAAAGTAGAGAACTGGGGATGGGAGTAGTTTTTTTTTATGAAAAAACAACTGAAATAGTAAAATGAAGTCAAACTTGTCAGTCTTGAGCTATGCATTGAAAACAAAACCAAACTAACTAACCGGTGAGGAGTGTGGTAGTTGTCATAGAAGCTTTTAAGCGTTTGTACACATGGTGGTAGGTGGACCGACTCATGCATGACCCACCCTTTCATGTTTCTTCATTTTCATCATCATATATATTATCTTCATTCCTTCCTTCCTTAGTTTTACTCAAAGCTAATAACTTCTTTCTCTTCCACAATAGTTATTAATTCACTCCTTCTAATCATTTTGATTCCCATGGCGGTCAATGCTGTGAATCCAGATGAACAGGTGGGCGTTTGTTAGTTTGTTAATTATGTTTATATTTCTAGATGTAAGATGGAGTTGACTTTGACTTTTTTTAAAATAGAAATTAAGATGCAAACATGATCCCTTTAAAATATCTATATTTATCTCTTTTTTGGTCGACTACATGATTCATACGACGATGTCTTTGTGCTCTATTGGTAATCAACTACTATTTGATATATTATTCACCGGTCACATTCTATTCTATAAGTTACATGTAATATATGTAAAAATTAAGTGTTCTATTTGGCCTCTAAATGTCGATTTTCCTTGTGGTCTCCCATTTTGTGCTTTTCTAGGGGTATGTTTGAAATAAGATTCTGGGATTACTGTGAGTGATGTATGGCTGATTAAGTATTTGTGATTTTTTTAATGTTAAGGTTGTTCTTGGAGAAGAGATTGATCATGTGAGGTTGATCACCTTAAACAGGCCTCGTCAATTGAATGCTATTTCACCTGAACTTGTAAGTCAAGCTACTACGTTCTTTTTATTGATTTTAGTCTGAAATGAAATTCTTTTTACCATTTTTTTCCTAATAGTTTCTAGTTGCTTAGGTTGTTTGAGCCTTCCTTAATTCCTTCTTATGTTATCAGGTTTCTCTAGTTGCAGCATATTTAGAAAAGTGGGAGAAAGATGATAATGCTGAGCTTATTATCTTCAAGGTTTTTCTGATTCACATGGCCTCTTCAGTTATTGTGCAGTGTCACTATTGAGTGTTGATTAATCAATTATAAGTCCAATATCATTCTAGCAATTTATGATTCTCTTTCTCTTAATTGTGATGCTTTACTTGTTTATAATCACTAAATTTATGCAAAACATTTTCAGGGAGCTGGTAGAGCTTTTTCAGCTGGTGGGGATTTGAAAGTGTTTTATGATGGCAAAAAGTCAAGTAAGTGCCTTGTTAAAGTCTGTAAGTGAAGAGTTCAGTATAGCTGCTAATACTAATAAGTTCCTTATGAACAGAGGATTCATGCCTTGAGGTGGTCTACAGAATGTACTGGCTGTGCTATCACATACATACCTATAAGAAAACACAGGTCCCTTTCAGATTCTTCAGCTTCATCCCACTCTATCCTTCAAATTTTGTTGAAAAAAATTATTTTTGTAAAGTCTAATGTCTTGTATAATGGTGCTTTTATGTTCTAATAGGTTTCCCTTGTTCATGGAATTTCAATGGGTGGAGGTGCATCATTCATGGTGCCAATGAAATTTTCAGTTGTGACAGAAAAAACTGTGGGTGCTTAATCCTTGTTTTACATTATTCTAAAACTTTGCCCATACTGGTTTCATGATTTCATTGTCAAATGGCATGGTGTCATGATAAAACTTGTGACATCTTTAAATAAATGATTTCACATAGGTGTTTGCCACTCCTGAAGCAAGTTTTGGGTTTCATACTGATTGTAGCTTCTCTTATGTGCATTCTCATCTGCCTGGGCGATTAGGTAACTTTTTCAAAAGGCTACTAATTCCTTCACCTTGTTCTCCCCTTTCATCTATTTTATTGAATTAGTATATACTATTTGGAGAAGTAAGACTAAGAGCAGAGATGAAATTATAAATGTAAATTTGCAGGGGAATTCTTGGCATTGACTGGAGGACGGTTGAACGGTAAGGAATTAGTCAAGGCTGGACTAGCAACCCATTTTGTCCCTTCTGAGGTCAGTTGATCTTTAATATGTTCTCCTCTTTCATGCAATCATGGAAATTGATGTTCAACAGTTACATGGAATCTCTCTCAAGTCTTGTTGATGTACAACATCAATTAGTCACATGCTAGTTGATGTACAACAGTCACATGTAATTTTCTCAAGTCCTGTGTAACATGGTTTCAGTGTTCTGTTCAACCAAGTTAGGAAGCATTCAATAGCCTCTATTTTCTTGATGGATGATTAAGTTCTTGACCGCTGAATGTATATTTATGGCTGTATTGCTATTTGCTAAAGTCAATAGAAACAAGAATGCAAAATATACACTTGTAATTGTAATTTATCAATTTATTGGTTTGTCATGAATTGGTTTGACTAAAGTCAATGATGCCAATATTTACTTTACACCAGAAACTTGCTGACTTAGAGAAGCGCCTGATTAGCTTTAATTCTGGTGATGAGAATGCTGTAAGATCAGTAATTGAAGAATTTTCTTCAGAAGTTAAGCTTGATCAAGACAGCATCTTAAACAAGTAATAATTTTTCTTTTAATTTGTTTGGCCAAAAGTAATATTTTACTGATGATGTGTAGTTTTTCTTATTTGATTTCACTGTTGATGCCAGCACTTTGCATCATATTCATGCCAGTTAAACTATGATATTTTCAGGCAGTCAATAATTGATGAGTGCTTCTCAAAGAATACTGTTGAAGAAATTATTAAATCATTAGTGAGTTTCTTCCACAGTTATCTCTTGTTCTGCTTGATTATATAGAATATTGCATACTCTTGTTCATTATAAAGATGGTTTGCACTTTCTGAAGGAATCTGAAGCCAGCAAAGAAGGAAATGGATGGATTGGTGCCATACTTAAAGGAATGAAAAGGTCATCACCTACTGCATTGAAAATAACGTTAAGATCGGTAAGGATTATGTTGTTAAAATAATAAGATCTGAGATTTGTGGTCTAGGACTATATTGAGTTTTGTAAATTATGAGCAAAATGGGAAGCTTCAGGTAGTTTTTTTAATGTCTCTTCGGTTTTAACACATTTTGTAGATTCGTGAAGGCAGGAATCAGACACTATCAGAATGTCTAAAAAAGGAATTTAGAGTAACAATGAATATCCTAAGAACCACAATATCTGAGGATATGTACGAGGTAATACTTGTTCTCATTTCTCACTATAAATGGCAAAAGGCAGCTCTGCTCAGTTCATTTTCATGAAAAAAATTGCTAATTGAAGCTCCTTCTAAATGTATGCAAACTTAACTTGTCTCTTGATGAACAGGGCATTAGATCTCTCACCATTGACAAGGATAATGCTCCAAAGGTATTATTTTCTACTTCTCCCTGTTTGGTGTGTATCGTTCCCCTTCTAAACACACAATAATGGTCCTTGGCTGCTTTTTGGATTCAGTTTAAGTTGATATTTGATGTTGAAACTGGTGGAAAACTGTTTTTTTTCTGTGTTGTGCATGAAATTGTTCTAGAGTTTACTTATATTCAAAGATGAAGATGTGGAGTAAGTAAAGTATTTTTGGAGTTTCATCTCACAGTTAATATGCTAAACTGATATTCTCTTATAGACAAACTTATCACATGGCACATCAAAGTCAAATAGTAAAGCAGTTGTATCCTGCCTTTGTTATTTGATCAAAAATTGTCAACTTCTTTCAGTGGCAACCTCCAGCACTTGACACAGTAGAAGATGGCAAGGTGGACTTGGTCTTTCAGCAATTTGAAAAGGATTTGGAGCTAAATATTCCAGAAAAGGATGAATGCAGGTTGGATATATTATGAATGATAATCCATTAGATATGATTCTGTAGCTTTTATTCAAGTAATATAATGAAATGTCTTTTTCTTATTTTGAAACAGGTGGGAAGGTAAATATGAGAATTCTGCTTATGCAGCCTAAGATAAGAGAATTATATATTCTCTGGTTAAATGCATGTTTCTTCCCTTTGACCTTAAATGCTTGCTTCTTCCTTGAAGAGTTAGATTACTACGGAAATTTAAAGCTCCATGGTGTGTATCCATCATGGCTAGTCTAGTAGTTCATGGTTGATGCCTTTATGTATTTTTAGAATTATAATAAAATGACTGGTTCATGTGTCATGATGAACTACCCACCTTAAAGTTGGTAGCGAGGTAAGATTATCCATCAATCATTTTAATCTCAATTAAGCAATTACTTTCCATCATCTCAATGACCCAAGAAACAATAGTTCACTCGTTACATGTCTTGAAATTTAAAAATTTCAATTCTATATACTCAATGAAGCTTTAAAGGAGAAAAGCAAATATGATCAATCATGTTTAAGCGTTAAACATTAACTTTAACCCTTCAATCTTTTACCCTCTGGCTATCACATCCCTACTGCCTAAGGACTTGTTCGATTAACATTGGCAAAAATGATTTGTATTGTAACTGATTTTGGAAACGCTAAAGTTGAAGTTCGAAATTCATGAGGTAAACTATATTAGTGTGATTTCTTATAAAAAATTAGTAAAATTGCGCTGATAATACACCAAAAAATCAATATTAGAAGTTTTAAAATGGTTGAATATTAAAGAGGTTAAGTCCACTTTTACCCCGGAAATAAACACAATAGAGCATTGAGTATGTGGAAGTAACTTGAGGAGTATTGTTGCCCAAAAAATGTTCAAATCTTACCATATTTATCCGAAACGTTTAAAACATTGATTTTGAATATTATTGTGACCACTACACTATTCTTTTTTGGCTCACTTTTGTTGACATGACTTTATCACTTTGCAAATTATCATTTTAAGGTTCATTTTTGCCTCGAAAGTAACCACCAAGAAGTGTTTTTGCCTGAAAATATCCAAATCATAAGTGTTCCAACCATTATTCATAGTTAAGTTTAACCACACTCCACATTACAATCTATAATATATCTCATCACACATTTCATTATCACAAGTTGTTTAAATGATGAAATGTGATTGAAAAGATTCGAATTATTTGATTGTGCAAGATTGACATTTTTATTATAATTATATAATTGAAATAAAGGGTTAATATCTATTCTTGTCCTTTCTATGCTAGTGAAAGAGCAGGATGATAATAATTAAGCTACCCTTTGTGAAGAGGGGGATAATGCAAAGTAGTTGATGTTTTAATTTTTTTGCCTTTTGTTTTCTCTTAATTTTTTAGATTTAATTTAAGGAACTTGTGGTTATGAGATATATTATTGGCACCAATATGCAATGTCATTTCATTCAATAAGCAAACTCAACTTTGAATAACAGACCAGACAAATTTGCAATTATTTATGTTTTCAAAGCAAAAATACTCCTTAGTAATATTACTTTCATATATGAGATATATTATTGTATTCCATTTTTCATCAAAAAAAAAAAAAAAGTCACGTCAGAATAGATGCGTTGGATGGAAGGGTTAACCTTTTGAAACGGTTGCTAAAAATACTCCTTCAATTACTTCTAGATACTGAGCCCTTTTGTGGTTATCTTTAACAAAAAAAAAAAATCAAAATAAAAAGGTTTGGAAAAAATGGTCGTGTTTCAATTGGAGCTCATACTTAGATTATAAAAGCTATCCCAAACATAACCACCACCACCACCCCCGGGCCCGGAAAAAAAGGAAAACATATCTCTCAAATCAAAAGTAGTTTTTCACATTGAAAAAGCTAGTACGGGGCAAGTTATTGTCCATTTGGAAAGGAAGTAAATAAACCAAAACGATGCTATAACGTGCAAGCCAGTAGCCACTGATCACAACCTCAACCATTATCACTTCTCATTCACAAATTGCATTGCCTGTTAGGCTACCGCCTGCCGGTAATCAAATCAACAAATTTACAGAACGAATTCTTGGAACATCTACAGGTAGAGGCTTATAAAACAACACATATCGTTACACCTCATTTGCCTCCCACTATTTTCAGATGATATCATCTTCAAACGGAATATACACACAATGAAACTCAAACCGAGGACTGGACATAAATAAAAGTACAAAACAGAAAAACCTGGGAGGAAAAAATTATGAGACGCCTTGAAAGGACAATCGATCTCGGAGAGTATCAAAGATTGATGATGCTGCCGCATTTTGTGAAAAAGTCAATTTCAAACGACCTAGTAATTCACCATCTTTAGCCTGAGATGCAGCATCTGCAGCTTCCTTTGCCATGCCAATTCGTGCATATGACTACCCAAGATTACCAGAAAAGATTAAGCAAAAATGCTAAGTACATGACTTGCTTATGGGCAAAATTAAAATAAACTCTAGATAATTGCAAGCAAAGGCTATATTTGTGCCTAGTAATGGATTTTGGCATCTGAATTGTTGTAGCCCAGACTCTATTATATATATAAAAAACATTCAACACATCTAAGATAAATACCTCAGCTCTTTCTCGAGGATCTGCAAGTTTTGGGATATATTTCAAAGCTTCTGCCTTTTCCTCTGCTTCAATGCATGCCTCCACAAATGGCTTAAAACCTACAGATTCCAACCCAAATCATGTGAACTTCATAGCAGTAATCATGCAATATCCAGTAGAAAAAATCCATGCAACGATTACTTTAAAATGATTCTGAAGAAAAGACATCACAAACAAGAGACCTTTAAAGACTAAAGTAATATAAATATAATACGAGTACAATAAAAATTAGAAAATCTTCCAACAGATCTGTTGGGTCACCAGCAAGAACTCGGAACAAGAAGATAAACAAAGCAAAAGCTGAAGAATATTGCGGGATAGAGAACAATTTTGGTTTCTTCACTTATAGCATTTCAGTACATTAACATTTTCACACTTGCAAACAGAGGAATGAGAGCAGAAATGGGAGTCAGAACCGTGAACTATAACACTGGATAAGAAATCCTCCAGGAGATAATTGTGAACATGGATCTGAAATGATCCTCACCATCTATCCCATTCAAATTAAGAAATTCACACACAAAGGTAATACATATCTTGAGATAATGTTCACATATTAAGTTTTTTGAATGTTCTTCAAAATTAACTATTAACTAATAGTACAAAAACCCCTACCAATTGGAGGTTTCTTCTCCTTCGAAAACTTCTCCAGCGCAGCCCAATCTTTGATGGTAGCTAAAGCAAAAACTTTCAGCCAATACCATCTCTTCTCAGACACCTGAGGTGATGAAAAAAAAAAAGTTTAATAAACACCTGAGGTGATGAAACAACAAAAGTTTAACAAACTTGTCTTAAAAACCGAAAATATATCCCCACAAGTATGAGAAAATAATAATTACTTGCATTTCATTTACTATTCAATTGATTTGTCATTAGAATATAGATCAAAAGAACCACCTAAGGCTAATTCAAGTGATAAAATGTGGAATGGGGTGTGTATAAAGCGAATGATGCAAATCCTCTAGGTACAACATACAATACATAGAAGAAACGAATCACAAAAAATAACATTGCTTTCCGTTCAAGAAAAGACAGTAAAGAAATTAGATAAAACCTCACCTTAAATTCTGTTTTAACTCTGAGTGCAGCTCGATGATTTCCCAATACAATACAAGTACGGATTGTATCACTTATACTTGAATCTACGAAAATGGCCTGCTTAGTGCTTATTTCCAATTCATGCTGTATTCTGCAGTGCAATAACAACATCAGAACCTCAATTTCAATTTTATCACACAAACATCTTGTGGGAAATTATGAAAATAATATTGTTAATATTGTTATTTCCTATTTTGTATTTGTAGAATATTTGTAACATCTTAGTCATAATTGTAAATTATAGTATTAGGAAATAGTTATTGTAGAATAACATTAAGTTAGTAGTGAACCATATTAGGTAAACTTGTAGGAGAAGTTTATTATCTTTTAGAAAACTTTTGTATTCTACATACGATATCACATCAATGAAATATTCGTTGGACTATTCAGTCATCTTTGTTTCCACACATTTTTAGCCACGTAACGAGGGCACATACCCTAGTAAATATAAATCACTGTCTGAAGATAAAATACAAATCATAAAACACCAGCATATGCAGTATTGAAGCAGATTGAGAAGAATCATCAGACCTCAAAAGTTTTGCGTGCTCTTCAGCTGCCTTTGATTCAAAAACATGTTCCTTTGTTTCTGCAAAGATATTCTGTGCCTTCTCAATAAGTTTTATACGAGGGCCATGAAGTGGTGACCCTCTGCTCGCCATGGGGTTTTTCTCTAGTTCCCATGATTCTTTCCACAGCATAAGAGCCAAATCCTACAAGGATGGACTTACAGATAAACTTATAGTATTTATATGGAAATCCTTAAGTCAACTAGATATTGCAATAGAAGGATATGCTTCCCTAGCAATACACATATGACAAGACAAGCAACAATGACTATAAAACTTCTGAGAGAAACTAGTCAACAATGAGAAAATTATGCCATACAGGTAGTCAACTCCACATATACAAGGTTTGCCAGATTGTATGAATAACAGACAAGATCAAAATTTCATGATTTTTTTGGGGAGAAATCCTCTAAGCAGCAAAACTTGTGACAAAAGCATGATGTTCCCTTTTACATCATATGGCATATTCATATAATTAAAGAGATTATGACTCACTTGAGCTTGTCCTGTAGTAGAGTAGAAGGTCTTCAGAAACTCCTGTTTATAATACCTGGACGAAAAAAATAATTACTATTGCTACAATGATTCACATTTGGTTAGAGTTATCTTTCAGGCAAAGGGAAGTGCCTTGCGTAGTTGTATTGCATTTTTCTAAGTCACTTACTGTGCATAAGTTATAAACAAGTCACGTGCTAATGGTTTGGGTTGAATTGTTCCAAAGAATTCCAAAGGTTGCCTCTGCATCAAAAATAGAATTCATGCATGAAAGATAAACTTACCTTTCTCCAAACATAATTATTTACTTAAATTTAGAAATTTCTAGAGTAAGACCTTTTGCCATATGTGAAAGAGGACAAGATAAACAAGGTCTGTGTCGCCACTTTCAGTCGCCTTCATCAAGGCTATATCTTCTTCTCCTATGCTTAACAAGAGAGGAACCTAAACAAAAGAGTTACAGAGTATGAAGATAAAATCTATAATAGAATAAGCCACATTTTATTTAACATTTTAATAGAAATTTTATCCCACAAATATTTGTAGAAAATCCAGTGAAACATTATACCTGTTTCGAAGAGCGTGGTTCATGTTCAACAAGCATGGCTGCTAACTTGCGACGGCCATTCTTGTCTGCATGGGCAGCAACTGCAGCATAGGATATGCCTTTGCACATTTTTAACTAAAAATAAAAAAAAAATACATGATTTCATGAGTATTTCTTTTGACATAGACAGACTGAATGAACAATAAATCACTCCATCTTTTTTTAAAAAAGAAAACCTTATCGAGCAGAATTTCAAGAAGTGTGGCATCTGGAATATTCAATGACGATGATATTTTTGAACATGCCCAGTGCATTATCACCACTTCCTACAAAAAAGCAGCAAGACAACATCAAATTTGCACGCATAATAGAAGATAGCTAAGTGCTAATGATTCCCATAACAAATAATGAGAAACCAGGAATTAAGAACTTCCCAATATTCAACTTTTCCCTCACTCCACTTGTTTCCTTCTTTTATACTTTTTTTAAACCATCACAATTAAAAAAAAGATCAAATCAAGAAAAATTCATTAAAATATTTTTTTATTCTTCAATCAATATCTTTCCCCTTCTCCAATATAAGAAATGATGCTGAGTACAACTAGAAGGAATGATCCAACATCATCACATATCTATTCTCATTGTATTTTCCCACATATCTGAACTGCATTTTTGTGAGCATTTGAAACTTTTCTCTTATATGTAAAATTTGCAGTGATATAATCATATGTAGGCTCATAATTTAGTCATTAATAAATAATTTAAAAGGCAAATATCTACGCAAATAGCTGAGGGCCACAGCTTATCATAAATTCAGGAGAGATAAGGACATGGTGACACCAATGTGCCCCAGCCCAAGTGCACAGAATGAAAAAAAAATCTGACTCACATAAATGAGGGAACAGTTCCAGTTTTAGTCTTAGACCCAAAGGCAAGGAACACAGTGGTCAAAACAAAATGCAGATCCAGATAATACTCAAATCCTCACAAGATATATATAAACTTACTTGATTCATTCCAAGATATTCGGATATCCGCAATGCAAGGAGATGTTGATAAGCATTAATCAAGCGCCCAATCAGAACAGATGGTGTGAGCAGCTGAGGTAAGAGATAATTCAGTAAAAGTTCAACTTGTGACAACTTTTTGGTGGGGAGGGGGGGACAAGACAATTAAGCTTTAAAGACCTTATACTGCTGAATACTGAGAGGAATGCCAATCTCAGGGTTGCGAACTGCATTCAGAACCCGCAGAATTTTACACATCTCTGGAATGCGATCGCGTTGAAAATTGCTGCCAAAGTCAACTGGATATCATTATCGAGAGCAAAAATCAGAAAAATATGCTTATCCTTTTCAAAGTCCTTGACTATTGGGAGCAACAAACTTAAAACAACAGGATACCGAGATTTTATAACTCACCTGCAGAAAGCTTGGCCATAGCTGGCTGCTCTTAAGAGAGTCCGCTGCCGCGAAACATCAAACTCATGACCAGAAGCATCTACACATGCTTCAACAGCCTCAGGAAGGGCCGATTTTATCAATCTCAAATTTTCATCAGCCTGGTGAAAGGTAAGAATATGAGAATCTTGTCTAAAAGTTATGCCATAATTGAGATGCAAATAAACAGCTAGCTTCATTTTTTGCTTCCCCCTTCTGTATAGCTAGATTAAATATGCATCACCATCCCACATAAAGTCCCTCCCTACCTTAGCGCTTCGTTTATCAAAATGATCCAGGGCATCATATAGTAAGGCTGCAGGTGATGTGCTTCCAATTGTAAATATTGAAACAGTGGAATCAGGGACACGCTGAAGGAACTCCATACTGGTGTTGGACAATATCCTCACCCCATCACACTCAGGTATGAGAGTTATAGGTTCATCATAAAAGTAACGAACTGGATCTCCTTCTGGACCCATCATTAAAAGCATGTCATCCCAGTAAAGCAGCACAGCATCCATTCCACACCAAGCAATCTGCTCGGGAGGCAGCGCTGACTGCATGCATGAAAATAGACATTAAGCTACAGGCATCCAACAAGAAGCTCCAATCCTAAAGAAAGATATCAATGATAAACAAGGAAACGAACTATCATATAGAGTAAATATGAGAACCATCGTAAATGCCTTGTCCAAATTTACAAGGTCCTGCCTGTCACTTCCTTATCAGTAACATTTAAGAACAAGTGACACCTAGATCGCAATGCCGCTCAGAAGATAATTATAAACAGAAAATAGATTATAAGTCCAAACTTCTGCTACAAGCAAACAATCACTAACTGCCTCTATGTGCGCCACTCTCAACTTTTCATGACTTTCTTGTGATTCTCTAATTCTACAGCATCCTATAGCTACCTCACTGCAATAGATTCTATGGAAAAAAACCCCAAGAATCCGACTTACTGACACCATCTCCCCTATTTCAGCTCCATGAAAACTAAATCACTTCCTCCCATCCTAAACATAAGACCAGGTTGACATTTCAGAAAAATCCTAAGAAAATAAAAGAGTCAACCCAGTTTTAGTCCTCACTCATTGAGGGTGCTCAGGAAAGCTAAATAAGTCATTTATAAATCGATTTACCTATATTTTTTCTCTAAACTAAACTAGTTTGTTTGACTTATAAACCAGTAACACATAATCTACTAATATACTCAATCTGAACCTAAAGTTTTTCTTCAAATTAGTCCATTTAACTTAACCCTCATCAAATGGGGACTAGAACTGGGTTAACCCTTAGTTCATTTAACTTATAAGGCTTTATTGTTGTTGTTGTAGTTCATTTGACTTATAAAAAAAGGGTCAACCCATTTATAATCCACACTTGGTGAGGGTGCTGGGGACGGTAATATACTAGGCAGCCTAACCCTTGCTTTTTGCAAGAGTAGCCAGTTCAAACCCACAAACTCAAACCCCACGGCAGACGAGCTTACCATTGAGCCAAGCGACCCTTTTTCATTTGACTCATAAACTAACATATAATCTAATCATACATAAAATACTTAACTACCTCGTTCAACTTCCTTAACTACTCTAAAGAAAAATAAAGTCAACTAGGTCTAAGATTTACACTTGGTGTTTACGAAATAGCATGACATATGTTATAATTTAGCAGGAGACAATGTAAGAGAACCAACCTCACACTCCCTCTCAATGATAACCCCACTCAAATCAGAAGTAGTAACCAAAAGCCTCCCATCATGAGTAAAAGAAGCCAACCACTTGCCATCTCTAGACACCACCATCTTCTGCAGAGGCCCTCTCAACACCTCCCCTCCCAATCTCTGCACCCCATCCTCCTCCACACACACCACCCACCCCTCCTCCCCCCCCATCCCCAACAACACCTCCACGTTCCCCGACATCGTATACTGCGGCTCAATCACCGCCATACAACACGGCAACTCCTCAATTCCCGGATCCCCCAGCCTCACCACACTCGGATTCTTCAAATCCGATATACAAAACAAACTATTCTCCTCCGTTATACACACAACACCATTCCCCCAAAACACACAATCCGCCACGTTCTGCTCGAAGCATTCTTTTCCCATGGAGAGACTCGGCTCGATGATTTCGCAGTGGATGTTGTAGCGGTAGATGGTGCCGTCTTGGACGAGGCAGATTAGGGTTTGGTCGTCGGTCCAGGAGAGGGAGATGAGGCGGCCGCCGGGGTTTTTCCAGACGGTGTCGGAGATTAGGGCTCCGGCGGAGGAGAAGATGCGGAGTTTGCGGAGGGCGGACTCGGCGTAGAGTTGGACGATTTTTGAGTCGTCGCGGATTATGGCGATGGGCCCACCGAAGGGGGCGCAGGCGACCTTGTTGCGCGAGAGGTCGATGTGTTTCCAGGACATTGGGTAGAGTTGGGGCTTCCGGTAGAAGCGGTTGTACAGAAGCTGCCATTCGGCCGCGACGGAGACGGTCGCCATTGGAAGGATTGGATCAAAGGAAGAAGATGATCGGAATTAGTTCATTGTTGTTCAGCTCGTTTAGAAATCCTTGAATTAAGCACTGAATTGATATTATTCAATTTAATAAAAAGACTAAATTACCCTCATCTCAAAATTGTTAAATACTCCCTTTGCTATCTATCTATCTAATACTACTTTCCTTTCACACCACTAGAAACTACTTTTTTTTTTACATTGTAAACTTGATCAGAACCACTTTCTTTTCACACTATAAACCTGATCAGAACCATTTTCTTTTCACATTGTAAACCTAATTAGAATGTGGTTTTTTTATATTCATCCATCCACTTCATCCATCCAATATATCTCTTGAAAGATGATAAATATCTTCTTTATCTTTCACACACTTATCCATATTTAAAATGTGGTTTGACATAAGGTTTCTTTATATTTGCCCAGTGTATTTGCATAATAACTCCAAGTAAAAAAATGCATGTGTTCACACTTTTCATTAACTACACCTTATCTGCATAGTAACTCCAAGAAATTCATTCATATTATTAAGGTAATATTTTTATACAGAATAAAGAAATATTTCAATCATGGATGGAATAATTGGAATCAACCTAACCATTTAATACTCCCTCTGGCACTCATAATCCAAATTACTAAAGTCAATCATTCATTAATTAAAATTATTTCAAATTGTTAAATATAATACATGGAAAATGATGTTTTCTTTACTTTCATCAATTCATTTATTTGAATATGACTATTACAGAAAACAAAATGCTGGGCTTGAGATTGGTTATCTTATTGTTCATGTAATTCTAAGTTTTTGTTCCCCTTGAAAATATGCTTATTACTTATACAGATGTTATAGATGATAGTTGAATCATCTTCTAAATGCTTAGTATCACAGTGTCATAATCAACCATATTGTTCTATAATTTTTTGGGTAATGACCCTATTTTACCCTTCAAGTAACCACCATGTACCACTGGGCACCCTAAACTAACATCGGGTGCAATTTTACCCTTGAAGTAACCAAAGTGGTCCAATTTTACCCCCTGACCAATGTAATTTTGACACATGGAATGTAATGTTGACATGTGGTGTTAGAGGTAAAATTGGACCACTTTGGTTACTTTAAGGGTAAAATTTTACCCAGTGTTAGTTTAGGGTGCCTAATGGTTCAGGGTGGTTACTTGAAGGGCAAAATAGGACTATTGCCCTGATTCTTTTTTGTCATATTTATGTACTTTTCTTGATTTGCTGGACATTTCTCAATTGGTGAAGGTAAAGTTTATTATCCTCACTGTACATTTCCACAAAATCTTTTCCGAAATCCACGCGGTGGAATTAAAGCCTGCTATAGAAAATTGTAATGCAATAACTATTAATATTGATTTAATGCATTCACCAATAAGCTTTGAATCTTATTATTTTGGAGGAAGCGGAGGGGTGTGGGGTTGAGTTTGAATCTTCTTTTGTTTTAATACACGAACGAGTTTGATTTTGAACATGACTTGAAAACAATGCATGTAATCTAATGAGATTTTTTAATATTATATAGTTTAAATGACTTATGTGATTTTTAAGAATTAGATAAAAATACGACACATACGGGCTTTATCTTCTATGTTTTCAACATACAATTTAAATATAAATAACTCATGAATTATCGTTATGAATTTTTAGTTTGATAATATGTCTTCAATTTTTCTTCTTTAAGATCTTAGTACTTATTGTGATGATGTAGTAAAGTAGTTATACTTTTTCTTTACTTACGATGAAAAAATATTTCACCTTCATATAGAGACAACATGTTCTATTTTATTTAACAAAATTATTCCAATGCATCGCATAGGGTTATCCATTTGTATCTCTTTAAAAATCATTAAATGCAACATTATGTGTTCATACTCCTATTATGATTTGAACTCGATTTTAGCTATGACAACTATGAACGAATAAATCTTAAATCAATCAGGCAATAAATAACTTATTGTTAGTTATAAGATAGCCTACAATCCTATATATATATATAGAGTTATTGCTAAATATTTATGCTAAATATTTTCCATCATTAATTTAGTTTATGTTGATCTTTGCAAGTGGTTATATCTTTTATTAATTTGATTTCTTTGTTTTTAATAATAAGATTTCCGAATAAAATATTAAAAATTAGAGTGAAGGACTTGATTATGAATCCCTATATAGTACGAGGATAGTAGATCTTAAAAATTGAAATTACTTGAAAAGAATAACTATAAGAAAATTGAATTTTTCTTGGGTTTTGAAGGGGGTGGTTGGATGTGGTTTGACTTTTCTTTTGTTTTTATATACGGGCGAGTTAGATTAGAGTTAAAAAGATATTACATGTAGTTTCAATTGAAAAATTGGATTGGATATGTGAGGTCTGAGATGGAGTTTGACTCTTTTGTTTTTATAAACGGGTGAGAATGATTCTTGGAAAAGTTAAAAATATTACATATATTGAAATTATTTGGAAAGATCAAGTAAAAAAAATTTATACCAAGTGAAATTTCAGATGTGAAGGTGCCCAAGGAATTATTGTTTTTTTTGGGGGGGGGAGGGAGATGAGGGATGTTGAAGATTGAGTTTTACTCTTTTTTTTTATTAACATGTGAATATGATTCTGTACTAAGTTGAAATTAACCTATGGAATGTAATTAGAAATTATTTGAAAAGATCAACTATTTAAAAATTTAGATCAAATTAAAATATTGAATGTAATCGGAAATGAAATTTCGTATGGAGGAGGTCCCCAAGGAAAACTTTATTTTTTTTTTGAGGGGGGGGTTGGATTGGGAGTTTGGGATGAAGTTTTACTATTATTTTGTATTTATACATGGGTGAGTTTAATTCTCCACTAATTTGAAAATATTACATGTAATCTAAATTTATATTTTTTTAAAACAATTCATTAGTAGTACAAAATAATACTTTAAATATTACATATTGTTTAGATTCTCTTTTTCCTTCTAAAACATCCATGTTGTTCAAATAATTTCATCAAAATATCTTCCTACTAATTCTGAGGCGGGGAATTTGGTTCTTTTTTTTGGGGGGAGGGTCACAAGATTGAAAGAAAGATTGTAGATAATTTAATTCTTCCATTTTTATTATCTCTTTTAATTATTAAAAACATGAATTATCTCTTTTAATTTATCGAAAACAATAACTTAATATCTAACGTTTCAAATAAAATACCTAAAAAGATAAGTGTCAACTATATAATTATGTCTCAATTTACCCTCATGTATGACTATATTTTTCACATTTTACGCAAATTATTTTTCATACTTCCACAGTGTATGATATTTTTTAAAAATAAAAACGTCCCGTGCATCGCACGGGGTAAAATTCTAGTTTTTTCTATAACAAAATTTTAGGAAGGGGTTTGGGTCGCTCAACCCAATCTAAGGGCAGGGCACTTAACTCGCGATGGAGACACAACAAAGTGTAACTACATAGCATCGAACTCGCGACGTGGTGGTCAACTTGACACTCATTGTTCGATCCCTTCGCCACTGAACTCACGGACGATGGGTAATACTCCCTCTGGTATAAATATAAGAACTAGTTGACTTTTTTGGAAAATTCTTAAAAAGCAAAATAAGTCAATTATAAATTGATTTATCTAATTTTTTTCCTTAAACTAATTTATTTAACTTCTAAACTAATGACTAATCTAAAAATATATAAAATATTTCATAATGTAATACTCCCTCCAGTCCTAAATATAAGACCTAGTTGACTTTTTTGTAAAATACTATAAAAACAAAATAAATTAATTATAAATTCGTTCACTTAATTTTTTCCCTTAGACTAGTTTATTTTACCTATAATCTAATAGATAATCTAAAAATATATCAAATATGTCATAAGTTAATAACATATTTTGCAACTTTAATCTCTCCAAAAAAAATCAATTAGGTCTTATATTTAGGAGTGAAGGTAGTAACATATTTTGTAACCTTAACATCTTTAAAAAAAAGTCAACTAGGTCTTATATTTAAAATCAAAGGGAGTAGCATTTTCTCTATCAGATCACATGTGGCTAGGGATAGGTCTTAATCTCTGGCCTCCTATTTCATCCTATTCTCCCATCTTCATCGTTATGAATAGTTTTGATTTATAATCCTGCTTGACTTCATATAGTTATGAACAGTTATGATTTATAATCTTGCTTGCCTTTTTTTTGAGTCATTTGCGCACATTTGCTAATGTCAATCAGGTGTCTGTGACCTTACTTGTCATTTTAGGAATTTAGACACTCTATTTGTCCTTTTAGGCATTCAGGAGTCTTTATATTCTTTTTCCCTTTTATTAATCTAATTTTAGGAAAGGAGGGAATAAGATAGAAGTAAGACAACTTAATTTTGGAGAAAAATAATAAGTGTGTGTGCTCAAAAGTAATTTATTTTGGAAATTTAATATCTTCAAAAAAGTTAATTTGAGTTTATATTAAGGACCAACATTAAATGGCAAATTAGAAGTAAATTTAGTAATTTACAAAAGCCTATGGTCCAATAGTATTAGTTCAGCTTTTCTAAAGAGAATTAAAGGGAATTATTTCATCTTGTAGGGGAAAAAGGCAATTTCATACCAATTTTATTTTTTAGCTACATTTGTTCCCTTATATTTGCATTAAATTTTAATTTAGTCTTTTACATTTGGAAAATATACTTTTAGCCCTTTTTTGTTTACACGGTTAGTTTCAATTAAGGGAAAAAGTTAATTTAACAATTTTAAATTGTTACTAAATACTAAAAATGCTTATTTTAAACTATTTTAGTGTGATTATTCCTATGTTTTCAAAATTCATCATTTTTCCCCCTATTTAATTATGAAATAATCATTTAAATTTAAGTGAAACTAATGGTGTTAACAAAAAAGATTAAAAATGTACTTTCCAAACCTAAATGACTAAATTGAAACTTGATGCAAATATAAGGGAACAAAAGTATACATTAGCCTTAAATTTTAAAAATGTAGTTAATCTCGTAAACTTTCTATTTTTTTTTTTCAAAATATCATAATAAACTTTCTATTGACACAATATTTTGGAGTTAATGATATATAAATATGAAATGAAAATTGAATATAATTTTCCTTGATTTTTTCATATAATTCTTAATTATTTGTCACTTATCATCAACTATATTTTTATTCAATCAATCCACCTTATTCTCAACATTATGCAAAACTCAATTTGGAAAGAAATGGGATGAGTTATCAAAAATATATGGTTAAAGATCATATTTACCCTGAAAGTCTTAGCAATGATCAAATTTGCTCCTAATGTTTTTTAATCAAATTTGCCCTAAAGTATATAAAATGAATCAATTTTACTCGTACATCCTACATGTATTGCCAACTCATCATCCATTTTGTATTTTGATGAGGGAGGCGGTGGTGCGGGTGGGTGGGGGTGGGGGTGGGAGAGATGTGGTGGAAGAATTTGGAGAAGATGATGATGTGACCTTGTGTTTGACATATATGAATGATGAGTTGACAATACATGTAGGATGTGGGGACATCCATTTTGTATATTTCAAGGGAAAATTTGATCAAGAGACTTTAGGGCAAATTTGATCATATTTAACAGAAAAATATATATTACTGTTGTCTATTTTGTCATATTCTTTTGTATAATTGTTCATGTTAGCTCTGAATTAAGCAACTATATTTTGGAATAATGTGATGACTATTTCTTAAATTCACCATTTATTTCCAAATCCCCCTAAATCGTAATTCTTACTGTAGAAATTATGTCTCTAACAAATCAATCGTATCACAAAAATATCTATTAATAACAATAATTTAATTTAGAAATTGTGAGATTGATTGGGCATGGCATTAAAGATTTTTAGAAATCAGAAATATTTCATTTCATTTTTTTCCAATTAGTCATATTTTTTTGGTCAGAAAAATAATAGTCATATTTGATTATATGGTTTTTTGAACATATACGAGTGTATAATTCATTGATTTGTCTCCTCTAATGGCATTCTAGTACCTTCAATGAGATTATGAGAATGATCTCATTAATTTACCAAAGGTTTTGTTGCCCCATAGTGTTAGTATTTATTATTATTCGTGCAGTTGTAAAAGAATTAAACGGAAATTTCATCTTGAAGTAGGAAAAAAGGCAATTTCATCCTAATATTTTAAATAGCAATCAGTAACCATAAATTTTCTCTTGGCACAATATGTTCGAGTTATTGATATTCAAATTTGAAAAACATAATTGAAAAATATAAATGTTTTCCATGATCTTTTTTCATATAATTGTTTATTAGACACTTATCTTCCAATATATCTTATTCGATCAATAAACTTTATTCTCAAAATCATGCAATACTCGATTTAGTAAGAAAAGGCGTGGGTTGATCCAACAATTTTTGAATACACATTACTGTTGATTATTTTGTTATTTTATTTCGTATATTTGTTCATATTTGCTTGATTAAGCAACTATATTTTAGATATGACATGATTAGTTATATTTTTTGGACTAAGACATGATTATATCTGAAATTTATGTATATTTATAAATTTTCGCAGGTCGTGATTCATCATGTAAAAATTGTAACTCCAATAAATCAATCGAATTACAAAGTTTACAATTAATGACAACAATTTGATTTAGAGTTAGTGGCATTAATTGAGCAGCATGAGAGGCTTTTAGAAATATTTCATGTCATTTTTGTTCCAAATAGACATAGTTATATTATAAATTTTCATCATATGATTTTTTCTGCATTAAAAACGTATGATTTTTCCTAAATAATTGTATGCACTAACTTCCTAATAAAGAATGAAAATAATTACCACTTGTAATGCAAGTTTATGTGACACTATATAAGAAAACACTAGTTCAATCTATGTCACAATAATCTTACGGGCCTGTTTGGTTTGAGGGAAGGGGAGGGGAGACCCTTCCTTTGTTTGGTCTGAAAAGTTGGAGGGGAGGGGGCCTAAAATCTTCCCTCCCCTCAGGCCCTTCAAACCCTCTATTTTGAATCCCTCTAAATTGGGGGGTTTTGGAGCGGAGCTAAAACTTTAGACTAAATTGCTCCCTTCTATCTTATAATATTTTCACAATGGCTAGGTAAAAAAAATAAAACACCAAACATACAAACTTATTCCTCACATCAACCCACTCGTTTCCTCACATTTTTTTCTGGACTGAAAATGTTTGTTAGGTTCAAAACTGTTGGAATACGAGGGTTTCCTATTGTCTGTATTATTTTTTTTCCTTATGTGGGGAGGGGGGGTTCTACTCTCAATTAAAACCCAACTTCAGAATAGTGAATTATTGTGAATGTTAATAATGTGTAAGTATTATATTGTGCATGCATTTGTTTATAGTGAAAATGGAGGTTAGAAACATATTAAGTGGGTTGCAAGTACACATCATTTATAATTTTTATAAACTAAATAAGATTTTTAGAGTACTACTACCTCCGGCTAGATGACTTTTTTTTGGAAAGGTTAAGATTGCAAAATAGTCTATTAAATCATGACATATTTGATATATTTTTAGATTATCCATTAGTTTATAAGTAAAATAAACTAGTTTAAGGGAAAAAATTAGGTAAATCAATTTATAATTAACTTATTTTGCTTTTTTTAGAACGAGTTTATTCTCCCGTGCGTTGCACGGAAGATTTCAATTTAAGGGCAGAAAGAAAGAGACAACATTGAAGTTACCCAAAACAAATACAATCAACGATTAAGAGTTTAAAATGCTGAGGTATTGCTGTCTGGAAATTGGTGGTGTGCATATAATGGCACTTTAAATGTTCATCAAAATACAGCAGAAGTTGTCTCGCAAAAAGCCTTGTTTCCCCTGATAAATAACAACTATAATAATAACTCCAAAACCATTGACAATACATTGCATTAATGTGTTTCACAACATCAGATGGAATATAGAGAAGTAATCCATCACCAAAAGCATGGCTTGACTGTAACAAAATACTCCATTAGGTTCAACTGCAATAACGCGAATTTGAAGTAAATGTTAATCTTATTGTGGTTAAATTTTTTTGAAAGAGAGAAATCTGGATAAATAAAAAATGATCCAAGTTTAGGCAATTCACCTAACATAGTACTGTTACTTTAACCATGTTGATTGTTGATATTTGCAAAGACCTCCTTGTAGACAACATTTGTTGTTGTTTGTTCATCTGAAGTTTCACCCAAAACAATCTTCAGACCATCTATATTTCTGACCCGTGATAGTGCAACATACAATTGACCATGACTAAAAACTGGTTTTGTCAAATATAGCCCTACTTTCTTTAGAGATTGACCCTGGCTTTTGTTTATTGTCATGGCAAATGAAAGAATTATTGGGAATTGCCTGCGCTGCATCTTGAAAGGTAACCTTGACTCTGATGGATTCATGTCCATACGATGTATTAAAATCCTTTGATCCGGTTTACTTCCATTCAATGTTATTCCTTCAATAACGTTTTTGCCAAGTTTTGATATTCTGAGCCGTGTGCCGTTGTAAAGTCCTGCCTCTTGATCTATATTTCTAAGTAGCATAACAGGGGTACCAATATCACCGTCTGAGGCACCAGGACAAACTGTGTGGGGGCATTCCTGAGGCTGAAATTGAATTTAGGAACTCTGTACTGTAAAGACTATGCACCATATCACCGTCTGAGGCACCAGGACAAACTGTGTCACAACTTAAATACTCAACCGGTTCTCCTGGTAAAAGGCCACACATGTAGTCGTTGATTTGATTGACCATTTCAATGGTTGGAGCCAAGATGGCTCTATCATTAAAATAAGAGCCTGATGATAAGTTTTGAAGGAATCCATCATAAGTCCAATGTGCAATAGCTTGTACAGGGTCAGCCTTAGACTTTAAGACCAAGTTATCGGGAAGATTAATTTCAGCAAGACCATCGGCTGTTGATCCAAGCTTTCCATCTCCAATGTCAAGAAGCCAGTTTGAGAAACTTTTTATTTTGTCCCTTTTTTTTGGATCACTTGAAGATTGAAAGCGCATATTTATAGTAAGATGGTATATTTGACAATAAGACCATAATCCAGAAGCATTGATGCAGGCTGCTACAATATCTGACCTTGATGCTTTTGGAATAACAGGAAGAATCTGTCTGAAATCTCCGCCCATGACAATACATTTTCCTCCGAATGGTTCATTAGAATGCATGATATCTTGCAATGAACGATTAAATGCCTCTACGCAGAGACGGTGAACCATTGGAGCCTCATCCCAAATGATTAATGAGGTCTCCTTTAGAAGATTTGCAAGCGGGGAGTTCTGAAAAATAGAACATACTGTGAATTCATCAATTTGCATTGGGATTGCTCATCTGGGGCAGTTTTGTCATAAAGATTCCACCGCCTTTGAACACGAACAACAATCTTCCACAGTTCAGACCCATCGGTGAGTTCGTTCAAAAGCTTATAAGACATCTTGGTTGGAAGGTCTCAAGAACTAAACACAGGCAGAAAACCCACAGAGAAACAAAAGTTGTGTGCAAGTGAAAGTAATGTAGCAAGGCTATGGTAAATATCAATATGAACGATGAGTGATCTGATGGGAGAAATAAAGTAGGTTTGACACGCAGCAGGCAGCAAAGCAGGTAAAGTACACATTGAGCTGAACAAAGAGTAGGAGCTACTAACTTTGACATGACTCCTACTGACAGTGTGAGGGGCAAGAACTTGGAGGTCTGAGCGGCAAGATATGACTCGAATTCAGAAAAAAATAAGAAATCATGAAATAAGGGATGAAGAAAGTTGGACTTGATTTCATTTGGACCAATCGAATCACCCAAGTAAAACTGGATCATGCGGCCCAAATCATTTTGACTACACATAAAATGCCACACATTTATTAAGGCCCATAAAAAGAAACATTTGATGGGTTAAGTATCATAAACATCCTGGGCTTAATTGTAAGTAACCCCAAATCCATTAGTGTCCAACGAAAATGTAACATACAAACTCAGCAGCTCATCAGTTCAATAATAAAACACCATAATAACATAAACAACAGAACATACATAGGGATTATACATAAGGCAGACGAAAACAACAATTCCACATTAATTGAAAAAAACACTATTTCCTTGTCTGAAGAACACATTAGTTCAGGATGATTCATCCATTGAGCTCAACATTTTCTCCTTTAAGCGCTGGATTCTAGGGATTTCAGGGTCCACATCAAGTGAACTTGCATTGCCATATGACATGACTGACGGAATACCTGTTATTTGGTAAGGCAATCCAAGTTAACCACAGCTCAATCTACATAAGGGTAAAAAAAATCATGTCACTAATAAAGAAGGCTGTACCCTGAAAAATATGAAGGCCATCTATGGGCTGGGCAGAAACCAAATAGCGTAGAAGGACAAATGGATGAGGAGTCAGTTTTGCAGCCTCTTCAATGTCCTTATAGACAGCTTCAACCCAAGCTCCACTGAGACAGCACCTGACTTGCTGATTTGGCCTACAAATACAGACACGAACAATTTTACTTGTTGTCATTAGTGTGCTAAAGGACTTGGCACAAAAATTATAACAACTTAAATATGACCTGGAGCTATCGGACGGAGATGATTGAAGGATCAATTGAAATTCCTTCTCGAAATAGCCATCAGCACACACCCAATGCACAAACCCGTAGTAATTGACAAATCCAACAACATCTAATGTGGCAAAAGCACAAAGCGGATTAACTTTTCAATTTTAGAGTCCACATAATATTGTTTACCACACAATTTGCTCACCAAAGAATCCAGCATTCGGCCTGAAAGTGCGAGGGACCTCAGAAACAGTCATCACACGCATAGGCAAAGGAGGAAAAGCACCCCAAGCATTTTTCAGGTCAGAACCTTCGTTTAAAATCAGGTGGAACGCATCATGGATTCCCTCACCACCATCTTCAACAACCGGATACATGATCTCATAGACACTTTCAGGAGAGACCATTGGCAGAAACCTCGATTGGGCTGCCATTGAGACCAACTTGACCATCATACGTGTCCCCTGAGGAGAAGAAAACAGAACCTTTGAGACCAAGTAGACCATCATACGAAAGAAAATGACATAATATAATTTAAGTAATTTAAGTGTACTCCATTACCATTTGATCATAGACAACAAAATCGACGGACGCGGCCTCCTTCAGAGAACGAACAGCGGTATAATGAACAATCTCACGCGAAAAAGATCGATCTATCTTCACTTTCACACTTACATCATCCATCAGAGGAGAAATATTGGACAACAAAAACGATTCCATGGCTCTAACTGATAACAACTACAAAGACATGAAGAAGAATACATAAATTAATCAAATCAAATGATAAAAATCTTGTGGTTTCTGTTAAAATTTTGAAATTACGAAGACCCACATGGAAATAATGAAGAAGCAGAAGGTGAAGTGTCAAAGGAGTGAGAGCCTTACATAAAGCATTGATCCATTTTAAATGAAATGACCTGTTATGTTTAAATTTCAAACTGAAAAGGATGTTGGAGGGAAAACTTTGTGAGGTCTGAAAATTCAAAATTTCATTCAGTGGCTCATTTTAAAAATCATCGGCTCATGAACAGTGTTTGAAGTCAGGAGCCGGACACTTCGGTGATGGCTCTTCAGGATTCTACGTTTTTGAGATTAGGCGCGAAAAGGTTTTGTTATTTATTTAAAAAGATTTGTTGAAAAAGTCAATTTGGTTTTGTTTTATATTTAGGACCGGAGGGAGTATTATATTAATTTTTATGTCTTTTAATATTTAAACTTGATTTGAATAAACGTGTAAGCTATTTTTATATAACAAACAATTATGCATTAATATATAAGGATAAAATGATAAATTAATAGTTATCACTAGGGCTGCAAATTTGGGAAACGGGCCGCCCCAAGGTCATGCCCATACCCGTCCCAGTTAAGATACATGGGTATGGGGCAGCCCATACCCATAAGCTTTACCCGTCTAGACCCGATTAAATGGGTCTGGACGGGTCTGGGTATAATGGGTGGGGGCCATATGCCCATTTTATAAATAAAAAAAAAACTTTACAATAAAAAAATAACTTCACACTCTTGCATAGTTGCATTGTTTTGCTAATGACCACTGGCCAGAATGAAACACACTTAATATTTAATCAAACCTCAACATTCAACAAGCTAATTAAGTTTACAACTTTCAACAAAATGAAACATTCAACAAAAATCCAATGGCAAAGAAAGTATCTTTTTTTTTGACCTTGCAAAGAAAGTATCTAATAACTAATAAGAACTCTTAATATAAAATAGTATGGATTTTTTTTTTGATCAAAAAAATATAGTATGGATTTGAATAACAATAACATAACAATTTTTAACATAATCTAAATGATTCCCCAATACTATGCAACTTCAGCCTTAAGTTCTTCACATATGAAGCCTTAAATCTTAATAAAAACTACAGTCTACTACATGTATTCTTTTAAATGGGCGGGGCATAATTACCCATGCCCTCACCCATACCCATACCCATTAGCACTTTATTGGGCGGGGCCCACCCAAAAAACATTAAACCCAAAATGGGCGGGTCCAAAATGGGGATTTTTATAAATGGGTGGGCGGGGCCCGTGGGTTGTAGGCCCAATTCACACCCCTAGTTATCACCTTCCCCTTCCCTCCTTAAACTAAACAAATAATCATTAAACTCTCCCCTCCCTTCCCTTTCCTTCCTCATTCTTATCAACCCAAAGAAAGTAACATTAAACCCTCCCTCTCTCTTCACCCCTTCCCTTCCCCTTCCCTTCCCTCAAACCAAACAGACCCTAGTTCTTTAGTCCAAAAAAGAATCTTACAAGTTCACTCTCATTCTTCTCAAAATCTGTTTTTTTTTCTCATGGACGAAGAAACGCACATTGAAGAGACTCTCATGAAAAAAAATTCTCACAGACTCTGATACGACGTCAAAATATAACCGCCTTTCCTTAGAAAAAGCTGAAATTAATAAGGTGTTTGGTACTTTAACCGGAGGTGATCAAATCGCAGCAAAGACTAGCAAAGGAACTGAACTTGAAGTTTGGGATATGGAAACTAATTCTTTACATAAAGTGCTTTTGTCATGTAAACGTGGAGCTGTTTTTAAAGGGAAGTGGTATAGTGACTTCACCAAGAGAAGGAATTTGACAACTGGTGATGAAATAGGATTGTCGTGGGATGCCACAAGTATCGCTTCAAGTTTAGTGTTATTAGTTGTAAAGAAGGATTGGAAAGTGTTTACAGTCATGGTTCAACACTGTCAAGGGCTTCGTGTTCTTCGGCGACGCGATGATTAAGTGGAGTTTAGGATAAAAATTAAATTATAATTTAATTAGTGAGGGCATCTATTAAGAATCTAAATAAGTATATCATTCAATTAGGGTTAGTATTTTTTTTGTCAAACATTAGAATCAATTTTATCTAAAGTATTGTCATTGAACATTTTGTAGCAGTCTTTATCATCTTTTGATTATGATTAGAGTTTGATTAAGGGTTCGTAATTTGATTCATGCATCCCCTATATACTCTATATCACTGATAAAAAAAATAAACTCTATATCCCTTCCTTAGCTTCTCTCTCATTTTATCATATTCCTCTACCTATCCCTCCCCAGTCAGTCTATCTTTTCTATTTGGACGAAGGTGTAAAAATGATACTGTACTAAATTTTACCTTAAATTGCGTTTCTAATAAATTTCACGAGGTGTAAAAATAGTACCAACTTGGTTCCAGGTGCAAATAGAGTATTTTCACTTGAGGGAAATAAAATTTAAATATGAAAAGACTCTTATGCCCCTCATTGAATAAAAATTTAATGAGGGAGAAATAGGGGCATGGGAGTCTTTTCATATTTAAATTTTGCAATTTTGGATAAAGTTTAGTATCATTTTTGCACTTTCACCCATTTTCTTTCTTTCGCTTGCCCGTCCTACATTACTTTATTCTTTAACTTCGTACTAAAAGATCAATTGCAAGTATTGAATGTGACCCTCTAATAGGATTGAATTTGTTTGAAGTGGTTTATATTAAATTTTATTAACTACTCTTTCTCAAATTTCATCTCATTTTCTTTCTTTCTTTCACTTGCCCGTCCTTCATTAGTTATTCTTAAAAAATCATGTTAAGAGATCAATTACAAGTATTGATTTATTTGTTTTGGACAAAATTTAAAGTGCAAGTCATATATTGAATCAAAACACAGTACGTACATATGCATTGCACAATAATATAATGGAAATGGTAAAGTAGGAAAATTGAGTTAAATTAAGTAATGATAGAAAGTAAAGTTTGTAAGCCTAAAAAAAATGTGAGATGTGGATAGAAAATTTGTGGACCTGAGATATATGTAAGTTACCATTTTCATTTCCCAATTTCAATTCCATTTCTCAATTATGGGCAACCAAACGTGTAGTAATAATAATGCAGAGGAAAAGGGAGAGCTTGATTTTTAAGACGCGCTTTCTAGGTACATATGCATTGCACAATAAGAATACAAAAATGACCAAACAAGATTGCGTGTTTTTAAATAAATTTTATTGGATTTGGATTTTGATACCAAGTTGTAACATTCTGTTACTAATTTCCTAATTAACCTGTGACATCTCTTTTAGTTCAATAATATCTTTACTAACTATGATAGAAAAAGGAATTTCGATAATATCAATATCTCTATCATAGTTAGAAAAAGAACATCCTAATGATTAAAATATTATCCATGATAGAAAAGAATAAACTAATACAGCACAGTTGCTATCATGGATAATTTATTGATAACCATGTTAGACAAGCGGTGAAGGAATTGAACTTGATTAATGTCTAAATATGTGCGAACATTTTAATGGAGGAAAAGGGATTGAAGAGGCCAGCTACCTGATTTTTGTAAACAAGAAAAGATACTAAATTCTTTTATTGGCGAGTGGCAGAATAATAATTGCACAATTTTTTTTATAATTTTAATCGTGATTTTTCATCCCATTATTTTCTTAACTTACCAAACATAAACATGGGAATAAGCATCTTATACTATCACAATCTAATATTTGAATATTCTTTAATGAGGACATGGAGGGAGGAAACTTAATAGTTAGTTATACTAGTTAAAATTCATCAAATTGCATACATTCCTTTGTTCTTTGTTATATAAGAGCTTATTATTTGATGAATTAATGATATTAGTTAAAATTAAATGATACTCCCTCCGTTCCTAAATATAAGAACACTTTGACTTTTTTTGGAGAATCCTAAGAAAGCAAAATGAACAATTTAATCATAACATATTTTAAATATTATTAGATCATACATAGGATCATAAGTCAAATAAACTAGTTTAGTGAAAAAATTTGGGAAAATCAACTTTTAATTACCATATTTTACTTTCTTAGGATTCTCCAAAAAAGTCAAAGTGCTCTAATATTTAGGAACCGAGGGAGTATTATCAAAACACATTAACCACTCATCTTCATTTCCACCCTCCGTGGCTTACTTGCTTTATTATTAAGGAGTAATAGGATAAATTAGGGTAATATTGAGAAAAATTAGATATATGTCCTATATTTTGTAACAAACTCAAATCCCTTTATGGTCTTCTCAGCTTCAAACTTTTTATGCTACTGTAGATGCTATTGTGAAACACGTGACGGCCCCACGCGTGGGAAATGGAGAACCAGAGTGCTTGCTTCTCTGATATATCTTTGACATTTTCTTACTCTATTTATTATCATGCTAAAAGAGGTGTAGTTGTAAATATCCATTGATAATATGCAGCACATTGTGATGGGTATTGAAAAAGATAAGAATGATGCATGTACCATGTGGGGATGCATGCATTCATTCAACATATCTTAAAAGACGGGAAGACTTGAAAATATTGCGCTGACTTGAGAATGAGAAAAAAAATCACATGGTTATTAAATTTTCAAGTCGTTTAAATTCTTGTTTTCTCAAGATTTTTCTCCATATATATCAAGGATAGATCTCATTGAAGCCAATAAACTGATCAAACATAAAATCACAATGGCCAGCTTTGCTTCACAAATATCCTTTCTTTTGTTGTTTATGCTATTTGCTACAACATTCAACAAAAGCGTGGTTAACTCTTCAAACAGAATGATCCGTTGCAATGAAAATGATCAAAGGCTGCTTTTAACCTTCAAACATGGAGTGGTTGATCCAAACAACAGACTCTTTTCTTGGACTATTGATGAAGATTGTTGTTCATGGGAGGGAGTTTACTGCAACAACATTACACGAAGAGTGACAGAGCTTTCTCTTTTCAATTACACATTAGAAGGTGAGATAAATTTAAGTGTTCTTCAACTTGAATATCTCAGCAACTTAAACTTGAGTTACAATAACTTTGAAACTTTGAGTATGCCATCATCCCGAATCTCCAAATCTTCTATTCATACTCACAAATTTCACAACCTATCACTTGCTGTTCATTCTAATAAGTCATCAAGTTTTTCAACTGCTCTGTGTTCTCTTGACTTTTCATCTAATGCTTATTTAGTCATAAATGACCTTCATTGGCTTTCCCAACTTACTTCCTTAAAGTATCTTGACCTCAGCTCTGCTTATATTGGAGATGAAACCAAATGGCTCCACTATATAGCCATGCTTCCGTCACTCTCTGAGTTACACTTGAGCAATTGTGGATTGAAGGATTTTCCATCCGTTGATTATGGAAATTTTACAACACTTGAAGTCCTCGATCTTTCTTCCAATGATATGCCAAAATTATTGCCTAATTCATTTTTGAATGTCACCAATCAGGTACATCATCTTGAACTTCAAAGTTGCAGTTTCTATGGTCAAATATCAAAAGCCTTTCTTAATCTTCAAAACCTGATGCATTTAGATTTGAGTTCTAATAACCTTCAAGGTTCAATTCCGGATTGGTTTGGCCAGTACGAACAGTTGCAATACTTGAGCGTGGTAAATAATTTGTTCCATGGAGTTATTCCACCATCTCTTGGAAACATATCTTCCCTTTTCCAATTAGACTTGTCCTACAATCAATTGAGTGGCAATCTTCCAGAAACCTTAGGACAACTCTATAACTTAAATTATTTAGATGTTGGGGGAAATCTCTTGATGGGTGTTTTGACAGAAAAACATTTCTCAAATCTCTCAAATTTAAAATCACTAGACTTAGGTGCTACAAATTTTGAATATGACATTGATCCCAATTGGGTCCCACCATTTCAACTTGAGCATTTGGATTTGGGTAACACAAGCCTAGGTCCTAATATTCCAACATGGCTATATACACAGCGGTCGTTAAAACGTATAGATATTTCTAGATCAAGGATTTCAACAATTGATGCAAATGTATTTTGGAGCTTCATAGCAGGAATTGATGATGTCGATGTCTCAAACAACTTTATGAGTGGAGATATATCCAATGTGACATTCTACAGCAAAGTTGTGAATTTAGAGTATAATAATTTTACAGGATATCTCCCACACATATCTCCAAATATCTCAAGATTTTTCGCATCTCACAACTCCTTTTCAGGATCTGTTGTCCCTTTATTGTGTCATCCACAGGGTGATGGGAAAAACATGTATCACTTGGACTTGTCACACAATCATTTAAGTGGGGTTCTTCCTGATTGTTGGGCCAATTGGAAAGAATGGACTTACCTTGAGTTGCAGAGTAATAAGCTAACTGGTAAGATTCCTCCCTCCATGGCCTCATTAAAGGATCTTGAGGTATTAGATTTGCGTGATAACAATTTCTTTGGGGAATTTTCATTCGATCTATCAAATTGGACAAGTTTGGAATATCTTCTTCTAGACCGAAATGAATTTTCCGGAGGTTTGCCGAAGTTTCCTTTTATGGCACAAAATTTGCTAGTCAACTTATCCTTTAAAGACTCTTCCACTCTACTTTTTAAAAATAGATACAAAACACTGTAGACAAGTGCTAATTAACGTTGTAGAATTTTCACTTGGTTTCCTTCATTTTTGTCTTATGTGCTAAGGGTTTTTGGGATTTGAGAGGATAGCATTAATTGAGCCTCCCCGGGTCGGGTCCAATTGCACGAACTCACTCATTTTTTTGGCCTTATTTTTAAGCTCCCGCCTTTTTCCACTCTACTGCCCCCATAAAAGAAGAATGATGTCCCATCTTTGAACATGCGGTGGATAGGCATAGGGTGCCATTGTGGAGAGCATTTATCATCCATCAGATTCTCATTGCCATCGAGATGTGTGCCATAAAATACATAATGCATCCAATTTGTGGGGGCTTCGAACTTCACACCCTTTTTTGTTTTTATCTCTTTTAATTGGCTTCCGTGAGAAGCACATGGCTGATTCAAAATGCTCAGGATGATACCGTCAGCTTCCACATGGGCCATTTAATGTTCATGCATCAGCCTTCCATTTCAATTCATCTTCAAAACTCCCTCCCCTATTCCTCCTGTGATTTCAGCTTGAGAGGGAATTCAAAATTCAAATGATTTTCATCCTCCCACGACTTCAATATAAGGAATTTCAATCCAAACCTAATCTCACCTCAATCAAAAGCTCACCCCAAATAAACTTCTTCTCCCTCATGTTTCTCGGCAACCGCTGACATTTAAGCTTGCAAGATCGACCTCTGCCTCCAGGCTCCGGCTATGGCGATTGCAAAAAAAAAATGGTGGCTCTCTCACTCTCCTTCTGACAGTCCGGCCATGGAGGAACATCAACCCACTGTCGAGCTGAATCTAAGTTAGTTAACGCCGTGACGTCACCTTTGACGGTGACGGAGATTCCACTTCTTGCCAAGTCTTCAAGGATGTGGGGGCTCACATATGAATCTAAGATAGTTGACGCCGATGAAGGTGATGGGGAGGAAAGTTGGAGAAGTAGATGAAGAAGGTGGCTGAGATTCGCATCTGGAGATATAACATTCATGAGCTCACACACTAAACCATGTACTAAAAAAGCTTTTTCTGCCCCTTACGCAAGTGGATATAGCAGGCGGTGGAGGTCTCGGACGGGATGGTGGGGGAAAAGAAGTGTAGTGAAGTTTTTAACTCCCATTCCCATAATGTTCTTCTTTTCTCTTTTATTATTATTTTTTTTATTTTTTTCATCTTCTTGACACCGTACTGTTATGACTTGGTCTTGCGCTTAGCGTGTCTCTTTGCTTTTCTGCTACTGATTATGTTGCTGTAATTTTGCTTTTACATAGTATGGTGATTGAAGATCTCCATATCATTTTCAATTATTAACTATTTGTTCCAACAGCCCACGGCCACACATCTTAAAAGCACTATCATATTTGTGGCGTTTAATTTCATTTATTATGTTTTTAGTCTTTTTTAATCCATCCATGATGTGTGGGACAAATTTTAAATATGGGTGTTTTTAATAATTTGAGTTTTTCACTTCACCTAAAGATTTAACTTAATTTATGATTAAAATAGGTTTAGACCTTTGTTTAGCATCTAATTTGTGTTTACTGACTAAATGTAAGACATTGTGTTGGTTAGGTATTTTTTGCTATCACAACAATGTATCACGTGCTCTTTTCCCCTTTGCTATGTTATGTAGTAAGCTTTTGAAACTTCTTCCTCCTGCGCATGGCGCAGGGGATCATTTTCTAGTTATTAAAATGAGGGGCAATAAATTTACTGGCCATATTCCATCACTATTGTGCAATATTTCTTCATTGGCAATTCTTGATCTTGCTGAAAATAAGCTTTCAGGATCCATACCTCATTGCCTGTACAACATAACTTCAGCTTCTGGTTACCTAGTGTATGATGAAATGATACAAATATTCACTAACGGGACAAAATTAAACTACAAAGCTATTAGTCTTCCAATTCAAGGAAGTTTCCTCATGGATCTTTCTGCTAATAGCTTGTCTGGAGAAGTTCCCAAAGAATTATTTATGATCAGTACAATGCAGTTCTTGAACTTGTCTCGAAACAATTTGACTGGAGAAATACCTAAAGAAATTGGAGGTCTGAAAAATTTGGAGTGTCTTGATCTCAGCTACAATAAACTTACTGGAGAAATCCCTTCAACCATCTCTAGTTTGTCTTTTCTTGCTTATTTGAACCTTTCATACAACGATTTCACTGGACAAATTCCACTAGGAACCCAAATTGACACTTTTGAGTCTTGGAGTTTTGTTGGCAATCCTGACCTATGTGGATCTCCCCTTCCTAAGAAATGCAACAAAAAGGAAGAAACTGGTGACAATTTAAAGCTAGATGAAGAAGTAGAAGAAGATGACTTTCTAAACTCATTGTATCTTGGCATGGGCATTGGATTTGCAGTGGGTTTCTGGGGAGTTTGTGGTTCTCTCTTCCTTGTAAGAGCTTGGAGACACAAATTTTTTCGATGGCTCAATCACATGTTTGATCAACTCTATGTTTTCTTGGCTCTTTGCTTCAAAAGCTCTACTTAAATGTCAATTACAAATATTCTATTGAGGTGACGTACAATTTACCTTTTATATTTCTCAGAAGTATTCTTCTTATTTAAAATAATTGATGTTTCAATTTCCTTTGTTGTTGTACTTAGCTGACTGTTTTATCTCGTTTATTTTTCAAAATATACATAGCTTTCCTATGGGATGCAAGTGAAGTAGGTGTTATATACTCTCATCGTTCCTCTTCTTCAAGAAATAAAGAGCTTTGCTGCTGTGACACTTGGTCAAAGACTGATAATGCCTGTTGAATTTCCTTTTGTGATCTAAGGGCCCGTTTGGATGCAGGAAAGGTGGGCTCAGAATAAGATTTCGGTGAATTGACTTGAGTGAACATTATGTAGCAATTCGCTGTTAGTGCGTGTTTTTCGAGTTAACATTTGATGTGTGTGTGTTATAATATAAACTATGAAAATTTTCTCTTTCAATAAATAGTGCCTTTTAAGTTGTGTTTTTTTGTACATAGTAATTTATATTTATGCAAAAAAACAAAATAGTGTACTATTGGAAATGATTAATTCATAGGCACGCCTTATGTTACATTATTTGTCCATATGTATGTTGCTAAAGCTTTGAATGAAGATCATCAGAAACAAATCTTATACAAGCATAACAGTACCAATAATAAAATTCAAAAGTGTCACATTCTTTATGTAGGCAACAATATTCAATAAAAGTATGATTTGCACAAGTAGGATGAATTTTGCAATGAAAGTGAAAATCAAAGGATACATTTAAAAATATAACACACTGAGGCCTATAGATATGTGGCCATGTTACGCCGCTAAAGTGTTCCAGCGGATACCTCCAGCTATACAGTGTATATTTATAAGCCGGGACGAAACGTTTCCATAGAACTTTTGCCGGCGTTTAAATTATACGCCGAAGCATCATAGCGGCGGTTATATATGCCGGAATGCAGGAAAAATCATCGCCGGGAATATGCCAATTTTTTGTAGTGTTATACTACGTAATATCAAATTAATTTTATACAGGTACTTAAAATACAATAATAATTTTTTGCAAATATTTGAATAAGGGTTAAGTGTCAAAAATACCAATCAACAAAAATACCCATAAACTTTCAAAAATGGTGCAAAACTACCCACTCCCTTAACATTAACAAACTTCCGTTAATTATTTTGCAATGAGGTGAGTGTCACGCTATATTTTCATATGTTTATTTTACTAAAAAAAATCACTCTTTACTGCTCGCACAATCCCGGCAACACTCTCCCTTAGCTTAAGAAAATTTTACAATCAAAGAGAGAGATTAATTAATGAGGAGATTTATAATTAAACAAGTGATCCCTTGCTGTTTTCCAATCCATTCAAAATGTTATAATGTTTGGACGCACTAGTGGCATATTGTCCAAGCATATTACAGAAACTCTTGACTCTGTGAAGAAAAATGGTCCAACCATCATTGTTTATTAAGTCATGAAGAAGCATTTGAAGCATAGGATGATAGGATTATTATCTTGATCTTAAGAGAGGTTTAGCTCTTCTTGTCTTGCACAAATGTGAGAGAGGAAGATCTTCTACCCTTATAATAATATATAAGAAGCACACAATATTTCTCTTTCTCCAAATAATATTTATTATAATTATAATTATAATACATCATATCAGAGTAAATGATAATCTTGATCGGCGCTATACTTCTATTTGTTGTATCCTTTTCTTGTACCATGCTCTATTTTCTTTATAAACTTGGAAACCATTTACATGTGAATAATATATACCATATGGTTAGAAAAGTAATTTATCTCAAGAATGAATTTTTAATTGTGTGAATAAAAAATGTAATTGGTACATGAGTTAAAATTTAATTTGTATATCATATATAAATAATTTCATTATAAGTAATATATTTTTTTGGTCAGAACTAATATATTATTATACTATATATAATTTAGTAAATTGCACAAGTTTGTTCTTTTAATCAAAACAAATTAAATGAATACGAATAAAACACGGTATACACACAATATTTTCATAATTACTAATAAACTCTTATCAAATACTACCTCTAGTCCTAAATATAAGACATAATTGACTTTTTCTTGAAGAGATTAAGATTGCAAAATATGTTACTACCTCCGGTCCTAAATATAAGACCTAATTGACTTTTTTTGGAGAGGTTAAGGTTGCGAAATAGGCTATTAAATCATGACATATTTGATATATTTTTAGATTATACATTAGTTTATAGATAAAATAAACTAATCTAAAGGAAAAATTTAGGTAAATCAATTTATAATTAACTTATTTTGATTTTTTATAGGATTTTCTAAAAAAGCCAATTAGGTCTTATATTTAGAATCGGAGGGAGTTTTAAATTATGACATATTTGATATATTTTTAGAGTATCCATTTGTTTATAGGTGAAATGAACTAATTTAAAGGGAAAATTTGGTAAATTAATTTATAATTAACTTATTTTGTTTTTTTAGGAATTTCCAAAAAAGTCAAGTAAATCTTATACTCCCTCCGGTCCCTAATATAAGAGCCCAAAATTTGAATGGTTTTGGTCCCTAATGTAAGAGCTCACCCCATATTCTCTCCTCATTTAATGCATTTTTTCCTACTTTACTCCTAACTCTCTTTCATATTTATTAATGCTTATGTATTTCTCTCTCTTAAAAGTACCATAATAAATATGAGCAATTTTGGAAAAGAAGCATTAACTCCAGACACCCAACTAGCATTCACATGTTTTCTTAAGAAGCGTTTTTTTTACGGCTAGCTCTTACATTAGGGACCGGAGGGAGTATTTAGGACTGGAGGGAGTAGTATTAATTCCACACACTAAACAACATAAACAACATAAATGATTGTTTACATCTAACACAAATATCTAGAGGAGACTAGAGATAAGAATCACGTACGACTTTGCTTGTCATTTTCTAGGTAAAGTTACCTTGTGGATGATAAAAGACAATGATGTTTGGTAGATTTAATGAGACGACGTGAACATCAATCTCACGTAATCTATCCTAATAAACATTCACATTGATTATTAGCTTATTTAATGTTATTAAAGGGAATCACAGAGCCACAATGCAAATCAAAACTCATTTAATATACATTATTGTCAACCTTTCACATGCATAGACGATAGTATTACTCCGGAGGGAGTATTAAATTACCAGGTATCGTTGGATACTTGGATTCTACTACACTCTTCTGATAAACTACATGATTAGTAGTAAATAAAAAACACATAAAAACATGTAGATGCATATAATTGTGTACCTAACTGAAGTAGTTCTGTTTTTGTTCCTTTAATAATTTACTCCCTCCGGTCCCTAATATAAGAGCTAGCCGCCAAAAAAACGCTTTTTAAGAAAACATGTGAATGTTAGTTGGCTGTCTAGAGTTAATGCTTCTTTTCCAAAATTGCCCATATTTATTGTGGTACTTTTAAGAGAGAGAAATACATAAGCATTAATAAATATGAAAGAGAGTTGGGGGTAAAGTAGGAAAAAATGCATTAAATGAGGAGAGAATGTAGGGTGAGCTCTTACATTAAGGACCAAAACCATTCAAATTTTGGGCTCTTACATTAGGGACCGGAGGGAGTAGTATATATTAGGAAACTGGCTCCCTGCGATTTTCTTTTGAATGTTCTCTTAGGTCTGAAAAGTAAATAAGGTTTTTAACTATTTTAATATTATTCAAAGGTGCCAGTCAACCATGTACACGGGCCTAAATAATTGCTTTTAATGGAAACTCTAGGGTTTTAAACATTCATATACCAATATGAACACAAAAAGGTGCGCACACAAATCGATCACTAGCAACAACATAACAAAAACGTAAATCATGATTAACTAAGATAATTATATCTAGACATTGTGCACGTTGTGTTGTGTTGTGTTATCGTTGGTCATAAACAATTTGTATTACTCACACATACATACGTACGTACGTAGGTACGTACATACATATATATATGTATGTATATAATATTCATTTTGAAATGGAAGTATGATAGACATGTTTTCGAGCTTTGAGATATGATGATTGAGTAAGCAACGTAGATAAGGATACCTATTTTTTATACACGTAGATAAAGATACCTAAGCAGTACTAAAAATCAAATATGGTTTAATTTCATTAAAGTGATGTTTGAGATCATGTTTAATTTGATAAAATGTTTAAAGTGTGGCCGTGTTTTGCCAGCTGTGTGTGTGTCTGTGTAATGTGAACTTTACGCTGGTAATTCATCATCTCATATTGACGTGAAAATCACCGGTAAACTGTATTTACAACGAAACAACAAAAATCTCTTTTATCTCACATGTTCCAAAAACATTAGAAATCTCCAAGAAATTAAGTAAGGCAAAACTAACTATTTATGATTAATATAATAATTAAGCAAATTAAGTGTACATGTAACTTTTGGAAAATACTTCAGAGAGAAGTTTCAACTCAACTTTAGCTAGAATTTCAAAATTTGTCAAACTTATTAAAAATTAAAGAGAGAAGTTTCAACTCAACTTTAGCTAGAATTTCAAAATTTGTCAAACTTATTAAAAATTAAAGATGCTTTTTTGAAAAAATTGAGCAATATATTTATTTTAAAATGTTACATTCAAAACTTATCTTTAGACCATTTCAAATTATCTATATTCATCTAATCAACTACCGTTAATTGTTAGAATTGTCACATGAAAACATAGAGAACCTTTCAAATGCTTTGACTGATCTACTCAATGTTCTAAGTTCTTTAAAAAAAAAAGGAACATGTATCTCCAAAGGAATTTTAACTACCCACTATACTAGTTACCAAGCATACAAAGGAAACTTAAATTCATAAATTTTCTATTTTGATATATCAAATGATAATCAACATCTTTTCTGAACTTTATGATCAAATCAAATATTTGAACAACCAACTACATATATTTTGAGGTTTCTGACTACCTCAAAAGATTTGTAAATCTTACTCAACAATATCATTCAAAAATTGAGAGAAAGTATATATAGTGATATGTTAGAAGATTCACATACCTACAAAACTAGCAAAGCTCATTGAATTGTGTATTTTGGAGGCGATGAGGTTGTGTAAATAGAAAAGAAGGATCATCATCATTGTCCTCATAGCCATCATCATTATACTTTATTATTGAATAATACCTCCTCTAGTCCTAATAATATGACTATTTTGATTTTTTTAGAAATTAAGGATATAAAATTAATCATTTTAGAATTTAGAGGTGTCTAAAGTTGTTTTTTATTCAAAAATATTTTAATCTACTTATAAACTAATATATTATCTAATTATATATGGTATGTGTTATAATTTGATGATGTAATTTGGCTTTTTAACTTAACCGGAAAATTCAAAGGATCTCCTATTTGGATATAGGAGGGAATAAAAAAGAAGATGATCTATCGAGGAAAAATTTAAGAATATGCAATTTGTCGTCATCGTGAAAAATCTGTGGCTGTCAAGCTGATAGCAGACCACTTTGGTAAAAACCGAATGCTTAGTCTGTAGAATGAGTAAACATGTCATTAAATTCGTCAAACTCTTAACCTTAATGGCTTCTTTGTCCTTTCCTCTATTCTCAAGATAAAGATCTTGAGAATTGACCTTTTGTAATTTGTATAATAAATCTTTTGCTCAATTGTTTTTTTTTTTTTTTACCTTCAACTCAATTGGTTTTAACTATACTATTTATCTTATTTTTTAAGAAATTAAGGATTCAACCAAATACTTTAAAATGTTTATTTTATTTATCTTTTAAAAATAATTTATTTTATACTTATGAATGAATAACTTATAATCAAATTACTTGTAACATATATTAACATTAAGAAGTTCATTTTGCTTCCTTTATATCCAAAAAAGTTAATTTGTTTTTTTTTATTCAAGATTAAAGGGAGTATTACATTCACATAATACATTATTCACCATTGAAACTCAAAATGGACAACTATTGCACTCAGACCTAAAGTAGGAGATTTGGGATAAATTTGCCATTTAATTTAGTAAGATTCCAAGAAGTTGTCAATTTGACAACTAAAAAAGTTTTAGTTAGTAATAATGAGAAAATTGTCAATAGAGTTGTCTCATATTAAATCTTTTATTTAAGATTTGAGTGCAATTCTCCCAACTTAAAACTACAACCTTTAATAAAAAATAAAAGAAGCTAAAATCTACATCCACTTTTAAATTTAAAGAAACAATAACTATAATAGAAACTCTGGGTTTTGTTAGAACCTAATATAAAAGTTCCATGAATATAATTAAAAAAAAACATCAGCCTGTATTATGTGGGAGGTAGCCACTAGTATCAGACCATGTTGATGCCGGAAAAACTGAACCTCCGTCGACGTTGCTACCACGATGTTGTTGAGGTTCAGGTGGTCGGAAATAATTTCCTGCTTGTTGACTAGAAAATGTTGTTGATGAAGAAGGTGAAAACAGAGGAGAAGAAGATAATGACAAAGAAGATGGTTGAAGCCCAAAATCATGTGAATTCTGAAGCAACTGAGAGTATTCCCAATAGTCTCTAATAAAATCAGAGGACAGTTGGGAAGAATGGGTCTGAAGAAATTGTGGCGGTTGAGGTGGCGGAGGCGGAGGCGGCGGTGGAGGAGGAAGATTGGTAGTGAATTGTGAGGGTATTACTCTCACATTTTCAGGGAAATTGAGTTTTGCTCTGTTTCCCCTGAATCTCAATGCGGCTTCGTCGTAGGCTCTGGCGGCGGCCTCCGCCGTGTCAAATGTCCCAAGCCAAACCCTTGCCGCCTTGTGTGGGTCCCGAATCTCCGCTGCCCATTTTCCCCATGGCCTTTGCCTCACACCCCTGTACCTCCTCCTCTTTTCCTCACCTTCCTCTGCCATGGGAAAAATATTCAATCATTAAATATTTTCCTAAGTTAAACAAATGATATGTTGGGTTGACCATAATAACAACAAAACAAATTTTTTATCCAACTATGTGGAGTCAGCTAAATGCTTCCTCCGTTCCTAAATATAAGATCACTTTGGCTAATTTGAAGAGATTAAAGGAAGTCTTTCCAATGAATTAGGATTACATGATCTTCCCAAAATACCCCTCACTTAAATTTAAAAGACAAATAAGGATTTGAGAGAGAAGTGGGGGAGCTAAGAAGTATAGGGGTAATTTGATCAAAATTGAGATAAAATAGAAAGTGATCTTATATTTAGGAACTTATCCACTTATCCACTTAGATTATAGCTTTATTGTGCTCTATGAGCAACCAAATGTTGGGTTGACCAAAATTACAACAACAAAAATCTTACGCCACTACATGGAGTGGGCTAGATAGATTATAAGATGACATTGTACTTTATTATCAACTAAATGTCGGGCAACGTAACCATAGTAAAAAAGTGACAGTCTAGGATTTTTCATGCATGTACAAATGTACCTGAAGATGCTTGTCAATAAGAAGGATAAGCTCTGAAATTAGTGAAATTAGAGACAGAGCTTTGATGTTGTTGTTATTCGTCATGTGCTAGTTTATGATCAACTCACAAGGAGGAAGAGGAAGAAGAAGCAAGGGAGAGATTAAAATAAGTCTTTTCTTAAATTAAAGAAATGACATGTTGGGTTGACCATACCAAAAAGATCAACCCAAGAAATGTATCCTGTTTAGATACATTTCTAAAAGCTATTCTGACTCCCAAATCTAAGTTTCACACAAAGACATCCAAACACTCAATTTTTTTGGATAAACTATTTTGAGAAGAAAAGCTAGTTTGAGTTTCCGAAAGCTATTTTGAGAAAAACTACATTTTTCTCATTTTCCAGTTGAAAACTTCGATCTCTTATTTAGGAAAAACACTTATTTCAAATAAAAGAAACATGAAAAGTTATTCATCCTAACTTTTTTGCAGAAAAGTTATATTCTACTCAAAAGTTATTATTAAAAGCTATTTTCAAAAACCTTAATCCAAACACTCTCATTTCATGAAAAGCTATTTTTCAGAAAAGCTATTATATTCAAAAGCTATTCTCAAAAAGCTATTTTCCCATAAGCTATTATCCAGAAGCTGAATTCAAACAGGCCCTTGATAGGATACAAATAGAGAATGGAAAATATTAGACAGTTTTACCTCTAATTTATACAGAGAAGCTGATTTAAACACATGAGTTCAAGCCCGGCAAGCAAGCTTACTACTAAGTCAAACAAGTATGATTAAAAAAGAAGACATTTTGGCAATTTTCATGAATATACCTGAAGAGGATGGTCCCTGAGGAGAAGCTCTGATATTAGTGAAAGATCCAGAGACAGAGCTTTGTTGTTGTTGTTGTTGTTGGTCACGTGCTCGTTTATGGCCAACCCACAAGGAGGAAGAGGAAGAAGAAGCAGAGGCAGAGCTTAAAGCTTCGCAAGAAGAAGAAGAAGAAGAAGAAGAAGGCGACAAGAAAGGAGAAGTATGGGAAACAGATGACGTCATAGGGATGCCTACAGTGCGCCCCTGACCACCAGATCCAGACACCACATGCGTCAGCTCCGAAACCATGGCCGTCAGTTCACCACCTCTATTACTGTTATATCCACAAAACATGCCATCGTCTCCCTCCTCCATATACACACACCTGTTTGGGAAATAACACTAATAAGAGTGACCACGGCTTATATGTGTATGTGTATGTGTATGTGGAAGGAGAATTTAAGCACGAGTTTACGACTCAATTAATTAAAATATATATAGTACTGTGTTGAGATGACACAAACTAAAGTTGTTCATTTATATTATTCCTATACTAAATCAAAATTTTCTTCTTTTTTGCCTTCGAATTTTATTTCCCGGGATAATATATAATCACTAACCCGAATAAATAATAAATACGCCGCCTCTAGGAACTTACTTTTGTGGGCCTACTACACGTTCAGACTTGAAGAGGCTTATTGACTCTGATAATAAAACTGAAGATGATGGTAAGCAAAGAAGATATGGAGACTTGGTTCGTTGGTGTTGTTTAAGGGAGAGAAAAAGGAAGGATGGAGAAAACAGAGTGATAATCTTTGAATTGAATTTTTAGAATTAGAGATTAAACTAATAAAAAGCAGCCGAGTTGACTGTTTTCATTTTTATTTTTATTTTAGTTTTGGTTTTTCGTTGGTTTTCTTATTCTGTGTATACCGACATGGCGAAGTTTGCGTGTGATGATTTAATTTGGGGTAAGCTTCCGAGCATAACTAAGATTATAACTCATGATTATTTAGTAGTAATAAATTAAGGCTATGTATAAGTGTGATGAAAAATATGTACAGAATATGCGAGGAGCTACGGGTTAGATTACAAGTGGATGAATCGGATGGATTAACATTAACTTGGGTATAGATAGAAAAAAAGAGAAGGTAACAACTGGCGGGGGCACGTGGATTAGGTTCACAATATAGTCTGGTTGTTTTAGGATAAAAAATGGTAGGAATTTTATAGGAATGCTTGGTCCTAGCTACCAGCCATGTTGCCTAATGCCTATCGCATGATTATTAATTTGGAGTTAAATAATTAATTTATAGATATAATAACAACGTAAACCTTATCTCACTCAAGGGGAGTCGGCTACATGGATCACAGGACGCCATTTTGCTATGTCCCTATTCTTTCCTGGAGATAAACATTTCACTAACATATCTTTTTGAATAACTTCATCAAGAGTTCTCTTTGGTCTCCCTCTATTTCTTATATACGTCTCCCTTACCATCTACTCCGCTATTCTTACTAGCACATCTAATTCTCTTCTTTGAACATGTCCATACCACCTTAAACGATAATCTCTCATTTTCTCTGAAATTGATGTTACCCCAACTCTTTCACTAATGTGATCATTACTAATCCTATCTTTTAATATATACTCACTCATTCCTCTCAACATTTTAATCTCTGTCACATCCATCTTATGTCTTGTTGTTCTGTTTAACTGCCCATCATTTACAGTTTACATTAACTGTTTCCTCCTCAATTACCATTTTTATCGATAATAATCTTTCACCACTTCTATAAACTTCAACCACATTCTTCCATACACTACTACAAATTAAGCCTATACCAGCGCAGCTTTACATGCGCTCATATATGCAGAGCAAAAAACGCATGTACAAAGGGACTCTACATGCGCTTTAAGCGCATGTAGATGTCTCCTTCTCTACATGCGCTTAGAGCGCATGTAGAAGGCAACGTCTACATGCGCTTTAAGCGCATGTAGATGTACATGCGCTTAAAGCGCATGTAGAGGTATTATCCTCTACATGCGCTTAAAGCGCATGTAGAGACTCTATTGAAGTGCAACACATTAAAACATGCATAAGTGATCCTCCTCAGAGCTCATAAGGTGTTCCTGCACGTCAACTTAGTGTTTCAAATCTCCATTACAACTTTTTGTTGTTATGATAAGGCTTAAACACCCTCTACATGCGCTTTAAGCGCATGTAGAGGCTGTTTAAGCGCATGTAGAGGCTCTACTGAAGGGCAAAACAAACAAACTTGCATAAGAGATCCTCCTCAGAGCTCATAAGGTGTTCCTGCACGTTAACTTAGTGTTTCTAATTATAAGATCAATTTCTAACTTTTCTCAATTTTTTTCAAATCAACCTCAAAATGTTTATCTATAATAACAAGCAAAAAAAGAAAAGTGAGAATAAAGTTATATAGTTAGGATAGATTAATAATATCATGTATAAATAACTAACTTAACTAACTTCCTTAATCTATCAAATTAGGGAAAGAGATCTTATATTTAGGAACAAATGGAACATTATATTAGAATTGAATGAAGAATGTTAAAAGATTGTGATAAAAGCATTTCCCCAAATTCGGTTTATGCGGAGCTTAGAGCATATGAAAAAGAGGGTTTCTTTGCCAAGGTAAAATTATATATATAACATTGTTGATCTAATAGTTGTTCTATATTAAACTTTCCTTTTACTTTATCTTGGACTTTATAATAATCACATATAACACCATATCTTTTCTCCATATTAACATCACTATTAATTTCACAATCTTTAATTTTTGTATAATTGATTCCAAATACTTTTATTTTCATATACATCCATAACAATTCAATAAATAAAAATTTAAACATTATCAAATTTCTCAAAATCATATGAAATGAAAATTATAATTATCCAATATCATCAAATTAGTCCATAGACCATGGCATTTATAAGAGTTTTGTTTTTGCCATAAGCATTTATAAGAGTTACTTTCACCGAAAAGTAATACAATTTATTAATTATATTGTTAATTCACACAAACACTAGTAAAATTTGTTGATTTATCATGGACAAAACGAATAAAGAATTCTGCATAGTAAATGTTATTGGGCTGAATTGTGCTGCTGACACTGTTTTTATTGTATGCCACTATGCGCCATTGAGCTCATAACTTATAAGGTAATTTAACTTATGCACCCACAAAATATCTGTTTTCAGCAAAAAGAACGTGTAGAGATGATAGGTTATTTGCCCACCCTCCAACTACATGAATGAATGAATATATATATATGCAATCTTAATTCTCTCTTAAAGGACATTATCTTAGTTTCTTCATCCTAATTGAAACTCTAATTTTATATTAATATATGAATATTTTTTTGAAAAATACTGTGCTTAATTTCTAATATATATCTGAACTACAAATTTAATTATTTTTAATGTATAAAATGTAGGTAATTAAATTTAAAATCAATTATGCCCGTTTGTGTAGGAAACGAGGACTCTAAGTGTGAATCAAGTTATAATTATATCATGAATAATTAGCCAGTGAACCAATTGCGGCCTTGGCTGGCAATTATGTTGTTAAATACGAACAGGAATGCATGTTGCAGAAATGCATGAAAGATGAAACACATAAAATTCATCAAAGAATTGACGCAGACAAGTATGAGTCCATATATTTAACCTAATAATAAGCATGACTTTCTTTTTATTTACTGTTTACCACTTGATAATACTATCAGGTAATTCCAGTAAATATTTATTTCCTCAATTATGTTATTTAAAAAATTCAAGTTTCTTCAATTCAATTCATTGGAACACTATATATTATAATATTGCTAATGTTAATATAATGAAAACTGTGGTAAAGTACTTTTACTCTGTGTGATTTGGTGAGTAAAGAGGGAAATATATACAAATTGATAGAAATTTAGGATTTATTATTTATCCCCAATTTTCCAAATAAATCATCTTAATTAAACATTTGAAAAATGGTACTGTATTAATGGTGGTTAAGTGTTTTCATTCTGTGTTATTTGGAGAGGCAAAAGGGAAATATATACAAATTAATTGAAATTTTTTATGTATCCCTAATTTCTCCAAAATATTATACATTTTTACGTGGAATTAATTATAAATTATAAATGGTTAATTTCCTAATAAATTGCCTATTAGGGTACATTTAAAAATTAATCTTTTATTACTTTAACAAGTTAGGAAAAAAGTTTAGTTGATGTTGTTAGGTTGCTAAATGAGATTGAAAATTTTATGTCTGACCTTATATGTTACTTGTGTTTACTAAAACTATAAATAATGTGATGCACCGGGTTACGAAGAGTTTTGAATTTCTAGCTATACTAATTCCTCTAGCTCATAAATTACTTACACAAAGAAAGCTAAAATGATCTTGTATTTTGAATAAATGGAGTATAATTAAGATTGGATATATGTATATATATAGCATAATTTCCCTCTCTGGTTTGTATCACAACAATTGATATGTAAAATAGATGTGAATTGGTGTGCGTGCGCAATATTAAAAGAAAAAAGTCGAAAACCATTCTCAACATACCTATGATTTGCTTCAAATTCTAATCGAAAAATGACTGCAACCACATTGAAAGTAAGAAATAGAACTAAAAAAAACTAAACACAGGAAGCATGGTAGGTTAAACACTCTACTCTACAAATCAAGAGAGACAATGCAATGTCTATACTTCAATCATCACTGTTCACTAGGCAGCTAAAGGAAAACAACCAACATTCATGTTCCAATTCTTAGGATAGTCTTAAATCCTAAACAAAATGCAAGTACCTATACAACACAATCAAGTATTTATACAACAATAATCAAAATCTGAACTACTATAAGAGAACATACATTTTGGGCACAGAGCTCATGTAACAGGCAATTGATGCAACGAATCACGTATCAGTTGGATCTTGTTAATAAATTTGTATAGGATCAGATTCGAGGAGTTTCAATTGAATGGATCCAATATTCCCCCAACGATCAGGCAGAAGATCAACAACACATTTATAAGCAACTTTAATATTCCCTACAATCTCTTCCGTATTCGTCGAAATTCTCCCCACTTTCATCTCATACCTATTACCTTCAATCAAATACAACATTGTAGAAAAACAAGCGCTCTCAATCTGGCCTTTCCAATCCCCATTATTTTTCAAATCCAACCAATCAATAAAAGGAGCCAAGTCCCTAAACGTGTCATTAAATAAAGGAATCATACTCTTGTCCGCAAAGATCATATTAAACTCATAAAACAGGCTTAGCCTGCAAGGGGATAATGAAGATTTTTCAGCCTGAAGATTCGATAACAAGATCTGTGAAATGGGAATGTTCAAAGATTGAATCTTTTCATGTGCCATGTGCATGATTCTGAGTTCTTCATTGTCTATTGTTGTGTCATTGATGATTAGAGCAAGTTTGGGATGTTGAGGAAGAAGAGAATGAGGGATACGAATTCGGGTGATGTTATTAATGAGATGATGATGATTAAAATAGGCAAAGTTTTTGAAGTAGAAAACGAGGTACAAGAAAGGGTCTTGTAGATCTTCCGATGGATAATGCTTATAACCGACATTTTTTCTCCAGTGCAAGAGAGAACTCACGTGTTTTCCAATGTCAGAAGGCTCAGGAGAAGGTGAACGTTTTCGTTTTCCGGACAACATGATGATGGGATTTTCTCCAGCGAGAGGGGTTGAAGGAGGGAGAGAGGTTTAACGGTTTTCAATTACACAAAGGAGCTTGGACAAGATGATTGATAAATCACAAAGTAAACAACTTAATTGCAAATTCTTGGTTTTCATTTAGGGGAATGAGCATTAAATAGGCAAAATTGTGAATCAAATGTGTTTTTGAGTGTGTTAATTGTACAATTCCATATTTGGCCATTTTATTTTTTTACTGAATTGGAATAATGAAATCAGGGACAGAATTGTAAATGATAATTGAAAGAAAGGGCAAAATGGGAATTCTAGTTTGGATATAAAAATAAAAAAAAAATCTTCAGCTGAAGAAAAAGAAAAGAAGGAAAACCAAGCTGAGCAACGAGGAGAAGGGACAAACAGAAAAGAAGCAAAGAGAGAGCGAAGGCGGGAGATGGAAGTTGTTGGGAGTGAGGGCCATTTTGGCTGATATCGGTTACAACTGACTGAGAAAAGAAAAAAGAGAAACTGAAAAAAACAGAAGGAAGTTGGAGATTTTCCCTCCTTTTTTTGATACATAAGAAAGTAATAAAGAAACAAAATTAAAAGCAAAATAAGATAAAACTAAAGATTAACTACGTCCTACAGCATCCTCAGCATCCTGAACTTGTTTCTCTCCTTTTCTCTCTCGTGAAGAAAAACAGAAAACACACACACGAAGATTGGAGTTCTCCATTTCTCTCCAAGGTTGAAGTTAGATTGGAGTTCCATTGTTCTTAAGGGTGGTTTCTCTCCATTAACCTCTTGAGTCTTTGTTTTCTCATTTGATTCTAATTAATTCAATGTACTTTGTAGACCAATAGTGGTGTTCTAAATTTGTGAAAAGGAGACTGTGATATTTGGATTTGTTCAAAGTTTAATTCAAGTAAATCATTGCTCAATTCTTTGTAATTTCTAATTTCATTTACCTATCTAGTTGTTTAGATTGTAGAGTCTCGATGAATGATTTATATATGATCATAGTTGGAGATTGTTTGTGGCTTAAATGAACCTAAATATTAGCAAATCAAATTCTATTAGTTGGATGAACTTCTACTTTGTAGTTGAAATTTATGTGATTAATGTGAAGTTTGATATGTTGAGGAGAACAAAGAAGATCTAGTGGATATTTTAGGGGAGAAGTTCACTTCATACTCATTTGGTTAGATGAGGAATAGTTGAGACTCAAATATGTTTTTGTCTTTAATTTGTAGGAAGAATCAATTAAATTAAATCTTACACAAGTTGATTTCCAAGAGATCGATTTAGGTTATTAACGTCTATACTATATAGTAGTTAATTATAGTTATTTGATAAGCTGACAACAAGGTATATCAACAATAGAGATTTCAAAAAAATAGTCTATTCTCACTACTCTTTAAGTCAATATTCATCCACTTGTAACTAATCACAACCAACTTGTTATATGTGTAGATAGTTTGTAGTCTGTCTAAGTGACTTGACTACCATGGCCAAAACAATTGCCGAATATATATTCCCTCTTTCCATTTTATAAAAACTTAAAATAGGAAAATCACACGTGTCCTTAAAGAAAATAATTAAGCGAGAATATGTATGAAATGAATTTATCTTCTCAGACTTACACTTATTTATGATTGGTTTAGCATGAAATATATTTAGAAATAATGAAGGTCAAAATGGGGGAAATGTCATCAAATATTCTGACATTTTTATACTATACATGCTCGTAAAATAAGAGGCAAAACTATTCAAATTTTGAGATCTTATAATTAGGAATTGGGGAAAAGAGGGAGTGCTCTTTTTTGTTCTTATTATGAGAGTCCGAATTTTAAATGGTTAAAATATAAAAGTTAATCTTGAATTTTTCCATTACCCAATGCACTTTTTAAAAATGGAGGGAGTAATTTGATTGGCACATAGGTACACTTATATATCCTTGAAAATAACATTGATTCTAAGACTTTATTGTGCTCGTTTATGGCCAACCCACGAGGAGGAAGAGGAAAAAGAAGCAGGGGCAGAGCGTAAAGCAATGCAAGAAGAAGAAGGCGACAGGAAAGGAGAAGTATATATGGGAAATAGGTGAGGTCACAGGGATGCCTTCAGTGTGCCCTTGACCACCAGATCCAAACACCAGATTGCCGTCAATTCACCACCTCTATTACTGTTATATCCACAAAACATGTCATCGTCTCCTTCGTCCATGTAGACACCTGTTAGGGAAATAACACATATAAGAGTGACTAGGGCTTGTCTATGTGTATGTGTATGTTGTGTATGTGGAAGGAGAATTTAAGCACGAGTTTATGACTCAATTAAAATAGCACTGTGTTGAGTTGACACAAACATGCAAACATGAACTTCCTCTCACTCAAATTGTTCATTTTATATTATTCCTATAGTAAATCAAAATATTCTTCCTTTTTCCTTCTGACTTTTCCTTCCCTGGCCGGAAAATAGATAATCACTAACCCGAATAAATAATGAATATGCCGCCTCTAGGGACTTTTGTGGGATTATATTTGCCCACCCTCCAACTATATGAATGAATGAATATATGAAATATTAATTCTCTCTTAAAGGACATTATGCTAGTTTCTTCTTCCTGTTGAAACGCTAATTTTATATTAATATCTGAATATTTTGTGAAAAATATTGTGCTGAATTTCTAATATATATCTGAACTACAAATTTAATTATTTTAATGTATATATAAAATGTAGGTAATTAAATTTCAAATCAATTATGCCCGTTTGTGTAGGAGACTATGACCCTAGGAATGAATCAAGTTATAATTATATCATGAATAATTAACCAGTGAACCAATTGTGGCCTTGGCTGGCAATTATGTTGTTAAATACGAACTGGAATGCATGTTGCACAAATGCATGAAAGATGAAACACATATAATAAAGGTTTTAATGGGAGGGTTAAAAATGTATTTTTCACTTTGAAAATAATATCAGAAAGGTTCCACATAACTACAAATTAACATTCAGGACCGATTTTATCATTTTTGCACTAGGTCACAAAGTTAGATATTATTTATGCACCGCAAAATAGTCATTTATTAGTTTTGCCCAAACTGAAATAGTTAATTATCAGATCAACGCTTTTACCCTATAAGAATTGATGCAGACAAGTATGAGTCCATATATTTAACCTAATGTGCATCACTTTCTTTTGATTTAACTGCTTACCACATGGTAATACTATCAGGTAATTCCAGTAAATATTTATTTCCTCAATAATATTATTTTAAAAATGCAAGTTTCTTCAATTCAATCCATTGGAATACTATATCATAACATGGCTATTGTTAATAAAATGAAAGCTGTGGTAAAGTGTTTTTACTGTGTTATTTGGTGAGTTTAAAGGGAAATATACACAAATTAATAGAAATTTAGGATTTATGATTTGTCCCTAATTTTCCAAAAATTAAATAATCTCAATTAGATATTTGAAAAATGGTACTGTATTGATGGTGGTACAGTAGTGTTTTCATTATGTGTTATTTGGAGAGTCAAAGGGAAACATATACAAATTAGTTGATTTATTATGTATCCCCATTTTCTCCAAATTATTATACAGTCTTTTTACACTACAAAAATTTTGATGTTTACCGGCGCAAACATTCTGCCGTTTGTCTCATAAACGCCAGAAACAACATATGTGCCCTCGTTTAATAAGCAAATGTCACAATGTGGTAAGGAAAAACGCGGGTTAGTTGATGATATTTACCGGCGTTTGTCTCAAATTACGTGGAACTATAAATAATGATATCCTAATAAATTGCCTATTGCCTAATACAATGAAAAAAATTAATATCTTATTAATTTAACAACTTAAAAAAAGGTTAGTTGATGTTTTTAAGTTGCTAAATGAGATTGAAAATATTATGCCTGACCTTATATGTTATTTGTGTTTACTAAGACTATAAATAATGTAATGCACCAGGTTTATGAAGAACTCTGAATTTCTAGCTATATACTAATTCCTCTAACTCATAAATAACTTACACAAAAAAAGCTAAAATGATCTTATATTTTGAATAAATGGAGTTTAACATTGGATAAATATAGAATAATTTCTCTCTTTAGATTGTATCACAATTGATATGTAAAATAGACGTGGATTGGTGTAAGCACGCAATATTGAAAGAGAAAAGTCGAAAACCATCCTCAAGATACCTATGATTTGCTTCAAGTTCTAATCCAAAAATGACTGCAAACACATTGAAAGTAAGAGATAGAACTAACAAAACTAAACAAAGGAAGCATTGTAGGTAAAACACTCTACTCTACAAACCAATAGAGACAATGCAATGTCTAAACTCCACTCTTCACTGTTCACTAGGCAGCTAAAGGGAAACAACCAACATTCATGTTCCAATTCTTAGGATAGTCTTAAATCCTAAACAAAATGCAAGTACCTATACAACACAATCAAATATTTATACAACAATAATCAAAATCTGAACTACTATAAGAGAACATACATTTTAGGCACATAGCTCGTGTAACAGGTAATCAATGCAATCACGTATCCGTTGGATCTTGTTAATAAATTTGTATTGGATTAGATTCGAGGAGCTTCAATTGAATGGATCCAATATTCCCCCAACGATCAGGCAGAAGATCAGCAACAGATTTATAAGCAACAACAATATTCCCAACAATCTCTTCTGTATTTATCGAAATTCTCCCCACTTTCATCTCATACCTATTACCTTCAACCAAACACAACAATGTAGAACAATAAGCATTCTCAATCTGGCCTTTCCAATCCCCATTATTTTTCAAATCCAACCAATCAACATGAGGAACCTTCTCCCTAAACATGTCATTCAATAAAGTAGTCATACTCCGGTCCGCAAAGATCATATCAAACCCATCAAATAGGCTTCGCCTGAAAGGGGATAATGAAGAGTTTTCAGCCTGAAGATTCGAGAACAAGATATGTGAAATGGGAAAGTTCAAAGATTGGATCTTTTCATGTGCCACGTGCATGATGTTGAGTTCTTCGTTTTCTATTGTTGTGTCATTGATGATTAGAGCAAGTTTGGGATGTTGAGGAAGAAGAGAATGAGGGAGACAAATTGGAGCGGGGTTATTAATGATATGATGATTGTGAGAGGCAAAGTGTTTGAAGTAGAAAACGAGGTACAAGAAAGGGTCTTGTAGATTTTCCGATGGATAATTCTTATAACCGACATTTTTTCTCCAGTGCAAGAGAGAACTCACGTGCTTTTGGATGTCGGAGGGTGCAGGAGAAGGTGAACGTTTCCGTTTTCCCGGCAACATGATTATGGGATTTTCTTGGGTGAGAGGGGTTGAAGGAGGGAGAGAGGTTTAACGATTTTCAGTTACACAATGGAGCTTGGACAAGAGGATTGATAAATCACAAATTAAACTACTTAATTGCACATTCTTGGTTTTCAATTAGTGGAATGAGCATTAAATGGGCGAAATTGTGAATCAAATGTGTTTTGAGTGTGTTAATTGTACAATTCCAGATTTGTCCATTTTATTTTTTTTACTGAATTGGAATAATGAAATCAAGGACAGAATTGTAAAACATAATTAAAAGAAACTAAAGGGCAAAATTGGAATTTTAGTTTGGATATAAAAATAAAAAAAAATCTTCAGTTGAAGAAAAAGAAAAGAAAATAAGTTATAGATGTAGTTGGTTAGTTAGTATTTTAGTTATTTTGTTTTGTTTCTTTTTTATCAAAAAAAAAAGGAAGGAAAATGAAGCTAAAAAACAAGGAGAAAGGAAAAACATAAAAGAAGCAAAGAGAGAGCAAAGGCGGGAGATGGAAGTTGTTCAAAGTGAGGGCCATTTCGGTTGAAATTGATTACAACTTATTGAGAAAAGAAAAAGGAGAAATTGAAAAAACAGAAGGAAGTTGGAGATTTTCCCTCCTTTTTTTTGATACATATGGAAGTAATAAAGAAACAAAATTAAAAGCAAAATAAAACAAAACTAAAGTTTATCTACGTCCAACATGAGTCTGAGCTTGTTTCTCTCCTGATTAATGTGAAGTTTGATTTGTTGAAACTCTACTATTTGTTGAGGAGAACAAAGAAGATCTAGTAAATATTTAGGGGAGAAATTCACTTCATACTCATTTTCATAACTCATTTCATTAGATGAGGAATAGTTGAGACTCAAATATGTTTTTGCCTTTAATTCATAGGAAGAATCAATTAAATCAAATTTTACTCAAGTCAATTTCCAAGAGATCAACCTATGTTGAGTACTATACTATAGTAGTTAATTATAGTTATTGTGATAACCTGACGACAAGATATATCAATAATAGAGATTTCAAAAAATAGTCTATTCTCACTACTCACTAAGTCAATATTACTCCACTTGTAACTAATAACAACCAACTTGTTATATGTGTAGATAGTTCATAGTCTGTCTAAGTGACTTGACTACCATGGCCAAAACAATTGCTGAATATATATTCCCTCCTTCCATATATATTATAAAAACTTAAAATAGGAAAATCACACATATGTCCTTAAAGAAAATAATGAAGCGAGAATATGTATGAAATGAATTTATCTTCTCAGACTTACACTTATGGCTTGTTTGGTTGTATGAAGAAAAGGAAAGTGGGATGAAAATAATTGAAAAATTAAGGGGTAATTTGGTCATTTACATATATCCCAGGACCCACAAGTTTTCTCTCTCTATCTCACACTTATCCTGGGGCCCACAAACTTTACTCTCTCATCATTACCCCTACTTTCCATCTCTTACCCTTTCCATTTCTAATTCTTAACTTTCTTTCACACAACCAAACGGGCTTTTATTTATTTATGATTGGTGTAGCAAGAGTACTATACAGACTTTTAAAATAAGAGGCAAGACTATTGAAATTTTGAGATATTATAATTAGGAATGGGGGAGAGGATGGAGTGCTCTCTTTGGTTCTTATTATGATAGTCCGAATTTTAAATGGTTATCAGTATCTTGATTTAAAATATAAAAGTTCATTGATCGATTTTTCCATTACAAAATGCACTTTTTAAAAATGGAGGGAGTATTCTGATTGAGACCTAGCTGCAATTATCCTTGAAAATAACATTGATCTAGGACTTTGTTGTTGTTGATCACGTGCTCATTTATGTCCAACCCACGAGGAGGAAGAGGTAGAAGAAGCAGGGGCAGAGCGTAAAGCAGTGCAACACTACCACAGATTACCCCTTTTACATGCGCTTATTTTGGGCTCTACATGCGCTTTATAAGCACATGAAGAGGGGGGCGCTGGTAAAGGCTCTACATGCGCTTTTAAAAAGCGCATGTAGAGAGGTACCTCTACATGCGCTTTAAGCGCATGTAGATAGAGGTATATACCTCTCTACATGCGCTTAAAGCGCATGTAGAGGTATACACTATACATGCGCTTTAAGCGCATGTAGAGAGGTATATACCTCTACATGCGCTTTAAGCGCATGTATAGTGTATACCTCTACATGCGCTTTAAACGCATGTACAGCTATATTTTTTTTAATATAATATTCATTTTACATCTGCCACTGTATTACTTCGTGACATTACTTCAACAAGCAATATTCTTCATACTATGTAGGCCTTCAAAATCAGTAAGGACATGTTAGCCAAATAAAAGAATTCACATGCTTTTCATGTTTCCTTCTTGATTTTCTTTAAACAAGACACAAAGCACTACCACACAGCAGTAATAAGTACATGAGTTATCAATTTCATTTGTTAATGCCACATGCAAACACACATTTCATTCTAACTACACATTTACCATAACAAATAATTCAGCCATACTTCAAAGTCCAATTAATCACAATTAGAGAAATACCAAGGAATTGCAAAACCATTCCTTGAATTTCGCACACATGTACACTATTTAAAGAATATAAATTCATTGGCAACCCATATCCCACCAACCATGCCAAGAGAAAACAAAGCTAAAGAGAACAAATAAAATTATTAAACATAGCCAAAGGATACTTGAAGCAATTAATCATAAGCCGATACTAACTATCACATAAGAATAGGTTAGACTCCAACATCAACTTCAAAAGATACAACTTTATTCACTACCATGTTATAAATTAACACACACTTCACCAGCATATCACTCTCATTTATCCATTTGTTTGTTATACTTCATTTGGCCAAAATAGAATCATCCTATTATAAAATAAGAGACTGATACAACTCAAAGAAACTATAATTTTCAAATCAAGCTTAACAAGTGTATCTCAATAAATCTTCTTTGTTTTATTTCTACATGATATTAAATATTACACTTAGCAATGATCAAAAGACGTAAACTACACATTACTTTTATTCCAAACTTACTTTGAAGATATGCAAGGATATAAAATTTCTTTGAAAGGCAAGAGAAATCACTATCACAAAATCTTCAACTAATAAACTTCAAACAAACTGTACAAACACAAAGCAATTAAGCAACACTTTAAAAGAACATTATTACTAAACTCTAACCAACATTATTACTATTATTATAAAAGGGACGGAAGATAGTAGCTATACAAATAGTGCTCCTACAAAGTCCTTAAATGGCCTTACTAGTTAAGTTTTGACTCCTCTAACCAAAACATGGCCTAACGAGGTCTTATTTGTTTTTTTCTCTTTTTCTTCAATTATTGTCAAATGTAAGATATTTTACCAAACAAAAAGATTATGGCGATAAAAGAGACAAACCACTGGTCTAATCTTCTTGATGAGGCTGTATGTGAGCAGAGTAGGAAACTTCACGAGCATGTTTCCAATTGAATTAAAACATTGTATCTTATTCATTCTTGGAAACAAACTTTTACCGTCATGCTCCAAGCTCTAAGCTTTAAGATATGAATTAAAGGCGTAGGAAGAAGTGTGGATGCCCAAACTCCTTGTTAAGACTTTTGCTGACAGCCATATAAGCTTTTTCACCACCAATCACCATATAGCTTCTTAAAGTCTGCTCTAACACATTCTAGAAATAGAACAGCTATAATACACTTCAGCAAGTTATGCCACATGAACAATTCAGCACACCACAAGAAATACATTTTTCATATTTGCATTACATGCCACTATAGCACATCAAATTAAATTAAATAAGAAGAGGCAAGTACCCACTTAGCTTTCTTATCTTTGTGAATGGTACTTCTTGGGGAGAAACAGAGCAGCATACAGGGTCAATCTCCCTTGTTCTTCCTAGAACACACAGCAAAACTTTATTTAACATCATTAATCATGATACACTAAAAAGGAAAAGGAATGGTCTTGAATACAACTCCCTCGTTTCTAGAATAATGGCAATATCCATAATATAGGATAGAAATGGTTCACCTAGACCTTTACTTACAGTAAAGGCTGACTCTCATATTATATGGATATAATTACATGCAGTATCCAGGTATGTAAATCAATTCCTGCATAAAGAACTATCAATTGAACAGTGTGACCAGCCAAAATATATCCGTTCAAGAGAGAAAGCAGTCAAAATATAAGCATAAGTAAACAAACTAACAAAAGGTTAATGTGATGGTGTCCAGAACTAATGGCAAATGTATAATAGTTGGGCATGCAATATAACTAAATGAAATAGTTGAAGTAAATTGGGCCAAGGTTGATCAATATTTTAAGGATGAAACACTTCTAATCAGCCAAGTAATATTTGCTCTTGATTATCTTTTACACCATGAAGCATGAACTATAATTGTATATAGTTCAACAAGCAGTATCTTTAACAAACAGCAAGGGAACATGTAAATATAAAATATCATTCTTTTCATAATTTTTATCAATATTGACCATTTGTAAATAAACTAGAATCATATAAGCTGCAGAAACAGTGATGTATACCATGAATTTCCATAAAAAAACATTGAGCACAACAGAAACACGTAGGCATTTACTATGCAGCACACAACAAAGAAACCATAAAGTTTAATTTTGCATAATTATTTCTCTTGGTGATATAAGACCATACTTTATAAATGCTGTGAGAGCATAAGTTGCTGCAGACCAGCACTACAAAAGGCAACGAGTGAGAGCAAAGGTCCATGAAAGTTGTTTCATTGACATCCATTTTTGTGATCAATATCCTCTAAGACTTTCCACCAAAGCATGTTGCTTCTTACAAATTCTTGCTGTAAGTGGGAAAGAAGGAACGAAACAAGAACTTTAAACCAAAAACTTCTAATACCTTCTAAGGATGACAAGTGGGAAAGCTGGAAAGAAGTCAAGAACTAAAAAGAAATAAAACAATTTTGTTGTAAGATGCCCCGAAAACAAGAACTTAATTATTGAAACGAATTAGGAAGGCTTGAGGCAGTATTTTTTGATCACTGTAACTAGCAAAATGAACAAATTTCAGAACTTTAAGATCAAAAGTCCTATTCCCATATAACAGATCTGAAAACAATTCCTCCCATCGCTAACCAAAATGGAGGCATAAACCTTTGGGCGAGCAAGGTGATTTAGAGACGTTGATTTGATAGATGGCGCAATCTATATAGTAATTTCAGGTGAATAATTAACGGAACAGTAAAAAAATGAAAGGAAACCAGAATGAACAAAGCAATCTCACCAGTTTTGCGAGAAGAAAAAACCCTAGGGATTGGTGATAGCAGCCCCAATGATTCTGGGGTAGAAGTGCCGCCGCGTTGCCGCTTCAGCTCGCCGTCGCCGCCGCCGAGTTCAGAGAAGAAAGAAGTTAGGGTTTGTGGGAGGGGGGTGGCCGACATTTTTTCTTATGGGAGGGGGTGATGTTTGCTTAGTGTGTGTATATGTATGTGTGGTATGGTGTATATGTATGTGTGGTATGGTGATGGGGAAAATTCTAATTAATTACCCCATTCATTCACTCTTAATTATATTTCTAACCCAAAAGTTTGTATATATTCCTATATTCTTCCTTTCCATCATAATATTATTTAGATTTAAAAATGTTTTTCATGTAACTCTCTATCCCTAATCAATTCTTTTAATTATATTTTTCTTTAAATTCCAAAAATAACTATATTTATAAATTCCATTTTAAACCCACCCTTTATATGCGCTTAAAGCGCATGTAAAGGGTGTTTCTACCTCTACATGCGCTTAAAGCGCATGTAAAGGGTGTTTCACCAATTTCATAGCACCCAAAAGTGGTAATGGAGCCTTGAAACACTAAGTCCACAAGCAGGAACACCTTATGAGGTCTGAAAACGACCTCTTATGCATGACTCCATGTTTTGCACTTCAGTAGTGCCTTTACATGCGCTTAAAGCGCATGTAAAGTGTGTTTGTGCCTTTACATGCGCTTTAGCGCATGTAAAGGGTGTTTCACCACCCAAAAGTGGTAATGGAGCCTTGAAACACTAAGTCTACAAGCAGGAACACCTTATGAGGTCTGAGGAGGACCTCTTATGCATGACTCCATGTTTTGCACTTCAGTAGTGCCTTTACATGCGCTTAAAGCGCATGGAAAGGGTGTTTGTGCCTTTACATGCGCTTAAAGCGCATGTAGAGATAAGGCCTCTACATGCGCTTTAAGCGCATGTATAGATTCTTACCTGTACATGCGCTTAAAGCGCATGTAAAGGACCCTCTATACATGCGTTTCTTCTAAGAAGGTCTTTTCATAACTTGATTATATTACTATTAGGTTCTTTGTAACTTGCTTATAATTAAGAGTCATAGGGACTTTATGGTAAATAAATTTCTTTCTTTGAGACTATAATGTAATTCCCCCTTTTTATTTCATCTCATATATCATGTCACATACATTTAGGGTGCTCAGTGCCCATATAACAAAACTTTCGCATTATGTTTGCCCCCATAAAAACTTTAGGGTGGTTAGTGCCCCTATATTAAAAATTTTTGGTTAAATATGTCTCTTTACCCAAGATCTAATAACCTAATGTAATTAGATTAAAGTTGCTTGTTAACTTAGTTAAATCTAATGATATCAATAAAACAACCTAACAATTTACTTTAATTCTCATTATCTCTCTTATTTGTTTAATATTAAAAATAGAAATACAAATAATTTAAAAAAAAAATTGAGAGAAATTTAAAAGAAAAACATCAGAGTGAATTAATTGTAGAGTTTGGAATGATGTCTTTAAAGCTGAATTCATCTAATTCTAATCCTTTTTCAGAAGTGGCGGTGCACCGTGTTGTTGTCATTTTGTCCAAAAACTTACTCGCTTAATCTAAATATTTAAGACTAATTTAAATTTTTAAGAGAGATTACATTTTTATAATGTTAAGTTCTAAAATTAATCATTTTAAAATGTTTACTTATTGTCTTTTTCCTAAAAATCAAACAAGATTTATATTATAATATAATGGTTTAATTTATTTCCATTAGTTCCACAAAAAATCAAACAAGATTTATATTTAGGACTAAGGAGAATACTACTTTGAAATTTTCATTATGCAATGGTTATCCTAAGAGAAATTGACTAGCTAGTACATAAAAAGTTAAAACCAATGCTTCAACTGTTTTCGTTATTTTATACTCTTACGTTGGTAAAAACGATTATGAGTTAATTAACTCTTTAGAGTGCTAAATGATATTAAAAATCTTTTTTTTTGATAAAAAATGATATTAAAAATCTATGAATATAAAATATTATATATTTAATATACACTAATATAAAAAAATTAAACTATATGCACATTCATACTTATATTAAATATTCAATAAAATAACTTTCATACATGACCAAAATTCTTTTCTCTTTTCTTTACTAATAGAAACGTAACAGTAGTTCTAATAAAAAAAAAGAAACATAATAGTAGTATGATACAATACTGTTTAGGTCCAAAATAGAAGACTCATTTGATTTTTTGTGGACAGTTAAAGAAGTTATGAATGAAGCAAATTAGACAACTAATTATAATATATGTCATTTTTAATAATATCATAGATTGGTTTATAAGTAGAATAAATTAGTTTTGAAAAATAAATTATATTATAGATCATTAAATTGACTAATTTTGCATCCTTAATTTCACTAAAAAGTTAAAGTGGTCTAAATATCAAGACCAAAAAAGTAATGAACAAAATAGTTATGATTAAGAGGATTATTTAAATTTCTTAAATTCCTTATTTTTGAAGTTTAGATTCCTCAATTGTCCTTTTGGGTATTGGAAGGAATTGTTTTGTCATTTTCCCTATTATAAAACCACTCTAACCACCTGAAAAAAAATTCTCACTCTCATTTTCTTACTTGTTTGTTATTTCCTCTAGCAGTAAAAATAGAACCTATTTGAATATTGATTGAATCATGGATGTCAGGTAGTATATTGTGTAAAAATAGAACCTATCTTATTATTTTAACAAGTTAAGAAAAAAAGGTTAGTTGATGTTTTTAGGGTGCTAATGAGATTGAAAATTTTGTCTAACCTTATATGTCTACTTGTGATTACTAAGACTATAAATAATGTTATGCACTAGTTTCATGCAACAATTCTGAATTCCTAGATACATACTGATTCCTCTAGCTCATAAATAATTTATGCAAAGATAGTTAAAATGATCATATATTTAGAATAAATGGAGTATAAAATTGGATATATAGTGTAATTTTTCTCTATGGCTTGCTTCACAATTGATACGTAAAAAAGATGTGAAAATGTGTGTACACAATATTTAATAAAATTGTTAAAAAACCATTCTCAGATACTTATGATTTGCTTGAATTTCTAATCCAAAAATGACTTGTAAGAGATTGAAAGTGAGAAAAAGAACTAAAGAACTAAATACAAGAAGCATGGTAGATAATAGACTCTACTGAGTACAAACGAATAGAGACAATGCAATATCTTTATTATATACTTCATGTACTCAGCTGAACTAAAACAGAATATACAACAAAAGGCTATTTTTGGTGTTCACCGGCCTCCGTGAGCAGCTAAAGGGAGGCAACCAACATTCATATTCCAATTTTAAGGATACTCTTAAATCCTAAACAAAATTCAAGTACCTATATACAACAACAATCAAGTACCTATACAACGATAATCAGAATCTGAACTACTAAAATAGAACATACATTTTGAGCACAAAGCTCATGTAACATGCAATTATCGCAACTACTTATTAGTTGGATCTTGTTAATAAATGGCTATTGGGTGAGACTCGAATAGCTTCAATTGAATGGACCCAATATTCTCCCAACGATCAGGCAGAAAATCAACAATGTCTTCATAAACAGCAGCAATATTCTCAACAATCTCTTGCATATTCATCAAAATTCTCCCCACTTTCATCTCATACGTATTAGTATTACCTTTACTCAAACACAACATTGTAGAAAGACAAGCGCTCTCAATCTGGCCTTTCCAATCATCATTATTTTTCAAATCCAACCAAAAATAAGGAACCTTAATGTCCCCAAACATGTCATCAGTCAATAATGAAATCATACCCTGGTCCGCAAAGATCATATCAAACTCATCAAAGAAACTCTGCCTCAAAGAAGATGAAGAGTGATCACCCTGAAGCTCCGAGAATAAGATCTGTGAAACTGGAATGTTCAAAGATTGGATCTTTTCATGTGCCTCATGCTTGATGTTGAGTTCTTCGTCGTCTGTTGTTGTGTCATTGATGATTAGACCAAGTTTGGGAGATTGAGGAAGAATGGAGTTAGGGAGACGAATTGGGCCGGGGTTATTAATGAGATGATTATTATAATAGGGAATGTTTTTGAAGTAGAAAATGAGGTACAAGAAAGGGTTTTGTAGATCAACCGATGGATACATTTGATAACCAATGGTGTTTCTCCATTGTAGGAGAGAATTCACGGCTCTTTCAATGTCCCTCCGTGGAGGAGAAGGTGAACGTTTCCGTTTTCCGGGAGACATGATGATGGGATTTTCTCTGGTGAGAGGGTTTGTATGAGGGAGAGAGGTTTAACGGTTTTCAGTTACTCAAAGAAACTTGGACAAGATGATTGATAAATCACAGTTCTCAAATTAACTACTTAACCGCACATTCTTGGTTTTCAATTAGTGGAATTTGATTTATCTGGAATGAGCATTAAGTAGGTGAAATTGTGTATTAATTGTATAATTCCATATTTGTCCATTTTATTTGTTTCTCTTCATATTTCTATAGGGGCAGAATCGAAATATTGAAGCCAGAGACAGAATTGTAATTGAATATTATAAGAAAGGGCAAATTGGGAATTTTAGTTTGGAAGTAAAAAATTTTAAAAAAAAAAGAAGCTTCAGCTCAAGAAAAAGAAAAGAACGAAAATGAAGCTACGAAACGGAAAGGGAAAAACAGAAAATAAGTGAAGAGAGAAGGCGGGAGATGGAAGTGGTTGGGAGTGAGGGTCATTTTGGTTGAAATCGGTTACAACTGAAAAAACAGAAAAACAAAAAACACATACACAACTCTCTTTCTCTTTCTCTCTCTCCAAAACTTGAAATGTGATTGTTTGGTCAAAACTCGTCTATGATGTAAATATTTTCATTATTTTTTTACCAACAAATATTCTCATTAGTAAAGGTAATATATTTTTATCCTCCTATGATGCATCATGCCAAGAGGTATTTTTCGTAATATTGTTCTATAGTTAATTATATATGTTTATAGTGTAAACATATGTATGGTAAAAAAATGGTGTAAACATATGCATATAAATGACAAACTCGACCGATTTTGATCGTTACCTAGGTAAATTGGTGTGTGGATCATGGGAGTGAATTCAAATATTATGTGCAGCACCTTAGTTATTGTCAATACTGTCTAAAACAAATTAACAAACTACTATAATTTCATTTACTTTTCCATCAAAAATTAAATAAAAATTGATGACAATAAGATTAAATTTCCATTTAATTTCAAAATTTAAATACTTAATTTCATTTTCAATCTAAACATTGAATATACTTTATTGTTAGTGTGATATGCTCAATCTTGACATATCTAAACATAACTATTACTCCTTCCAATTATAGGAGTAAATGTTCACCATATGTAAGCGTTCTAAAAAGATATATTTAGGTAAGTAAGGGGGTTTGAGACATTTATTAGAAGTGGTGCACCGTGCTCTAGTCATTTTATTTGTACAAACAATCACTCCCGCGTCTAAATATTTGAGACTCATTTAATTTTTTAAGATAAATTAAAGATACAAAATTAATCACTTTAAAATGTTTGTATTATTTTTCTCCTTGAAAACTAATTTATTTTACAACACATGAAGATCTTGATCTTTCTTTAAATGTTGCTATAAAATCAAAATTATTACCTAATTTATTTTTGAATATCACCAATCAAATATATCATATTAACCATCAAAGTTCCAGTTTCTATGGTCAAATATCAAAAACTTTTTTAAATCTTCAAAAACTGAAGCATTTTTATTTGAGTTATATTAGCAGATACCTATGATTTGCTTCAATTCCTAATCCAAAAATGACTACTAACACATTGCAAGTAAGAGACAGAACTAAACACATGAAGCATGGTAGGTAATACACTCTACTCTACAAACGAATAGAGACAATGATATTTACACTTCATGTACACATCTGAACTAAAACAGAATATACAGCTAACTGTTGCTTTTGGTGTTCACTGTTCACCAGGCACTGTGCGCAGCTAAAGGGACGCAACCAACATTCATGTTCCAATTTTTGGGATGTTCTTAAATCCTAAACAAAATGCAAGTACATATATACAACAACAATCACAAGTACCTATAAGCTAACAAGCAGAATCTGAACTACTATAACAGAACATATACATTTGGAACACAGACCTCATGTAACATGCAATTAATGCAACCACCTATGAGTTGGATCTTGTTAATAAAGTTGCATTAGATGAGAGTTTGAGAGTTTCAAATGAATGGAATGAATATTCCCCCAACGATGAGGCAGAAAATCAGCAACACCTTTATAAACAGCAGCAACATTCTCAAAAATTTCTTGCATATTCATTGAACTTCTCCCCACTTTCATGTCATAACTACAATCTGAATACATCAAACGCAGCCATGTAGAACAACAAGCGTTCTCAAACTGGCCTTTCCAATCCCCATTATTCAACAAATCCAACCAAACAGGAAAATTATCCCTGTGCCTAAACATGTCATCCAATAAAGGAATCAAACCCCGGTCAGCAAACAATATATCAAACTCATCAAACAAGGTTGGCTTGAAGTTCAAAGTGGTTGAAACGTGATCAGCCTTAAGCTTGGAGAACAAGACATGTGTAACGGGAATGTTCAAAGATTGGATCTTTCCATGTGCCACGTGCATGATGCTGAGTTCTTCGTCGTCTGTTATTGTGTCATTGATGATTAGACCAAGTTTGGGAGGTTGAGAAAGAAGGGAATGGGGGAGACGAATTGGGCAAGGCTTATCAATGAGATAGGGTTTATTATACAAGTCTTTGAAGTTGAAAGCGAGGTACAAGAAAGGGTCTTGTATAATATGCCTTGGAAGATGGTCACTCAAATTTTCATAAGCAGTCAATTCTTTTATGATTTGCGGTGGAAGAAGAGCACTCATATTTTCAAAACCACTGATTTTTCTCGTTTGCAAGAGAGAATTGACGGCTGTTTCAATGGCGTCTGGCCTAGGAGAAGGTGAAGGTTCCCGTTTTGGCGGAGACGTGGTGGTGGGATTTTCTCCGGGAGGGTTTGAAGGAGGTAACGAGGTTTCTCCCGTCTGCATGAGAGAATCTTCCTCCGTTCTTTCATTGTCGGAGGGCGTAGGAGAAGGTGAACGTTTCCGTTTTCTCCTAGTCATGATGATGGATGATGATGATGATGATGATGATGATGACGATGATGATGGGATTTTCTCCAAGCCTCGAAGGAGAGGTTTAATGGTTTCAGTTATACAAAGAAAGAATCTTGGACAAGACGATTAAGATTTCAGAAACTAAATCTAATATTACTCTCACTAGTCATTAGTCAATTTTCCCCACTTTTTACAAATCACCACTTATATGTGTGTAAATTTAAAAGAAGTGTTTGAAAACTCGGTTCGGACCGGGCGGTTAGGCCGGTGGATGGCCGAACAGGCACACTATTCGGTCCAATTGGGCAATCAACTCAGGGCTGTATATATTGACAACAGGCTGTATATATTTATTATTTATAAAATTTAGTTTAAAGATCATAAAAAGGTTTTGGAAGGGTAATTTCAAAATGTTGAAAAAGAGTTTTTGTGGAGTGCGAAAAAAATTTAATAGAAATTCATAATTAAGTTTTCAATATTTTTTAAACATTGTAAAAATTGAATATATTTTTAAACATTAAAAATTTTATATGCTTGTAAACTCTCATTTGATCTTTTGTACCACAAAATATTTTCAATTCACATGCTACCATTCCATGCAAGTGTATTTCAAGAGAGATGAATATGTGTGTAATGATGAATTTATCTTCTCACACTTACACTTATTTATTTATGATTGGTGTAGCATGAAATATATTAAGAAATAATGAGGGCCCGGTCAAAATGAGGGAAAATGTCATCAAATATTCTGACATCTTTATAATAATATACAGACTCTTAAATTAATAGACAAAACTATTTAAAGTTTGGCATATTATAATTAGAAATAGAGGGAGTACTCTCTTTGGTTTTTATTATCAGAGTCCAAATTCTAAATGATTACCTTGGTATAAAATATAAGAGTTTATCTTAAATTATGTTCCATTATGAAATAGACTTTTTCTATTTTACTCCTATTTAATTTGAAATATTACATTAAATAAATCTTGGGTATATTGAAGGAGGGGTAGAAAGAATATCTTAAATGAAAGGATAACAGTATATAAATAAGGGAAATAAAGTAAAGAGTTCTATAAGACATGATTTTAACTCACTTTTAACCATTTCTTAAGAATTGCAATTAAGAGGTAAAAAAGAGCGGAGATGGAGTGTATAAATCTTTTCCAACTCACAAAATTAGGAAAAAGTTAGATAAGAGTAGACAATTTATTAGAGGACAACTTCATGCGCTTCAAAACTGGGCCTTCATACTCCACGGTCCAGGCCTCCCGTCAAATATTAAACTCAGTCCATATATAACTGTAGCAGTAAATAGGCAGTGTTAGAGAATACACTTGAAGCATGTTTGAATATGTTATCAGAAACAATCACTCATCCGCTTATCAAGAGAGGATTGCACCAAGATCAATTGTTCACTTTAAAATGCATCAGAATTTCATTTTCATGGATCATCAAAAATCATTTTCAAGTAGGCAAAACTCAGCGCTACAACCTATATGGTTTATCAGGAAGGTAACATATTTTCAAGAAGCTTCTTCTTGTTGTTCTTCTTTTTTTTTTTTTGGATGGTATTTTCAAGAAGAAGCTTCTTGATGGCATCAAACGACATAGTACTCAGTAGAGACTTACTAACTCGAAAGGAAAATTTCAATGCATTTAATGTATCTTACTGTAATGTGATTTCTGATACCTGTTTAGCGGCTTTAAATTCATGCCCTGAACTAGAGACTATTGTGTAAGTATTTTCATAGTAATATTTTGTCGAGTTATACAAAAAAGGATTATAGGAAGAATATGATAAGAAAAGATTATGAAACAATCCAAATCTATTCAAGAGTTTGTTGAATTTTTATTAAATATTAAAAAGATGATCAATTTGAATTCGATCAAAAGAAATTTTATAACCATGCCTGTAATCACAATTTAGGCCTATATAATTAAAAAAAGACTTCTGAAGTCTTATAGAATTAAATTAAAAATATATTTTAATGCAAAAAGTTTAAAATATTCCAAATATAAACAAAAGATATGCTCTATAATTTACCGGTAGGCAGTAGCAGTTAGCTGCTTAGACCTTGCTAATTAACAAGGTGTTCAAATTTTGACAAGTAGCTATATTTACGGTGGTCATTTACTCGAAAGTCAATATTGACAAGTCAATCTAGAAAGGATGATGTCACAGTTTAAATGGAATTTTAACTTCTTTTGAAAAATTAAAAAGTTGGGGTATTGCAATATTGAATAAATCAGGACTCATAGAAGTTTTACTTGTTATGATTTGAACAAGGGGAAATCCAAAATATATAGATGAAGGTTACAGTTGAATTTTAAAATCATTTTAACTAGTTAAGTATCAAGATTAACTAATAGAGTATCGACATGTAGTCATGTACTACTCAAAATCGTTTATTTGGGATTTCCATAACTTATGGGCACATACGTATAAATAACACAAAAACCTCTTGCTTTTTCTTTATCCATATTTAGAAATTTTACATGAAAACATATGTTTATATCAACTCGATGAGCTTGCAAAATAATTTAACAATTATATGGTTTTAATGCTATTATCTTTCTTATAGGGTCATCGATCTCATTCTCCCTATTGCTTTTGCTTCATCGATATTTAGAACTTTTACATAAAAATATATTTTTTTCTGATTAAAAAATCTCATTATCCCCTTAAGCCCACTAATCATTACAATGTAAATCTCATTAATATCCTAGTTAAATAGATAAATAAAAAAGCATATATCATCCCCACTCCCACCAACACAACAGGTCGCTATTTGATTATTTGAGCCTAAATATATCTGTTCCCGAGTCTTCAAATTGTAACCCATAGTTGACAAAAACATTCTATAAATTTTATATATTTTTATTCTGCATAAAATACCAATTTGTTTCAAGAAAAAAATGATTGGCACCTTTCTGTAGTTTATCTGATCGTTAATCATGCCTCTAATTTTTATTAGTTTCTCTTAAATTTACCTGGACATAAAATAAAATTAGAGGAACTTTTCATCATTTTAATCAATACTACTCTATATACACAAACTTCTGTGAATCACACATATATGTTTTTTTTTTGGTAAATTACCGTCCGGTTTAATCCGGACTTGAGGGGTAGGAGTGTTGCCCACATAGGCAAGGTTGTCCCCTCTCCCAATGAGAGCGCTTCCCGGGATTCGAACACACGTTATCACACATATATGTTTTTATGCCACATATAAACTACATAAAATTTGGAGAATACATAGGTCAAGTTTCTATGATATGTGTGTGTGCCCATTTCATCAAGTACTCTAATCACATATAGTTACATGTGTTATTTTTGAAATATTGTCATTTATCACAAACTCATGTGAAATATATTACACATTTCTTTCTGTTGTTTAAGGACGGGATGAAATGGATATAAAGAACTTGAATTAAAAATTAATTAAGTACTATTTTAATTCATGGCATTGCAAAATTTCCTTTTCAACAATAGGGAGATTTTTGATACATACATCAATAGGGAGATTTTGGGTTGAAGTTTTAGCTCAAATTTTCCCATCTACTTACTTTTTTTTGGACAAATCATCTACTTACTTGAAATGGAGATTATTTAACGAGGCAGTTAGTTTGTTTAAAAATTACGTTTCCAAGTGAGAAACGAAAGTTGTGGCATGTCGTTAAATATAAACTCAAGCTAATCAACTTTATAAAACATTGACTAGGACTATGGAATGATAAAGACATAAAGAACCAATGATTAAAAGGAAAACATATGTTGTTATAGGTTTCAAATCAGTCACAACTTTTCTGAAAATTCCCCTTTGCTATTAGTCTGTGGGGTAATTAGTTTGACAACGGACTGTATTAATCTTATAGTATTAAATCTCGTAATCTTCAAAACGTGTCATCATCTCATCATCGCGTGGTAAAAATTATTGTTCATTTGCATAGCTCAACTAGAAAAATTATAAAAGCATTTTCAAATTCTTAATAAAATTACATAAACTTTATTTATTTTTGGATCTTAATTTAAATTTATTTCTGAAACCCACACAAAGGCCGCCCAAAACCCAAAGTAAATAATAGAAATCACTCATAAAGTTGTGCTACGTTAACAGCCTGAATATTTTATTTGAATTTGTGCGATGAAAATGAAAGAACATTTGAGTCATTTTCCGAAATTCAAAGAAAACACACACACACACACATCTGTTGGGTTGGATATTTGTAAACAGTTCAAATTTACAACTCATGACTTGATTAAGCTTAAGCTCTTAGATTCAAACCAAAGTTGAAGACAGTTTCAAAGAAATGCTGGTAAGTGGACATCTTAACAAACATAGAACAATTATGATGGAGCCCATGTGTGTTGCGTATCTAGCCCATGGGTCCATCAAGCTTACAATCATCTAATGGTAGTTGCGGCTATAATTCTAATTCTTGGATAAGACATAAAGGCTAAAGCTAGCCTTGACAAAAACGTTAAATCAACGCACAAAGATAAGCTCGATTGATTAATATAATCATGTCTATAATTAGTAAACTAAACTAAATTATTAGTTGTTTTAGTTAAACGTCATTATGAAAAAGCTCACTTTGGTGACTTGAACTCTTGATCTAATCATGCTTCTTACTTTATAGGGTTTTTAATATTGAATTTCCCCAAATGATGCTAAGTATAAATTCTCAGTCGCTCTACTCAGTCTAATTAATTCAGTTAAACAAATCAGTCTAATCAATCATTATGAAGGTGTTTAATGTACGTGAATATATTTGTAAGTGTGTGTGTGTGTGGTGCATCGCTTGTAAAAACAAATATATTTAAATTGTATCATATCCTCTTACAAGGAATAATATGAAAAAAATTGCTTTGTGTAACACCCTCAATCTCATAATTATTCTAATTAACTTTTTTTTTTTAAAAAAAATCTATCTCTCCCTTATAAAGCTGCACAAAATATATGTATAGGTTGAATGTCGTCAGACAAATAGCACTCTAGGAACATATAATTTTGAAATTCATCAACAAGTTTGTAAGATAAGACTGGATTGTGCAAATATATTTTGAAATGAAAGATATAAAATATCATAGATACAAATACAATATATTGTGTTGTATCTTACGATCACTTGTTCATATATATTGACAACTTATGTTTGTTAGGACTTAGGATTATGAGAAGTAAATTTCTTTCAGGTCATCATTAAAGTTTTGATGTTGACCAAAAAAAGTTAAGTTGTGAATATTGAAAGACTAGTTGTAAGCCAGTTGCAAACTATGGATCCAATGCAAGTGCTTAAAATTGTTAAGAATTTGTCTTGTAAATAATATTCCATGATTTATTACCTAGCTAGCTTCTGACATTTAAAGCTATTTCCAATTTATAAATGATTTGCAACTAATCTTTCAATAATTTTACCATTGAACCTATAGATTTTCTTTTTTACCAAACTATAGTTTTAGAATTCACAACTTTGTTTCTTCTGAGCTATGTGCCACCCACACAAGGGTATTTGTCCACTTATTTTCTTAAAAAAATTGTTCATTTTATGGATATTTCTTGATTTCCATTACCCTTCAAATTTTGTATACAATATCTTATATTGTGACACCACTAGATCATAAACATTATTGAATTCTAAATGGAGGGAGGCTCTCCCATCAATTTTTCAGTGCTAAATTATTACTGCCCATCATTTATATAGGAGTCGTAAGACAACTAATTTTTCTATTTAAAAAAAAAATTAGTTAAGCTTATAATTTATAAAAAAAATGTGTGTTGATTTTTTTTTGGAAAGAACTTTTTAAATATGTATAACTATCATGACAAAAATCTCTTTACCACATGCCATTTTTTCGGTCGGAATAGATATATTTTTTAGACAATGTAGATTGGTGTTTTTTTATTTTCAGTTGTAGGGAGTATTTATTAATAAGTATACTTTGCTTATAAATGCTCTGCATGAGAAATTGAGTAAATTACAGAAATTTATTATAATAAATTATAGTAGTACTTTTTTTATATAATAGAAATATTCTTTTGATTTTCATGTTAAAAAATCCTAAAAACAAAAGAGGACCACTAGAAATTATAGTGGTTTCTGCAAAAGTTGCATTGGCTATTCAGTACTGGTCCACTGTGGACATGCCTGTACAAGGCCCTTCATGGCCCTTTCTCGACTTATTTTATTCCCTCATGCACCAAACAAGAGCAAAGCCATGTCACATGGATACATGTTGTGTATCTTCATTGAATATAAAAACTTATCTCTTCTTATTAGATTTTATCGTCTCAAATAATGATAACAAAGTTGACAAAGGACGTAACTGATGAGAACTTGATAGTATATCACAAGCTATTTATAAGCTATAAGCTGACGTAATTAATTAACAGAAAAATTACCAATATAAATCAAACTTAAATTCTTTTGGAGGAGTATAAATGCTCTCCCTGTTCTTAAATAATATAAGACCTATTATTCATGGGTAGAATATGGTTATAAATATAAGACACATTTTTATTTATTATCAATTTTCCCTGAATTATCTTTATTACCCCTCAATAATAAGTAAGAGGGAGGTATGGGTAAATGTAAATCTTAAGATGCATTAGTAATGTCATGAGATTCTAACCAAGTTAATTAATATATTTAATCAAGTTAAATTAGATAAATAAGTTTTATATTTATATTTAAGACATGAGATAGTAATTTATAAAGATGATTATTGAGAAAATCCGACTTATATGGTAGGGTCTAATAAAGCATTCGCCTTTTCAATTGTCTCATGCGTCTCAATCTATCTTTTTTTGGTTTTGAGGTAGGAGAGAGTGAAGAAGCATATCAAACCTCGAACGTGTAACCACTGGAAGCATCCATGACTATAACTCTATAAGGATGTGTCTGACCAAACAGCTGTAATGGAGATTGGTTAAGTCTCAACCTATCTAACTATATGTGAACATGAAAAATTGTACAACCACATAAATTGGTGTGAAAATAAGGATTCATATTAAAGAATGGAGACAATCAAAGAGACCATATTCGAGGAGGCAGTGAAGGAAGGTGAGGCCAAGGTGGTGAAGAAAATTTTGTTTGATTCGTTTTTATTTTTTAAAAAAGTTTATTATTTTTAAATATATATTCATAATTTTGTTTTCTACATAAGCGTAAGCTTGCATACTCATCGATTCACATTGTCACAACTAAGACTAACATGTCAGCTTATTTAACATTCTTATCAAACTACGGGACCATGTTTAAACAAAATGAAGTTGAACTAAAACATCTTTAGAAATATAAGGACTAAAAACAAAATTAATTAGAAGGGTCAAAACCTCCACTTTTAAATTTCGGGACTAGAATTCAAATCACATTGATTCTTATACCACAAACAAAGTTTTGATTATGGCTCCCATAGTCAGATTCAGATTGAATCCTTATAAAACTAATATGAATTAGCACCAACAATTTGAAACATTACATAATAAATTTAATCAAACTGTAAGGAAGATAAGTTATTTATAAAACATGTATAATATATACAGGTATCAGTGCAAGTAGGATAACCTTGTGACGCACAATCATAATATAGACGCGACTGTCTGCTCTGTCTCCATAATCAATCATCGTTTCTCTGATCTGCCACACTCATACAAGTATGACCCAACATAAAAGAGACACATTGATGAGCTTTGAAATTATTAATAAAACATTATTTTTCCAGGGTATCATGCAGAAAGTTGATGAAGTCAAATTCTAATAGCCACAGTACAATTTACTTGCTTTTCTACTCCCTCCCTCCCACTCCGATCCTTATCATTTATATTTGAGAAAATTGTTAAAAAGTTGTTCCAAAAATTAATGTGCTTGGAATATATTTTTTTCTCCATCTTAAGTGGGATAATGATTGGAAGATAAAAAAAATGAGAGTGTGTACAAGGAAGATGAGAGAGAGTTATGTTAATAAAGGGTGAAATTGGAAAAAAATATTTAATTGTTAGACAAAAAGGAACATTAGCGTATATTATGGACAACCATCAAACACAACAGTAACTTATATTATGGGACAGAGAAAGTATTAAATAAGGCAAACACTAATGACTTGAAGTTCAAAGTGGGATTGAACTCGCAATAAAGTAATCATTTGTATACCAATAGGTAGTTAGTTGAGCTGATAAGTGAACTACAACCCCCGTAAGGATGAGAACGTGTGTTTGAATACCGGGAAACTCTCTTATTGAGAGAGGGAACAAAATTGTCTAAGTGGGCAACACTCCTACCTTTTGAGTCCGAACGTTGCCAATGAGCATTGGATCACGGGTGGTGCTTAACCAAAGAAAAAGAAATCATTTGTTTGTTTTTGTACAAAATCTGATTTATTGACCACTTTCCAAAAGAAAAAAGGGGTATTTTCTATGTATATGGCTATGGTGGAGTCTGTCCAAGCATGTTATGACCAATCATGGTGAAGTGGTGGGAAGCAGAAGATGATGTTTATTAGTACCAAAAATCTACCATCAAGAAAGAGATCCGCTTTATTATCATTCTCTTACTCTCTACAAATGTTTTTACCCTCCATTGGAAAGTCTGACACACTTTTTCTCTGAAAGTCCACCTTATCCTCCATAATCTCCAAAAAAAAAAAGTTTATTAATTAAACGTTGAACCCACAAGTTTGAAATTCCATTCCATACCAGACCCCCCACATTCCACTTTCCTCATTAAGTACTTACCTATATAGAAGGTTGAATTCTCATAAGTAATGCAGCCATGATAATTATTAAGGTTTAACAAAAGAGAGAAGAAATGGAATTTCTCCAAAAGTTCAATAATCCTTTGTTGTTCATTCTTTTTAGTCTTGTTTCTTTGATGTTTCTTCCTTCTGTGAGCTCATCCACAAAGAACATGGAAGTTATAGGCAGTACTTCTAGCAGCAAAGGCAACAACATTGAGGTTCATGCAAAACTTCAAATCTTTGTTTACTGCACTTTCTTCTTGATTTTGAATCTAACATCTTTTTAGCATTCTTGGTTTTATATATGAAGATGAACCCGAGGCTTGTGTTTGAGATTACATTACATGGATTTCTTCTGTGGGCTTCAATGGGGTTCTTGATGCCTGTGGGTATACTTGCAATAAGGATGTCTAATGGTGAGGCTAATCAAAGAAGGCTCAGAATTATTTTCTATGTTCATGCCATTTTGCAGGCAAGTCTTTCTGATTTTTTTTCTCTGTTTTAACCCTTCATTGTCACTTCCCTCTATTTTTCAGATTTAAAAATTCTCCTGTTCAATATAAAACTCACTTTTAAGTTAAAAAGCTTATATTTATTTTATCTTGTAACTAATTTACTTTGAAGGAGAAATGGAGAAGCTAAGGATTATATACGACTTTCAATTATTACTTTACTAGACTAAGTTTTCCACATGAGGACTTTGAAATTCATCAATGACAGTGATTAAAGAGGTATAATGGCAGCAGGTTTGCAAAGTAGAGAAGAAAAATTGCATATTAAACTATTATTAATAATAATAATAATAATTATTATTTCATACATGTGTTGTTTTCTTCGCTCCTGTTCTTAACATAGAAGATAAGTAACTAATTTCTAGATATTAACAAATTATTAAAAATGATTTTCTGTTAAAACATTTATTAATTTTCTAAAATACCCTCTTCAATCATAATATTGATAGTAACTTGTACATTTGATAAAAACTCCCTTAATATAAGCTCTAAATGGGGATATAGACATATAGTTTGAGCAAAATTTTGCAAATTTCGGAAACAAAATGGATTGGGGGTATTGTATTTAATACCAAAGTAAACCAAATGACTTGCTTTCATATTGAAGAAAGGATGGAGGGAACACCAAATATATCCTCAAGGGTGGATAATTTCTCATACTCAAGTATTTGTTGAGCCTATGTTTATTAAAGTAAAGTCAAGCAAGGACTTAAGTCTTCAAGTTTGTTAATAGGGCTGTAATGAATGCTTAAAAAGACAAGGGAGTTATTTTCTTATAATATTTGTCTACATGATTAAAAGCTTTGGTGTTTCTTGATTTGGTTTTGGAAAAGATGGTTTGAAATGAAGGGAACACAATTTATCTGTTACTGTAGTCGTATGTACACAAAGTCATAGCTCTAGAATAATTTAAGCCAAAAGAGAAAACATCCCTATGAATTACTCCCTCCGGTCCTAAATATAAGATCTAATTGACTTTTTCTAGAAAATCCTTAAAAAAACAAAATAAGTTAATTATAAATTGATTTACCTAATTTTTTCCCTTAAACTAGTTTATTTTACCTTTAAACTAATGGATAATCTAAAAATATATCAAATATGTCATCATTTAATAATCTATTTCGCAACCTTAATCTCTCCAAAAAAAAGTCAATTAGATCCTATATTTAGGACCGGAGGTAGTATTATTGACAGAAATAACTATATCTTCAAACCTCTTTTTGCACTGATTATGTTTGATACAATTTTTCTTTGTATTAAACAGAAAGTTGCTGTACTTGTGGCCACAGTTGGAGCAATTATGTCTATAAAAAACTTCAACAATGCTTTCAACAATAATCATCAAAGAGTAGGAGTGGCACTCTATGGAATTATCTGGCTTCAAGCCATTCTTGGTATTTTTAGGCCTCGAAGGTAAACTAATTATGAATTGTCACTTATTTCAGTGATCCACTCAACTCAAGAAAGATCACACACATTTATAGCTGAAACTTCATCTACATTGATCCTTATCCTTCAGTAAGAGGACTTTGATAGTACGTTAATGACCACTTCAACAGTTCCAAGAGAATGTATAAGATTAATTCAGCAAATGGTACAAACTTGAGCAAAACGAAAGATTTTCCTAATGGGTTGTTTAGGGAGAGAAATATTTTAATGAGCAAATCATAGACTACTACAAAATGTGAAACTTAAACATCTTCTATTAACTTGATTTCTATCAATTTGCTGCCCTTGAAAGATTAATTTCTTGATTTGAAGAGCTACCACTTAGTTTAGGCCAGATAATAGCTCTGAACTCAATTTTGTCAGAGTTTGGATCAATAGCACATAACATTGGGAAACGTGAATCCATCACAAAAACTTCAGTCAAAGTGATAGGACTCATCCCATCATTATATATCTCTAATCCACCTATGATTATTTCAATGTGTGGGAGTTGTGTGCTATATCTAATATTCACCCTACTATTCTTTTTTTTCTTTTTTATTCATTTGTTTTTCTTTTCCTGAGCTTGTACTCTTTTTTTGAGTCTTAGAGGCCTCAGTGGCCATTGGGTGGTTATACACAAACACAAAAGAAGAAATATACGCTCTACTAGTTAAAGATCTCTACAGGAGTTTTTTAATAGAGCAACTGACTTCCAACTTTGATACCAAACATTTACACTTAAGTATGATGAGAAACCATCTTAGAACTAGTGGTTAAATGTTGAGGCAAGTGGGAGAATACCTATCCTTATATATCTCATTGACTAACGAATACAAACTATTGAATTAGATACTTAATCATCAATATATCAGGTTTTTGTTCTCAGTTTCCTTCTCATAGAAGATGACAATAAGAAGTGATTATTTTTTTCAGGGGGTCTACAAGGAGGACTGTATGGTTCTTTGTGCATTGGATAGTTGGAACTGTGATTTCCTTCTTAGGAATTCTAAATGTATATTTAGGCTTGCAAGCCTACCAAGAGAAGACCTCTAAAAGCACAAGAATATTGAACATACTCTTCACGGTTCAGATTGTTATCATTGTCTTCTTCTACCTTCTTCAAGACAAACGGGCTTACTTGCAAAGGAAGCAAAGAGGAGTGATTTTGGGAAATGAGTGTCCAGAAACTTGTTCAGATATCAAGCTGAGGGAATTGATGAAGGCTGAGTCCTTTTGATAGAAACTTTTGTTATTATAGGTTTTGAAATTATGTGGATATCTTTGAATCAAGATATAGAAAGTTACATGTCTGTGAGTTAATTCTTTTTTCTAATATATATTTTGGATTTGAATGAGCAACTTAGCCAACTTCAAATAACATTCATTTTCTTGGAGTGGATTGTCAACTTCAAACAACATTCATTATATGGAGTGATAAAAACTGCATCTGATCATTGTCTGCTAGTACTAGAGATAGAGATCTTTCTCACGATGAAGACTAGAATCTGTTGCTATTGATAGATATACCTGTAAGACTGCTTTTGACCAAAATATTCTAATCATTCTTAACATAAGACAAAATTAATTTTTTTATTTTCTTAAAAAATAACTCATCAAGTTACTTATATAAATTGATGATCTCAATTTTTATTTAAATCAATTTGTTTGACTTATAAATTAATATATAATCTAACAATATATGACATATATTATAATTAAATATCTTATTTAACATTCTTGATCTTTTTAAAAAAGTTAATAGATTAAATACATTACTTATATTATGGAATACTATGTTACATGTAAAGCCCTACATGGATGGATACCTATCACTTATATATTTTAAATAGGCTTGGGCTTAGGATTGGGCTTGGGCTTTATGAGCATTACTTAAGCCCAGTTGCATGTCTTCCTTGACCTACATATGAATAGCAAAACGCGGCTACAACTACAAGCCTACAACATTGAATTATGGGCAAATGGGATGTCTCACGAGCCTCATTTCCAAAGAAAGTCAAGACTGGTGTCACACCTATCTATAAATGAAGAGTACAAATTAAATGCTTTCTGCGTGTATATTCTCTCTAAAAACGACACCAAATGACACCACATAAGATAGTTAGTTGAACTGTTAAGTAAACTGTATACACCCATAAAAATGAGTAGTTAGTTGAGCTGTTAAAAGTGTTACATACACCCATAAAAATGAGTAGTTAGTTGAGCTGTTAAAAGTGTTACATACACCCATAGAGTAGTTAGTTGAAGTGTTATGTGTGCTACACTCATAAGAATGAGAATGCTCAACATTTAAGGAGAGAATCCGATGAAGGGCATGGACATTTAATTTACTTTACAATCCCTTTGTGGGGTGAAGGTGAAGCTTGTGTGTGAAGCTAACAAAGGGGCGGTGAGGATTGAAGAATCCGATACATGCACAGTTTTTGAGCATAGTGGTATTACCAAGCTTTTAAAAGCCGGACCGAGCCGGACGGTCCGACCGGTGGCTAAAACGGCCCGATCCCCTCGATCGGGCCGTTTTATTGTGCGACCCGGTTCGACCCGGAGTTGACCCGGGTCGACCGCTGTTGACCCGGGGTTGACCCGGGTTGAACCGCTTTTGACCCGCTTTTGACCCGGCCAGAAATTGACAACTGCAAAAAAAAATATATCAACAGAAAAAAAATGAACTTGATTAAAAAAATATCTTCATCCTAATTATATTAAGTTATTAAGTATTAACAATATTTATATATTTAATTTTCATTAAATTATTACGTCACCGGTTCGACCGAACGGTCCAACCGTTTCAACCGTTTCAACCATGACCCGCTCAGTTTTCCGGCTCGACGTCCGGCTCGGGTTTTAAAACCTTGGGTATTACATTAAACTCTTACTAGTGCACAAACAAACATGAAAATAAAAGTAAGCATCTATCTTTCTTCTTCTTCTTCCATAAATGAAGGCTTACGCTAACTTCTCTCTTTCTCTATTAGTATTTACATTCATCATCATGCACATATCTCTCCTACAATAATTAATGGCCAACCCTCATCATCCTTACGCCTTTCATGTCTCTGGTCCTCGTAACTTCGCTTCTCTTACTTGGAGGGACCTTCTCAATTCTACTTGGTAAATTCTCACTGCCTTTATCAAACCCCATTCTGTTCAATCTTACTGAAAAAACCCAGATCAAAGTTACCTTCTTTTCTCATGCCCTTCATTGTCTTCCACCTTCTCATAATGAAAGCTTAATACTTTAATCAATAAAAATTATATTGCACATCAATTTTCCACTTTTGATTATGGGTTTGATCAGTTGTCAACCACATTTAAGTTATTAATTGTTATGCTGTATGGTATTTGGAATGTCATGTGGGAAATCTCAGAATTTGATTATATCATATTTGAATTTGTTGGTGAAATGTGTTTGAAATTTTGAATGTGTGAATGTAGTGAAGCGAAATGCTTTACCAAAGGGTATTGATTTTGCTTGTTGCTTATGATGGAAGGAACTATAGAAAAGACGTGTGGGAATGATGTTTTTTATGAATCTGTTTGGACTTTGGATTGAGATAGACGTTACACATTTCACAATCAGTTAGTGAATCCTTGCTGATCTGGATTTTTGTTTCTTGAATCTTTTTTTTTTGTATGGAGAAATATTTCTTGAAGTTCTGCAGACTCAATAATTTTGGGTATGCTTCCGTACAAAAATTGGCAAATATAATTTCATTTTAGTTTATAATTCAGTAGAGCTTGCGTGACAAAATATAAAGAGTATACACAAACTTGTATATTTTCCAAATAGGCACAAGCTTCCCCTCAAAATAGAAAATATCTTTCTGTAATTTCGTCAGAATTTGAAAGAAGTTTGTCTAATTTATTCTGTTTTCAGGAATAGTTTGCACAAGGAAATATAATTGTATGATATTCTGTTACCATCAAACACTTTCTTTGTTTGTTTCTCTTTCCCCAACTGCTTGTTCTGTTAAATTACTTCATTTTATTTACTTTATGCATTTGAACCTGACTAGTACTATATGTTGCTGATAACCTTAGCAGGATCCATATCCTCTTCATTCATTGCCACTACTGACATCTTTTGATAATTTAGTTTATGTGCATGCTGATATGTATTTCTTACACGAACAGGAAGGATGAGAGCTACAAGCGGATTGTCATTGCCTGCTTAATACAGGCGGTTTACTTGCTTGAACTTGACAAGCAAGAGAACCGAACGAAAGAAAATGCTTTAGCTCCGAATTGGTGGATCCCCTTTAAGTACAAGCTCACTCAAACACTGATTGATGAAAGAGATGGATCAATCTTTGGAGCTGTATTTGAATGGGATAAACGTGCAGCAATGGCTGACTTAATATTAGTTAAGCCTAGTGGTGCACCTAGAGTAGTTTTAGCTCTTAGGGGAACATTACTCAAAACCTCAACAATCCGAAGAGACATCGAAGATGACCTTCGCTTTCTTGCTTGGGAAAGCTTGAAAGGATCTTCTAGGTTCAAGTTATCTATTGAGGTACTCAAATCTGTCTCGAAGAAACACGGTAGCAGCAATGTGTGTATTGCAGGACATTCTTTAGGAGCTGGGTATGCACTTCAAGTAGGGAAAGCATTAGCAAAAGAAGGGATATATGTGGAGACACATTTATTCAATCCACCTTCTGTTTCACTAGCAGCAAGTTTAAGTTACATGGGGAAAAGGGCAGAATTGATTTGGAAGAGACTGAAATCCATGCTTCCTTCAAGTAGTGTTGTTGAAGACAAAACTTTGAGGGAAGGATCATCACCTCCTCAACCAGCTGGATTGGCTAATTCTGGCCCTGGGATGGGAAAATGGATTCCATATTTGTATGTGAACAACAGTGACTATATCTGTTGTTATTATACTAGTCCTGATGATGGAAGCAAGGGCAGTATGGGAATTTCAAATGGACAGGTGTTGGCAAAAATGTTTGTAGCTTCCAAGGAGAAACAGAAGTTCCTGGAGGCTCATGGCTTGGCACAATGGTGGTCAAGTGATGCAGAACTTCAGGTTGCTATTCAAAATAGTAAGCTCATAAGCAGGCAGCTTAGATCTTTATATACAGTTGCAGCTTCATAATTATTAACATTTGGGAATGCATGAGAAGAAATGGGTTTATTTTCACTCTGTTTGATTTGACTTGTTTGGGTTGCTTGTGAACAATCTTGATATTTCTTATGCATTTCTTATGTTTTAGTAAACAAAACTCTTCATGAAAGTTAGGGAATAAAGTCTTACAGTAAATGGTTAAAAACTTAAAATTGTAGAGAATGATAGGTTGTAGTAAGACAAAATTCGCATATAGTCAAAATTATGAGATAAAATTACAAGGGCAAATCCCAAATAAGGGGCGGTTGAATTTCAAAATCATTTTAACTAGTTGAATAGCAAGATTAATTAGTGAAGTATCAATATTTACTACTCAAAATCCCCATTCTGGTCAATATATAAGTAGAGTTGTTAAATAGTATATTAGAAGAGGTGAAGCATTAGGAACATGTGGGAACTTAATCCTATGAATGAACCATAAAATTTGGGCGTATTTTAGTGGGAAGCTTCTGCCTAGGGTAAATGCTTATAGGAAATGCCAACTTTATCTCAAGTAAACAAAGTTGTAACGTAAAAATTGTCCACCTTATTTCCGTACTTTATTTGGGAGATTGAAAGTTCAAATATTAAACAGAAAACCAATGAAATTTCTTCTCTTGGATTTTTTTTTTGGCCAACTCTTCTCTTGGGCTGATACAGGCAGTCAGAAGTGATTGAATATTGGAAGGTTTAGCCGTATTTTGTTTCATCTCAAGTTAATAGGGTAATTGACTTCTACAAATTCTCTCTTAATTCCTTAATTCCTATAAGAACCTGAAACCATGCTCAAATACTCTTCTTTTTCATGTATATTTTAGTCTCCCATGTATGTTATCTTTTAGGCATATCAATGAATTCAAACTAATCTGAATCACTGATTATAGGCACTTTAATTAGTAGGACAACTGGCTATGAGTTTTAACATGCTTCATGCTACCCGATTACAAATACTCTTCTTAAACTTCAAAGATCAGTTAAAAACTCACTCCCACAACTATTTAAATGCGTGTATCCTTTTAATATCTCAATAAACTTTATATGTTTTATCCACATAACCTTTTCAAGCTTTAGATTATATGCCGATAGACCCCTTAACCTTTAAGCCATTTGCAAATGAATAATGAATAAAACTAATAATATGATTTTTTTGGTATAAATTGCAAATAATAATGGATAAAACTAATAATGTAAATAGTATTGATATCAATTATCTATTCTCAATTCTCATTTCCACAAAAAAACAATTTGATTTTATATCTAGGACAAAAAAGAGTTGGATATTAAGTTACAGGAGTTTTTGTATATATTTTTTTAATATCTATATAATCAATTATTTTGAATTCAAGCCATGTGAGGTTATACTTGGGGATTACTCTTTTAATGTGATTTTCTCCATCTACAAGACTAAAACCTTACTTGAAAACGCTGGATATACTATTACTTAATCTTTCTGTACCCAAATATTATTACTTATTCCGACCACTACCAGTTCTCCAAACTAACAAAATTAATGATTAATTCAGTTTAAATTACAAGCTCCTTATACAAGAAGTTTAGAAGGCTATATTGATCCTTTAGGTTTTACAAAATTGCTAAATTATATCTAGATTAACTAAAAGACGATGTCCATCAAAGTAAGCAATAATATTGAAGGGAACACTAGACTTTCACAAAAGTATACACTTTTTGATTGATTTCATTTTCCTTTTCTACAATTTAACCACATGCACACACATATATATACATACACAAACATGTCAAGGCCAGTCTCCTGGGACCTCATCCAAACATGGTGGGCGGCACAGCCATTGGAGCAATTAGCCATTTACTCAATTTTTTCTGCAGAATAACTGTACAGACCATACAGAACATTAAAAGTAAACCAACAAAGAAAAAGAGTCCATCACTGAACCATTTGGTTGATCTGCCATTATAAAAGGACACTTTCATTTCATAGAAGTCCCCACAAGTCACACTCATATGTGCTCACCTCTTGTTCTGGCTGTGCATAACCATAATCATACAAGAAGTTTCCCTCAACCTCTGCATCAAAAAACAGTGATTCCAGATTATTCTGATATTCCAACATACCATTATCCATCATCCATTGGTTTGCCTCTGAGCTTCCTAAGGTAAAGATTTCATTCTTCAGACATGTCTGGTTGTTGTAGCAGCAGAACTCAGAAGAAGATGAATAAGAAGTGGCAGAAGATGATGCTGAAACCTCTGAAGAATCAAAACTGGTTTCAAGGTTGTCTGTAATATGAACATCGTCTTTTGGTGGTACCGATGTAGGTGATGATGAAGATGACATGGTTGTTGTTTTTGAGGATCTTACAGTAATATTATTGCCAGTCAGGTCTTGAACAAGCTTCTTGAATCTGGAACTGTGTGTGATATAGACTTTTGGTCTCAAAGCTTTGATCATGCTGCTCATTTGTTGTTGTGTTTGATGATTCTTAGATATTTTAAGTGATGCTTCACTTAGTTTTTTCCCCATGAAGACTAATATGATGGTGATTCCAATGATATGCAGCTGGCTCTTCCTTTGATATTAGCTCCAATCTCCTACAGAGAAGTCCAAGGAAGCTATGTGTATAAATAATCATTTTATAGAGAGATAGGTTTAAAGATAATTATCAGACTACGTAGCTTAAGTTGATGTTGATCCATTAAAAATGAGTAATTAATATAACATAGAAAATGATTTCTTTTTTAAGGAGCTTCATATTCCATGTCCACTTGCCAACCCAATATTAATCTATTAAGAGGTGAAAATGCTGTGTTTTGTATTTCATGTGGAGATGTAGATGTTAGTCAATTCATTTGGATGGTTTTCATGAGAATTAATATAATATATCTATTGCATAAACCATTGATATTTGATAAAGTGGTGGACCAAAGTAGCTTTAGTGAAGGAAGCAGGGACCCTGTTATAGTATAAAATAAGGATTTTGATATGGTATATATAATAAAGTATTTTTCAGTCTGGAATTTCTTTATAATTTGTGTAAAGTTTGTTATAGGCTTTAAAGTGCACAGAATGCTCAAGTATGGTGTGTTGGATAATATACAAACTTAAACAGCTAACTTACATTACAAGAAAAGAGGTAGATTTGGAATTGATCAAACATGAGGAAAAATGTGTAACTCTCATGAAAGGGTGATCAGTAGAAAATCTTTTAAAATGATTTTAACATGCATAAAGGGGTAACACTAATGAGGTTATAGCCATATTGACTTTGCAACCTCTTACTTATTTAGAAGATGTCATACCACTAAATTATAAGTCTTTTTGGTACAATATGAAATCCGTTGAAAAGGGGTGGTGAAACATTGAAATTATAGAATGACATTTTTTCTATCAATAATTTAAGCAAAATTTACTAATTCATGAAGTCACATAATGTGTGTAATTAACCTCATCTTATCTCTCTCTATGAGATAAGGCTTCATTATTACAACGACGCAATTTGCTATCTTATCTTAATAACCAAAAGGTATAGACAGATAACAATTCTAATTGGTGAAATTACCTAAATTGTCAAAAGTGTTGTAGATCAAGCATCAATAATGGTGATCGAACTCAATTATTTGGATCATCTTCGATTGCTTATTTCTTCTTACTTTAATAACCACTTCTGTTAAATTGAAGGGATAAATATTACTCCCTCCGTTCCTAAATATAAGACCTAGATAACTTTTTTTGGAAAGATTAAGGTTGCGAAATAGGTTATTAAATGATGACATATTTGATATCTTTTTAGATTATCCATTAGCTTATAGGTAAAATAAACTAGTTTAAGAGAAAAATTAGGTAAATCAATTTATAATTAACTTATTTTTTGCTTTTTTAGGATTTTTCAAAAAAGTCATCTAGGTCCTATATTTAGGAACGGAGGGAGTATTTTAATAAATGAACTACTCCCTCCGGTCCTAAATATAGGACCTATATGACTTTTTTGAAAAATCCTAAAAAATGGAAAAAATAAGTTAATTATAAATTGATTTACCTAATTTTTTCTCTTAGACTATTTTATTTTACCTATAAGCTAATGGATAATCTAAAAAGATATCAAATATGTCATGATTTAATAACCTATTTCGCAACCTTAATTTTTCCAAAAAAAAGTTATCTAGGTCTTATATTTAGGACCGGAGGTAGTATTACATAAGTATCATTTGACACATGTAGTAATAAATGTCATCATTTTAATGAACTAAATTTTAAAATTGAAAAAAATGGCAATCATCGTCAAACATATGTTGTTATGTTCCATGCCACATGTCAACACGTCACCAGTCCATGTTAAACATATGACGTGGACTGGGGACATGTCAACACATCGCATATGGACATAACAACTATTTGACACCATCTAATGTGTTGGCTATTTTGCTCAATTTTAAAATTTGTTGGCCAAAATAATGTCAACTATTAATACTTGTGTTAGATTATATTCGATACATTCTAAAATATAAGAATTAATTGATTTTTTGGACAAATTAATTAAGTGAAATGAACCAATTAAATAATTAATCATAATATATTTTGCATATTATTAAATAAAATGTTAACTCATATGTAAATAAACTAGTTTAGAGAAAAAATTTAGGAAAATCAATTTTTAAGCAACATATTTATTTTTCTTAGGATTCTCTATAAAAATCAATTAGTATATATATATATATATATATATATATATATGTATATTTAGGAATAGAAGTAGTACTTAGGCAATAGTTCATTGGTTAAAATTAAGTGATTAACCCTTAACTGAAACATTGTTCCCTATGATTTTTCTGAATTTGATGCACTGCTAGCTTCTATTCACAGATCACTTTTCATATTGTTTTGTTTGCTGCTCTTTGGTGATGAAACCATGTCTTCTTGATTAGCTTCATTTTTGCATAGAGGCTTTGAAGTGTTTAAGCGATGGAGGGAAGGGAAGGAGGAGAGGAGGGGGGTGGGGTGTGAATTTTTTATTGGTTGTGGGACCCACATCTTAGATGAAATAGGAGCCTTATGATTTTGTGGATGGTCCAGATGATGCTTCTGAGAGAATAGGCGAAAATCTTCTTCTAGGATATCTGAATCTGTGTCTTGCCACATCATTAATGAAGGTGAGACCCACACTTAAACTAACACTGTTTGCCTCTACTTAACAACGGGGTTGAATTTGTCCCATTTTTATTTACAATGTATGGTTTTGCCTCATCCAATTTACGGGTGTCAGAGTTGCCCATTTGGAAAATTACGGTGGCTAGTTTTGCCCCTTCACCCTTCTATTAATATATCACTTAACAAAGACTAGAACACCGTTAGCTCCAGCTGAAAAATTAGAATGGAAATGATTGCTTGTTTTCCAAGCATCTGAGCTTGAAAAGGAAGAAATGAGTTGTATAATATTAACATGTATGAAAGCACACGCACACCATGTCACTCTCAATCTGATGTTCACATTTAAATCTGTAATTTTGGCATTGGCTGTACATATCATAATTGAGAGGTCCCCCCTTGATTCCCAACAAAATGGACCTCCTGATTGATTAACATCAACTAATTAATAATTATTTAATCAAAGATTAAACAAACAGGGGTCCTTCCATTTCATGGCTAGCAGATAAATAATGCGAGGGGACAAATTATGAATATTCCGTCCAGTTTCGGGTCATTTTCAAACGTTTCTGTTTCATATTTGTTGAAAATGAAAGCTATTGTCTAAACTACTAGTACTTAACTTTACAATGGATCTTTCTGCCTAATTCAATATCAACACGATGATTTAAATATTACTTCAAACTCTTCTGATTGTCATTTGATAACAGAGAATGTTACTCAAAACCAACTTGCCCCAGCAAGCGTGATTGAATGCAAAGTCACATGCACAAAATAATTGAGCTGAAAGGATAATTAAGAAGCTACAGTACATCAAACAAAAAACTTGAGGATAATATTGCCATAGACAAGAGCAATGAAACAGCAGATTTCACAAAAAGAGACTATTATTAATTTTTCAATCAAAAAAAAAAAAGAACTATTATTAATTTTGGGTAATATACTACATGACTGGTTTCTGACTCGGTAAGGGTAATTTTCTCTACAATGAAATAACAAAAATTGATTGAACTCAAGCAGCCAATAAAATAATTCCACAATCAGCCTATCAAATATATGCTCGTAAAAGAATTGTCCCTCAAGCTTATCAAGAGAACCCGGGAAATATTTAAATTTCTATAAATGCAAAGGGATTTTTACCAGATCAAGATTTCTGGGATTCCTTGAGATTTCCAGTCAAGGATGAACCCAATTGTAGCATAAGGGGATATATGGGGCTAAACTCTTTGTCACCCCTGGCCCTCACATTTGCAGCATAATCATCAAGTGTTGCTTTGATGCCTTTCCAGATCTGATCTTCCCCTTGAGAATCAAGCCACAACGAATACTGCAAATATGTTAGCTTGTTCCTCTGCAGAGGTGACTGCAATTCATCAGGACCACGAGAGTATAGATGGTGTAGTATGACATTTGGTGGCAGATCTTGAAGAAGTGGAGAAGATGGAAGCTGAGATGTTTCCAAGAAAACAAGGGGCCTAAATGCTCTAAGTGCTCGATATGGTGCACCGAGTTGCTCTACTGGGAATAAATTTTGGCCCACAGCTAACTCTAATTCGGCCATATCCCTAGCCATCCTCAACTTGCCTGATTCTGACAGAGGCCTGACAAGAGAAGCATGCCTGATGAAGAATACTAGAACACGAGAGGCCATACTCCGGACCAGTCTGGTGCATATGTTTTCTGTCCCAGAAGCAGTAGTAGCAGAAGGCAACAACCTAGATAGGAATTCGCCACGGAAGTGAATGATACACTTCTGCAGCTCCTCCATGTAAGGTGATGCACTGTTGTCCATAGCAGCATCCATTCCAAGAACTCCAAAGTTCTGATCATGCATTTGCAATATGCAAGATTCCAGCCGATCAAGCATAGCCTGAAATAAGGATGTCACTGAGTCACAAGCAACACCATATATGGCACCCAATGATGCTGACAACACTTCTGAAGCAATACTGGGTAATCCTTTAAGTATAGATGATATCCGAGCATGAATTTCTTGGAGATGCTGACACAGAGCAAAGTTTCTGAGCTGTGCAGGTGTTGCAGCACCACTTACTTGACGTGATTCAGGTCCAGTGGATATCTGCCATCAATGAAAATTAACTGCGTCATAAAACTAGAAACAAATAGCTATTCTAAAGAATAGCAAGTCCTTCAGGTTAGCAGAGACCGTGCTATCCCCAATAACCAAACCAGACATTTATCTCTGGCCTCACCAGTAGTCAAGCAAAATGAGAGCATTATTTTTAAAACATGGACTATCTCCATTAAATCAACTAGTGACAAGGGAAAAAGAAGAAAAACAGAAATTTCTACCCAAATAAATGCCCCCTTCATTTTTTACAATAGGGAAGGGACAAATTGTCCACCACTTCTTTTCGTTTAATCTTTTATTGGAATGGATGGAAACAGGGCCAGTAATCATTAATTGAGTAACATTGCCAATCGCAAAAGTTTTATGTTCAACAAAAAATATAGCAGTTGAACCAAATATGTTTCCTGTAGTATCTAACGAATTTCCAATAGCGCATTAAGGAAAACATGCTTCTATGTCAGTTGGACAGGCCTAACTCTGATTTACTGCCCAAATGTGCCAAGCACAATATTATTGGTTCTTAACTTCCAAGTCACACAAGAAAAGCATCCAGAGAAATAAATGTATTTGGCCTTCAAGTAGGGAGGTTAATGATTTGTGTTAATGATATCAACTTATCAGGTCAAAACCCTGTACACCCAAACTCTAAATTCTCCAGCAGAGCAAAAAAGAAACCAAGATATATGCAAGGATTTCTAACAATAAAGTACGATCGTCAAGATCTACATCATTAATATTTCTAGAGGTAAGAAAATTGCAAGTGGATTCAGTACTTTAGGCCAACCCAATTCTAGTCCCCACTTGGAGAGGGTGCTGAGATTCAGTTGTTTGATTGTTAAAAAATATCCAAAGATTGGAGCATTGTGCCCATGTATAAAACCCAAAAAGATGATGAACAAGAACTGAACAGAATGGGTTTCCAATCATATGGTCAGTATTGAATGAGTTTCCTTAGGACACTGAAATGCAAACGGAATAATTTAGGTGGAGGAAAATTTCAATGAGATATATTCTAATCTTGCAATATTTTGAATGCTCATGTCAGAGGAAAAGCATATGCAATAGAAGAATCTCTTTGACTTCTCTCAAGTAACAGCCTCCAATCCATCCAAGATGAAAGGGGATCGCAGGCTTTATTCTACTGATGTACTATTGAGGAGAAGAATATTGTTGACGTTTGGACTCATTCTTCCTCACACTAATATAAGCTTAGAAACTAAAAGGGGCAACATATCAAAATAGCTTGACAAAATATAAAGGAAATGCCTGATTTGGAGTAATACCTGGTATTCAGCCCGCTCTGCAAGAAGAAGCAAGACCTTGCCAATTTCACGTAAAACAAGGAGAGTCAAGCGTGCATCTGCCTGAACAGCCTCTATCTCTTCCTGAATGCGTAGAACGATTCTTGAGATCTGCTCTTTAGAGGGGATACTTCCTCGACTGGAGACTGGAAACACAGAATTCACTAGATCTGAAAGGCGTCCCAAGCAAAGAGCCAGGAAAGCAGTCTGGTATATTTCAATAGCTGAAGCCATCTGTTCTTTTCCTTTTGAGGTGATAGCTGGTAACACTCCTTTAATATCTGTGTCACGTGAAATTCTTTCAAGGAGACTCTCAATCATGGAGTAAAGCTTTGGGTACCCCAACGTAAAAATCTCTTTAACAAAACTTGATGCGGTGAAAGTGGACTTCATTTGACTAGTAAAAGCCTTTCCAATAGCTTCCCAGACTCGATCAGTTAACATGGGATCACCTTCCTACTCATTAGTAGCTCAAGTTAGGGAAACAAAATAAAGTAATCACAAGCTAACAACTTAAAAGAGGGCTAACAATATTAAAAAAACAAAGGTGGCTAGCTACACTCCTTGTTACTCTGTAAGGATTTTTTCATGTCAACAGAAGCTGAGAATTATCTGCATCTGTTATTTGAAACAGACTAATTAAACTTAACAACCTGACACAAACAATTGTATCAAGGCCCCTACCACCAAAGGGGACTCAACTATTCTATGTAAACAAATGCCTGTAAAATTTTAAAGCTCTTAATCATTCTTTACCTGAATGACCTCATCAACCCTTACCAATCCAAATTTTTGGATTGATACAACACCATTGTCCTCTACTGATAACCAAATTTACGCATATACTACTATTTATCAATAGATCTCATTCTGTATGTTTACCGAATGTTCACCATTAAGATCATAACTAGACCTAACAATCTGACACAAACAATTCTATTAAGGCTTTACCACCAAAGGAAACAACTATCATGGTCTAGGCATAGTGACATTCAAGCATCAATACTCATTCTAACTAAACAATTATATATATATAGAAATGTCTGAAACTTTTAAAAATCTTAATCAGTCTCACCTGAATGACCTCATCAAGCAGCAAAACATGGGTAAAAGGATCCCTTTTCTTAGACAACACCCTCTGCAAATGCCACACAGCAACAACAATAGAATGCAACTGATCCATACAACTCCCCATCCTCTGCCACAAAGCCTCCTTAGCCTTCCCCCCTCCTCCGATCTGCGGCATCCCACTCCCTCTAATCCCACCAGGACCAAACCCACCACCACCACCATAACTCCCCGAAATCGCCTTCATATCCAAGGCCCCACCAATACTCTTTCCCCCCAAACTCACATACCTCCCAACCACCCTTTCCACAGTCACCTTCAACTCACCAAGATTATAAAACACCTGCAATCCCGTCCCCACCTCGGCCTGATTCAACCCCTCCATCCCTCTCTCCAACACCTTCATACCCTCCTCCCTCAATCTCTCCCCAATCCCCTTCACCCACTTCACCTCCTCATCCACCACATCAACCCCCACAAGCTCATACTCACTGTAAACACTCAAAATCTCCGAATGCAGCTGGGCAGCCTTGGAAAGATCAATCCTTTCACTCAATTCAGTCAATTCACTGAATTCACCGATTCCGATGACGTCTTTGAGCTTTTTGGATAATCTGAGGCATCTGATGGAGTGCTGGAGGAGGTGGATGGTGCGGTGGAGGTGGGAGAGGTGGAGGGTTTGGGCGGCGATGGAGCGGTGGGGGAGGGAGAGGTCGTGGCGGAGGCGGCGGAGGGAGGAGTGGAGGGAGGAGAGTTGGGAGCGGAGGGAGGAGAGGGAGTGGTCGGCGAGGTGGAGGGAGGAGAGGTGGCGGAGGAGGTCGGGGTGGTGGGAGAGGACGTGGTGGCGGAGGTGTTGGTCGAGGAGGCGGATGGCGGCCTGGAGGCGCTCCGCCGTGGAGGCGGGGGAGCCGGCGGAGAGGGCGGCAGAGGAGAAGGCGGCGGAGGAGAAGGAGGGGGAGAGGAAGGAAGAGAAGATTGGGTCGGCGGCGAAGGAATCGAGGGGATTAGGGTTAGGGTTAGGGTTTTTGGATTCTGTTGAAATTGGGGTTTTGGTGAAGGTGGAGAGGCGTTGGAGGGGGGAGGAGGGGGAGGGGGAGACAGGGGATCGATGGAGGGAGGTTGGTGTGGCCATTGTTGATCGGAATCGGAGATCTATGCAGATCTATCTTCTTCTTCTTCTTCTTCTCCGATGGCTACCGTTGTTTCTTTTTTTTGTTACTTGCTGTCCATTTCCATGGCGTAATGAAAATAAAAAAAGACAATGTAGACTACATTTAGATGCAGAGTGGGAATAGTCTAAGGCCGGTTCAGAACATAATGGGATAATTAATTAGAGGTCCCCACAATGGAGTTAATACTGGAAAAGTCCCAAAAGTTGAAAATATTAATGTAGGGTCCCATGGGACCTCACATTAATATATTTGAAAAGTGAAAAGACAATTTTGCCCCTAGCCTTAAAAAAAATTTACCCCTCCCTCACCACCCCCTCCCGCCTCCTCCTCCCCCACCCACCCCCCTCCCCTCCAGCCGCCCCCCACCCCCACCCCCTCCGAACTGGGAGGGGGGAGGGGGTAGGGGTGGGGGTGGGTGGGGGAGGAGGAGGCGGGAGGGGGTGGTGAGGGAGGGGTAATTTTTTTTAAGGCTAGGGGCAAAATTGTCTTTTCACTTTTCAAATATATTAATGTGAGGTCCCTTGGGACCCTACATTAATATTTTCAACTTTTAGGATTTTTCCAGTATTAACTCCCTTGTGAGGGATCTCTAATTAATTATCCCGAACATAATTAATGTGGCATGTGGCTTGTGTATTTTTTTTTTAATCATGGTCAGATTAAGGGTAGGACTATGCCACAAGGGAAAGTTGTCACATCTCCTAACGAGAGCGCTCGTCGGGATTCAAACATATATTTTCATCCTTATGCAGTTATAATTGACTTATCAGCCGAACCTACTACTCATTGGTTGTGGCATGTAGTATGTTGAAATTGGAAGGACACATGAGGAAGGCTTGACGACGTTAAGGTGTGGCCTATTACAAGTCATTTTTCTTGTATGAATAGATCATGATATATTAGACATAGTAAAACAAAAGAGATGAATGGTGAGTGGCGTAATTTTAATGAAGATAGTTAGAAAGTTAGAGGTGATATAAAACCTTTTATATAAAGGATATGATTGTAGTTTTAAATTACGAATTACTAACAAATAATACTAACTTGTTATAATAATATAATTTCTTATTTTGAAAATAATATTAAAATCCTCAATAAGTTAGAGTGATAGGCTAACAAATATTTTTTCAAGTCTGAATCTGACCAATTAAGCAAAACAAGCCAAACGAAAAAGTATGTGTTGTGTCTTACATGGAAATAAAGAGATCGGTTCAAACCTTTAACAATCTAAGTCATACGTCTCTAATAGCCGGGTTGAGCTATTCCTACCTATAAGCACAACCAAATGTTTAGTTCAATTGGTTGAGTTGTTCTAATTTAATCTATTGTCTCCATAGTTCGAGCTTGAGTATGCAGCCGTGATAATTACTTGGAGGTAGTGAGACTTGATTACTGCGAATTAAATTAATCACTTACTAATATTTTCGAATAACGATAGATAAATCCAAAAATATGATACAGATCTTATTCTCGTTTATAAATTTGAAGGAAATAGTAGAAATGTGACGGACAAAACTTATGATTTCTAGAATTATTAAACTGTGTAATCTTTTACTACAATTGGCTTTTTTGTCATTTTCTTTGAATTTACAAAGCACAAATAGATGAGTGGCATTTTATGTTTACGTCCTTTATTAAATTTCCTACATCAAACTTTCTTTTGTATATTTCGACCCTCTTATTTAGAACACTTCATAAAAAACAAAAAAACAATAATTAATTATCGAGAAATGAAAGAATTACAATTTAGCTTATTTAGAATTTGACTCAAAAGTATCAAGAGCCTTGTAGCCCAGTGATATGATATCTCCCCTTTAGGTGGGAGGTTGCGGGTTCGATCCCGCTTGTAACCTCAAGCCGTTAGTGCTTGCCCTTTTGAATAAAAAAAAAAGAATTTGACTCAAAAGTCAAAATTAATTAATAGGGATATTCAATATCAGTACTTCAACGAGATTTTGAAATACATGAAAGTATTTTATTTCAGTCCAAAAAAAACATAAAAGTAATTTCACTTTCTCCATTTATTTAATTTGTCACTACTTAAAGCATAATCACTCAAAGCATTACCCCCCCCCCCCCCCAAAACTATAGTTGAAAAAAAGTAATTTATATAGTGCAAGATAAAATTTTAATTAATGTTGCTTTTCCTGGTAGGACACATTAAATTAAATAGTAAAATTCATGATAAAGTGCTTGTACAATGCAGCTAGAAAGAAGAGTAATCTTTTGTAATAAAAAAAAACGAAAAGAAAGAAGAGTAATATGAGTGAGAAGCCGTTTGGCGAATAGGCCAAATAGATTTTTTAAAAATATAGGATAGGATGTTTTTCCTACTTGAAGTGTAGACCCAGATTTCAAAGATTTTTTGTATATATATAAGGACAAGTTGTATTAATTAATACTAAAGGGTTCAATAGTACGAGGTTAAAAAGAAAAAAAAACTAGAAAAAAAAAAAGTTAAAGGAGATAGTAAGGAGTAGCATATAGTGTACATCTATGCTCTGAATGATGCCGAAGAGTTGGCGCTTCATGCATGCTATAGAAACTGAAATTGAATGAATCTAGTAGGGAAGAGCTTGATATCTTTGACCACGATATCATGGCAGCATGAGTTGAGATGCAAGAAACTAGAAGACTTTACCGAGACGATTAGAAGACTCTGTCCTTCATGGTAAAAGGGGCAAGCAAGCAAGTATTCACAATAAGGCCGAGCGAAGGCAAGGATGAAGGTAGAGGCAACACGCAAGTCCTTTCTAAAGCATAGCTATGCACTTCCTAAGAGTGGTAAATGGTAATACAATATGATCCCACAAGCCTTTCTATGACCATGTTGATGACAAATCAAAGTAATAAACCAGTCTTCAACCAAATCTAACAGCAGGAGCAGCAAGCTCATTACTGCCATTGTATTTCTTCGAGATACACACACATCACTGCCATTGTATTTCTTGGAAACAAAATGGTTCTCCTTACTCATTTTTTTTTTAAAAAAATAGGAGGTTCAAAAAGGCAGTACTTAATGGGCTTGACCCTTTTATTTGTGAGCCTTGAGCCCAGTTTTCTTAAATGGACAATCCCACCTCTTTACAGTTAGTGGTAATAGTACACCCAATAATATTAAAAAATTCTCTTATATAATCAGGGTATTTTTTTTTTTAAAAAAATCTCTCTTTGATCCTTAAGAGTAATATCTATTTAACTAGTTTGGATAGATTAAAAAGTTCTAAGTTTTTTCATTTTATTTCTAAATTATCTATATTTATATTTTTTCAGTAATGAATCGGGTGTTTAAAACTTATCCAACTTACATAACATAATACCTTTATTAAACAAAATCATGCAAAGAATTTCTGTTTTTAGGAGCAAAAGAGTAGTTAAATCATTTATTTATTATCAAATTAGTTAAAGAAATTATATAGTTAGCACCAGAGAGTAGTGCTGAAATTATATATTTTCTAGTGCTAATTTTTTGCGAGTATTATATAGAATCGTTTGCGTTGAAATTGTCATGTAAAGTGTCATGCATGAACATACACAATCGTATTAATTTAGAATAAAATGAAAAAAGTGGGGGATAAAGTAGGCTGATTTATTATGTTTTATAACTAGCGAATTGACGCTACATCATATGGCGTGTAAGAGGCATATCCCTTGAATTTTTTATTACTCATATGTTTAATCATGTAGTGCATATTGGAACTAAATCTTAGTAAAGACCCCTTAATTAATACATTTACAATTAATATGGATGTTTTGGATAATAATTATAAATTCGGGTAATAAAATAAGTTTTAGTCTCGTATTTAGATCAATATAAACCCATTGTCTAACCCTTATTAAGAAGGGAGGAAGTGTATTTTTGAGAAAATATCGGACAATTTTATTTAAATTAATATACATCCATAATCTAAATAAGATATGGGCACTTTGCTAATTTAATTTCCACCCTGTATTAACAAAGATAAATAAAGTGGTACTCTTGGATCATATCAAGAAACCAGCGTGTATGGACAAACAAGAAAAAGTTGAAACCAGAGCCTAATTTACATGCGTGTCTTTATAAAATAAGTATCATGTGATTTTTTTTATCAGGAATTATCCTGTGATTCATAATAGTAACTGACTATGATAGTAATTAAGAAGGCTGAAGTTAAATACGAGGAGAAAAATGATACAAATGAATATGAGCAGTAAATAAAGCAGAAACTACAAGGATTAGCTTTCATTGATAGTTAATTTCAATTAAGTATACACAAAAAGAGAATTCAACATAAATTAAAATCAGTACAACTCTGAACCACTTATTGAAGAAGCCATTTATCGATCTATATGAAAATTAAATGAATGAAATTAGCCAAGAACCAAAAAATGAAAGCATATATATATATATATGATCATGAGAACGTAACTCAGAAGTGGCAACCACAACAGAGAAAGAAGAAGCAAAGAGTAGAAACAAGTACGACCCCTTCAACTACAGAGAGTATCTTAAACACGACAGTGTCCATAATTGTGGTTTGGAGATCCAATCTCTTCCATCGAAACGACGACAACCTCCATGGCCTCCATACCTCCTTCCTCATCATCTTCTTCAGCCACATCGCCTTCGTTGTTGTAGTAGTAGTGGACGGCGTTGTCGTTTTCTTCTTCCCCATCATCATCTCTCTCTCTCTCTCTCTCTCTCTCTCTCTATGTGTTAGTGTCGTTTGGGGAGTTTGCAGAGAAGAATATGGAAGGTGGGGTGCGTTTTATATTGGGAGATGGGATGATTTGGATGCTTGAAAGAGAAGAGTGAGTTGCTGGCTTTTGCTGGCCGAAGATGATAGGGGTTTAATATTTGGAGGGTACTTTTGTCATTTCTGTGATGTGTCAAGGGTATTCTTGTCTTCATGGTTATTGTAAATGGTTGGAAAGTAAAAGAGTTTATCAATATTTTAGTTTGTTAGATGAGTTGGCTGGCACGGACAAGAATCAATCCGGTTCAATAGAGTCGTGTTATATGAGTAGTAATTACTAATTAGTGCTTCCAATAAAAAAGGGGATAGGAAGTGGTTGAGTGATTTATTTTAATCTTAATTGTATTTCACTTTTAACGTTGTTCCTTACTTTTTTCACTCTCTATCTGTTACATTTATTTTTTATTATTTTTTTTGGTGAGGTATAACTGTTACATTTAATAAACACGTTGAAAGTGATGTACTTTTAGATGAAGTTCTAGACAATTCCTCACACAATAACAATAGCAATGGAACGTAACCAATTATTGTCACGTTGAAAGAGATGTATTTTACTTGTCATACCCCATAGTGAACCGTTTGGAATTGAGAGTATTTATAAATAGAGAATATTTTATTTGATTATACATGTCTCTTTAACTTTTTATTGCGAATATGAAATTGTATCCTTCATTAATTAAGTGTTGACTGTATTTTTATATTATACTACAATAGATACAGATACTCCTATTAGATAGGGGGCAATTAAAAGAAATTGTTTGATTTTAAGGGAGAACTAATAAGGTTTAAAATTTCCCTTGGTATTTGTAAAACATGTTAAAAGTGACCTATAATAAATAGGATCAAATGGATAATTGTTTCGTTATGATATTATTGTCACATTTATTTGGACTATGCATGATTTCCATGCGATAATTTATAACCACATAATAATAACTTTGTATAAACTAATAATGTGGTTAACTAAAAGTAATTATTTCTTCTAAAATTTCAAAATTTACTCTCAATAAGAGTACATAACTTATAATGATAATAGGTGAAAAGTTAGTGTTTCAAACTGTAACATCTTGAAAAATTTAATTCAGGATTAGAGAGTGTTTTGGGAGATTTTGGAATTTTTAGGAATTTTTGGGATATTGTTGGAAATTTTGAGTAATTAATATGCATATAATTAATTAAGAAATGAAGAGTTTGAAATATGAGGGAGTGGTAAAGCTAAAAATATTTTGAAGATTAAGGAAATTGGAGACTGGTTTAAGTGGATTTAAATCAAAATAAGTACACTATGGCAAGTTTGGACTACAAATCATCAGAGAACCCCCTTATTTCAATAATCCAAACGCGCCCTCCCCTTTTCTTTAAATACCAGACTCCCTCTCCCTCCGTCATCTGCTTCCTCGTTCTTCTTCGTCTTCTTCTTCTTCTTCGTTCAACTTCTTCTCCCTTCCTCCTCCGTCCTGCACGTCCGTCGGCCACCCAGGGGCGACGGCGACGGCGACGGCAAAGCCGTCCGCCTCACTTTTCTCCTTGACCTCACTAAAACCTGTCTCCTTTTCTCTCCTCGCGTCTTCCCTTCTCTATTTCTTCTTTGTTTCTCCGGCGGCCTATGGCGCGGCGGCGCTAGCCTCACCATAAGCATCAACAAAACCATTCTTCCTCCCTTTTCCAAAAACTTCGAGCCTCTCCTCTGACCCATCAACTCCCCTTTCTTTGTTCAGCTCGGCCGATTTCCGGTGAGCATTTCCGGCGACGGCGAGTTCCGGCGAGGCATGGAAGACGCAAAACAAGTTTATGTAAGCTCCCATTTCATCGTTTTCTCTCCTTTTCTGCGAGTTTGGAAGAGAGGTTGGTTAAGGTTTGATTTAAGTTTTGGGATTATGAGTTGTCAAATAATTGAAAATGGATCTTTAGCCTTCTTGATTCTTGTTGCTTCAAGTTTGAAGACAATAGCTTATGTTTGATTGTTTGATTTCATGTGGTTGTAAATTCTGGCTCTTTTTCCTTGCCTGGACCGTATTGACTCTGGGGTTTTGGGTTTCAAAATTTGTGTGTTGCTGTTGTAAGGGTTGTTTGAATGATATTAAAATATTTCTTGTACGATTCCTAATGGAAAGGAGCTTGTTGATGTTCTAAATTGTATAAGAGGTATACAATGATGAAATGAAAATAAATATGAGTTGTTGTTCTTTGAAGTTTCATATGTGGTTGCCTTAGTTGCTATTTGATTTTAATATGGTTGAATGTGCTTTCTTTAGGGAAATGAAGTTATTGTGCTGTTTGGGTATAATTCCATTTGGTTTATGATTAGAGAATTGAAATAAAATATGTTTGAAGTGTGCATGTTAAGTTTTGTAAAAGAAATTTGTAAATAATCCTTGTAAGACCAAGCTGATTCTTGGTTGGTAGGTGTTCAAAATGTGTAGTTTTATCATTTAGTTCTTAGGTGTATTAAAAGTGAAATTTAAAGTGACAAAGTTAAATGAAAGATTGATTGAAGATGTGATGCTTGAATTGGATTTATATTGTGTATAGTTATAGTCCTACAAATGATGGCGATTAATCTGTTATGTCCATCGTAGATGCTGATTTTGGTGAAAATGAGTTTGGTTTAATATATGTTCAATTTCAGTATAGGTTCTGTTTAGTCTATGCTTTGTGTAATGGGATGAAGTTTGTTTGTGTTTGGTTCATGAGTTTGCTGCTCATTTTCCCTTATTGGCTGAATTGGTTTCTTTTGAAAAAGGAATGGAAATGATGTTGCTGGTTTTGTTTGGAATGAGAAGTTTTAAGCATGTGGTTATGTTTTGCTATTTATATGAATCGAATTTGGATATTCCAAGTGATGATTTGAAGTCCTAAATAATTAAATATCGAACCTTTAAAGAAGAGCTAGAGGCATATTAGGTATGAAACTTTAAAGTTTATCATTGTGGTAGTTCCTTTGAGCTTTGACATGGTTGAATGTGAGAACTAAATAAGTGCATTGTAAATTCCTTTATCTTCCTTTTCTTTTGGCTGCCCTTGGAACATAAAAGAGAAAGATGAAAATGACTTTGTGTGCTTGATTTGTGTGTGGATTGAAGAGTCCTAAAATCCCTTTTCTGTCATAGCCGACTGTGGGCATAAAGAATGGTATGAAATGCATGTGAGATTAATGTCATGGATATAATGGTAGTAGTGTTAATGTAGGTGCATTTACAAATTTTCTATTATTGCCTTTTTATAGCTGAACTAAATGGAGTTGGAATGGAGGTGTTTGTTGTAATTGTGTGAAAATCTGAATGATGCATGACATGTGAAGGGGAAAATGTATGTTTTGATGTTGGAATTGTGAACGGTTAATTGAATGTGCTAGTTTTATGGGATGAAGATGATTAATGTATTTGAAGTGAGTTTTATGTAATGTAGTGTAAAGTCTCACTTGGTTAACTGTTGATGTTGGTGGTTCTTGATTTTTTATAATTAATCACATGGTCTTGTTATTTGCTTGTGATTTAATTGTGGCTGGAATTGGAAATAAAATGTAATTGGTAGGGAATCCTTAAATTCTTCATTATTAGCCATGTTCTGGAAATTGACATATAACGATAATGTGACATTATTGTTAAGTTTGGATAATTGTTGATGGATTTTCGAGTGGCATGATGCTGTCATTAACTTATGAATGTGTATGTGGCAAATTTAAAAACCTAAAGTGATAAGGGAATTTGAATTAGGAATGGGAAAATGGGTAGTAACATATAAGAACGAGAGAGAGACGTCGAACTACGATAAAAGGGAAATGATATTAATTTATCATTTGGCTATATATTATTATAGGAGTGGATGCAGTAGGCTTTCGTGGCATCGAGGAGGAAAGGTTGAGAAATCGCGTAGAATTGCTAAAGGGCGACAGGTAATCACTCTTAACCTTGCTATAACATTGAGGGTGACGTTAGTTAGGGATTTTGTAAAAATCCCTTCTCACCCTCTATATATATATATATTATCTTTAAAATGATATTTTTATACAAAACAGGCTATCGGGTGCCTTTCAAACACGATTATTTTCATATAAAGAAATTTGAAACACTACATATATATTACTCTGGCTGTGGTTGGTATTGATCTGGAATGATTGTGGAAGGTATATAGATAGTGTAGTGTTAGACAGTGACTTGAGAAATTATGGAAATAGAAAAGAGTGATAGATGTTGAGTTTGAGATTATGGTGAGCTATGTTGTGGAAAACATGAAATGTGAGATTGAAATATTGAATGAGGTTGTAGTTGATGGAATATAGAATAGGGATTGTTAGTATTGCATGACACTGATTATTAGTACCGTCGGCCGATGTAACCTATCGATCTGCGCAATCGATAGGTTAATTGTACAGTTTCCTCGGATTGTAGAGGAACCAGGGACGTTTTCACTTTTTAAAGTGCTCCCCAGAGACGTTTTCACTTTTAAAGTGCTCCCCAGGGACGTTTTCACTTTTTAAAGTGCTCCCCAGGGACGTTTTCACTTTTTAAAGTGCTCTCCAGGGACGTTTTCACTTTTTAAAGTGCTCCCTTTTCATGCCTTTAGATTTGAGACTGGGCACAGTGTCAATCACGTTTATTTTCATCTGTTGAGTGGACTTGGAATTGACTGAGGGATTTGAGTGATATGTGGGAAGTAGAGATGGTGAATTTGAGTTGAGTTAGACGGATGGATTTGCATGATGAATGAAAGATTTGAAGTATATATATATTATTGCTTTTAAATGTGGTACCCTTTAGACGCCCTCGCTACCGCACATCTCACTGTTATAGTGAGTTAAGCGGTGATTACTGGGACAAATTGTCTCATCCCACGATTACTGACATTTTTGCAGGTATTCATGCACTGATGCAAGCAGCAGGAGAGGGAATTAGGTAGTAGTAGTTATATGGAATATTTTGAATTGTATATTGCCAATTTGTATAGGCCTGCATACGTTTCCGCATATATTTATATGTATTTAATATTATTGAACATTAGGTTATTTATTTTTCTAACCATGTTAGGTGATTCTTTTCTAACATGGTTAGCTATTAATTATCCATGATAGTATTCAGGTTGTATTAGTTTATTCTTTTCTATCATGGATAATGATTATTATTAGGAAATTCTTTTTCTAACTATGATAGATTTATTGATATTATGGAAATCATTTTTCTATCATAGTTAGTAACGATATTATTGAATTAATCAGGAAATTAGTAACACAATGTTACAACTTGGTTATCAGTATTTGGTATACGATAACCCTGGACTGTGCTGCATTGCATATAGATTGGCAATATACATTCTTAGTAATCCCTTCCTTCTGTGCATGAATATCTGACCTTTTTGAGAGGATTATCGCTCATCCCGTGGTGGGGAGAGAGTGATAAGAGAAATTGAATAGGTACTGTGGAGAGATTGAGATGAACATAGAAAGAATAACGAAATAATGTTGATATGTATAAAATTTAGGAAAAATAGCGAAATAAGGATGCTTCTCTGGGGTCTCGAGTATAGTTATGTGCCGGCCATAATCATAGTCGAGGCATCATGAGATCCCTTATTGGGTTAAAGGATTAAGGAATTCGAAAATAACAATTGATAATGAATACAATATGAAATAAGAATTATTGATCTTGTCTTCTGATCGTTGTTTATTTAGTTAAATTATTTGATTAGTTGGAAAATTGACTTGTTTATTAATTGGTTTAATTGAAATTCCATGGATATTTGTTGTTTTGAAATCTATACTTTGATGTTTGATTATAAGTAGTTGTTTGAAGGTAATTGTTGTTTCAAATTTTGTTTGTACAGTTAGATAAAATTTTTATAGAATGATAAGTGAGTGTTGTTTAAGTGTAATTGATGATGGTGATTAATAAGCTAAGTTACTTATTATGTTAATGTGTTATAGTAATGTTAGATTTTATTAAAGAATGATTGATAGTCTTTTGTTGGACCTCATTGGTAAATTAAATAAGTTTGATGTTTTTGATTGATCATAGGGATGATTTAAGGGTTTATAAGCTATTTGAAATAGGCATAGGGCATGTTGGCAAAAATTCTGCAGAAAAACTGTTTCTGCTGCCAAATTCTCGCCAGTCTGCTCGCCAGTGGCGAGCAGCTGGCGAGCAGCTGCGGGCAAAGGCTGGAGCCTCTGGAAACTCGCCAGTAGCTCGCCAGCTGGCGAGCAGCTGGCGAGCAGAAAAAAAAAAAAAAAAAAAAAAAAAAAAAAAAAAAAAAAAAAAATTTCTATTAAATGTAAATTCTATTAAATAATTAGTGAACTTAACTAAGGTAAATTCTATTAAATGTTATGGAATAATTAGTGAAATGTATAATATGGAATGCTGCAATGTTCGTCAAAACGGAAAATTGTTTGTTTTGGTAACCTCCTGCTCAGTGTGTAATTGGAATCTGGTTTGGTGGTCCTATCCTTGTTAGCATATTGCTGTGTTGGATTCTTTCAATATGATAATATTGTGATATGAAAGATTCCTTATCAACCATGATGAGTTTGAATTTTGTAGGATTGTTTGCAAAGAAAATAAGAAATGACTATTCTCTCATCCTTTTCTCTATTAGTCGATCAATATGTAGGAAAAGATATAAATTCTTTTTGCTTAGCAATGATTTAAATGTGGGGTTGACTTGCATGCATGGAAGAAGAATTGGTTTTAGTACAATGGAAATTGGTGTTACTATTGACATGACTTTGTTCTTTTTATGAAGTATGGGTGTGATAGTGTAGGTTTCAACCATTGCTTGTTAATTGGAGGATCTATGTTTCTATCTCTGTTTTGATGAACTAATTTGTTAATGGTGTAGAAGTGGTCACTTTAATTAGAAGTGGCTGTGATTATTAATGACTAGTATAGTAATTAAACCTTTTGAATGCATGTTTGTTACTTGTGAGTTGGTTTTGTTTAGCTGAATTAAAAGTATGATTAAATTGAATCGTTGATGTTTTATTGTGGTTGACGTGAAACCAAGAGTGCAAGCCTAAAGGGTATGGTGATCTTGAGGTATGATTGGCTGGTCTTTATGGTTTAGTATAGTTAGTATAAATTTTTGGTTTAGTTTTAGAGATGAAAGAGAGTTTGAAAATGATTCAAGGATGATGAATATGAGTTTGGCATAATAAGAATTATTTAAGATTCTTATAGGAATAAAATTTGTTCATTGATTGATTAGTAAAGTGGATTGATTTGTGAAGATGGCTTAAGTATTTTTGGATGCATGGAACATTAATTGTAGGTGTAAGGGAAGATGGCTTAAGTGTGTTTATGAAGTTGTGATTTGCTTTATGGAGTTGTTATATATAAGGATCAATTGAATATATGAGATGTGATGAACTCAGGTTAAATGCTTATTTTGAAACTTTGTCTGGAATTTATGGACGTAGAACATTTGTTTGAGGTTATAGTGAAAGGTGAAATGACGGGTTAAAGTTACAGTTGTTTCGCTTGAATGAATTGACATAGCTATAATTGAGAGGAGTTTTGACTTTAAGGATGAAAATACTATATATTGGCTATGAACCGATGAGTGACTAGAAATTATGGTTTGCAGAGTGGGATTTAGGGAATTGTGCTTGAATTAAGGTTAGAATGATTACTTGAGATTACATTGTGGGGTGATGACTTAGAGTTGTATATATATGATTTAGGAGACCATTGGAGTTGAAAAGGATGTTGTTATCCGTTATAATGGACTTAAATGCAAGTGATTTGAAGTTTAGATGGCTAGTAAGTGAAGGATAGTTAAGGAAAATAGGATGAGGATTGATGGATGATTTGTATATTGCAAGATGATGAATGATGTTGAGTGCATTGAATTGTGGGTTAATAGTGAGAGTTTTATAAATAGTTAGAGTTTGTAGGAGGAATGCAAGAGTGAACTAGGCATTTCTAAATGTTAGGTGGTATGTATAATGAATTTTGGGGACAAAATTCCTAAAAGGTGGGGTAAATTGTAACATCTTGAAAAATTTAATTCAGGATTAGAGAGTGTTTTGGGAGATTTTGGAATTTTTAGGAATTTTTGGGATATTGTTGGAAATTTTGAGTAATTAATATGCATATAATTAATTAAGAAATGAAGAGTTTGAAATATGAGGGAGTGGTAAAGCTAAAAATATTTTGAAGATTAAGGAAATTGGAGACTGGTTTAAGTGGATTTAAATCAAAATAAGTACACTATGACAAGTTTGGACTACAAATCATCAGAGAACCCCCTTATTTCAATAATCCAAACGCGCCCTCCCCTTTTCTTTAAATACCAGACTCCCTCTCCCTCCGTCATCTGCTTCCTCGTTCTTCTTCGTCTTCTTCTTCTTCTTCGTTCAACTTCTTCTCCCTTCCTCCTCCGTCCTGCACGTCCGTCGGCCACCCAGGGGCGACGGCGACGGCGACGGCAAAGCCGTCCGCCTCACTTTTCTCCTTGACCTCACTAAAACCTGTCTCCTTTTCTCTCCTCGCGTCTTCCCTTCTCTATTTCTTCTTTGTTTCTCCGGCGGCCTATGGCGCGGCGGCGCTAGCCTCACCATAAGCATCAACAAAACCATTCTTCCTCCCTTTTCCAAAAACTTCGAGCCTCTCCTCTGACCCATCAACTCCCCTTTCTTTGTTCAGCTCGGCCGATTTCCGGTGAGCATTTCCGGCGACGGCGAGTTCCGGCGAGGCATGGAAGACGCAAAACAAGTTTATGTAAGCTCCCATTTCATCGTTTTCTCTCCTTTTCTGCGAGTTTGGAAGAGAGGTTGGTTAGGGTTTGATTTAAGTTTTGGGATTATGAGTTGTCGAATAATTGAAAATGGATCTTTAGCCTTCTTGATTCTTGTTGCTTCAAGTTTGAAGACAATAGCTTATGTTTGATTGTTTGATTTCATGTGGTTGTAAATTCTGGCTCTTTTTCCTTGCCTGGACCGTATTGACTCTGGGGTTTTGGGTTTCAAAATTTGTGTGTTGCTGTTGTAAGGGTTGTTTGAATGATATTAAAATATTTCTTGTACGATTCCTAATGGAAAGGAGCTTGTTGATGTTCTAAATTGTATAAGAGGTATACAATGATGAAATGAAAATAAATATGAGTTGTTGTTCTTTGAAGTTTCATATGTGGTTGCCTTAGTTGCTATTTGATTTTAATATGGTTGAATGTGCTTTCTTTAGGGAAATGAAGTTATTGTGCTGTTTGGGTATAATTCCATTTGGTTTATGATTAGAGAATTGAAATAAAATATGTTTGAAGTGTGCATGTTAAGTTTTGTAAAAGAAATTTGTAAATAATCCTTGTAAGACCAAGCTGATTCTTGGTTGGTAGGTGTTCAAAATGTGTAGTTTTATCATTTAGTTCTTAGGTGTATTAAAAGTGAAATTTAAAGTGACAAAGTTAAATGAAAGATTGATTGAAGATGTGATGCTTGAATTGGATTTATATTGTGTATAGTTATAGTCCTACAAATGATGGCGATTAATCTGTTATGTCCATCGTAGATGCTGATTTTGGTGAAAATGAGTTTGGTTTAATATATGTTCAATTTCAGTATAGGTTCTGTTTAGTCTATGCTTTGTGTAATGGGATGAAGTTTGTTTGTGTTTGGTTCATGAGTTTGCTGCTCATTTTCCCTTATTGGCTGAATTGGTTTCTTTTGAAAAAGGAATGGAAATGATGTTGCTGGTTTTGTTTGGAATGAGAAGTTTTAAGCATGTGGTTATGTTTTGCTATTTATATGAATCGAATTTGGATATTCCAAGTGATGATTTGAAGTCCTAAATAATTAAATATCGAACCTTTAAAGAAGAGCTAGAGGCATATTAGGTATGAAACTTTAAAGTTTATCATTGTGGTAGTTCCTTTGAGCTTTGACATGGTTGAATGTGAGAACTAAATAAGTGCATTGTAAATTCCTTTATCTTCCTTTTCTTTTGGCTGCCCTTGGAACATAAAAGAGAAAGATGAAAATGACTTTGTGTGCTTGATTTGTGTGTGGATTGAAGAGTCCTAAAATCCCTTTTCTGTCATAGCCGACTGTGGGCATAAAGAATGGTATGAAATGCATGTGAGATTAATGTCATGGATATAATGGTAGTAGTGTTAATGTAGGTGCATTTACAAATTTTCTATTATTGCCTTTTTATAGCTGAACTAAATGGAGTTGGAATGGAGGTGTTTGTTGTAATTGTGTGAAAATCTGAATGATGCATGACATGTGAAGGGGAAAATGTATGTTTTGATGTTGGAATTGTGAACGGTTAATTGAATGTGCTAGTTTTATGGGATGAAGATGATTAATGTATTTGAAGTGAGTTTTATGTAATGTAGTGTAAAGTCTCACTTGGTTAACTGTTGATGTTGGTGGTTCTTGATTTTTTATAATTAATCACATGGTCTTGTTATTTGCTTGTGATTTAATTGTGGCTGGAATTGGAAATAAAATGTAATTGGTAGGGAATCCTTAAATTCTTCATTATTAGCCATGTTCTGGAAATTGACATATAACGATAATGTGACATTATTGTTAAGTTTGGATAATTGTTGATGGATTTTCGAGTGGCATGATGCTGTCATTAACTTATGAATGTGTATGTGGCAAATTTAAAAACCTAAAGTGATAAGGGAATTTGAATTAGGAATGGGAAAATGGGTAGTAACATATAAGAACGAGAGAGAGACGTCGAACTACGATAAAAGGGAAATGATATTAATTTATCATTTGGCTATATATTATTATAGGAGTGGATGCAGTAGGCTTTCGTGGCATCGAGGAGGAAAGGTTGAGAAATCGCGTAGAATTGCTAAAGGGCGACAGGTAATCACTCTTAACCTTGCTATAACATTGAGGGTGACGTTAGTTAGGGATTTTGTAAAAATCCCTTCTCACCCTCTATATATATATATATTATCTTTAAAATGATATTTTTATACAAAACAGGCTATCGGGTGCCTTTCAAACACGATTATTTTCATATAAAGAAATTTGAAACACTACATATATATTACTCTGGCTGTGGTTGGTATTGATCTGGAATGATTGTGGAAGGTATATAGATAGTGTAGTGTTAGACAGTGACTTGAGAAATTATGGAAATAGAAAAGAGTGATAGATGTTGAGTTTGAGATTATGGTGAGCTATGTTGTGGAAAACATGAAATGTGAGATTGAAATATTGAATGAGGTTGTAGTTGATGGAATATAGAATAGGGATTGTTAGTATTGCATGACACTGATTATTAGTACCGTCGGCCGATGTAACCTATCGATCTGCGCAATCGATAGGTTAATTGTACAGTTTCCTCGGATTGTAGAGGAACCAGGGACGTTTTCACTTTTTAAAGTGCTCCCCAGAGACGTTTTCACTTTTAAAGTGCTCCCCAGGGACGTTTTCACTTTTTAAAGTGCTCCCCAGGGACGTTTTCACTTTTTAAAGTGCTCTCCAGGGACGTTTTCACTTTTTAAAGTGCTCCCTTTTCATGCCTTTAGATTTGAGACTGGGCACAGTGTCAATCACGTTTATTTTCATCTGTTGAGTGGACTTGGAATTGACTGAGGGATTTGAGTGATATGTGGGAAGTAGAGATGGTGAATTTGAGTTGAGTTAGACGGATGGATTTGCATGATGAATGAAAGATTTGAAGTATATATATATTATTGCTTTTAAATGTGGTACCCTTTAGACGCCCTCGCTACCGCACATCTCACTGTTATAGTGAGTTAAGCGGTGATTACTGGGACAAATTGTCTCATCCCACGATTACTGACATTTTTGCAGGTATTCATGCACTGATGCAAGCAGCAGGAGAGGGAATTAGGTAGTAGTAGTTATATGGAATATTTTGAATTGTATATTGCCAATTTGTATAGGCCTGCATACGTTTCCGCATATATTTATATGTATTTAATATTATTGAACATTAGGTTATTTATTTTTCTAACCATGTTAGGTGATTCTTTTCTAACATGGTTAGCTATTAATTATCCATGATAGTATTCAGGTTGTATTAGTTTATTCTTTTCTATCATGGATAATGATTATTATTAGGAAATTCTTTTTCTAACTATGATAGATTTATTGATATTATGGAAATCATTTTTCTATCATAGTTAGTAACGATATTATTGAATTAATCAGGAAATTAGTAACACAATGTTACACAAACAAAATGGATGATATTATGATAGGTTGGTTGGTATTTATTATTTAAAATTTGTTGAGCATGTTAAGAAAATTGAAGAGAAGAATTAAAGATGAATAATGAAGAATATTAACATTGATGATGAATTTTATACAACAAACTATCTAACCCATTGGATTAGATCGGTCAATCATCCCTTAAATGAGGTGATGATCGTCCCTCACTTAAAATGGTGTATTTACACTCTCAAATTCTAGGGTTTTGAGGTGAGAGACCAAGTTAATCTTACATCAATTTATACTAGGATAGAACCCTTTATATAGATAACCAATATCTAAACGATGTAACTCATTTAACTATGATACAAATATTTTTCTAAAAGAGCAAGCTAAGCTAGTATTATGAAAATAAAATGAAATGAAATTGGAATATTCACAAGCGATTAAAGTAAAAACAGGATAAAATAAATCCAACTTTAAAAATTTTTAGCATTCAAATTTCATTTTCTACTTCTTAATTTTATCAGGGTATATCTAGAAGTGGTGCACAAAATGTATGTACGCTGAAGCAGGTTACATTTAAGGGTGAAGGCCCAAAAATGATACTTAAATAGTGCATAACTATTCCAAGGTACAAAATGATATCAACTTTTACCATGTGATCAAAAATGATATTTTCACTAATATGACAATAACATTATACATGAAAAGTCTAAAATGCCCTTATAAATTAATCGTCACCCGGTAAAAGTTTATTTAATTATAAGAGCATTTTGGACATTTCATGTCTAATATTATTGTCATATTAGTGAAAATATCATTTTTGATCACATGATAAAAGTTGGGTATCATTTTTAATTTATAAATTGGAATAAGTACGTGCTATTTTTGTTCTGTGGTCAATAGTTATGTATCAATTTTGGGTCTTCGCCCAATATTTAATTTGAGCAGGATTTACGTGTTTTTGTCGCGTACGAGGAGGATAGTACATACATAATGAAGTTTAAGGATACTACTCCTAAATACTCCAATCAATGCTTGTTAATTAATGTTACATTAGGACATGAATGCCACTTAATTATATACCAGGCAATATTCACTAGCAAGTTAGACAACACTAATTATATACCAGGCAATATTCACTAGCAAGTTAGACAACACAACTCATAAAAAATTATGCACTTGCTACTTCTTTTGTTGCAACTTCCCTGTATCTCGTTCATTGCATTTGCTTTCGTCTCTTTCAATATAGTTTTACTATCTTGTTTCTAGAAAAATTATTAGCTTAAGTGTCAAACATTTGGATGGAAATAAAAATAAGAAAACAATATAGTAATAATATCTTGTTTCATGAGTAAACTCGTTATGCTATTTTTCTAGCTAATTCATCCAGCGTTTCATATATATACTACATAAAATATAAGCATTTTCATTCCGTTTGTTATTAAATAATTTCAATTTCTTGTTCTCTCATTGTTTTTGTCTTAATTCAAACCAAACGTTAAGACTAACCCTCAATTTGGAAAATAAAAAATTGTTTGACTATACCATCGAGTGTTTGGATAATAATAAGTTGTGAGTTGTTACACAATAGTATGGATCACATCCAAGTATTATTAAGTGTAAAAAAGCTAAGTCACGATAGTAAATTGGATTTTGGAGGAACGAGAATTTCCATTGTAGACATACACTCCCATGAATTAAAGAACTACGTACTTGTTAGTCAATAAAACTATCCAACAACGTTTTGATGAAAATTTTTCACAATAATTTTTTAAATTACCATTTGATTTCACACGCGAAAACCATTGTTTAATGACTGAGGGCATCGTGTCAACTCCGATCCCACGGAGCCAAATGGATGTTTAAGAATGTTCTAAATTTTTATTTATCTTACAAGAAGTTAGTCCCTATCAAGATTCAAAAATAAATATATTTTCAGTTAAAATTAAATATGCCAAATGATAAGGGCTCAAACTCATTAATTTATAGATTTTTCATTTATAATACGGACAAAAAACTCATATATAGGTTTTTTGAAAGAGGGGATAACCTTACTTATATATGAGCAACTCATCTATCCTCAAATCTAGAATAGTTAGTTACTAATATATAGGTGCCAGATTAAATTACCTTCACTTGTACATGATAATACTCAAATCTTGATTAGTCATAATATTAATTTACCGGCATAAAAATTAAAGAATATGAACTGTAGAAATGGCAAAACTAACCTTGCATGTTGAGATCGCTTTGACTGGGTCGCTCTAAAGCTGTTCAAGTGGTCCCTTAAGTGCATAATATCTTTTACTTCTTAGACGTTACCTAAAGCTAAATCATCGTGTTGTTCTCCACGCTTAACGTCATTTTCCACAACGGCTAACTTATCGCTATAAAATAATAGAAGTATCATTTTTAGCTAATAAACAGATAATATATCCTCACATATTTTGAACACACACACACACACTCACATATATTGGACTTCCGTTGGAACATTGGAGTTTAGACAACTCATAACACATAACTGCCAAGTTGTTGTAGTTGGAACTATTTGAACGAACTTGCAAGCACAATGGAGATAACGTTGGGTTGCCATTTTTATATTCACAACTGTACTTATTATTTTAGGTACCTCGACCCTAAATTTGTAGTTTCAAATAGGTCTTATATTTAGGACCGGAGGGAGCATGTATTAAGGGTTTTTTATCAATAAGTTATGTACATATACACTATCAAAGATGCTATACATATGGAAGATCGGAGGGGATCACTGCACATATCCTTTACGGATCTCAAATTTTTGGCAGACAATATTTTTTTCATGATAGCGATGAGAAAACCGCACTCGATCTAGTTATATCCAGGCTGCTTATTTTGTGTTGTCTCTAACGTAGTTCATCATGCTCATCATTTTTTTAAAAAGATGGTGTATGGAAATCAAAATATTAATTAAATTAGTTTTCTAAATATCGTTAGTTATATTATACTCCCTCCGGTCCTAAATATAAGACCTAATTGACTTTTTCTAGAAAATCCTTAAAAAAGCAAAATAAGTTAATTATAAATTGATTTACCTAATTTTTCCCTTAAACTAGTTTATTTTACTTATAAACTAATGGAAAATCTAAAAATATATCAAATATGTCATCATTTAATAACCTATTTCGCAACCTTAATCTCTCAAAAAAAAGTCAACTAGGTCCTATATTTAGGACCGGAGGTAGTATTTTATATATATATATATATATATATATATATATATATATATATATATAAAGATAATATTATGTACGTGCCACTCTTCGATGTCTTTCATAAAACAGCATGCTGGCTTGATTAATATGATTTGGTTGATAGAGTGCATAAACTGGCCGGAAAGACTATAATATAGTAGAATTGTTTTCTAAGCTGTCAAGTACTGAGGCCTATTGCCTGTTCTAATAATAAAAAAATACCTCATTATCAGATTAAGCTAAAAAAATTTAAATAAAGAAATTAAAAGAAAAAAGAAAGAGCATAATATTGAGGCATCTTTCACATTAAATGAGATTAAGGTGGATTGTATTGAATGTATGGTTTGACTAGGTTTGTTTGGATATAGTTTTTGGAGAATAGCTTATATATGAGAAAAAAGTTGAAAAACTTTTTTGAAGAATAGATTCTGGAAAATAACTTTTAAAAAGCTGAAAAAATAGTTTTTGGTAAAACCTAGGTTTTCAGTTAAAGAAGCTATTTTAAAAAAACTGTTAATATTAGTCTGACTTCATTGAAACCTATATTTTGATAGAAAAAAACTATTCTGAAAAAACTATTAGTGTTTGTCTACCTTAATTTCAAAATTAGGTTTGAGTTGATATTTAGGTTTTGAAGTTTTCCAAACAGGCCTAAATTTCTATAACGTAACCTGAAGATTCCATGAAAGTGAGTGGGGGTGGCTTTTATGAGGTTCTTCGATCACTTCTCTCTGAAAATATACTGATTCACTGATCACAACTCTTCTTACTTTTAAAAGTTGAATGAGAGCTGGAGATTATTCACCATTCCTCTAGACAGAATGTAAAAGAGAGATAGGTATATATTCCTTCAGAATTTCCACCTAACTCTCTTTTCTCTTTTCAAAAGGAAATTGGTCTGTATGATTAAATCAAACGAGTTTGGCACCTCATCACTTTTGACAAGCACATAGATCTAAACATTTTAGGATTATTTGTTTTATTTGTTCAAATTAGTTTAACGTTTATAAAATTTAAAACAAAGACAATGTTTTACTTGTCAATGTATCCAAAAAAACAGTTTTAATTTAATTTGAAAATTCAAAATTCTGACTATTGAAGCTATATTTCATCATAATGATTTGCACTTGATATGGGGTCGTATCTAATATTGCGTGATTTATTTATGTAATTTGACTATATATCGATGACGTTAATTAAGCTACTAATTCATATAATATTTTTTAAAAAAATAATTTCAACATCTTCATTCATTTACCCAGCATTAGTTTATTTTATTATTTTTAAAATAATTTGAATAATGACAACAATTAGACATAGATCATACATTAAAAATCAAGACTAGCCTTAAATAATTCTTACATCAAGGACCGCCGGAAAGATTGGCTCTGGATCAAACTGTAAAGGTTTTTTTTTTTATACAGAATTTTTAGGAAGGGGTTTGGGTTCAACCCAATCCAAGGGCAGGACACCTAACTCATGATCCACTGGGGCCTGTCCTTGTGGGCTCTGGAGCATGACCAGCAAGCCCTTTATGTCTGTCCACACAGGTAGGTTACTCCCAACTTCACTTAGCTACGGAGATGTCTCCCCAAACGCCGCGATGGAGACACAACAAAGTGTCACTCCCCAGGATCGAACTCGCGACGTGATGGACAACCCGATGCTCATTGTTCAATCCCTTCGCCACTAAACCCACGGACGATGGGTCAAACTGTAAAGGTTTTAAACCCAAATAACTCGAGTAAACCTCTCAAAACATATTTTTTTGGCTCAACTCTCAAAACATGTTTCAAATTAAACGTACTTGTGGTTGCAAGCTTGAACCGTCTATTAAAGACATAATGCACTCATCATTAAATATTCGATGATGAGTCTCATAATTTGTTAATGACAAGTGAAAGAGCTACAATACAATTGACAAGTAAAAAAGCACTATAGGTGTGAAGGGGAAAGTTAGAGAGAGAGAGTCTCACTTCTCTCTAAACTTCTCCTCCTTCCTTCTTAGTACCTCCTCCTGTGAGTGAGGGTTTTTAGGGCCTTGGTGCGTTGGTTGGTACACGGACGATGCCGGTGATGACGATGGAAGCGACGGCGGTGACGGCGGCGAGCGGTTGGTGGAGCGCTCGAACTGGGAATGCGTGGAAGAAGGATCTCGACGCCGGAGTAGATCGTGGTCGTGGCTGGGTGTTTATTCGCCGGAATCAGAGGTTCCCGGTGTGGGTATGGTGCTGGCCGGAGGTGATGGTCGCAGCGGTGAAGGAAGGACGGCCAGATCTGACGGTGAAGGAAGGTGACCCAGATCTGACTGCGAAAGTTCCCGGCGTGGGTGCGGTGTTTGCCGGAGATGAAGTTGACGGTGGTCCAGCTCTGAGTGTGGGTAAGCTCTGTGAGTGTTTGCTTCTGCTTTCCGGTGGCTGGTCCATAGCCACCGAGCCACCATGATGCTTAAATCAGAGCTCTATCTGGGTTTGAGGGGTCCTATGGTAGAGCTTATGAAGTCCTGGTCACCCCTAGTCATTGTTAGTAGTAGTATGTGTGTCTTGTCTTTAAAATTTCTTAGATGTGTGATCTGGTATCTATGGGTCTGCCTGCTATTGTGGGTTAATTTTGTCTATGTTGGTTGTTGGCTAAGTCCTACCATGATCTGTACCTCAATGAAGTTTGTCCACAAACTTCACTGGTCCCCTCACCTCCCTGGAGGTGAGATTGAAGCTGCTGATATGCAGCATTTGCATCAAAGTCGGTGGGCTCGGGAGAGCAAGTCTTTGTACTACCACCTTCTATTGCACCCACACCACTTAATCATGATAGGATGGAAGTTCAATCTCTTCACCTTTTACCTGCATTGGTTAGGTATCGGCATTAGTATTTGGAGTCTGTTATGTCAATGTAATCTAGATATTTTGATGGTAACTAGTGTATTGGCTTGCATGTATTTGTCCTGGTGTCTCCGATGGATGGATGCAAAGTGCCTAGTGTCTGTATTATGTGTTTTATTTTGAGTATTAGTGTATGTACTGTGTTCCATTATCAATCATATTATCCTTTCGGCCAAAAAAAAAAGCACTATAGGTGAGTTATATGATTTGTTATATTATTATTAGTCCTTGGTGGGACTTTAATGTACTTTTCTTTTTTTGCCATCTTTAATGTACTTTTCTTAAAACAATATTGTGCATGACTTCATGAAAGATGGATAAGACTCTATGGAGGTGTTACGAAACATTTTCATTTCATCCATGGGTTCAATAAGATTACAACATATTCATCTTAAGAAAGCCCAACTATAATGTTTTCATTGGGCTATCTATTTTATTTCTCCTGAAAAACCAGTAGGCTCAAAGAACCTGCCTTTGTTGTTATTTTTGCAACAAACAAGCTTTTTGTCAAAGCTATATGTATTGCAGTGCCTCAAATAAAATTTTGAATAAAGTTAAAGTTGACCCAGTTGATAAAGAGTTGGTTTATTTTTATTTTTTGATCATATAAAGAGTTGAGTTTTTTATAATTATAGGGTTGAGTTTTTTTTGGACTGTATAAGGTTATGAGTTAAATTTCGAGGATATCAGAAATAAATACATACCTTTTAGTAGTGTAAACAAACTCTCTGGAGTCACATTAAGTAAATGGACCAGCATATCTTTGTCAATGAAAGTTTGACAGTAATGGTCCCAAATGATTTATGAGTCATAGTCCATCGCTACACTTTTCCCCTTGCCTCCTTCTCATCGCTGAAGAAGATCTAACTTACTCCTCAACCTTGGTCTTCACGTAATCTTTAAATTTAGTAATATCGTTTTTTATGCAGAATTATTAATATCTTTGATATTAGAGAAAACAGAACGAGTGATGAGCTCATATTTTTCTTACTAGGAAAGGAAATCTATGGTTGGGGATGTGTGCCTCCAGTTCTATCAACGCATTGAATATTGTGTCAATAATACATGGTCAAAAGAAACATGGTAAAAATAAGATAATGACAATAAATGAATTTGATATTTATATATCATAGTATTCATTTCTAATAAGACTCCCTTGACTTTTTTTTAGAGAAATTAAGGAGCAAAATTAATTACTTTAAATTGTTTATAATTATATTTTTTCTTAAAACCAATTTATTCATTTTACTTATAAACTAAGTTATATTCTAATTACATGTAATTTAGGGTATTAAATAATTCTTTACAACATTTGACACATTCAATTATTACCAAAGATTTTGAACATGATCTTTTCTAAATCAATGAAAACCATATGTAAGTCTTTTCTAAATAATTCTTTATAAACATTTTAAAATAAATAATTTATTTATTTTATACGTAATTAAGTATATGGTAACAATATCTTAACATTTGACTTGATTCTAATTTATTGAACACGGTCTTTAAAGAACTTGAAAATGTTCGGTAGGTTCGGGAAGCTTCCCAGCATTTCCAATATTTGACTTGATTCTTAGTATATAGTTTAGTTATTCTAATTTATTGAGCATGTTCTTAGCATTTGACTTGATTATAGGTTATTTAATGATAAATGTGAAGTTTTACTTTGTGAGTTGGATGATTTGACACTTGCTAAAGATGAATTTAATAGGCCGTTTTATCCTTATCTTAGGGTTTGGGAGATTAGGGGAATCTCTTGAGGAAATGGAGAATAGTAAAGAGTTGGACCGGATGGTAAATTGATTGAAATTGAAAATGTTTAGGTGAATACTATGAGTTATGGTTATATAAATTGTTTAATGATATTTTACAGTCCTAGAAGATGCCCAACGATTGAGGTAAAAATACTTTAATTCTTATTCATTAAAGTAAAGGCGAATCATGTAAATTAGGGGTGAATTAAGCTTATTAGTCATAAAATGGAACTGTAGAAAATGTGATTGAGCTTTGGTTAAGATTGAATACTAGTATTTTTTTAGAGACATTTTGGCTTTATGTTAGGAAGATTTATGATGAAAAAGTACCAAAATAGGAGAATAGACTTACATATAGTTTTCATTGATTTAGAAAAGACGTGATCATATATCAAAAGATATACTTTGAAAAGTTTTGGAAAAGATAGAAGCGAATGTTTCATATAATAAATTTATATTGAGAAATTAATGTATGGTTGAGGAATTGACTATAAGGTTAGAACATAAGGATGTGAACAAGATTTCCCAACAAGAATTGGCTCGGAAGAAGAATCATCTATGAACCTATATTTATTTAATTTAGTGGCAAATGTTTAGACTGAGCATATAAATGAAGAGGTCCCTAAGTACATACTTTTAGCTAATGATACAGTTCTTTTGGCAATCAAGAGACAAGATTAATATAAATTAGATAAATAAAGAAACACTATGGGGTGGTTTGGTTGGATGGAAGATGTTTTGATGGAAGTGGAAGTGGAAGTGGATGTGGATGTAGGAGTGGAAGTGGAGGTGGAAGTGAGGTTTTATTGTGTCTTTGGTGTGTAGGAAGTCTAAATGGAAGTGAGGTGTTTTTTTTAAACCTATATATATAAATAAAATATGAAATTCCTAAAATGTCCCTAGATTCAAAAATCAAGCAATTTGTAAAGTGAGGGATACAATCATACAATTGCTTCTTTCTGACCCAAAAAAAAAAATACAATTGCTTCTCCTACACATTTTTACAAACACCTTGTGTCCACTTTATAATTTAATATGACTTGAACAATCTTAACCCAATCAAATCCCCTTTATTTTTGATAAACAATTGCCATCTAATTACTTCAACGAGGTCATTACAGATGAATATAAGCAAGTGAAACATCCAAGCCTTGCAACTTCCCTTGGTCTGAATCATCAGCTGGCATTTAATCTGAGTGCGGCGGCGGAGTTCTCGAGTAGCAGCGACTTTCTACTTGTGGTGGTACAGCGGCCGTCTCTGTTCGGAGTCCGTGGGAGAGGGAAGGGGGGAGAGAGAGGAAGGAAGGAAGGGGATGGAGAATCGCTGGTGAGATCGGAACCATCTTCGCCATCGTGGTGAGGCGGCGGGGCGGCGGCGAGCCGTGTGTTCGACGTCCATGGTGAGGGAAGGAGGAGAGAGAGAATGGAAGGAAGAAGATGAAGTGTAGTTGTGAGCCTGTGACTGTGTGAGGGAAGCAGGAGAGAGAAAGAATGGTGTGTGATATTAATTGAGGACAGAATTGGAAATAGACAAATGTTTGGAGGATAAATTTGTAAAACAAAATGGGTTCCTATGGAAGGGAACCACTTCCATAGGTTTTGGGGTGGAACCCATTTTGGGGTTTTTGATGGAAGTGGAAGTGGAATTAGAAGTCACTTTCCACCACACCAAAGACATTACATGATGATTTCCACTTCCACTTCCACTTCCCTACCCCCAGTTCCAGCGAACCAAACGACCCCTATGAAGTCGAATGGTTTTCGTCTAAATATGAGTGGAAGAAAATGACAGAAAAATCGTTTCGAGGTGGTTTTATATGTCCAAAGAAGACCATTAAATACGTCAGAGTGAGAAAAGTACACTGAATATTCTGTAGTTAATTAAGTGAGGAAGAGATAGACTAAGATGAAGTCTTATAGCGAAATTTCTTAGTGAATAATGTATGTAAAGATTTAATTATTTATAGAGTACAATGTCAGCATACATTCTATATAGCAAACCATGTTTAATGGGATAAAGTTTTGTTGTTATTATTCCTATTAAAATTTATTTTAGAAAGATTGGATTCCATACAATTTTTGTGAGTCTATGTTTGGGATGTGGCCTGACCATGTTAATATTGGAATGAGAGTAAAAACGCATTCATTACTCCCAAATGACAATGCTTTGAATTACAACGAGCAAGTGAGTTTTTAAAGGAAAGTAAGGTTGAAGTAAAAGCTAGAATTTACTGCTTTTACGTTTGGAGAAGATGAGCAAAGACAAATGAAACTCAAGAATCAAGATTATGTGTCACGGAATACCTCATATATCTTGCCCTTCTATTTCCATCCAGTTCCTTAATTAAATCAAACATTTCATATAATCAATGGCCTAAAACGTCTCACTTTCTCCCATGATTTCAGTTAATTTGCTACCCTCTAGTTTAGTTTCCTATATTCTCTCGGGAAATTGACGATGAACTAAACGCTTATGTAAACAATGCTGGGTCATGTATGTGCTCTTCCTTTTCACAGCCCTTTTGATCCAAATATATGACATACATACATACATATTAAAAGAAACTGAGTGAGAGAACAACAAAAGACAGGAATTGTGGGAAAATTGATATTTTAAGCTATTGATTAAATGAAGGGATGCAATTTAAACTAATGCATAATGAAAAAAAAAACAAAATGAGAGAGTAACAAAACTGCAGTAATTGTCGAAAAGTATAGTGGATGGTTTGAGTTATTGATTAAATGAAAGACTATGATTTAAATTAACTAATACATAATAAAAGAAGTTGCACGAGAGAGCAACAAAATGAAAGGAATTGTGGGAAAGTGGATGTTTTGAGCTGTTAATCAAATGAAGAGCGGTGATTTAAACAAATACATAATGAAAATAAATGAATGAGAGAGCAACAATATGACAGGAATTATGGAAAAAGGAATTTTTTAGGTCACGTTGAATAAATGAAGGGTTGTGATTTTAAATTAATACATAATAAAAGAAACAAAATGAGAAAGTAATGGAGGATAGGAATTGTGGAAAAGTGAATCTTTTGAGTCATTTATTAAATGAAAGGTTGTTTGAGTTATTGATTAAATGAAAGACTATGATTTAAATTAACTAATACATAATAAAAGAAGTTGCACGAGAGAGCAACAAAATGAAAGGAATTGTGGGAAAGTGGATGTTTTGAGTTGTTAATCAAATGAAGAGCGGTGATTTAAACAAATACATAATGAAAATAAATGAATGAGAGAGCAACAATATGACAGGAATTATGGAAAAAGGAATTTTTTAGGTCACGTTGAATAAATGAAGGGTTGTGATTATAAATTAATACATAATAAAAGAAACAAAATGAGAAAGTAATGGAGGATAGGAATTGTGGAAAAGTGAATCTTTTGAGTCATTTATTAAATGAAAGGTTGTGATTTGAACTAAAAATTATTAAAAGAAACTGAACAACATGGCAATGAAATGGCACGAAATGAGGGAAAGTGGTTGATTTGGGATATTGATCGATTAAATGAAAGGTTGTAATTTAAACTAATATTTAATGAAAGAAATTCGATGAGAGAGCAACAAAATGGCAAGGATTGTGAGAATATTGATTAATTTAAGGGCCTTGATTTATGGATGATCAAATCTATTGCTTAAATAGCTTCATGGATACAATGACTTGGCGTTGAAAAATAAAAATTTTGAAGAGCAGAAAAACCAAAATTTGGAAAATAAATTTGTTGTTCTAAGTTGGTATTTGTGAGAACCAGTTTTTCTACTCATCAAACAAATTGATAATTTTAGACTATCTTTGTCTTATCAAGAGGATCGAAATTTGATTCTATCAAAAGTATTTTGTTATATACATGATATAAAATCAAATCAAGACCATTCCCAATTAGTTCAAGTATTTGTTTGTTAGTTCAAGTATTTGTTTGGGGGGGTGGGGCGGGGGAGTTGAAGTGAATGTTTTGAGTTGTTGATTAAATGGAGGTTGAGATTTAAACTTTAGTAATACATTATAAAAGAAAATGAACGAGAGAGCAAAATGAATTGTGTAAAAGTGGATGTTTTGGACCATTGATTAAATGAAGAGCTATGATTTAAATTAATATTTATTAAAAGAAACTGAATTAGAGAGCAACACAATGACAAAATTTGCAAGAAAGTGAATATTTTGGGCCATTGATTAATTTAAGGGCTTTGATTTACGGATAATGACAACTATTACTTAAATAGCTTAGTAGACCCAATGATACAGCCCTAAAAAATCAAGATTTGGAAGATAAATTCGTCATTTTAAATTAATATTTGCGGGAACAAGTTTCTCCACTAATTAAACCGATAGATAAGAACTAGAGAGAGGGGGGGGGGGGGGGGAATGGAGGGGGGGAGGGAAGGAGAGAGGGAGGGAGAGATTGATTTAGACTATCTAAACCTTAACAAGCAAGATGGTCTAGATTTAATTTTTCTAAATATTTTGATAGATACACAACATAAAATCAAATTAAGACCAGTCCTAATTAGTTTGTGTATTTGTTTGTATGTGAGAAAATGGATGTTTTGAACCATTAATTAAATAAAGGGTTGCAATTCAAACTAATGCACAATAAAAGAAACTGAACAATAGAGCAGCAAAACGGAATGGATTGTGGGAACATATATGTTTTGGGCCATTGATTAAATGAAAGGCTATGATTTAAACTGGTATTTAATAAAGGAAACTGAATATGAGAGCAATAGAATGGCAGGAATTGTGGAAAAGTGGATGTTTTGACCTATTTATTAATTGAAGGGCTTTGATTTCTGGACAATGACATATATTGCTTAAACAGTTCAATGAACCCGGTGACTTAATGGTGAAAAATCAAAATTTTGGAAGATAAATTTGTCATTTTAAGTTGGTATTTGTGGGAACCAGGTTCTTTACTCATCAAACAAATAGATAAGAACTAGAGAAAGTAAGATGAATTTAGACTATCTAAATCTTAAAAGGATGGTCTAGATTTAATTTTGTCACAATATTATGATAGATACGCAATATAAATCATATCAAGACTATTCCTAGTTAGTTCCCGTATTTGTTCATGCATGGGAACTGGATGTTTTGAACCATTGTTCAAATAAAGGGTTGTGATTCAAACTAATACACAATAAAAGAAACTGAACAATAGAGCAGCAAAACGGCAAGGATTGTGGGAACGTATATGTTTTGGACCATTGATTAAATGAAAGGCTGTGATTTAAACTAATAGTTAATAAAAAAACCGAACAAGAGAGAATGGCGTGAGTTGCGGGAAAGTGGATGTTTTGGACCATTGATTAATTGAAGGGCTTTGATTTCTGGATGATGACAACACTTGAATAGCTCAGTGAACCCAGTGACTTAACGGTGAAAAATCAAACCATGGAAGATAAATTCATTGTTCCAAGTTGGTATTTGTGGGAAGGAGTTTCTCAACTCATCAAACAGATAGATAAGGACTAGAGAAAGCTAGATGAATTTAGACAATCTATATCTTAACAAGATGGTCTAGATTTAATTTTGTTAAAATATTTTGATAGATATGCAATATGAAATCAAATCAAGGTCCTTCCTAATTAGTTCACTTATTTGTTTGTGTGTGAGAAAGTGGTCAGTTTGAGCCATTGTTTAAATCGAGGAATGCGATTTAAGCTAATACAAAATAAAAGAAACTGAATAATAGAGCAACAAAACCACCAGAATTGTGAAAAATGGATATTTTTGGCCATGGATTAAATGGGTCGTGATTAAAACAAATATTTAACAAAACAAACCGAACAAGAGAGCAAGAGAATAACAGGAATTGCAGGAAAGTGGATGTTTTATGCCATTAATTAATTGAAGGGCTATGATTTACAGACAATGACAGCTATTGCCTAAAAAGCTCAGTGGGCTCAGTGACTCAGCATTGAAAATCAAAATTTGGAAGATAAATTCATCACTCTAAGTTCGTACTTGTGAGAACCATTGTCTCTATTCATCAAACAAATAAATAAGAACTAGAGAGAGTTAGATGAATCTAAACTATCTAAATTTTAGTTGGATGGTCTAGATTTATTTTTTTTAAAAAAAAATTTTGATAGATGCACAATATAAAATCAAATGAAGACCATTCCCAATTAATTCGCATATTTGTTTGTGTGTGTGGAGAAAGTGGATGTTTTGAACCATTGATTAAATGAATGATTGTGATTTTAAACTAATACATAATAAAGAAACGGAATGAGAGAGCAACATAATGAGAGGAATTATGAGAAAGTGGATGTTTATGAACAATAATTGAATGAAGGGCCATGATTTAAACATAAAAGAAACTGAACGAGAGAGCAACAGAATCGCGTGAATTATGGGAAAGTGGATGTTTTGAGTCATTGATTGAATGAAGGGTCGTGATTTAAACATAAAAGAAACTGAACGCGAGAGCAATAGAATCACGTGTATTATGGGAAAGTGGATGTTTTGAGTCATTGATTGAATGAAGGGCCGTGATTTAAACATAAAAGAAACTGAATGGGAGAGCAACAGAATCACGTGAATTATGGGAAAATGGATGTTTTTAGCCATTGATTGAATGAAGGGTTGTGATTTAAACTAATATTTAATAAAAGAAACTGAACGGGAGTGCAACAGAATGACAGAAATTGCGGAAAAGTGGATCTTTTAGACCATTGATTAATTGAAGGGCTTTGATTTATGGTTGATGACAACTATTGCTTAAATAGCTCAGTAGGCCCAGTGACTCGGCGCTGAAAAATCAAAATTTGAAAGATAAATTTGTCAGTTTAAGTTGGCATTTGTGAGAATCGGTTTCTCTAATCATAAAAAATATGTATAAAGATTTAGAGAGTTCAATGAATCTAATCATCAAAGATATGTCTAAAAATTAGAGATAGTTAGATGAATGTAAACTCTCTAAATCTTAATAAGATGGTCTAAATTTGATTTTTTCAAAAATATTATGATAGACACACATAAAATCAAATCAAGAGGCTCCCACTTCATGCATTTGTGTGAGTGTGTTAAGTCCTTAGTTTTGGACTATAACAATTATAATTTTATTTTGCATTATTAAAATACCCAAAGACAAAAGAACAGAGGAAGATTCAATAATCACAGTCATTGGTTATAAATAGTACATTGTTGGACTCTTATTTTTCTCAGAGATGCAATCATCATACACTCTCAGTTCTCACATAACATAATTAACTGAGAGTCAGAGCATCCTCTGCTTCATAAAAGAAACAGAGTCATCTACCAACAAACAAAATATCTCTGTCTCTATATTCTGTTTCCTAGTAGGAGATGGAGACAAAGGTGTGTGTCAGTCTTTGTAACATGAGTGTATCTGTCTCTGTAACTTGACTTTCTCTTCTGTGTTTCTTTTCCTTCAGGTTCTTTTTGCATTGAAATCTATGACTGAGTCAGAGAACTGCTTGGCTTTGGACTTAAACATCCTCAATGCAACTCTTGCCTGCATCAATGGACTTTTGGCTCTCACTGCATTTGTTCAGGTTTCAGTTTCACTATCTTTTCTTCTTCTTGCATTTCCATTTTCCATGATCTTTTTAACATCATTGTATTGACATTTGTGATTTTTTTGGTTAATGTATTGACTTGTGGATTTTTTTTGGTCAAACATTGACTATCTTGATACTTTGCCATTATATTGTTGCTGGTTTGGTGTTTGAGCTTAAAATAATGCAGTAGTTCATCAAGATTCTATCTTTTTTCATTGATTCAGTTTCATGATATGCAGGAAAGCAGGAAAAATTGCTCTTTTTTTGGGTTAATCACCGTCCGTTTAATCCAGGCTTGAAGGGTAGAAGTGTTGCCCACATAGACAAGTTGTCCTCTCTACAAATGAGAGCGCTTTCCGGGATTTGAACACTCATTTTTATCCCTACGAGGTTGTAGCCCACTTACCATCTCAACCAACTACCCATTCCCATTGGTGAAAAATTGCTTATTTCAAATGAGAATAAAGAACCACCAATGGGTAGTTGGTTGAGTTGATATGTGGGCTATTACCCCCGTAATGAGAACGCGTGTTCAAATCCCAGGAAGCGCTCTCATTTGGGAGAGGGGACAACCTTACCTATGTGGGCAACACTCCTACACCTTGAGTTTGGATTAAACTAGGTGGTGATTAACCAAAAAAATGAGAATAAAGAACCTTTCAAAATTTAAAATTTTTTTACTTTCCCTTTTGTCTCCCTTCTTTTTAATCATAGCATACTCATAGAGTAACTTATGAAAGGGGAAGCTTGAAATGGTAAGGCAAAATGGAGTTAGTTCTATTCTTCATTTTTGATTCCTTGAATGGGTGAAATGCACACCCTTACTTCTTGTGCCATTTTGTCTCTCTCTCACTTCAGAGGTACTTACATTATTTGTTTCATTGACTGCTAAATGTTATTGTTTTGCCTATCTGTTTGGTGTCCTCATTTTTCTAAATGAAGCATATGCTGAAGGACAGTTTCTTCTTGCTTATGCTGTTACCACTACATTTTGCAACATGCTTGTCAAGTTGAATATTCAAAATACTTACTTTTCTAAAGTGATCATATCTTTTTTACTACCATCTGTAACATAGTTTTTAACATTATCTTGTGGCAGCTAATGAGGATTCATATGAGAAGTAAACAAGATGGTTTGACTCGTCCAAAAGTAAGTGCTATCAAATTACTTATAAATTGTATGGTAGTTTCTAAGAAGTAACTTCCTTGCCAAGATAAGTTTAATATCCTGGTCATGGTTACTTAATATTACTGGCCATTTCAAGTTTACTTTTTGTTTTGCAGTCTATATGTAAAGTTTACTGTTTTATTGCCTATTTGGTATTAACTATCTTATAAAGTTGTGTTTAACAAGTGTGCACAGTTATCTTGCTTTCCTTTTTTTGATCCCCACCCTGTAATTAATCTGCAATTGCATTTCTAATTAAGTTGTTCGCTGTACTATTAAGTTTTGTTGCCTCTTTGGCATTTACGCAGCTTATTGACATTGTTGGCTTATATTTTTTAGGTACTCCATCTCATGGTTGGATTTTCCAACTTAGGTATGGCTGAGGTTCTTACTTTTCTTCCATGAGAATTAAACTGATAATTTTATATGTATTCTGTTAATTGTAATAAAATTTGATTTTTCTTTTGAGACACTTCTCCTTCACATGTCATTATCATTTCATATCATACTAACTGAATTAAAACCAGTAGCTGACGAATGTTTTATCTTTGCAGGGTACTTAATATATTTTGTTTCCAATATTATTGCTACTTGCAATGGGTGGTACTGTTGGTCTCATGCATGTGGATTTATACTTATGGGTACTTCTTTTTAACAATTTATGCTGCCTAAATTTCTATTTCTTGAGTGCTTAATGCCAACTACTCATTTCTGATGATAACTATTACCGCAGGCTCTCCAAAAATTCAGTTTTTGGCGGTATATTTTCTACTGTTGTCATTCTGGTATGTCATTATATACTTATAGAAGAAGATTTGTTTGCAGCATTTATTTCCCTGTTTTTATATTTAGCATAAACATGTTGTTTTGAGTCTCCAAGGGGTCCAGGCAGGACTTCTAATCTTCCATTGTTACAACCAGAATTAAGATTTCGGTTTATCATAAAAGTGTGGCCACTGACTTAGGACAACTTGACAACATAGAAAATGGGCATGAAAGCAATTAGGATATGGAAATAATGAAGCTTCTATGAAAATAAGTCAAAAGATAGAATAAAACTTGGAATGCTAGCTGGAAGAAAGATTGTTCTAGAATTTATTTAGGTAATAACATGATGAAGCTCTGTATTATTTTCTGGTGCTTTGCTTTGGAAACAGTTTTATTATATCCTGCCCAGTTTTAGACCCTGCTGACACTGCTTTTATATGCTACATTTCTTTTCAAAAGTGTTCATGTCAATAGAATTCTTACATTGTCGTGTGCCAAAAATCATGTTTAAATTTTCTATTAAAGCAGTGTGTCTTTTCTTCACAATGTTTATAAATTGATAAAAGAATCAATAACTTGTATAAAGTAAAATTGTTGGCTTATACAGCATACAATTATCTCAGGTATAAAACTGTATTTATAAGGTGTGTGTATGCTTGTTGTGGATGACAATATTATAGGGTGGATATTTGCCATCAGGCAAATGAAGATTATGAGGAGGAGGACGAAGATGAAGAAAATTGCATCAACCAGGCGTTGATGGCGATTCTAAGGAGAGAACCTGGTTCACCTCATAGGAGATGCTGCTTTCAAGGCATTCAAGTTGATAAGCGGCAAAAATATGTCATCTTGGTAATGAAAAGAATTCCCACAATAGGAGGTTGCCTTAATACTAGTTTGTTTAATTGGTGGCAAACTCATTTTAGTTTGAAATTTCTCCTTCCTTCAGATTGTTGTGTTGTTATTTCTTTTTATGATGGCATTTACCGTGATGATCTGGTTTGGCATTGGTGAAAATGAGATAAACCCTTCTATAGTTGCTGAGGTATGGAACACTTCTCATACTTTATGTTATTTTTTCTCTCATTCCTGAAAATTCCTAGATATGTTATACTTCATACTAAACCTTTATATATAGTCTTATATGGTCTTGCTTCTCACCACTCACACAGAAAATTATGCTAGTTGTTATCATTCCATATTTGCAACTTGTGCAGGTGTATGAAAAACTTATGGCAGTAATGACACTTGTATTGGCTGCAGCACTGGGCTACTATGGCAAGAATCTTTAACTTATACCCACATTTTATAGCTTATGATGTCAATGATCTGGCTGATCTTCTTTTCAATGTTTATTTTTTCCTCTGTAGGCTTCCTACTGTACCTCATTTTACGGAATGTGCGATCCGAAAATGCTGCATCAGAAACGTGGAATGTATATCGAAAAACTTCATTTAATTTGTACTTGCTCTATAATTTTATAATACTCTTCACTGACTCTACTGAATATGTAGCCATAGACTCTAGAGATTGAACTCCACCTGCTAGCAAATTTGGATTATCTAGATTATATCTTGTTGATCTAACTTTCATGTTTCTTTTTTCTCTTTATAGTTTTTTAACTTCACATTTAGACTACTTTTTGCGTATTTGTATTTTTATAATTTTACTAAAACAAAATTTGTTCTGACATATTGGCTGCTACATGTAGGTTGCCAGTTTAGCGGTTGTTTCTGTGATATGTTTATTCTCAAGTGCAGTGATAGCTTTTCTCAGTGATATTTCTGTAAGTAATTACTCATTTTACAGTTAGCCTTTAGTGTTTGCAGTTAACCTTTTTCCCTTTATAAAGCATTTTCCTTTTACATTTTGGTTTATTGCTGATTTAACTTCAATTTGGACATGCTTGCAGCTTTTCTACCATAAGCATCTGAGGCTCATGTATGGTGACAGAGCTTTAGTTTTCTTGATCTTCTACTATTTTGTAGGTAAGTTACCCAGTCTTTCATGATCATCCTTGATAGTTCTAGAGTTCACTCACTGTGATAGCTATACAAAATACTTCCAAGCTTTGAAAGGATTTTTGGACTCTGGCACTTAGTTGACTCTTTTGCTTAATTTGTAAGGTACTTCTTTGCCATCAGCTTATACGCTATGGGTCATCAGAGAATTGCCACCTCCAAACTCAGATTGTGAAGAAGAAGAAGAAGAAGAAGAAGAACCAATTTTTGCTTACATTAGTCAAGAGGATTTCAGCTCATATTCACCTCAGTACTGGACTACTGCAGCAAGTTCAACGGATCAGGTTTATGTATTGCTTTGCTTCCTCCTTTAATTTTTTTTTTGGTAATTCCTCTTTTAAATTTTACTATTGTGAATTGAAGTTTGCAAAGTTTTTATGAGTTGATTGTATGTTTTTAGATTTCATGGAAGAGGGTATACAAGGATTTGGTGATTGAGGTTGCATATAACTAGTTAACTCAATGGTCATACTTCTTGTGCATATTATTTTGTTGTTTAAATTATTGATACAAATTGAATAGCTCCTGCATGTCAGTCTAGGATCAAAAGTGGAAAAAATATTATATTTTCTTGTATCTGGAGACCCTCTTGGATTTATTTAAGTATTGTTATTTGAGATGTTTGATCTTGTTCACTAATATAAAAATTTGTCGTATCTTTATGTCATGGAACATTGTATCGTCGTTTAATCCATGTAGTCAGCCTTATCTATTGGATAAGATTGGTTGTGTGATTTGAGATAGTTGCTCGTGATTTCCGGCAAATAAAAATTTTGCTAAATTCAACTTGCAACCCCAGCCTTTTATTATTTTTGAATCTTGGATTTGAAGTGGTTCAATTATCCCTATAAATGGATGGCCTTATTCTAATACAGAGATATCACTTATTTTATATTGCAGGAACCAAGAGTTAGAACTATATGAGGATTTTGAGAATGGCTGAAGAAAAATTTAAATGTCATACATGACAAAGCGCAATTCAGGTTTAAAAATTTTCATAAAATCAAAAAAAAAACAGGAGCCATTAGATCATAAGAAGAGTCAAGATAGTGTGACATATCATAAACACATTTCTTGAACGCTGCATAAGGGACATCATCCGAATTTTCCAGCAATCCAACGGCTCGTAATCTTCACTCAGGCATGCATAAGAAAACCAAGCTACAGGGGATCTAAGTCTGGTGGGAGGGTTTAGAGTTTGAGGTGAAGTACATGAAGCGTGTTGAATTGTATATGTAGGTTATTGCGTTAGCTTATGCTAATCTGTAATCTCATTGCGTTAGTTTATGCTAATCTGTAATCTCTTGGTATATGACAACACCTTTTGTACATGGATGATGAGTCCTGAATATATATAGTATAATCAAATTGGGGGTCCCATGTTAGGTGGGTCCCATCATACATATGTGTCTATATCTTGCTTTGCGTACCATGCTTTTGCAACATAGAATCAAGTCCGATGTTAATTCATGAAAGGGTTGATGTGAGTGGCATAATCAAATTGTAGTGTTTGTAATTTCGGAGAACAGTTCAATTCAATATATATATATATATATATATATATATATATATATATATATATATATATATATATATATATATATATGGGCGTGACTTGGAAGATCACTCTTTTGTTTATGATATATATATATATATATATATATATATATATATATATATATATATATAGGGCGTGACTTGGAAGATCACTCTTTTGTTTATGACCATACAACTTCTGAACAATTATTATTTGTGTGGTTGATGCCTTGTTTTATGTCTAGCGAGCTTTTCCTCTTGTGACATGCACGGGAAGATTGGAATCATATTAATAATACAATCAAATTAATTAATTATGATATACATGCAGAAAAATATATCAACCGAAAACAACTAAGCAATGCGTTAGAATGAAGTAGTCGTGTAAGGTATGGTTGGGAAAAAATGTTGAAACAACATGCAACACCTGCCACAATGTCATGCTAACGAAGAAAGCTGATTATGTGTAAACATCAATAAGTAAAACACAGTTGCAGTAAATAAGCAGCATGCTTCTGTATATATTCCAATGAAGAAATACAATTTCCAGCAACAAAATCAAAAGTTTACTGTCATCAGTGCTTATAAACATAGAAATGTATATGATTCTTAGCTTAATGTAAGAGAGATATAACATGAGTCACAACTGTTAAACTATTATAATTGTATCAAAAAAAAACTGTTAAACCATTATAATATAATGAGATTCTTCTAGTTTCTTTTAATGCTTTCTTTTTGGTTAGTAGTTTCTTTGAACTTTTAATTTTGTATCCGTGTTTTTTCTCTTCATGAATCTTTTAATTTTACTCTTTTTAGCACATTACATCCATGCAGCCTTATTTGTTAATTACTTAATACTGTTAGTCTTTGTGTAAGAGTTAATTGAGCTGACTGTTGAGTTATAAATTAAGGGCTTTATATGAATAAAAATACAAATTAAGAAATTACAGGAAACTATAGTAAAATTTTCCCATGTTATAATCAATTATGTACTTCAGCTCTTCAAGTTACTCCATATTTCAATCAATCTCATGAATATATGACTTCAATTAAATTTATTGTGTTTGTCATATTTAAAATTTAAGCAAGTATGATCAATCTATATTTGAATGTTAGCTGAATGAATGATAATATGATTGAGATAAGTATTGAAATCTTTTCAATCAATTACTATCAACTTTGAATTCAATAGACTGGAGTTTATATTTCACACAAATTAAGGACTTACACATGATTAATTTCCCACTAAAATTCAACAAATTTTCCATTCTACCCATATTTAATACTACATCCGGTCCTAAATATAAAACCTCATTGATTTTTTTTTGGAGAGGTTAAGGTTGCGAAATAGGCTATTAAATCATGACATATTTAATATATTTTTAGATTATACAATAATTTATAGGTAAAATAAACTAGTCTAAGGGAAAAAATTAGGTAAATCAATTTATAATTAACTTTTTTTTATTTTTTATAGGATTTTCTAAAAAAGTTAACTAAGTCTTATATTTAGAACCGGAGAGAGTAATATCTATCATACCACATCAAAATAAAGTCAACATATAATAAATGAATGATAAACTTATATTGCTTTTACAATGAATTGACTTATAAATAAAGACGAAAACAACCTTCTCTTTCTACCCAATAAATAAAACCAACAAAGTAATTAACATACAAAAGAAAGAAATGGTTACCAAGGGCCTTATAGTCCAGTGGTATGATATCTCCCCTTTAGATGGGAGGTTGCGGGTTCGATTCCGCTTGTAACCTCAAGCCGTTAGTGCTTGCCCCTTTGAATAAAAAAAAGAAGAAAGAAATGGTTAGAATGATGGAATGTATTATGATGTTTTCGAAACATCACAATACTTTAATTAACTCAACTAATTTGCTTAATGTAATCTGATTTTGCCAGCCGTTACTTAATGTAATCTAATTACAATAGTTATATACACAACAAGAACAGAAGTAGTAGCAGTAGCAATAAAGTAGAAGGGTTAAATATCATTCTGGTCAATAAACAATTTTGAAAGGGTTAAATTGGCAAAAAAAAACAATAAAAGGGTCCATTTTGACCAAAGAACAATTAAAATGGTTCATTTTGGCCAATGAGCTACTTGAAAATACCAAAATAACCCTTGGGACCTAATTAAAATAATTTTTGAAAATGTGGGTCTCAAGGGTTATTTTGGTATTTTCAAGTAGCTCATTGGCCAAAATGAACCATTTTAATTGTTCTTTGACAAAAATGAGTCATTTTATTGTTCTTTGGCCAATTTAACTATTTCACTTTCAAAATTGTTTATTAGCCAGAATGATATTTAACCCAAAGTAGAACTATACTTACTCAATGATTATGTATCCCTAAAAACATTCCATTAAGAGGTTAATCTCAGACAAACCAGCCTTTCTTTCATGATTTAATTATTAATTAATAATTTTTTCTTAAAAGAAAAAGAGAAAGTAACCAAGCAGGTGAATAAAACACTTTGCCGCCAAATCCTTGAGAGAAAGCAGAGAGTGACAACTGATTCGTTAGTTTCTCTATTCAAAAAGCGAAAGCTTTCACCTCAAATGCTTCTCTTCGCTTCATTCCCTCTTCGTTCTTTTCTTGTGATCAGAGCAATTCCCATCGCAAAAAGCTTCCTCCTTTGCCCGCCTTCCCAATCAAAGAATCTCCTTCCTTCTTACAAAACCATGTCCCCTTCCTGCTTCCTCATTTTTTGCCATCAACCGCAAACCCTAGCCCCGAAAATCCCCCAATTTTTTCAAATTACGAAAATACCCCCGGATTGGCCGCATGGCCAGCACGAGCGGCGCGAAGGGGCCGCCGAACATCCCGCGGCTGTCGTCGCGGCGGATGACGCGGATGCCGACCAGGAACGTGGAGCTGCAGAACGAGGAGGGGACGGTGGATAGTGAGATGGTGCCTTCCTCTCTTGCCGTTGTGGTCCCCATTCTCCGAGCAGCCAGTGAGATTGAGCAGGAGAATCCTAGAGTCGCTTATCTTTGTGAGTCTCTATTATTATTATTAGTATTTCCTCATTTCAAACTCAAGTTATTAGTTATAATACTCCCTCCCTCCGTCCTAAATATAAAACCTACTTACAAAATATATTCAATACTCTCTCCGGTACTAAATATAAGACTTAATTGACTTTTTCTAGAAAATCCTTAAAAAGGAAAAATAAGTTAATTATAAATTGATTTACCTAATTTTTTTTCTTAAACTACTCCCTCCGTTCCTATATATAGGACCTAGATGACTTTTTTGAAAAATCCTAAAAAAAAGCAAAAAATAAGTTAATTATAAATTGATTTACCTAATTTTTTCTCTTAAACTAGTTTATTTTACCTATAAGCTAATGGATAATCTAAAAAGATATCAAATATGTCATCATTTAATAACCTATTTCGCAACCTTAATCTTTCCAAAAAAAAAGTTATCTAGGTCTTATATTTAGGAACGGAGGGAGTAGTTTATTTTACCTTTAAACTAATGGATAATATAAAAATATATCAAATATGTCATCATTTAATAACCTATTTCACAACCTTAATCTCTCAAAAAAACAGTCAATTAGGTCCTATTATTTGATACTACCTCCGGTTCTAAATATAAGACCTAGCTGACTTTTTTTGGAGAGATTAAGGTTGCAAAATAGGTTGTTAAATTATGACATATTTGATATATTTTTAGATTATCTATTAGTTTATAGGTAGATAAACTAGTCTAAGGTAAAACATTAGGTAAATCAATTTATAATTAACTTATTTTGCTTTTTTAGGATTTTCCTAAAAAGTTAACTAATTCTTATATTTAGGACCGGAGGGAGTATATTTCTAGATTAGCCATTAGTTAATAGGTTAAATAAACTAGTTTAGGAAGAAAAATTAAGTAAATCAATTTATAATTGACTTATTTTGCTTTTTTAGAATTTTCCAAAAAAATCAATTAGGTCTTATATTTAGGACTTGAGGGAGTATGACCTTGTTGACTAGGTGAACCACTTAATCGTAACCATGACGTGTTTTGTGTAGTACTTCGTGCGGTCTGGTCATACGTATAAGACCTATTTAACTAATTTGATTGGATTGAGGATGTTAGTTATGTTAGTTATGGTGTGTTTTTTTCTAGAACATCCCAATCACTTGTCTTTAGTGCCTCCGTCATCTCTTACTTGATCATTGTTGGAGGGCCACCAATCAGGATAGTTTAGGGAATTTATAAGATTTTTTTTTTTTGGATTTTCTGGAAAAGTCAACTAAGTCCTATATTTATTAAGGCACAGGAGTAGTTTGGTCCTAATGCTAGGCTCTTGGTGGCATAAAATTCTTTAAGGATAAAGGTGGAACTTGAAGTTATGAAATTGTCTGTGGTTTTAAGTTTAAACAATCATGTGCTCATATGTTAGACTTGGATAATTAATGTCACGGATTGGATTAGTTATAATCAACTAAACTACTACATTTCTATTCAAGTTGACAAACTAATTTGGTTTAGTTCACTTGGAGAGGGGTGCATATTGTAATTTTTGTTTGTGAGGCCTTCAAAGATTGAAGATTATAAAATGTTGCTTTTTAGTTGGATTTGGCATTTATCACCTCATGAGTTATTTTAATAATAAAGGGAGAAAGGTGGCTGATTATATTTACTTAGTCCTTAATGAATCTTACTGTAAACTAGAAAATCTATTACATGAAAGGAGGAAAGATAGTGGAAGTCATGCATGAAGAGTGTCGACTACTTCATGTTCTAGTTAGTCAATGAAACTTCCCCAAGAAAAACCAAGAATAGAACATAAACGTAAAGCAAGAGCTTCCACCCTTTCTCATAATCCAATTGGAGTGAATGGAACGCCTATGAAATTAATGATCGCTGCTTATTTATTCAGAGTAGCTAAACACAAGCTTGTGCTAGAAGAACTTATCAAATTAGGTGTACTGTTATAAGTCTAAAATAGTCTACTTTGTTTGTTGATGGGCACTTAAGAAGTACCTAAGTATGTTAAAAAGGAAAGGAGGATGGCTTTATTTTTTTGTTTTGGACGAAAAAGGAGGATGACTTTGTTAAAACTATTGTAAAACTATTGCTAAAATAAGTGCCTAGGAGAGTTCAAAATCAACTGAAGCGCAAGATGCTTTTACAATAATTTTAAGGAGGATGGCTTTGTTAAAACTATTGTAAAAGCATCTTCAGTTGATTTTGAGCTCTCCTAGGCACTTATTTGGACAAGCTTTGAATTCAAGTATATGAATTTTAGCTAGAATAAACTGATCAAGAACTTATAAGCACAAATCCTATGTTAATTTGAACGCATTAAATGGTTGAATATCCTGTGTTGAACTCAAAATGTCAGACGTACTCTTTGCTTGAACATGTGAAATAATATTATAACTTAATCAAGATCTTGCATTATTTTTCTGATTAGGCCGCTTCCATGCATTTGAGAAGGCTCACACAATGGATCCAAATTCAAGTGGGCGTGGTGTTCGCCAGTTTAAGACCTATCTTTTGCACAGACTTGAAAAGGTAGTTAGTCTCATACATTACCGTTATTTTCATTCACAATGGTGACATTTCTTAATTCTCATTGGTGTCTATGAGATGGCAATGAAGATGTCTGTATGGATTATTTGTGTCATCCTTAAATATAATTTCTCTTTGTTAGTGCCTTCTCCTTTTAACCGGGAAAATCAAGTTAGATCAGACGGTATTTTGAGTGATATGTTGATTAAGATAAAGTTTAGTTGACAAAATGTGCTGCCCAAAAATATCTAACTGTTTACATCCAATGTATTTATTGGTTGCAGGAAGGGGAAAACACTGAAAATTGGAGTTCAAAAAGTGATACTAGGGAGCTGCTGTCATACTACCAAAAATATTATGAAGAAAATGTCAGAGAAGGCGAATTTACAAAGAGACCGTGAGACTTGCTTTTTGTTGAGAAACTTATTAATCTCTTAAAAACAAGTTCAATAAATTAAGGGCTAGTTTTAATTAAAAGTCAATTATTCTCTTAGAGTCTTGCATTTATCACAGGGAGTTGATCTTGTGATTAAACTTTTTTTTCAGAAACATATAACAAATTGTACGAGTTGTTTTTCTTAATCACCATTACCCTGAAATTCAGCATGATATCAGAGCAATTTCATCCACCCTGTTCTCTACATGCCTCTGTTTTTATCTTCTGGAGTTGTTTTAGTTTTCATTCATAAGTCCAATTACCACAGTTGTTTACCAAAAAATGCCTTTTTTATTTTTTTAGTTTTTTTTACAAATTTAGTGTATTTGCCACAAGCTGAAATTTGAATATCTCAATTTGAAAAAAAGAAAGAAATTCGAATCACCTGCAGCTTGAGGGAGTGTTGAAAAACTTGTTAAATGTTCGAGAATAAATCTTTGCAAGGTGGTGATTATATTGTAGGTTAGAATTTTGTTGTTACTTTGAGAGTCTAAGTCATTTATTGTCTTTATCCTTTAAAGTTTTTCTTGTAATTAAGCTCGTCTATAGAATATTATTGGGTTATTGAAAAATAAAATGAATAAGAGGAGAATAAAATGAACAAAGGCCCCGAAGTTTTGCAATACATACCTTTGCATTTCAACTTCTATGCTCACAAGTTTTATAGCTTACATCATTTTCCTGGTCTTACTTTTTTTAATGTGGCTTTTGAAGGGAGGAGATGGCTAAAATTATTCAGATTGCAGCTGTACTGTATGATGTGCTGACTGCTGTGGTGCCTGCAGGCAACATTGATGGAAAGGTTTGATTTGCATATTTAGTTTTACTAACTCGATTATGTTGAATACTTCTTAGACATAGTCAGAACTGGATGTGATGATGTTGTTTTATCAACAGACAAAAATGTATGCAATGGATGTCGAGAACAAAAGGGGACAATACGAACATTATAACATCCTTCCATTATATGCTGTCGGTGTAAAACCAGCAATCATGGAAGTTCCTGAGGTTTGTGTGTCTGGAAATACATGTAATGGTCATTTTGCGCCTGCCAATAGAATATTCTAACTGAAAATTCACTTTTGATGTGCTTGTCGTTTCTACTTCAAAATTTTAGATCAAAGCAGCGCTCAGTGCTCTTCGTAAGGTGGATAATCTTCCAATGCCCACAATTCATGCGAGAGCTGTCTCCAATGATGGTTCTACAATGCCTATGGAGAGGGTTATAAAAGTAAATGACTTACTTGATTGGCTCTCCTCCATTTTTGGATTTCAGGTAACACCTCCCCCCAAATCAATAAAAAATTATATGAATAATTGTATTGATTAGTTTTGTGGAAGAAGGTTTGGACTCAGACCTGTTAACCAAGAAACAAAATCAATCACACTAAATTGATTATTGCTCAAGTTCCAATATATCCGTGAAATAATTATCAACTCTAAGTCATCACTACAAAGTCATTGGCAATCAATATGACAACCAATATGATTGCTTCACAGCTATTAAACTTCATTTCTTCCTTAAGTTATTATTGAGATTTCTTTTATGTCTCCGGAAGTTTGAATTTGACTCCAACAGAATTGAAGTTAGTCTCTTCTAACTTTTTTATTTTCATCTATCAACTCCAAATACTTGATATTTTTGCCATATATCTTTTGAATGATCTGACCAAAACTTGTTTGGAATATTTGTGGTCCATAGAAAGGAAATGTGGCAAATCAGAGGGAGCATCTTATCCTGTTACTTGCTAATATTGATATTAGAAATAAGAATGCTGCATCTCTTGAGGTGAACTATTATTTATTACCAATTGCTGCTGTTTCAGCTACCTTATGTTGCTCTTTTACATGATCTTATTATTAATGATAAGAAGCTTATTGCAGCTCAAAGAAGACACCGTGGAGCGGTTGTCGAATAAAATTTTCAAAAACTATAATTCATGGTGTAATTATGTGCGTTGTAAATCCAACCGTAGGTGAGTGTATTTTTAGCTTTAAGATCATAACATGAGGTCAAATAGGTTTTTTAAATGTACTTTCTTATAATTGTACCTTATCAGGAGCATTTTAATTAATTTTTGTGGGTGAATTTTTATTTTTCAAAATACTTTACAGGTTTCAAGAAGGTCGTAGTAGACAACAGTTAGAGCTGATTTACATAGCACTTTACCTTCTTATATGGGGTGAAGCTGCAAATGTTCGCTTCATGCCTGAATGTCTTTGCTACATTTTCCATAATGTGAGTTATTCTGATCTTACTGTCTTACGATTCATTCTTATTTTGCTAGTCCATGCTCTTTTATAGGAAAATTGCACTTAAAGCTGGACGATGAAATAGTTTAGGGTGAATTAGACAGTTTTTATGATCTGTTAAGTGTACATTTTAATCATTGAATTTGTTCTGTTAAGGGACTTATAATTGAGGAGGTTAATTTGTAAGAATTCCTTAATAAAGAACTATTGTTGTGTAATCAGAAAAGGGAGTTATGTCGATTGGTGCAATTGGATTTTTGATTCTTTCTTTAGATGTCCTTCCTTCTCTACTTCTAATGTCTTCTCACATATTATAATCTGGGAATTTTCTTCCCATCCATTATCCCTCAATTGGAGGGAAAGGAAGGCGGAGGGCAAATGGTTCCTCCTCATTTCCTTTTAAATATTATGAGAAGGGTTGATTTCCAATATTAGATACTATTTAGGTTGTGGAACTTCATTATTGGCATTCACCCATTTCTACTTTCATTTCCAAAGATGTGCAATGATGTCTACGGGATTTTGTATAGCAATGTTCATCCGGTCAGTGGGGACACATACCAAACAGCAGCACGTGATGAAGAAGGCTTTCTGAGAGAAGTTATTTCTCCCATTTATGAAGTTTTACTCAAGGTAGTTTTCATGTGGCAACAACTCAAGTAATTTTGATATGACGTTATTTATTAATATCTCTGCCCAAAATATTTTATTTTTGTGTATAGGAATCAAAGAGAAACAACAAAGGGAAGGCAAGCCATACTATGTGGAGAAATTATGATGATTTAAATGAATACTTTTGGTAGACATTTTCTCTTTTTGAACTAATGAATTTTAAATATTGGAAGGATGTGAAGAATTTGAAGTCCTTTTTTGGGGTTATTTATTTAATTAACCGAAAGGTTGAATTTTTTTCTTTTGTAGGTCTGACAAATGCTTTAAACTAGGGTGGCCAATGAGCCCCAAGGCAGACTTTTTTAGGCATTCAGACGAGAAGCATCAAGCATATGAGGTTTCTTTCTTGTTTCCTTCTACATTTATGTGTGATTTTTCATGTGCCAAATGTCTGATCTAACAAATCTGAAGAATGAACATTGATATCTGATGAGCACTCTAGTGCGGTGGCCGGTGGGGTATTAAGGTGGGAAAACTAATGCACTTGAGTATCAGTTGAAAACATCCCGTAGCACTGAATTAGGGTTTTATGCATCTCTTACCCCTTGGTCTCCATCAATATCACCTCTGTCAAAATGGTTATTAGGTGTGGCCTTATGTGGCCATGGTAGATTCCCATTTTCTTCCCCATGGTTAAACATTTGCTTTTATATAATTGTTTTTCTGTAGTAACAAACTGATGAATTTAGTTAAATTATAAAATAAAATATGAAAACTATAAAGTTGAAGTATTTTTTACTAATTAATTTACTGGGGTTACAGGTATATACAAATTAGTTCAAAAATTAAGAATTCATTAGGAGGAAATTTTGGAAGAGTCCACTGTATAGTGCCTTCTACTGCTTTACCAATTTTTATTCTCATCTAGATCCTGGTTCAATTTTTTTTTCATTTCAGGGGAATATGCATTATTGAAATTGAAACTTTTGAACAAGGATCTTACTGAGAGATTTCAATCAAATTAGAAACTCTTGCCACTCCTTACATTGTCTGGAATCTGAAAAATTTTAAAAAGATAAATCTCACATATGATATTATACAAATACTCTCAATGCTTCCCAACTCCACACAAGTAAGTAAAAATCTAGAAAGCTACTTAGTGATTAGATCACTAATTGATATTAATAATTTATATAAATCGGGAACATACACAAATAACAGAAATATAAAAACTTTCAAGGGGTTTTGACTGGAAAAAACAGTGCCTCATTGATCTCCAATGGAATCTATATGGTGAAGGAATACATATATATACATCCGATTGTCATTCCCTCAATCATTTTCCTACCAGAGAAATTTGTCTCTTAAGTAAGCAGAGGGATTAGTCTGCTTCGCTGCAGGTTCAAACTGCCATTTTATCTTCCTTTTGTGTCACCGGCATCTCTTTTTCTCCTCTCTAAAGTCCATTTACAACCTGACGGTTGTTCTAGGGAAAGTTGAATGAATTACTAAGTTCCATTTATCTTTGCCAGATATAAACAGGATTGGAGAATTCTTTTGAGAAATTGCATCTACTTTTACCTGTTTGGCTGTCTTGTAAACTAATGATTGTAATTTCTTAATCCAGAACTTTGCATCTTTTGCTAGTCCTTGACTCATTCATCCAAAAGAAAACATTTCCTTTGTTTACATGTCCTGTAGATGTATTTATTTAGCCTACTTGAGTGATTGAGCTTACCCTTCAGTGCTTTTAAATTTTAATACAATTCTGTAATCAAACATAATTGCTCCCATATGTATCACATGACACGATACATTCACATCACCTTCGAAATCTCTATTAAAGTGAACTTTGCTATGATAGGTTCCTAACCAAACTGGCTCAGGATCAGGAAAGAAGAAGCCCAAAACAAATTTTGTTGAAGTCCGCACATTTTGGCACCTGTATAGAAGTTTTGATCGAATGTGGATATTCTTTATATTAGCCTTACAGGTAAACTTAATCTTTGCCTTAGCTTACCAGATAGTTTTGCAACTTCATGTGTTTTATTTTTGGCTATGTTATTGAATTTCAGGTTATGATTATTGTTGCATGGAGTCCTGCGGGACCTCTTGGTTTAATTTTTGAAGAAGATGTGCAATACAATGCTATGAGCATTTTCATTACATATGCTTTTCTCAATTTTATTCAAGGTAACTTAGCTTGTTTCTTTTCATGATGTTGTTGAATGTCCATTTAATACAATCTTTAGCATTGAGAATCCATTCTTTTTCTTGGAAACTTTCTACCAAGAGGGTTTGCAAATTAAATGTCAAAAGAAAGACTCAAAAAATGATGCTGGCCTTTCCTTTTGGAGGTAATAGTTTTATGACCAGAGAATTATCATAAATGGGTTTAGGTTCTCGTGCCATATGGCTTCCCGCAAAATTTAAACTGGTTGGGTTAATGGATGGGTTTGGGTCTGAACATTTTCTAAACATTTTAGTTTGAAGTATTGGAGTCTTATAGATACCTTGCCTCACATCGGTAGTGACTATGTGTGTGAATTTTCTATTTATAGAATATACCCCTTTCAAAAATGAAAATATTTCTGGTTGAATGTTTCAAACTATATTAACAGTTGTAGGAGTTTCTTAATTTTGTACGATTCTATGCATTTATTGTGTCAACTTGTCTTAAGATTTAAAAAATTTACATTTTTGTAGTCTCTTTGGTTTAATTGGTTCTGGTCCACGATTTTGAAATTCAATAGGGATGGAGATAAATTTTCAGTTTCTTACTTTTCAGAGGTTGGGTCTAATATTTTTTGTCTCAGCCTAGGTAGTTGGTACTGTTATACTTTTCCCAAGGTCATCCATAATGTCCTTGTAACTGCATTAGTTTTTGTTAATTGGAGTATTAGTTTCAACTTAATCATTTCCTAACCTATTTGTCTCATATCTTCTTGTGCAGTAACCCTGGATATCATTCTTACTTGGTGTGCCTGGAAGAATATGAAATTTTCCCAACTGCTACGATATTTTCTGAAATTTGTGGTAGCAGCTGTTTGGGTTGTAGTCTTGCCAGTCAGTTATTCTAATGCTCTTCAGAATCCATCATGGCTCATAGAATTCATCACTAGTTGGGCTGGTGACTGGGGGGACCAGTCACTTTACTTTTATCTTGTAGCAATATTTTTGTTGCCAAATGTAATGGCTGCTATACTATTTTTCCTTCCACCTTTAACAAGAAAGCTGGAGCGCTCTAATATGCGAATCATCACTCTTTTCATGTGGTGGGCTCAGGTGAAAGAGCTTTTACTTGACAATACTTATTTATAGATGTTCCATGCTTTTTCTTTCATCTCTTTTGTGTTAAAATTTAATCTGAATGATCTTTGACTTAAATTGATTATACTGCAGCCCAAATTGTATATTGGAAGGGGCATGCACGAGAACATGTTATCACTAATTAAGTAAGTGAGAGTTCAATTTTCATTTTTCCTTTTTTGTTTTGTTCCCTTTTCTTCTATGTCAAGTGTCAACCATTAGCTTGGATTGTTGGTCTGGAACATATATGCTGCTTCCGTTACGATTTTCCCTTTTGCTGTTGCGTTAATTCTTGTTTAACAGGTATACCCTGTTTTGGATCATGCTGCTGATTAGTAAGCTAGCATTCAGCTACTATGTGGAGGTGATTATTCTATCATTGAATTTTTTTACTATGGTTCTTACCTGAGTTTTTATATGGTGTTTAGTCTTACTCAGAACTGAGGAATTTGTTTTCCCAGATATATCCCCTTGTTGAGCCAACAAAGTTAATCATGGGGATGCCTATTGATAACTATCAGTGGCATGAATTCTTTCCAGAGAGTGGTAACAATTTGTTCTCAAATGTTTATCTGACCTCTATATTCATTGGATTTAAGTAGCATTAACTCAATTTTTTTCAAATATTACAGAAACTCACAATGTTTGTATTGTCATTGCAATATGGGCTCCCATTATCCTGGTGAGTTAAGAGAAAGTGAAATTGCAGATTGATGGACTTCTCTTATTTAATTTGTTTTATATTGGTATATAGGTATATTTTATGGATACTCAAATATGGTATGCCATTTATTCAACTATATTTGGTGGGATTATTGGAGCCTTCAGCCATTTGGGTGAGGTGAGTTGCATAGACTGTAGTATTTGACTTGTAATCCTCTTTCTAATTACTTTTGTTTCAGTATGTGAGTAGATTGGATATAAAACACATCATTACATTTTTATTTAACATGTAAAAATTGGTATTTTCTTATAATAAAATAGCTAACCCAGTTTGAGTCCCCAGTTGGTAGGAGTGCTGGGGAAATAGGAATTAAGTTAATAAAGTTATATTCTCTGATGATAATGGATTTTTGTGGACTAATCTCCTAGTCACATCTGGCATCTTTAGATAAGGACTCTTGGAATGCTGCGGTCCAGATTTGAAGCTGTACCATGGGCTTTTAGTCGTGTTTTTTTAACTGGAAGATTTAAAGATGTAACAGAGGACATGGACATGGTACTACATTTTATGTTTAACATTTCAGAAGTTCTTACTGATTTTGATATGATACCTAAAATATTGCACAATATTGTTACTAGCTAAAGAAAACAATTTGTTTGGCAGGACCAATCTGAACGGAGGAATATTGCATACTTCTCTCAGGTTTGGAATGAGTTCATTAATACAATGAGAGAGGAAGATATCATTAGCAATAGGTACAGAATTCTGCTTGCTCAGTATGTCTTGCATAAAATGTGAGGTCAAACTTCTGATATAATTGACTTTTAATTGTCCAGAGATAGAGATCTTCTACTTGTTCCCTACCGGTCAAGTGATGTTTCTGTCATTCAGTGGCCTCCGTTCTTGCTTGCTAGCAAGGTATGTGGTTTTGATGAGACGTAATGTTAGAACTAAACTCCATTAGACTGTGCCTTATATTTCTTAACTTTCTTCCAAATATGACAGATTCCTATAGCAATAGACATGGCAAAAGATTTTAAGGGGAAGGATGATTATGATTTGTTTAGGAAGATCAGGGCTGATGAGTACATGTATTCAGCCGTCGTTGAATGCTATGAGACGCTCAGGGAAATCATACAAAACCTTCTGCTGGATGAGGAAGACAAGATGTAAGGAAGAAATTGTTTGTATAACCATCACAACTCCTCCCCCAGAGTAAAATTCCAGAAGGGAGGAAAAGCTTAAGACAAAAACATGTTCATTCTTTGCATTGAAATCCTCATGACTGCCTGACCTCTTCCATGTATTAACAGGACGATAAAGCATATTTGTGATGAAGTAGAAGTGAGCATGCAACAGAAAACATTTGTGAAGGATTTCAAGATGAGTGGCTTGCCTTCACTTAGTGAGAAATTGGATAAATTTTTAACTCTATTAACATCTGATGATGACAAAATTGAGGGATTGAAGCCACAAATAGTCAATGTCCTACAGGATATAGTAGAAATCATCATACAGGATGTTATGATTGATGGGCATTTGTAAGTTTGAAAAGAACATTTATTGGTATAAAATATGTGATTTGCTTTTAGGTGAAATGTTTTCTTGCAGCTTTTTGACAAGGGTTTTATCATGATTTTCCCAGAATCCTAGAGGCGCCTCCTCAGCATATGGGAGATGATGAAAAGAAGGGACAGAGGTTCGTTAATATTGACACATATCTTACCAGAGACAAATCGTGGAAGGAGAAGGTATCATGTACAACCTTATCCTAATCACATAAATCATTCTTGAGCGTCTCCACATTTACTTTTTGTCCTTTTCCTTCTATATAGGTTACTAGGCTACATTTGCTTTTGACAGTCAAGGAATCTGCCATAAATATACCACAAAATATAGAAGCTCGACGGCGTGTTACATTCTTTGCAAACTCCTTATTTATGAACATGCCAAAGGCACCCATAGTACGAGACATGCTATCCTTCAGGTTAGTTAGTGATTGTAAAAGGATAATTTATGTGAATGAAAAATAGTAGATGATGCTAATAAAAATCATTCACGATCCCTTAGAGCCTGTTTGGTATAGTGGAATTGATTTTGATGTAATTAGAAATGGATATAGAAGTGGATATGGAAATATGGATTTAAAGGATGTTTGGTATGTCATGGAAAGTAGACCTGATTTTTATTTGGGCGAAGGCCCAAAAATGATACACAACTATTGGCCAAGGAACAAAACTAGTACATAATTATTCCGAGGTACAAAAATGATACCAAACTTTTACCATATGATCAAAAATGATATTTTCATTAATATGACAATAATATTATACATGAAAAGTCCAAAATGCCCTTATAAATTAATTGTCGCCCGGTAAAAGTTTATTTAGTTATAAGGGCATTTGGACATTTCATGTCTAATATTATTGTCATATTAATGAAAATATCATTTTTGATCACATGGTAAAAGTTTGGTATCATTTTTGTACCTCAGAATAATTATGTACTAGTTTTGTTCCTTGGCCAATAGTTGTATATCATTTTTGGGCCTTCGCCCTTTTTATTTAAAAATACCAGATTGTCCTTCAAGTTTAAAAAAAATGGAAATAAATAAATCTTTCCCAACTTCATCTCCTCCCAGTCAAAGCTGTTGAGCTCCATCACATAGGCCCATGACAAACAGCTTTGAGAGAAACATTTAATTTGAAAATTTGACACAGGTCAGGAACAGTTTATATGATTCCCCAGTGAGTGAATTAATGTGTTGGTATGAGTCAAAGTCTCACGTTTGTTCCACCTTCATCACTCACCTCTTTCTATACACTGTTTTTTTCTTTCATCCAATATTTCAATGCCTTACTATGTTTTGCTATAGTGTTCTGACTCCGTATTACAAAGAAGATGTTCTTTATTCTGATGAGGAGCTACAGAAGGAAAATGAAGACGGGATATCAATTTTGTTCTACCTAAGGATGATATATCCTGGTAATATCTTTAATTTATTCACCTTTTATACTTTTGGATTCTTTAGACAACTTGCTAATATAAATGAAATGCAGATGAATGGACCAATTTCAAGGATCGCCTTAAAGAACTAAAAAGTAAATATGATGATATTGATGAGCAGGAGTGTGTTCGTCAATGGGCATCATACAGAGGACAGACACTCTATCGAACAGGTCCATATTTTGGTGAATATTCTCTAAGAAAGATTTCATACATAAAGTTCTTTGTGATAATCATTTTTTGTCTTTTTGTTAGTGAGAGGAATGTTATACTACAGGAAAGCTCTGGACCTTCAATGCTTCCTAGAATATGCAGGAGATAAAGGTTCATTTTCTTCTTTCCATTCAGTGTTTCAAATCTAAATCCCAGATTTGGCAGAGGCTATTCATTCATTATTAAACTACATTTGTTCACTTTGCAGCTATCTTTGATGGCTATCAAACCTTGGATTTCAGTGAAAATGACAAGAAGGTCCATTTAGAACGTGCACAAGCTCTGGCAGATTTAAAGTTCACCTATGTTGTTTCTTGTCAAATCTATGGTTCTCAGAAAAAATCGCAGAATAATCGAGACAGAAGCTGTTACACTAATATTCTCAATCTGATGTTAACGTGAGTTAATCTAATATTTGCTGAACCATAGACAAATCTTATTATAATGTGAAAATCTTAGGCACCTTCCTCTTCAATGATATAAAATGCCATGCAGGAATCCAGCTCTACGTGTTGCTTACGTAGATGAAAAAGAGGAAACTGTTGGAGTAAAAAGTCAGAAAGTTTATTACTCTGTTCTCGTCAAGGGAGGTGACAAGTATGATGAGGTATGAACAAGTAAACAAAATTCCAGTACAATGTTTTATTGGAATTTCTGCTTCCCATATAATTTCTACAATACCTTCCTTGATTCACTTGCCTCTAATGAAAGTCTATTGTGAAATCTGATAAATATAAATATTTGGTTGTTGATAAGTCAGCACAAAAATTGGAAATGAAGCTGATGAAATAGTTTCTTTACGATCTCAATATGTTGACATGGGCATGTTGTGTGCTAGTGGCTTTTTGTCCAATGCATTATAGTTCCCAGCATATCCCCGTTGACACTGATAATCTTTGGGTTGAATCAGTCAATAATTGCAATGGTCATGTTGCTGGATGCATGCATCGAATCTAGATCAAAATACAGCAGGGGTTGATAAACAACTTACTTTGTGAATGTTCTTGTTTTGAAGGATGATTTTCTAATGCAAATGATTCTTTGCTGCATTTCTAGGAAATATATCGCATTAAGCTTCCCGGTTCTCCAACAGAAATTGGTGAAGGGAAGCCTGAAAACCAAAACCATGCCATTATATTTACTCGTGGAGAAGCTCTGCAGGCCATAGACATGAATCAGGTGGCTCTCACAAATGTTTTTAAAAAATTGTTGCTTTCACAACTTAGTGTAACTTCACAGATTTTTTTGATCTCAGGCCATATCTATGGATTGTTTATAACTGTGACTATGATGGTTTTTGATGAAACATTATTCATTTGAATCCATTAAAATATTTTTGCCTCTAATTTATTTGCCTTTTTTTTCTTCCTCTTGTACTTTTTCCCTCTTAGGATAATTACTATGAAGAAGCCTTCAAAATGAGAAATGTACTGGAGGAATTCCATAAAAGTCATGGTCGGCGACAAAATCCTACCATATTGGGTCTAAGAGAGCATATCTTTACTGGAAGGTAAGCCTGTTTACAATATTGAAGTGATTGGTTTGATTGGATGTATTGTTACTGGAAGGTAAGCCTGGTTACAGTATCGAAGTAATTGGTTTGATTGTATGATCATTTTTTAAATTACATGTGGTAATGAACCTTATGTGAAAGCTTATAATCCTTGTTCTCCAGTGTTTCGTCACTTGCTTGGTTCATGTCAAACCAGGAGACCAGCTTTGTGACCATTGGCCAACGAATTTTAGCAAATCCTCTAAGGTTAGTCCCAAGTGGTTTGTTATTAAATTAATTTTTTAACATCTAATCAAAATGCGTGTAATTTATCATCACTGGATATTTTGGATTTTTTCACCATGTACTTTTCTCCGCCTTTGCTCTATATTTTCTTTTTTCTTTTCTTTCTTTTTTTTTTTTGGGGTCGGGGAGTTTGTTCAGTTGTTCTTGTAATTCATGTCAAGTGTGTGTGTGAGGTACATGTACCTCCTATCCTATGGTATTCCAATAGCAGTACTGATGATCTAGAAGATTTAAAATTAAACATCAATATCTCTACCCCTGTAACCAAACCAATATATACTTTGATTTCATATCTGGTCGTGACTGCCTTTATTTTGTTGATGTGAACTTCAAAAGGATAATAAAAAACTTGCCTATTATTTTGATTGTTATGTATCATGAGATTCATTATCTTTTTCTATTGTTTCATGGATTTTTTTGTGCCCTTCAGGACTTTGTATATATCATAAGATTATTTATTAAATATATATTGTTGTATCCATACTTCACGCTTCTGGTGCAAAAGAAAGCTACCATATCTAATACCTGTAACCATTCCAGAACCTATATTAATACTCTTCTTTTGCTTGCATTCAGAGTGTTTCATAAAAATGAAACGTTAGCAAGTTAAAGTCATTTTTGGCCACTTCATTGCTCTGAGAATGGGCAGTTTACCTTGTTCCACTTTAGTGTGCATATTGCTGCTGTCCGGGGTCCAATGGTTGTAGGGTACCAAGTTAAGCTGTAACATTAATTTGAGGTGGTGCAGTTAGCCCCGCTATTAATTGAGTTCGGAGCCATAGTAAAAATAAAAACAACTAAGGTTATGGTTAATAATAAATCTAGAAATTATTTTTTGTCTTTAATTCAAGTTTTAGTCTTTTTCTTCCTTGTAAAAGGGTCAACCCAGTTCTAGTCCCCACTTGGTGAGGGTGCTGGGGAAGGGAATATATTAGGCAGCCTACCCTCTGCTTTTTTTTCCTTGTATGCTTACTAAAAGTTTATTTACCAACTGAAATTAAATGATTATCCTTGATACTTAATGTTGCAGGGTGCGATTCCACTATGGTCATCCTGATATATTTGACCGAATCTTCCACATAACAAGAGGTGGCATAAGCAAAGCTTCAAAAGTAATAAATTTAAGTGAAGACATATTTGCAGGTACTTTGAGGTTTTGCAGAAAATGATCGTCTGATTGATAGAACTTGTTGACTAACTCTGCTGATATCCATAGGATACAATTCAACTCTACGTAATGGATTTATCACACACCATGAGTACATCCAAGTTGGTAAAGGTTGTGATGTGGGCATGAATCAGATCTCTCAATTTGAGGCTAAGGTGGCCAATGGAAATGGAGAACAGACACTAAGCCGTGACGTGTATCGACTTGGAAGACGGTTTGATTTCTTCAGGATGTTATCATTTTACTTCACAACAGTTGGTTTCTATTTCAGCAGCATGGTAATTATTCTAACGCTTTTTTTTCTTAACGGTTGATAGCTGTTTTCATTTTTAGTTTTGGACAATGAGAGCAGTTATCAGCAACACCCGCCTTAGCTCACTGATGCTACCAAAATTTTGATAAAAATTCCGCAAGTATACGATCGTATTTTAGTAAAGTTGTGAATCAAGGTCGATCCCACAGAGACTCAGACAATTAATAATTAGGCATTAGATCTCTTATTTTCGTTCAAGTTGAGTAAATAAAAGAAAATTGATTTTAATTACCTAACATCTAAGAAAATAAAATAAAACAAATATTCACACAGATGAAATTCACGAGTCAAAAGAACAACCTAGAGTTACTAATCCCTTATTTGCTTCCTAGAATTTATTCCCACTAAATTAATTATGAATTAATCCAACTAGCTAATCTAGAGTACTAGTGTCTATAAATGCCTTTCGGTTTCCATCTATATCCTTGCCTAGCTTAATTACACAATGTCTTGCACTAATTTACTAAGTCAATTTATACCGGTACCGCTCTAATGTGACTATGTAGGGTTTCTAGGTATATGTCTATCCTAGTCGCAAATCAGATTAAAAATTCAATCCTACACTATTTAATCTCATGGTCTATTTAAAATTCCCTCTTTCGAGTCCAATTCTAAATTCCCTAAACATGTCTAATGGTGATCAAGCATTAAACAAGTTAATCCATAATAGCAAGATTAAATAAACTAAATCAAATTAACCATAACTAAATAGTGGGAAATAAAATACTAAGTTACAAACAAATTCATAGTACTCTAGGTTGTAAAAGAACTAATCACACATAGGGTTCAAAACAATCCCAATAATAGTCAAAATTAAATCTATAATCATAGGGGAAATTAGAACAAAGAAGCAAACACCCAGTATGAGCCTCCTCTTTCGTCTTTTGTGCCTCCTCACGTGTCAGTATGTGTATTATAATCAAGACTTCCAAAAGCTGCTCCTTGCTTTGTCCTCTTTTCTGCTTGGCCTTTTATTCTCCTCAGTTCTGCGTGTGTGTGATTCCAGAATCCCAAAGGTGACTTCTTTCTTTTTCTTTTTTCAATGTGAATCCCGTCTAGGCTATAGAAAGTGGAAAGAATTTTAACCAGCCTCCCTTTCACAAGCTCCTCTCTTCCCTTTTATAATGGTTGATCTCCTTAATCAATTAGGAAAGATCCAGCCCAAGTCCAAGACTCATTCTTTCCTTTTTCTTTTGTTTCCAAATCTTCATTGTCCTATTATAAGAGAAAGAAAGGAAATAGGAAATAATGACCATAGCTCAATCATATAATCTCATTAATAGGAAACTTCCCATTAAAATTTCTTTTAATATACTAAGTTTCCTATTTCAATTAAATTTCAGATTTTCTAAAAGAATTACTCATGTAATCATCAAATTACTTTCTTTCCATTTCACAACAAAATCACTTAAGTACTTTAATTAATGACTCCCCAAATACAACAAAATATTTCCTAAAAACCACTAAATATGGGGAGTCATCACTCACACACACACACAATGAAATTTATGTATTTTAGACTATATTGTGTTTTCTTCCTTACATGATAGGTGGTTTCTTTTCTTAGTAGGCTTAAGTTTCTCAGGACGAAAAATTGATATAAGAAAAAATGTAGAAAAAACCAATTATGACTTGTAATGGACTCTTCTGTGATTAGAGATATGAATTTTTTTCCAAAGTATAATATTCTTACGAGCCAGATAGTCGGACAATGTCACTGCACCTTAGAGTCCTGCATTTATGACTTGTAAATGTAGAAAAAACCAATTATGACTTGTAACGGACTCTTCTGTGATTAGAGATATTAATTTTTTTCCAAAGTCCTCCCTCCGGTCCTAAATATAAGACCTAATTGACTTTTTTGAGAAATCCTAAAAAAAAGCAAAATATGTTAATTATAAATTGATTTACCTAATTTTTTCCCGTAAACTAGTTTATTTTACTGATAAACTAATAGATAATCTAAAAATATATCAAATATGTCATGATTTAATAGAGTATTTTGCAACCTTAACCTCTCCAAAAAAAAGTCATGACCGGAGGTAGTATAATATTCTTTCGAGCCAGATAGTCGGACACCTTAGAGTCCTGCATTTATTGTCTAAAATGGGATTAAGGTTATGGCTGTATTGTAATGTGATAATTTTCGTTTCAGGTAACTGTGCTGACTGTATATGTGTTCTTGTATGGACGTTTATATATGGTTTTGAGTGGGGTTGAGAAGGAAATTCTGCAAAGTCCAAACATTGAACAGAGTAAGGCCCTTGAAGAGGCGTTGGCAACACAGTCAGTAGTTCAGTTGGGCCTACTTCTTGTGCTGCCCATGGTTATGGAAATTGGCTTGGAAAAGGGTTTTCGCACTGCCTTGGGCGATTTTGTCATCATGCAGCTGCAGCTGGCCTCTGTCTTCTTTACCTTCCAGCTTGGGACAAAAGCACATTATTATGGAAGAACACTCTTGCATGGAGGCTCAAAGTATAGACCAACAGGTCGTGGTTTTGTGGTATTTCATGCCAAGTTTGCTGATAACTACAGGATGTACTCCCGAAGTCACTTTGTGAAGGGCTTGGAAATTCTTATACTCTTGATTATTTATGAAGTTTATGGACAATCGTATCGCAGTTCACATCTTTATATGTTCATTACAATCTCAATGTGGTTCTTAGCTGTTTCCTGGCTGTTTGCTCCCTTCTTGTTTAACCCTTCGGGGTTTGATTGGCAAAAAACAGTAGATGATTGGACTGATTGGAAAAGGTGGATGGGAAATCGTGGTGGTATTGGTATACCACCTGAAAAAAGTTGGGAATCTTGGTGGGAGGAAGAGAATGAGCACTTGAAATACTCTAATTGGAGGGGGAAAGCAATGGAGATAATCCTTGCATTTCGCTTCTTTTTGTACCAGTATGGAATCGTCTATCACTTGGATATAGCTCATCACAGCAAGAGTTTGATGGTACTTATGCTTTAAATACACCTGTGTTATCTTGTCTCATTAATAATCGCTAGACTTATGGCACCATCTTACTACTTTCTGTTTTCATATTAGGTGTTTGGACTTTCTTGGGCAGTTTTGATAACTGTTCTTATTGTGCTAAAGGTATGTTAATTCTACCCAAAGATCTCGACAGATGGCATTGAAAACCTTACTTTATTGACTCATTGAGATAGTGCATTGTCTGATTACAAGATTAAGTTCATCTAGATTAATCGATTTTCTTGAGTTTAATTTTACGTGTTGATTTCAATGAAATTCAAATGCCATGCCCACCATTATTCAGCCGTCTTACAACTTAGATTATTTTCCTTCCCTGCACATGCATTTTATTTTCTGTTTTTCATATTAATCTTGTTTGTCATCAGATGGTATCAATGGGTAGACGAAGATTTGGCACGGACTTTCAGCTTATGTTCCGTATTCTTAAGGCACTCCTCTTTCTTGGCTTCTTGTCAGTCATGACTGTATTGTTTGTGGTGTGTGGGCTCACCATATCAGATTTGTTTGCTGCCATTCTCGCCTTCATGCCCTCTGGATGGGCCATTATTCTGGTAAGTTTAAACTTCTGCATGTACTGAGAAATACTATTTCAGAATATATTTCAGCTTTATTTATCACTTGACATATCTCATTCAAAATTCAGGGAAATATTGCTTATAGTTTTATTATCTGCTTGAGTTCATTCCTAAAAGATAATAATGTTATATTAGGAGACACCCTACTACAGAAAATATTTAGATATTAGTTTAGTAGTTTTTCCTCCCTCAAAAGTACCAACATTTAGTTTTTATCCAAAAAACTAGTGCCTATCAGTTTAAAGATCAAATCTTACAAGACTGTTTCTAATACATGTCTGTGTCTAATAAGTATGTGTTGATGATATGATTATCACTATCCTCACGTGGCATTTATCATATGGATATTTGAGTTTCTAGTTATGTATTTGAACACACACACACACACACACACAAAATCTTTTTTTCAGCTCAAACAACACATATTTGCGTAGCAAATGCAGGTGATGCCTTATATGTAAGTATTTCACGGATTAAAAACCTGAGATTCTCTTTTCGTTTTTACTGTGAAGATTGCTCAAGCATGCAAGGGATTCTTGAAAGGAGCAAAACTGTGGTATTCAGTGAAAGAGCTATCCAGAGCATATGAATATGTGATGGGATTATTACTATTCATGCCAATAGCCATTCTTTCATGGTTCCCATTCGTTTCGGAGTTCCAAACACGTTTACTCTTCAACCAGGCATTCAGCAGAGGCTTGCAGATTTCAATGATTCTTGCAGGCAAGAAAGAGACTGATAAGTCAGAATGACATTGTTGACTTTTGCTTCATTAATTCATTAGACTTTTGATTATTCAATAACTTTCTACATTGATGATAATTTTTTTGTTGTGATATATACAAATCATTGTATTTAAGGAACATCTGATGGTTTTTTTATTTTTTTAGAGGAAACAGTTGTCAAAATCAGAGAACGCTTGTGTCTTCTGATTTCTTTTTACAGAATGGTTGGACAGGATAGAAATGAAAAATCAATATATACAGTCAGTAGAATCTCATTGTATTAGAATAAAAAACCTTCAGAGATTTTTTTAAAATGAATGACATGAACACTAACAACAATAAGCCTTATTTCATTAAATGAGATAAGTTGCACGGATTGCACAATGTAATTATGCTTTATTAACGACTATGCCTTTAAATTATTTATTCTAACATGCTTAGCAAGTGGTTGGGGGTTCGATCCCTAGCCCTTGCGAATGGAGCAAATTCACAGACCAGCTGTCTACCCCTATATGGGATTTCAGAACAGCTAAGGATTAGTTCCACTTGACACGCGGGTGGGATACCCTTAAGAAATAAAAAAAAAAGTAATTTGTAAAAACGTTTCTTTACTCAATGCCCTCAATTCGAATACTAAAATCCTGCAACAATCAAGGAAGTTCAGATTAATGTTGAGAAATTATATTTTTATTTTTAAATATTAAATTTGCACAGTTTCTTTAGTTATATAAGTTTGGCTTGCAAAACATATGCTAGTCGATTCCTAAATATAGGATGTAATTGACTTTTTTAATAACCCTGAAAAAAACTAAATGAGTTACTTATGAATTGATTTCTTTAATTTTTAAACTAGTTTTTTAATATATATATAAGCTAACATATAGTATAATAATACACAAATTTTGTTATAATTGAGTGTTCGATTTAACTTCCATAATTTTTACAAAAAAAATGTCAACTAGATATTATATTTAGAAAAGGGAGAAGTATCAAACAACTCATATTGGCATGAGTGATAAGAATTTTATTCTTTAACATTAAAAATATCAAGTTGTTCATGTATAAGTGACAAAGACATACTCTCTTCAGTCCTTATTATAAGTCATCAACTGCACACAATTTTCGGTCCTATAACGCACCAACCGCCACATTAAATGTTTTTCCCCCACTTTTACCCATGTTATTAATGGAGATTCAAAATTGAAAAATGTGAAACACATCATTTTAATGAAGGATGAAGTTGGACAAAATAGTAAATTTAACATGAATTTTAAGACTCAACTATCATTTCTTGGTATGTGAGAAATGAGTAATTGGTGACTTATAATAAGGACCGGAGGGAGTACGTTATCCTTAGAATCCGAAGGGCAATCTCTAGTAAGAATCTAAAATTTAGGATGTTTAGATTGAAATCACAACGTTTAACTTGGCAGTTGAAAAATAAAATGACAGCAAATTCAAGTTTAATTGTGATTTTTATTTATGGAAGATGATGGTATGTGAGACAGTGAGAGTCTAATTTAATGATGAAGTCAAAGTGTATTTATGAGAAGGTTATGATTAACTGGACAAATCCTTTGAAGATAAAGACATCTTCATTAATACTCAAAGCTGATTTGGGGGCGATCCATTTACCTTTCTCTTCATATTGAAGTAAAGGCCCTTCATTTCTTCATAAAAAGTAGAATTAGCTCTCAAAACTACACACACACACGCACTTTTTTATTAAAATGATTTTTCTTTAATTTCCATATCAACTCTCAAGCCTACCTATTCCAATCTTTACTATAAAGGTAACTAATCTGTATGTATTAAGAAAAATCGTTAAGTTCATTTTTTTTTATAAAAATTGTATATTTGTATTGTGGTTTTCTATAATCATTTTTATTAATTTGCAACGATAAAAGTTTTGTTAATATGCGCACTTTATAGAGTTAGTAAAACAATTTTTATGGTGGAGGTTATTTGAAGGGCAATATTTTTTTTACATGAACGATAAAATATAGTAAGATTTAGGACTAGCTTGTGGTAAAGTAAACACAGCTTATAATATAAAACTCCAATTGTGAGGTTAGAGTATCCCAAGTGAATGAATGAATATTGGAAATAAAAGAGATTAATATCATGTACTCATTTTGTTCCTATATATATGATCTAATTATCTAAATTGATTAAATTAAGGAAGTTAATTAAATAAATTAAAAACACAAGAGGATTACCATAACAATCTAATAACAATCTACTTTTATTCACACTCTCTCCCTCTCTTGCATGTTCAATATTGAGAAGCATCAATAGATTAGATTATATATTAATTACTTAGAGAAAATAATGATAAATTAAAGAAATAAAAGAAAAAAATCAAAAAAGAAAATCTTTATGTTTAACTGTAAAATGAATTTCTCAACCAACTTTTACATAGCATGAGGGTAGCTTTTATTCCTCTTTGACACATTACGGGGTAGATGCAAACTATATATTTAAGATAAGTATAATCTAAAACACCGTAAAGTGAATGGAACTATGGAACTTGTATTCAAGCTTAACTATATTGCAGTTTGAAGGTGTGCTTGGTTTGAGAGGAGGGGAGGAAGGGCAGAGGATATAGATATTTTTGAAAGGAATGAATTCAAATTTTTTATAGGGAGTGAACAGAAAGTTTAATGGGTCTCACCCTCCCCTCAAACCAAGGTAGCAAATTAACATCATCCTAAAATAATATGTTCATTTTTAGTACTATAAGAGTATTTAAAACCTATTGTCCCCAATAAAATAATATGCATACACTGATAATAAAATAAAATAAACTGATACATATATAATGTGCATATAAAAAAAATAGTTGTCTCTCAATATTATTTAGTGAATACTAACGGCAACAATCAAAAACAGGTATTCCCTTACAATGCAAGATAGTTTAGTGAATTCCTTGAGAGCGAGAGCTTGAGAGTGGAAAATGCAGTAACGCCTTTTGGAAATGACTTTGAAAAGTTATCTTGAAGGATGAGTATTAATATTTAAAAGTAAGTTTGAAATATTTTATATTAATTAAGATTACTATTCAACAAAATAGCCGTTAAGTGCCTAAGTGGTAATGACTAACGTGCCACTGCCACTATTCCGAAGATGAAGATGGTGGCGCATTCAAACTTTAGTAGCATGTGGAATTTTTTTTCATATTCTTTTTGAAGTTTCAGGCATATCATTAGCTAGTGATTAAAGAAAATGTATAACATTTTATTTGTCTCATACCAAAATTTTTCTGGATCGGTTCAGTTTTTCAGCCGTGCTTTCAAAGTCAACTGCCTTCATGAAAAAAAGGTTGGGAATAAAGTTTTTTAGTTAATTATATACTCCCTCCGGTCCTAAATATAAGACCTAGATGACTTTTTTGGAAAATCTTAAAAAACAAAAAATAAGTTAATTATAAATTGATTTACATAATTTTTTCCACTTAAACTAGTTTATTTTACCTATAAACTAATGAATTATCTAAAAATATATTAGATATGTCATTATTTAATAACATATTTCGCAACATTAATCTCTCCAAAAAAAAGTTATCTAGATCCTATATTTAGGACCGGAGGTAGTATTACAAACATTGGGTGATATAAAAATTAATGATAACAATTTATAAGATGGTTCATTAATTGAAAATTGGGGTAATTAATTAGAGGTCCCTCACAAGGGAGTTAATACTGGAAAAGTCCCAAAAGTTGAAAATATTAATGCAGGGTCCCAAGGGACCTCACATTAATATATTTGAAATGTGAAAAGACAGTTTTGCCCCTAGCCTTAAAAAAAATTTACCTCCCCCCTCCTCCTCCCTCACCCACCCTCCCCCTCCAGCCCGCCCCCCACCCCCACCCTCCCCCTCCAGGCCGCCCCCCCACCCCCACTCCAGCCCCCTTCCCTCCATCGCCTCCCACCTCCATCGGCCCCACCCCCCACCCCAACCCCACCCCTCCCCACATCGGCCCCCACATGATGCATGTGATGGAGGGAAGGGGGGCTGGGGTTGGGGTGGGGGGTGGGGTGGAGGGGTGGGGTTGGGGTGGGGGGTGGGGCCGATGGAGGTGGGGGGCGATGGAGGGAAGGGAGGCTGGAGTGGGGGTGGGGGGCGGCCTGGAGGGGGAGGGTGGGGGTGGGGGCGGGCTGGAGGGGGAGGGTGGGGGAGAGGGGTGGGTGAGGGAGGAGGAGGGGGGAGGTAAATTTTTTTTAAGACTAGGGGCAAAACTGTCTTTTCACATTTCAAATATATTAATGTGAGGTCCCTTGGGACCCTGCATTAATATTTTCAACTTTTGGGACTTTTCCAGTATTAACTCCCTTGTGGGGGACCTCTAATTAATTACCCCTTGAAAATTTATTCACAATACAACAACAACTAAACATTATTCCACTACACAGGGTCGACTTGAAAATTTATTCACAATAACTAAATTTAAAAGTTATTATGTGTTTTCAACTATCGTAAATTTAGCAATTATATGTCACAACTTTATTAATTGCTAATATTATAATTCATAAGTTGAACTTTGTATAATGTATACATAAACCCTTTATAAAGAACTCCGGAAATCGGTCCTAGGAATAATTTTATCCTATTAATTTAAGGAATTAAATTTGTTAGTAGAGAAGGAAAAAGCTGTTTAATCACGTGAAATGCACATGATGCATGTGAAGGCCATGATTGCTGCAAGGTTTCTGAACTCTCTATCATTAATTCTCATCTCATTCAATCCATTTTAAGGTCAAATATCAATTTTCTTTTACTTTCATCTTCTACCTTAATTAATTCATTAACATTTCATAATAAACAATCAAAATATATTTTACTAGTTTTTGTTAATCACCTGTTGGCCAAAAAAAAGTTTTTGTTAATCACCACCTCGTATAATCTGGACTCGAGGGATATGAGTGTTGCCCACAAAGGTAAAGTTGTCCCCTCTCCCAATGAGAGCGCTTCCCGAGATTCAAACACGTGTTCTCATCCTTATGGGGGTTGTAGTCCACTTACCAACTCAACCAACTGCCCATTGATAAATTATATTTTACTTTATTTTACAAGGAAACGTGTAATTTGTCAATGACATTTATCATAATAAGCATCTGACACAAAAAAAAAGTATTTGATAGTGCTTAAATTTAAACATGTTTTAAAAATATGTTACTTTAAGAAATTCATTATCAACACGCAAATTGCAGTTATTTTTTGATAAAGGAATCAAGTGAGACCCACGAGTGAAAGTAAGGGATGTTTAATACTACCTTCGGTCCTAAATATAAGACCTAATTGACTTTTTTGGAGAGATTAAGGTTGCAAAATAGGCTATTAAATCATGACATATTTGATATCTTTTTAGATTATTCATTAGCTTATAAGTAAAATAAACTAGTGTAAGAGCAAAAAATTAGGTAAATCAATTTATAATTAACTTATTTTGCTTTTTTTTAGGATTTTTCAAAAAAGTCAACTAGGTCCTATATTTAGGACCGAAGAGAGTATCAGATAACTTTGTTAAATACACATGATTTTCAAAACATGTTGGATAATTAAGCGACATCCAAATACTTCTTTGTGTCAAAAGTTCATCACAGTAAATGTTATTTGTAAAATTACACATTTACCCTATTTTATTTTATCACACCATATTGGGACAAATCATTTTATTTTCTTAAAAGAACAAAGTATCATTTGCAGATGATGACGACCAAAAATAATTTGATCTAGATGTTTTACTAATTGTTGTTTTTTTTAATAAAACTGGACATCATATCTCAACTAAGACGCCTCAAAAAGAAAGCTAGTCCAACCTACTAAGTTCTACGAACATCCCCCCTCCAATGAAAGGAGGTTAGTAGAACATACAAAAATTATTATCTAGCAGACTATGACAATGTTTAGCTTACTGGTCTGTTATTGTATTATTTTCTTTATGAGCATGACTAATCTAAACAACCCAATCTCTTTGAAATCTCAGTTTGGTATCGTCAATAATAATATCGTTAAAGGGGTGACCTTCCGATCCTCACACCCTTTCACGATATAATTGAAGGCTATTGAGACCAAACTTAGGGCAACTTTATTATACCCTTTCTCCCAAGACCAGACCAGTTCAAGCCCGACAGAGCTCCAAGTAATTCATCAAATATTAGGGGTAGTAACAAATATATCCACACCATTTAAAATCTTAATTTTCACTGTTGTCATACTTTTTTATTTACCAATGTTGACGTAACCCCGTTACAATTTAATGGTACAACGTACAAGTAGGTTTAAGCTCATTAGACAATTAAGTTGTTGGGAAAATCCTACAAAAATCAAGGAATCTAGTTCGAGTCGTGTAAAATGGCATTGTCCTTACGAGTTATTAGGTAATCCCCTCAGTTAAATAGATTGTTGCACTCTCCAAGATTAAATGAACTAATCTATAATAATACATGGTTCCAGAACTGGCGGAAAATTTGTAACTTAGTAAAAGACAACTGAGGATTTATGCTCTCTCCTCTCTCAAGATAGGCACTGAGAATTCATTGTTCTCTTCTATATCAAAATTCGTATTTTCTTATCGAAAATTCTGTTTTTCACTTATATTAAATGGTGTGTCAATATTGGGATATAAATATTTATAGACATTGAAAAGTTACCACAAAGTGGTCTTGAACCACTATATCTTTTTTGATAAATCGAAAATAAAAGCATCTATATCTTTTCAATCAACAATTATGATCATACATTTGATTCATTAACTTTAATATATAAGGATAGATATCTTATCAAATATATCTTTTCTTCCGCACACCCACATACAATTTTTAACATAAACTACATTAATATGTTCTTATCTCTCAGCCTTTATCTGAAGTACATAAAATAATCTTCTTTCCACGTAAATAATAGGGAGAAAGAAAACACATTCTATGAACTAGTGAAATGAAGATTTCATTAAAATTACTCATAACATGTGAATAGACTTTTTAAAATAAAAATAATTAAATACGAGACACGTAACTTTAGATCGATGTATATGCATTCATGTTTATAAATAGTAAGTAAAATTAAAGCTTATAATATTTATAATGAATATATGAATGAATGAAAAAGAAAGGAAAGAAGAGAAAAGTTGGAGAGGATTTGTCATTTGTCTAAGGGGTGAAGATTGATGCTTCAAATCAAAGTATATGTTTTCCATCATTGGTGGCTTTTTGTGGCCCCTCAATACAAAGCTATAATTATTATACTCAGAAAAAGACATTGATTCTTTATTCTATAATCTATATTTTGTGACTATTATCAGTAATTAAATTCTTTCTCTATTACCTTTTTAAAACACTTGCTTAGACAAATTTCGTTGACATATTTACCCCCCATCCTTTTCATCATGACATGATTACCCTCCTCATCATGAGTCATTCCATAAACTCTTTTACTAATAATTGTTCACACGCAAAATTCTCATTTCTTGAAATTTCAAATATAGCCAGTCATTCATGCATCATAATATACATGTCTACCAATATTGATCTTGATAAATATCAGTCATTCAAGCATCATAATTGATAAAGATCAGAAATAAATTATTCACTTATTAGTTATTTTAAAACTATAGTTTTTGAAATAAAATGCATTACATTTATTATTAATTTAGAATTCAAAACTGAAACTATTTTATTATTTGCTATTAATAGTGTACTATTAATTATTTCTATTTATTATTGGAATAAATTTATTTTTATGGAAAATGACTCCAGAAGTTCGTATTTGAAATAAAAGAAATTATTTATACAAACATATATTTGAAACGTTGTATTTGGTGGTTGAACCAATAAGCTTAAGCATTGGTAAGTCGTAAGGAATGCGATTCATTCTCTTTTCATTAATATCATTTCCATTAATATCAATTTGTTCAAATGTTAACATCCAAATAAATTGGAGCTCAAGATAAAATTTAAAGGCAGTGTTTAACTATCGGTATCTAGCTACTTTTGCTTATAGGAATTATTAATATCTATTTTCAGTCAAACGTAATCAACATAGAAATTTTGTAACATGCTCATGTCAAACCAATAAGTTTACATGTTAGGGAAGGAATTTGGATGGTATTAACACAATGTCTTAAATTTGAGTCTTGTGAATGTTGAAAAGTATCTCTGAAAGATCCGTCCCCAAATACTGTTGAAAATTATGTGTGTGGGTGTGTTAAATGAAACGATTGCATATAACTTATGATTGGGAAAGCCCCAATATATAACAAATGTGATACCCTTTCGATATCCTGGGGCAGACCATCTTTCAAGCACATCAATAGCCCTAGACTAATCCGAATCGAGACATAACAAAAACTATTAATATTGTCGCCTCTAGCCCATAAAATACTGTATTCTCACATCTCAAACTCAAGAGTCGAGACCCATGGTTAATATAGAATAGCCCCAACCAATTGATCTAATATTAGTAACAATTGTTCTTTGGATCGGACTAGCATATTAAACTATATTTAAATTGACCTTTGGAGCTTTTACTTGTTTCAATGGTTGGGTTAGTAACAATTAAATGGTTTTACATTATATTAAACTAGTATTATTTGTAGTTTTGCAACTCTCATTAAACCGTCTCATATGGTTACATGTTTTTTCCTATATAAAATGTTAATGTGTAGTGAGATCAGTGGTGAGATGGAGTAACTAGCTAGGGACGTCTCAAAGGCCGAGGTCATCAGTGAGGATTGAGATTAGTCAACTCTGAACTCAACCAGGGAGGTCTACTCTTATCTTTTTTGAGTTATAATTTATACAGTTTATCTTTATATTGTTCTGTCACCTTACTCTACGCAGGAAGGGTTCATTTAAATCCCGAAGGGCTGTGGAATGTCTCTTAAATACAGCGCTTCACGTGACTTGAGTTATACAATTTTAATATTTGCAGGTGCTATTACATTGCAATAGGATCTACATAGTAATAGAAGATAGTTGAGATATCTACAGTAGTGCTCCATGAAAATTTAGACGCTCATCACGCCAACATATACTAATACTCAAATATGATCGGCAGAAAATATGACATACGAGTACGAAAATTTGTTTATAACAGTACTGCTCGATCATGTTTATGTTATTATTGAAAAATCGTACACTCTTCATCGTACTTTTATTAGATAAATTCCATACAAAACATTTGACACGACTTACGTATCCTTTTTAGTTTCTCTTTGACTTATTATACGACATCCTGAAAGACAATATGATTATGCTTGATAACGAATGGTTATTAATTTAAAACATGAAAATGAGAGATTATGTCTCAATTGATCACATTTTGGACTATTATAATAATAGTAAGCATGGCATAATTAATTGTGTCTATTAAGTTTTTTGTCAGGATCGGAGTCTATTACTTTTATTTATATCTTAACTACTTACAATGCAAATTTGATTTGCGCATTTATATAAAGTGTTTTATTTACTATAATAAAAGGACATTTGGTATATTTAGTATTGCAGTATGTTGTTGCTGTTAATTCTTGGCCATTCAAGTGCTTTTTGTAATATTTAGTTTGTATGGGCCTAATATAAATTACTATAACGCATGTAATACTTTATCATTTTAATGTATCTTGCTTTCATGTAAAAAAAAAGGTTATGTTGATGTCGAAAATGATAAATGTTTTGACATAATAAACAAAGATAGTGATGAATGTAATACTATTACTGTCAAATTAATTATATATAACAAAATATTTTGGGAAAATTAATTTGAGGTCCCCACGAGGGACTTAATATTAGAAAAGTCTCAAAAGTTGGGAAAATTAATGTAGGGTCCCAAGAGACCTCACTTTAATATATTTGAAAAGTGAAACGACAGTTTTGCCCCTAGCCTTTCTCTCTCCTCTTCCTCTCCCCTTTTTCATCATCTTCACTGATCCCCCATTGATCCGTCGGCCTCCAACCCCACCACCTCCCTCTTCCCCAACCACCTCTGATCCTCCCTCCGCCATGCTCACCACATCTCCAAACTTCACCTCTGGTACGGACTCAGAGACATTGAAGGGCCGGACTTTCAGATTTTATCTCCTTCCTTTGCTTTTCCTCTTTTCTCTCGTCACAAAAATTTCAACTTTTTCTTCATCTCTCACCTCACCTCCTTTTCCTCATCATTCTTCTACTACCTCTCCATTTCTAGCTTCCTTTCTTTCTTTCTTGCCCCATTCTTCTTCTTCTACTCTTAGCTACAATGAGTGATGATTCCATTGTTGGGTTTTTTTCACAGTTGACTAGAATTATATTTCTTCTTCTTCTTCTTCGGATTCAATGTTTAGAACATTTTCCAGATGGGGTTGTCTTAATTTTCTTTTTTTTTTTTGTTTTTCTCACTGACGTGTTTTTCTTAATTTTGGAGAATAAGAAGATATATTCTTTTCGGTGGATTATTCATTATGATGGTTTCTTTGGGCATCTGATTCTTTTGATCGGGGAAGATGGAGGTGGTGGGGGTTGGAGGCCGGCGGATGATTGGGGGGGGGGGGTTGGGGGTCGGTGAAGATGATGAAGAAGGGGAGAGGGAAGAGGAGAGAGAAGGGGGAGGGTAGAATATTTTTTTATTAAGGTTAGGGGCAAAACTGTCTTTTCACTTTTCAAATATATTAAAGAGAGGTCCCTTGAAACTCTATATTAATTTTCCCAACTTTTGAGACTTTTCTAGTATTAAGTCCCTTGTGGGAGAGCTCAAATTAATTTTCCCATGTATTTTTTGCCAATACATATGCACAAGATTTACCTGCTTATTTTCCCTCTTATTTGTTATTCGTTTTATTATTTATTGCATTTTTACTTGTTACGTGGGTAAGACATGAGCTATATAGTAATAAGTCGTAATTGATAAATTATGTAATATTTTAAGTTTAATTTCTAATTAAGTTAAATTCACCAACAGAGGGCTATGATATAGATATTTTATTTTAAATATAGAATAAGCGTCGCTATTCAGTATTCACAGGTGGTGGTTAGTATATAAGACATGTTCTTTTTTTTTGATACAAGTATATAAGACATGTTCTTCAAATTGTAAGAAGATTATGGCTAAAAAATAATAGTGAATCAAAATGAGATAGAATATGATGTAATGAAAATCGGGAATTTCTGATAAAAAAAAAAAAAGAAAATCGGGAATTTGACAAATATTTATCCATTTATAACAAAAGGACAATTTGGGAAGTAAACATCAGCAAGCTAGATTTCGAGCCCTTCTTGTTGGTTTGACGTTGACCCGCCCCCCTATTCTCTTCTCCTCTCTCTCTGTCTCTCTCTCTCTCTACTCACACACACACACACAAATAAAGTTTGTAATTTACACATCGCATACAATATGATATGATAGCTACACTGCAATATAATAAATTAATATATAACCTTACATAAAAAAAATAAATTAGTATAACCCCTTTTTCATTTTTACATAAAATAATAATATCAAATAAAGGTTAAATGTATTTAATTGCTACTTTCAAATTACTAAATTAGTATAGTTCCCTTATACGATTTCTATGTTTTTATCAATGGTCACAAGGCTTCTTTATAGTGTACAAATTAAACATTCATTGACTTCAAAACTTTTTGTTATGTTTGCGTGTGATCTAACTTCAAACCTAATAAATATCACTTACAAATAACGTCCTTGATATATTTGATCATATATCACATTATGTTAAATAAAAAAAAAACAAATTAACATCACAAACTTATTTTACATAAACATAAATGAAAATCTATATTATGACTCATGATAGTTTTAACCGTCAGGGAAATCACTTATACAAGACATAATATTCAAATAACTACACATCTTAAAGCCATTATTGTTGCATAACTAAAATTATTCCATTTTATAGTAACTTATTAAAATTGTTCCATTTTAACATTTATATACCAAAATTTATGATAAGTTTCTGTTCCTTAAAAAAAATATTTCAAAAAATGTTATAAAGAATTGCCATCATGCTAAATTAAACTAAAATAAAATAGCATATTCATTAACTAATTTTTTTTCGACATGAATTAAATAATACTCTCTCCAATGATACATATAAGATCATATTGACTTTTTAGAGAAACTAATAATACAAAATAAAGTATTTATATTTATCATATTTTGTCAAAACTAATTAACTTCACTTATAAATTGACACATAACTTAATGGGAAAATGACAAATAAATACCTTCAAATGTCTAAAAAGGACAAGTCAGGAACTCAAACAAGTAAGGAACTTAAATAAAAATTAACAATTGAAACATAGTGATTAACAACTGGAGCATAGAAATTAACAATTGACTGAATCCTTAATTGTCCTTTTGAAATTCGGAGTTCCTTACTTGTCATTTTGGAAGTTTGAGTTTCTTACTTGTATTTTTGAAAATTCGGAACTATTTATTTATCATTTTTCTAAACTTAATTATATATATATATATAATATGTTAAAATTCAATCTCCACACAAAAACTTATCTAGACAAAACTTAACTAGAGCAGTTAACACTTTACATGACAAAGTTGAAAGTTGAAAGTTGAAAGTTGAAAGTTGAAAGTTGAAACAACAAAACTTCTTAAACTACATGCATGCTTTGAGTTTGAGGCCTCACTTCACTTGTCTCTTTTACTATTGGGTTGCTTATTCCATACAAATACATCACTGCTTTTGATCTCTCTCACCTATAAATCCCTCTTCTCTTCACTTTTCCATAATTGCTCTCTCTCTACTCACTCTCTCTCTCTCTCTCTCTCTCTCTCTCTCTCTGTCTCTGCTTTCCTCCATTACAAACCAAGCTTCCTTTCCAGCTCTCAAAGAGGCCCCTCTCTCTCTCACACACACATATACATACATACCCACCAAACATTTTACCCACCTCTCCTTTTTTCCTTCTCTCCAAAACCCATCTTTCCTTTTCTCTTCTCTCTGCATTTCTCATATCAAAATTTCATTTTTTTTGACTCTCATTCCCTTCCATTTCCTCTAAATCACACCCCCACTTCGTTTTGGCCCACAAAGATTCCAACTTTGGATCCCCACTTATTTTTCACTGTCAAAGTTTCAATCTTTTGCTGTATCTTCTTCTGGGTTTTGTAGGGTTTGTTTGTTTGTGTGTGTGTGTGTGTGTGTTTTCTATGCTCATTGAGTCTCTGTGTGTTGAAAAGGAAGGCACTTTCTTGCTTTGCTTCCTTGGGTGCTAAAGGTAGTAGATCAAGGAGGCTAGCATAGATCAATACAAAGAAAGGTAAATACTATTCAATATTGATATTGCTTTGTCTTACTGAATCACCTTTTTGGACAATTCATATCTCACTTTGTCTTTCCTTTGCTTGGATCTTAAGTGATGCTTCCTACTTGGTTTTACTTTTCTGCCAGATTTGTGTGTTTGTGATTATAGTTTATTAATAATGGGTTAGTGGGCTGGTCTTTGCTTTACTAAGGGATTTAGAATTTAATGTGGCGTTTCTTGTTAGGGTGAATTAGAAGCAACTTGGTTTTTGATTTGCAAAATGGTTAATTTATTACCTTTCCTGTTGTCTTGGAACAGCTGGATCCTTTAATTTTTCTTAATTTTTTGGCATACACTGCCCATTGTTATACTTCTTTATTTTAGAATAATAACAAAATCATTTCAAATAAGCTTCAATTGAAAGTTATCTGTCTAAAATTATCTTCAACCATGATCAGTTGACTTGCTGTTGTTGGTTTGTGTTTTATGTGATATTGTGATTTTGTTGCAGCTACTGTAGCTGTGAATTAGGCTGCTCAGATGTGTTTTTTCAAGCCTTGTATGAGAGGAATACATTTTTTTTCTACTTGGGTGGAAATATCTTGATTCTCGTCATCGCCGGTGAATGAGTTGATCGATTTGTTGCATCCAGTATGTCATCAAATAGTTCTTTACAAGCAGAATTGTCAAAGAAGGTTTTGGGTGTGAAATTATGGATTTTAATTGGTATTTGCGTAAGCACATTTATAGTTTTGATTCTTTGTATATTATCCATTTGGGTTATGTTTCGGAGGAAGTCTAGAAGATCTCTGGACAGGTATTCTTTATCCCAAATACCGAATATTTCGAAAGATATTAAGGTGGACAAAGTTGGGGTGCAGAGTTCTCATAACCACCCCGAAAGCGTATATATTCACGTTAATGACAAAGCAACTGATAAGAATTCAGATAAGATGCTTGCCCACTTAGGTATGAACAAATCCAGTGATCATGACAATATTAGTCAGTGCAGCTCTATTTATCATCATGAGAGAGGATTTAGTTCAATGTCAGGAGAAGAAGGAAGCTCTGGTGGGACTGCAAAGAAGCAATCTGCATTGTCATATGGAGGGCTTGTGACTGCATCTCCTTTGGTTGGCTTGCCTGAATTTTCCCATCTTGGATGGGGCCATTGGTTTACACTTAGGGATCTGGAACAAGCGACGAATCGTTTCTCATCTGAGAATGTGATAGGTGAAGGCGGATATGGTGTTGTTTACAAGGGCAAACTGATTAATGGAACTGAGGTGGCAGTGAAGAAAATTCTTAATAACTTGTAAGGATACTTTAAAATGTCATTCGGTGACTGATTTTGTCATGTGAAACTTGTTGCCTTTTCTTTTATCTAAACAATGATATTACTTAATCTTTCTCTGTAATCGTGTGTTGAATTGAGTTTATAGGGGACAGGCTGAGAAAGAATTCAGGGTAGAAGTGGAAGCTATAGGCCATGTACGGCATAAAAATCTTGTACGCCTGCTAGGATATTGCGTTGAAGGAGTTCACAGGTATGGTGCCATTTTGTTTTTTAATGCAGGTGAATACTATTTTTCTTATACTCTTGTTGGAGAATTGGGGTTTAGACCATCTTACTATCCCTTATGTAAAAATACTTTATTTTTCTGGCTCTTTTTTAAAAACATTTCGCCCATTTCATTATTGATTTGCAGACTTTTGGTGTATGAATATGTAAATAATGGCAACCTGGAACAATGGTTACATGGGGCTCTGCGCCAACATGGAATTCTTACATGGGAGGCCCGCATGAAAGTTGTACTTGGCACTGCGAAAGCGTAAGTTCTACCTGCAACTAAAGCATATGAGACATGGTAACATTTTCATTTGTCCATTACTTGGTCTAGGTTTTCCTCGCCTTTCAACAGTGATAATCACAAACAATTAGCTTCACCTCTGTTTTCCACTGATAATAATAGTAATTATAATAATTATCATCATCACTGGCTTATTTATGGTGTCCAAAATTATATTTTTCTCATCCCATTGCACTCTTGGTGATTTTGGGATATATCCTTTATCTATTTGCAAGTTTGGGATCCATTTTAGCTCAAAAGTTTCTTGCCTCCTTAACAGCATAATGATATATTTCTCTCTCCTATCAGACTACCTTATTAAACTCCTTAGTCATGTGAGATATAATCCCATGTCTAGCTATGTGGTTCAGATTTCATGCTAAACTGATTTTAATTTTCCTCCATCTTGTAATTGATTTCAAATTGTCCCCATTATTCATTGTTTGGGAGATTATATCGCTCCCAATCGGGCTTGGTTAATAATGGAAGCTAATATATTTCAGTGGTTGATGGCAGGCTTGCTTACTTGCATGAAGCTATTGAACCGAAAGTTGTTCACCGTGATATAAAGTCTAGCAACATATTAATTGATGATGAGTTTAATGCAAAAGTTTCTGACTTTGGATTGGCCAAACTCTTGGATTCAGGAGAAAGCCACATAACTACTAGAGTAATGGGAACATTTGGGTATCCAGAATACTTCATGCTCTTTCCTTATACTTAATAAAAGGAGTTGCAAACTTGGGAACTAACTTGTTACTTCTGTTATGAATTTCAGTTATGTAGCACCGGAGTATGCAAATACTGGTTTATTAAATGAGAAGAGTGACATTTACAGCTTTGGTGTGCTCCTCTTGGAAGCAGTCACTGGAAGGGATCCTGTAGACTACGGGCGGCCTGCTAACGAGGTACCAAATCTTCTTGTACTCTTACAATTAGCCTATCAATTCAAATTACTGGGACTGTTTAAGCATCTGATGATCCTTAACATTGAATTGGAACCTTCATGACCAAATGGTCTGGCATTGTTTCCTAAGTCACATGTTCTGTTCTCTTGCCTAAAACTAGTTAAGTGCTTAAGTTAAGTCTCAAGTGGCTTTTGTATGAAAAGATAGATAGATGTTTATGATAAACTATTCATGGGGTCTTTTTGGCTTAAAGCTTGAACTTTATAGTTCATGATGGCCGTTGATCAACATGATTGTTGTCCATACTGTAAGTGATGAGCATTTCATATTGTTATGACAGGTTAATCTTGTTGAATGGCTCAAGATGATGGTGGGGACAAAAAGAGCCGATGAAGTTGTAGATCCAAGCCTTGAAGTTAAACCATCAACTCGAGCTTTAAAGCGTGCCCTTCTGGTTGCACTTAGGTGTGTTGATCCTGATTCAGAAAAGAGACCCAAAATGAGTCAGGTTGTGAGGATGTTTGAAGCTGATGAATATCCCTTTCGAGAGGTTTCCACTACTAACCTTACTGCCTCTTATATGACTTCTATTGTTTCTTTGCAACTCTCAATCTGCCTGTAGGATTTTTGCAATTTTAAAGTATTATGTGAATTTCATCATCATTTTCCCGCATATGGATACAATTCTTTTGGAGGAAAATCATGTTTTGGTAATTTTGTATCATTTTCCCCTTAAATGATTACTTTCTACTCACATTGTAGTCAATATGCTTTATGCGCTCACAATTGTTGGTTGGGGATGAGAAGGGGGTTTGTCTTGTGCCTCTATAGTCATACTATGTTGTTGGGAATATGTTTCTATTGTAGATTTTCAGTGGATAATATTCAAGTCAGTGTGTTATACTTGAAGAGCTGGGAGTATATTTGTTCATTATTGAAATGCCTTTAGATGTTCAGAGACAATGTTGTGTACTTTTCGACAAAATCGTATATGTATTTTATGTAGACCTTATTTAGTTTACATCCTTATTTTATTTTGGAAGACCTTTGTTAAATTTCTTTCTACAACTTTGTTCCGTTCTCTTAGGGTGTGCTTGGATGGAGGGAAAATGAGAGAGGAAAGAAAATGGGAGAGGAAAATGGGGTGGGGGAAGTATTTTCCCTTGCTTGGATGGGGAGAAAATGGGAGAGGAAAGAAAAAGGGAGAGGAAAAGTGGGTGGGCCACATGCCCCATTTTCCTCCCAAGTTTTTCCTCCCAAAATGGCGGGATTATAAGAGAGAGAAAAGTTGCACAACATTGTCCAATAACCATGTCCCACCTCACTCATTCATTTTCCTTCCTTTCAATTTTCCCTCATCCATCCAAGCATGATGAGGGATAACATTTTCTCTCCCATTTTCTTTCCTCTCCATTTTCTCTCCTCCCATTTTCTTTCCTCTCCCATTTTCCCTCCATCCAAGCATACCCTTAAGTATATTATTTTGAACTGCACATACATTGCATGGGGCCAAGCGAATGGTATTTTAGATCATGAATTTGAATTGTAGGTGTGGTCAGTTAACCTGCCGATAAAGGCATTATTAATTGATCAAATTTTAATTACTTGCAGGATCGAAGGAATCGGAAGAGCCGCACTACCAGCATGGAAATTGATTCCATGAAGGATATTTCTGGTTCATCTGAAGTAGAAAAGAAACCGGGTGAAAACCAAGCACCAGACACAACTGAGGGGTAGGAATACTGACAACAATATGACTTGCCTTTGCATCCAAACTAGTAATTATTCAATATCATATATCTACCAAGTTTATCCCTTCAAAAATTGATTTTCTCCCATATGAACCTGAGAGAAGAATCAGATTAGAGAAAGCCTTTATATATAAGCAAGAGTTTTTCCCCCATTCAATGTAATGTGGCCATTCAGGAATGTGATATACCATAACCACAGAGTAGAGTCAGGAGTGAGTGAGTGTTTATGTTGTACAGGTGTTTGCTTGGACTATATCCTCTCCTTACATGATTGTTAATTTTTCCCCCTTGTATCCCTTTTGATTCTATTTTAAGTACTTATGCAGAGTGGAGAATGAAGACTCTTGTTTGCCTTTAGTTTTCCTTGCTATTTATTTTGCTTTCTGTTTGTGTTTATGCATGATTGGAAGTATAATAGATCTATGACATTTAACAGATTTCTTTATTTATTTTTAAAGAATTATTTATGTGATGGTGAAATTGCATACTGTTCTTCTAAAAATTTATTATTTTGTTTTATTCCATGTTAGTAATCTCTGGACAGATAAATTTTGAGAAAATTACTTTTGCCTTGTGATCCATGTTAAATATTTTGATGCTAAAATGCTGTCCAGAGTTCGACCTTGGTGGAATGATTAAGTCATGTCATCATATCTCTGGCCAGCTGGAGTGTGTAAATTTAAGAGAACTTTTCAATGATTGTGTTTCTTTCTTGGGTATTATAGTGATTACTGACTTTCCATAGATAAACTCTCCCTCCTAAGAAAGAAAAAAGTGCACCGTTACTTTTTTTCAAAAACAAATTTTATACACAGGAAAATTTTCAATAATATAGTATACAGATTGCTAAAAGGATTTTATTGTTTAAAGTTATTTTTATAAAAAAAAATGAAAGGACTAGAGGTCTTGTATTGGAGTGGCATGGTATATCCACTATAGGAAGGTATATGTTTGATTCTGCTTGTATTCTTAAGTCATTAGTGTTTGCCCTTAAATTTAAAAAATGTGAAAAGAAGTTAGATAAACTTTTGGAGTAATTGCCAATCTCTCGAGTACTTTAGACCATCACATAAAACTTTATGCCCTTTTACCACTTTTGACTCACCAAAATGGGAATAGGCATCAAATAATGAATAATGATGGACAAGAATTGATGTGTGAAACAGTAATGCAGTGAAAGGATGATTGAGAGCTTCCAACGGCGAAATGTACAACAGTTCAAAATATTCCGATAAAAGAAGCACCTCCTTTATTCACGGAATTCTGCTTCTGCTTTTGACCATTTTACGAATGGCTCAGAAATTATGTAATTAGTTTATAATTGAAAACAAAAATATAAACAGGTTCTCCTTGGAGTATATTATATAAAATAGTTTTACACAGTATATATGGAAACATTTTAAAAAAAATATTAGTAGATGTGGTGGCAGGGATCAAACTATCTATTGAACCCGCAACCTCTCAACTAATGGAGGGAGATGTAATATAGACCCTTTGTTGTTCAAAACTTTCAAGGAGGAAGAGGAGTGGGGGAAAGTGGGTGCAGTGACTTGCACTTCCTTACTCACTCAGCTATTATGGTCACCTTTCCCCTCCATGTCCACTAAACAAGTAATCTAGAGTATTTATTCTTTCCTCATTTGTGTCTTATTATGAGCAATAACTAATGTATTGTTGTATGAATCGGCTAAAATAATAAATATATACTGAAAGATGTATTGGTACAAAGTGACCACGATGAAAATAAAATTGAGTTAGGTAATTGGAATGATATTGGTAATTGGAAGGATATTGGTACCCATTGGTTCTGCTTTTGAACTCAACATATTTGGGATACTCGTTCAAATGAAATAATTTGTTTGCCATGCCTTGCAACACTCGGATTATCCCAAATGTAATAAGTGGTCCGAAATACTAGAAATCCATGAAATAAAGCCTCCATATGTTGTATCATCTCTTCTATTCTGACATTCCATTTCATTCCAAGCCAGCAAACTCATGCCCTTGGACAAGTAAGAGACACATGCTCAACTGATTCATCAGTAGCACCACATAAGGCACAGGGGTCTTCAAAAGGGTCATGATGATTTTTAAGAACTTCACCAATGGGAAGGGCCTTGTGCAACCTAACTTATCTATTGGATTATGTATTTAAATAGTTGACCTCGTCTTTCTCAATATTCACTTTTGCCAACTACTTCCATTGATCTTGTACAAAAGATGCACAATTGGTGTAGTCTAATATAAGAATACATAAAATAAATGATAAAAAATCTAAATATATAAATCAATTTTGTCTTTCAACTTTATAGTTGTTTTCTTATAAGTGATTATATATATATAACGGTTTTTAGTTTGGATAACTTCAATGTACACATGATTAAAAAATGATTTTTGTGGATTAGTCCTTGCCTACCAGGTTGGGATATCGTAAGCGATAAAAATAAAGTGGATTTTTGGCAAACCAACATAGGTAATTGATACAATAATTAGTTTAACTAATTTTTAATACCTATAAATTAATTATCTACTTCTTTTATCCATTACTATTAAACACTCAAAGGAGTCTATCACTAATAATTATTGAAGTTGATACTTTATTTTATGGTTTTCAATTGCAATTAATGCAAATATAGTTTTCATAATAAGGTGGACATGTTTTTTCCTTATCAACGAAATAAGTGTATTGTTCAATGAAACAATTCATAAAATAAAATGCAAGTTGGGTATATGTAAAGATACACCAATGCGTACACAAGTCAAACAAGAATTGTTCTTAGTCATACCTCAGAATCGCATATAAATTAGTTACAACAAATGTGACCCATTGCGCGGGGTAAACAGAAAGTAATAATAAGACAAGTTGGTATATACCACAAACAAAATTATTCATTTTCTAATAGAAAGTTAGAGCTGTGATGATAGGTGGATTATAGGAAATCATGAGATGGAAGATAGCCTCCAATTATTGTGATTGTTTTCTCCCACTTCACAACACTAACATTACTATTATTACTACTGCTTCCTATATTAAATAGGACAATGAGTTGGTGATTTACTTTGCTTTTTCATAAAAGATCTTAATCTGTTTTATTTTTCATATTTATAATTTTATTAAATTATCTCTATTGATTGTATTTGTATGTATTAAAGAGGTTTATGTCAAAGAATAGCTTTAACACAAATTATCAAACATGTTGTTTCAAGGAGAACCATACTTTTTTAATAAATAACTAATTAACTAATTGTTTTAGTGCTGTGAATTAGATATCTAGTTTTTTAGGCAAACAAGAACAGGGAGTATCATCATTATAACATGCCCAAATGTATCTTTCAAACTCCATTGGCCTAAAGTGCTCATTGGGATAAGGTTTTGGTCGGCTAACTTTGTAGATCAACTTTCACTAGACTTATTTGATAAATGAAGCAGTGTTATGATCAATATAAAAATTAAAACTTCTGAAAAAGATAAAATTGGTACATAACAGGTTTATTACAGAATTAAAATATATAAAAGTATGATTCACATGATTTTAGGTCGAAATAGTGTTACCATAATGGTATTTTCCCAAATATATAACTCTGATGTCACATGTTCAATTTGACTTGCATCTTTAGTCTGTTTTTGATTATTTCCTAAAATTTGGGCACAAAAATTATTTCCTAAAATAAAAAACGAATTATACGTATTTGATTCGATTGATTTTTTTTTTATTTTTTAAAACTTTTGAATCAATATTTATCAAAAAATCTTTTGAATCAAAATATAAGAAATGTCAAATTTTCAATATGATTTGATCACATTTGTTCTGTTCGGTACACAAAAATTATTATTAAAACTGTAAATTATAAAGTTATCATAATTTGTATGAACAAATATAATAAAAATATAATCCACTACTGTTGAAACTTGGCATAAGAAATAAGAATCCACAAATTTAAGATATTTATATACTCCGTAGTAAACATCTGTAAATTCTCACAAAGTCATTTTTCCATGAAAAATTAAAATTATTTGCATGGGTAGGACAATGCTGATATAGTCCACCCACATGAGAAGTATAATTAATAGCAATCAAAAGCTAAACAAAAGTGGCTTCTTCTTCTTAGAATAGTTTCAAGTGGTAGAAATTGTGCAAACAATTTTACCTCCTCAAACTTTTCAACAAAAAAAGTTTTGAAAAATGAACGCAGTTATTATAGTAGGTATGAGACCTCCAAGATGTAATATTTTTACCATTTGAATCAAGTGTTTATGATAAAAATGAATTAGTATTTGAAAAAAAAGAGAGAGAGGAAAGATGGACACTAGATGGTGGGGTTTTGCCAGAGTTTCAGGGCAGTAAAAATTGCACATGGAATTCTAGGCCCTCAATTATAAATGCAACAGAACATGTGTGTGCAACATATTTTAATAAAAATTAGAAAAATAATGTGAAATTCTTATACCAAGTTTAACATTAATTATGTCCCGTTAGGACCAAACATCTTTCCTAAATACTTTTTAGCGCATTATAAGGTTATCGTTTATGTAAATTAAAGGTCTTTTTTTCTATTTACAAAATGGAAGGTATATTTGTGTGTGTGTCAGTGTGTGTGTGTGTGTGTGTTACTCTGTTTTATAAAAATAAATGAGGTAAAAACTGTTTAGTTTCTTAAATATGTTTCAAGTTTTAAGTTGGAACCATTATGAAACTAAATTAAGAGGAGTAAAATAGAACAATACAATAAATGAATGGGTCAATGATTTGATTTATATTTAAAAATAAATACACAAACCCATTGAGTATCTCTTACTAATAGTGGGAGTATAAACTGGAGTATATAATAGTTAATAATAGGATTACATTTTAAATTATTTTTATTCAATAATATGGAAAAATATTTTTCATCTTTAATTAGATCATTATATATTAAACTTTTATTTTTTGTTCAAATTCATCATAATGCGAAATAGTAGTACACAAGGACATGATCATAGATAATGAGTTTTCTAGAATGGGGTCAGAGTCAGTTCCAACAAACTTTGACTCACATGATTTGATCAAATAAAATGCAAAACTCATGTTTTACTTTTCACCTTTCCCTTCAACAAACCACCAATCCAAAATTCAATTTGCCATACATTTTAACCATTGACTGCTTAAAACAATTGGTTATATAATTAATTATATGAGAAAATTATTTATAATTAATGCGTGCTAATTTCTTAAAAATAATTGTAAAATCTAACGTGTAAAAACTAGGGTAAAGGTGCAAAAATGGGTCCAAACTATTACGCCAGGAGCACATAGGGGTAACAAGTATTTCCGGGCTCAATTTGGGACTGATGAATAAATATTGGTGCAATATAGGGAACACCGTTTATGTTGACCGACGTTGACTGTTAACCGCTGACGTGGCGGGGGAAATGATTTTTTTGCTGACGTGGCACGCTTATGTGACATTTTTTTGCTGACGTGGCACGCTTATGTGGCACTTTTTTGCTAACGTGGCGCGCTTAAGTGGCACTTTTTGCTAACGTGGCACGCTTAAGTAGCATGCCACGTCAGCAGAAACATTCATTTTCCCCGCCACGTCAGCTTTTAACGGTCAACATAAACGGCGTTCCCTATATTGCACCAATATTTATTCTTCAAACCCAGAATTGAGACAGGAAATACTTGTTACCCCTATGTGCTCCTGGCGTAATAGTTTGGACCCATTTTTGCAGCTTTACCCTAAAAACTACTTGTTGAAACCATATTAATATGTTCAATCAATAGGAATAATTTAAATAAAATTATGACTTCGAAGAAAAATTTAGTTGAGTCGTACATGCAGATACAGGATTCAAGTAGGCTCTTGTCTAATTCCTATGTATAAGATTGTAAGCAACACTTCATAAAGTAATAAATTCACATGAAATCCATATATATTAAGGTTGTAGATTCAATCTTTTAGAGACCAAAAAATTCATGTTAAAACGTAAAAGATTACCCTGATAAAATTTAAATTTGAATTGGAAAAATAAATGAGTTCAGTTGGCGAGGTACTACTCATATCCTATAATCTTTACTATAAATATAAATATAAATCTCACTTTGAAAGTGAATAAGCACTTGTTCGGCCTTAGTAGCAATTAAAACTCAATTCATTAGTTTTTTTCAAGAGATATACACATATATGTGGACATGCAATTTGTGCGCAATCATCAATCTTGAATTTACTCATCAATGCTTAAAGTGTAAAAATATGAGATTATATCTTAAGTGCGACCGACAACATATACATTTTTGTACATAAGTAACTATAATGTTGAAAAGTGGAGCAAAAATGATGGCGTTAATCTCACTTAAGTTGACCGCTATTTTGACTAGATGCTTACATGGAAGGTGGTGTGTCCTTAATAATGTCCAGTTACCAATGGAGTGAAATATACAAATATAAAAAAGTCCACATAGTATCACGAATAATAATAATTTATTATTTTAGAAAAATTAAAAAACAACAGGTAAAACCAACAGACTAAAAAATTTAAACCTGTAAATTTGCAAATTCAATATCATCATTTTTGTCATCCCACCATATCCCTCACAAATTCCCTGTCTTCGTTTTACCTACCTCTCACATAATGTAAATTTCAAAAATCAGAGCAAAACAAAAGGAGGGCGAGTGAATAAGCTACTTTTGATATCTTGGAACAAAGCAAGAAAGGCTAATTAAACATATCTCTTTTGGGACAAAAGTTTGAAGGGAGTTCATGGCCATCGCAATTTTGCAGCATGAGGATGGAAGGGAGTTAAAAATGCTCATGTAGGATGGAAATATAGTAGTAAAACAGAAAAAGAATCAAACAAATAGCAAATTCCATAATTGACTTTTCACCCCATAACTAACTTCTATGATTCCCAATTAGTCTCTCTTTTTTCTGCCTCATCATGTTGTTATGCCAATGTGCAAAAAGCTAACATTTGAGATAAACCTACACTTGCATTATTTTAGAAAAAAAAATTGATTAAAGTCAAGGGATTTTAAACACGTAACAAAGCCTTCAAAGTTTACATTTTACTGTACTCTAATCCTAAATATATGATTTATTTAATTAGATTAAGAATGTTAATTATACTAATTAAAATCACATGATATTACTAATACAACTTAACCATTTGTGTTAGTGCATTTAACTCCACCATCACTCTCTTATTCGTTTATTATTGATCTTAATAGGGATAATTGTTTTTTTTTAAAAAATTGGGAACAATTAGAAGAGGTCTTATATTTAAGACTAAATTCATCTCCCTAAATAAGTCTTATATTTAGAATGAGAGGTAGGGAATATAATACTATGTATTCAGATTTAGCTTCACTTAACAAAGTTATCAAACAAGATATTTTGACCAATAACTTGTCACAAAATATGGATTTTGACAGAGCATAATAACATTGTATGATCCATGTAGCCGACACCACTTAGTGCGATAAGACTTTATTGTTGTTGTATTTAAATCTAGCTTCACAGAATTTAAATCTAGTTTTATGTTAAGCTCCTGCCTCTAGAGAAGAAAAGAGAGAATAGCAATGGAGTATATAACAATGAAGGAGAGAACAAGTTCTATAGAACAGTAAAAAGAAGGTGAGTGAGAGAAAAGCTAGAGAATATAAAATAAAGAAAAGAAAAAGAAAAAGAAAAAGAAAAGGCTAAAACAGGACACATCAGCAGCCATAATTACAATCATATCACTCACCAGCCAGCCAACCAACACATTTCAGTTTCAGTCCCTAGTATACTTCTAAACACTTATTTCCCATCCTTCTTCTTCTACACTTTATATTTCAACACTTCTTCTTCCACCTCCCAACAACTCAACTCTCCACCTTTCTATGTTTTTTTCTCTTCTCATCATTACCCCATAACTCACACCACTCTTCTTCTCTGCTCCATTATATTTATATACACATATATTTTATTAAAAAAAAATATACACATATATATACCACCCTCCTTAGTCTTTCAGCATAAGTCAAGTCCTGCCCCACATTGAACAAAGAACAAGAAGCTCTGAAGAAACATAAGAAAGTGAAAGAGAAATCTTTGAAGATGAGAAGGAGTGTGAGATTTCTTGTTGTGTTTCTCTTACTGGGTCTGTTACTCTCTTCTGGTAAATAAATTCTCTCACTTTCACTTCCTCTCTTGTTTGGTTTTAATCATTTTTATCTTGTTTTCTAGTTACTTCTCATGCACTTCTTGCATATTTTTCTGATTCACTAAATGATCCTTTTGAAAGCCTGAACCTTGTTTCTGAGCCCAACCATATAATAGTATTTTTCTGTGCTTAACTTCGGCATTCTAATGGCAGTGTTTGTTTTTATTATTTGTGTTTATGTTTTGTTTTGTCCCAAAAGAAAAAAAGAGTTTTTGTTTGGTGGCATGACTTTTTTGAACTGATTTGTCTACATTAGGTTCTTTCCTTGGAATATAAGTTTATTTAACTGAGCATCTGCTTTTATTTTATTTTTAATTATTTATTCCTGAATATCATCCTTTATAAGACAACCAACTTTCCTGGTTCTATATGTTGTCTCTTCCAAACATTGGTTAAGTTTTTAACCCATTTCCTTCATGAAGTTATATATCTATATGTCTCAATTATATACTCATCTTTCTGGAATTCAACATCTCTAAACTGTTTTCCAGTTTTACCGTTTCTTGAAAAGATCAAAGGGCCCAATTTTTTTGACTCTTAGGTGAACTCTATGCATAGGATGCTCAATGTCTCAATTTGTCCATTTAGGTCCGTAACATCTATTAAGTCAATAAACATTGATTACACAGTCACATGTATGATACATTATATTATATTATAGTAACTAAATAGATTTTTTCAAAGATTCAGTTTGACACTCTTAGATAATTTTGATAATGAAAATTTAAGCTTGTATATGTATGCCTCAGTTTATCAGCCAAAAGGGATTTAATTTTGAAAGGATGTTTGAGAAACTATTGTGAAAAAAGTTGTGGGGCTAATAATCAATCACAACATGAATTCAAGGCCAGCTAGCTAGCTAACATGTCTCTTTACCTTTTCAAAAAATACAAAAAAGAGAAGATAGAAAGATTAGTTTCTGGATTTCAAATCTGTTTCTTTTCTCTCTTCTCCACATGCTTTTTGGAAAAGAGAACAGAATTGTAACATCATTTCAATATTTCAAACTCAACAACAACAGGTACTTCAAGTAGGCCAGGGAAGAATAAGAAGCAACTAGAAGAACATGTGAAGTATGTACCAAACCATGAAGCAAAAAGACAACTTTCTACTACCAATAGAGACATTACCACTCCAATCACTACAGTTCCAAACTTAGTTCCCACTACACCAACATCTCAATTTCCAATGTTCAATCCAAATTCTAATCCAGACGTCATAGTCTCTCCAGCTAACACAATTCCAATCACTTCTACTAATGCCCCACCAACTTCTTCATCTTTAGGCTCTAGTTGGTGTGTTGCCACACCATCTGCTTCACAGGTTTCTTTGCAGGTTGCTTTGGACTATGCTTGTGGATTTGGTGGAGCTGATTGTTCTGCAATTCAGGCAGGAGGAAAATGTTATAATCCTAATTCTGTTAGAGACCATGCCTCTTTTGCATTCAATAGTTATTATCAGAAGAATCCTGTGCCTAATAGCTGCAACTTTGGTGGTACTGCTGTTATCACTAACACCAACCCAAGTAAGTAAAGTGAAAAAGTCTTTTCTTTTTTGGTTTAAATTTTTCACAGTGGCATGCATTTTCTTAGTAATATTACCTGCATTTTGAGTGAACACAAAAGAAGAAACACCTAGAAAATTTAATAGGTGCCAGACAGAATTAAAGTGGCTTGGGGTCATTGTCTTGTGTGTTTGTTGATTGAATTGAATTCTAGTCCTGTCAGTTTTTTTTCCTTGAAAATAATTTGACTTTTAAGAGAAAAACAAATTAACACTATTTTCCTTCCCCATTTTCTTTCCCCTCCCATTTCTCTCCTACTAAGCAGGAGAAAATGTTCTCCCTTGCCCTCTTTTCCTTCCCCATTTTCCTTCTTCTCCTATTTTCCTCTCATCCAAGCAAGCCCGCCCTTAGAGCAACAGAATGTGCAACTTGTGTGGGCCATACAAATATCACACACATTAGGAGGATTATTTAGTTTTATTCTTATTGTGACATTTTCTCATTTATGTTATCTGTATTTATTTTTAGAGCAAAATCAATTGAAGACCTCAGAATTGAGTTTCTCACTGAATTTTTCCTATGAGGTTAAATTTTATTTTCACTTTACATCAAACCCAAAAGGGGAAAACCCACAGAAAACTGAAACACAAAAACCAAGTTAGAGGTGTTCCAGATATCAAGGAATACAGAGAAGAGTGAAAAGGGATTAGGAAATGAGACTTACTTTTATTTTAATGGGCCTTACATAGAAAAAGAGTGCTCTTGGTTGTTACAATTGCACAGAAACCAATATAGTGTTCATGTGTTACATTTTTCAAAGACAATGAGAAAAAGACTGAACTTAGGTTGCTTCCTTGAATTTTCTTCATGGTGGGTTAGTACATGCATATATATCAGAAGTCAAACCCAGTTCTTTTCAACTTTGTTGAAAGCTACACAGCCTACACCTACACCCTACAAAACTTTATCCAGGACCAGTTTTCATATGTACAAAAAATTTAATTAAATCACATAATATTACTTAAATACCTTAATCAGTTACCTTTATTCTTACTCCATTTTTGTTTGTTTATTATTGATGAATATTGATAGGGATAATTTTAAAAAATGTGAACCAAATAGAAATAAGTCTTATAATTGGAAACAAACTCACCTTATATTTGGTAAGGGAAGGGGTACTATTCACGGCTTGCCATTCTATCTATATCTAGTTTTGTTAAATAAATAAATAAATCTAATATTATTCTCTCTGATTTTTTTTCTGACATGCAGGTACAGGCACATGTGAATTTCCATCTATAAGGTTGACCTTTATTCTCCCTTATCTATAACTGATTTTACTTTTGATGATACTCTTTGTTAAGCCTCCTGAAATTAAATGACTTATTGTTTTTTTTTTTTTGCAGCACAAGCTCATCAATCTTGAACACAACAAATTCAGTGGGAGCTAATGTGTTTGGCTCAGTTCCAGTCCCTTATGCCTCTCAAGCTCTTAATTCAAACTATGGCTTCTCTAGAATACATCTTCTTACATGGCTTCTCACTTCATTTTTGGCCACCAAGTTTCTCTGAAAAAGATTCTTATTCATCAGTTCAAAATTTTGCTTCTCAGTTTTGCCTCTTCTATAAGAAATACTATAGATCAACAGCACCCACAAGAACTCTTCATCATCATCACTATCATCCGGTGAATTATGTATTTTGTTGGAGAGAATTTGGGGCCAACAACAATACCATCAAGCAGACTAAATAGATTGTAGAGATACCTTTTAGAAAAAGAGAAACAAAGCAATGTGATCGTGACAATTTTGTATAAATTTACACAATTTTATAGTGTATATGTTTTATTATTATTATTATTATTATTATTATTATTATTATTATTATAACAAGAAAGAAAAAAGTTACGATCCTCTAGAATGTAATTTTTTTTATAAAAAGAGAAAATGAAATAACCACATATATAGTAATTCTTAAACAAAATTAAAGCTTTAGCTGATGTTTAACTGCCACTAGTGCAATCTTTCCTGTCTCTGTTATGGCCGTTTCTAAGGCTTGGGGCAAGCCAACAACTCAAAATAAAAGACAACAACTTAAAACCATAAAGCTCCTTTTAATAAAAAAATGACAAAATTATTGTAAACGGCCCTAATTCTTACTACTATTACATTATTCTAACAAGAGAACAAAAATTGTAATTGGCAAGGATGTAATTTTCTTTTTCGATAAATAGACAATGAAATAACCACATAGTAATTCTTAAACAAAAGGCCTCAAAGACATTTTTCAAAATAGATGGTAGAAAAAGATTCCACAATCATTTTCACACTAATGAGCTTAGCCCTTTGTTCACCAAGAAAAAAAGATTCCACAATCAACAACCTAAAAAGTCATTCATACTTCTAATGCAAAAACGGTAAACTAACTAGCATGGTTTCAAAAGTAAGTAGTAATTTTTTTTATATATGTAAAGGAGAGATTAAAAATAATAATAATGATAAAAATGGTAATAATCAAATAACAATGAAATTTGTAGATATACAAGTATATAATCATTGTAATTCGTGACCATTTAGGTTTAAATATATTACTAAATAAAATAATTAACTATATATGGGAAAGAAAAGAAAATAATATTGCATAATATATGTTAATGGGCTCATGGACCCCTTCTCCCATTATGACACGTGAGTTTGTGTGTGTGTGTGTGTGTGTGATGACACACCCCAACCTACCTAATCCTTGTTCAGTTTTAGTTGAGTCTATTACATAAATTAAAGAGTCTCAGTCGTGCTAAATACTTAAAACTTCCTTTGTTTATCTCTCCAAAAAAAAATATTTGTCATTGAATAATCCCAAATCGATTCTGTATTCTATTCTCTATCATCTCATTCACTTCACATTTACACAATTTAATAATTTTAAAAACATGTATGACTTCTTTTATCGACCACTTCCCAAATTGGATGGACTCTAAGTTGGCATATTCCTAAGCATATTCATGTTTCATTTGCCACAGTTGATGACCGTCAATTGATCAATCTACTACGTTCAGAATAGTTAATCACATTCATTGGTCATGATTTAATGAGACATTACATACACAATGAAGAAGTTCCCACTTGATCAAATAATTACAAAGGAAAGAAACACTGTACTGTCATCAATTAATTACATTTTCTTGGCTACAAGACATTGAACAAAGACTAAATGATACCATTTGTACAAACTTGAGAGTGAGTTGAATTTCCATGTGCACATCAAGTGATACAAGTAGATAAACCATAAGAACCAGAGACATTGATGATGGAGGAAATACGCCAAATGTGCCAAACCAAATTATCCTTTTCACAAGTTGGCTTGCATATATGACATGACTGTTTACATTGCAAATCGTCGTGTTGCTATGTTGCCCGTGTGTTGTGATGTGTCGCTATCCTTTGCTTAGGCTCCACACTTATTTTTCCTGCTGATTAAATAACAATTGTTTCTCCAAGCATCAGAAATTGCCCTCTGCTTCTCTTGGATTTGATGATTATTATGAACTATTAACACAATGAGTCTTGACCAAAGTGCTTTACTGTCATGCACATTGGTTTTTGGATGAGTAAACTTTGTACAGCTAAAGATTATGTGCAGTGGTTAGAATTCCTAGACCCATTTCTTGTGACTAGGAATAAGATATGGCATTAAATAGTTAATTTGTCTACAGCTTGTCATCCAAATCGCCCTTGGGGCTTTCCAACAAATCAGCTGAGTATGACCCATCTGGTTGACGGATGCATATATTCAAATTGCTAGATAGGAAAGGTTCCTGGATGGTGTAGACAGAAAAATGGTCAGTCTTGTCTTTGATTAAGTAGCAGATACAGAATTAGATGATAAATGAATGTGGCTTTTACACTAAAGTGAGAATAAGTGTTAAGGGGTTTTAGTGTCATCAAACCACTTATTACTTCAATCTAGTGTTAACGTCGGCATCAAACCCCTCATTACTTCAATCAAGTGGGTTCAATACTTCAATAAAGTAATAAGGGGTTTGATGCATACGTTAATAAGTGTTAACGTATGCATCAAACCCCTTATTACTTCAATCTAGTGGGTTCAATACTTCAATTAAGCAATAAGGGGTTTGATGCATAGGTTAATAAGTGTTACTGTATGCATCAAATCCCTTACTACTTCAACAACTAACCTAAGCATCTTTTAACAGATTTTGATAGAGTGAATAAAAGCCCAGAAGAATTCCCATCCTCAACCATTTTCTTTTAACAACTCATACTCCTTTAAGAAAGGAAAAATATCATTTATGTCCATTTGAATGCAAAATGAGAGCATATATGGAAAGTCATGAACGCAATCCAACAATGAAAGAAAAGGCAACCAAACACTTAATGCAAGCTTTCCACTTAAATTGTTTGTTGTCAGAGAGCGTTAATACGCAAAGACAATTCCCTACTATTGTGCCCAGGGGAGGAAACTAGCTTTCCGCTAACCAAGCTCAAGCCTCCTTAGAAACATAGGCTAAAACAGAGGTTTTGTTTATTTGAACCTAACCCTTTATAAACAATTCCGACCAAAAGTAATAAATTATAAAGGTAACCCTGGACACTGAAACTAGAAGAAGGGACAGAACTGCCTCATCAATTTTTCTAATGATCAAATTTTCTAAGTATCAACACTGAAATTATAGATTTTCTGAGCTTCAATTGAAAAATAATACCTGGTCAACAATCTCTTGGCCCTCTGAATGAAAGAGAATAGGCCTGCATCGCTTATCCTCATTCATCAAGCTTGAATTTTGAAAGTGTGTCACAAGTGCTGCCTTTCCCTGGATCCGTGCATAAGCCAGTGATGCAACTTTTTCACTATTAAATTTTTCCCATTTCTTCCCATTAAATTCCTGCATATATTTCAATGGTAAGATTTCTCTGGATCATCTACATTATTATTAAGCCCAGTATAAAATTAAGAATTTTCAAAGCAGTATCTGATATATGTTTATTGTCAAAATGTCATGATAAATATCACAGCGGAAGTCCTCGCAGCACACTAAATTGAAATAACAATAACAAAATATAAACTGAAACATGAGAAAAAATCAAAGTTTAAACCTTATAGAAGGAAACAATATGCGAAGCAGACACCATATTGATGAAGGCGTAACCCACATTACACTTGTTCTGCAGGGGAAAAGGAAATTTAAGCAAAAAGCCCTCTTAAAAAATCATTCATCAAATAAAACAATTTGCAAAAAAAGTATACCTTAAAGTCAATGGGCAAATAAAGAAAGTCATAAGTGCCCCGGTGGTTCTCATCAATTGCAGACAGCAACATCTTTGAAGTGTACCTAAAAGGCAAACATCACAAAAATCATAAAACAAATTATATATCAGTTGCAACCCAGATCAAATTACTAACACATTAACCACATCACTAGATTGACATTCATACTTATTAGGAATGTTCTTAATCATTAAAGTAGTCCTTGTATCTTCCCCACTGATAATTTTGTCTAGATCAAGTTGATACTGCTTCTTGCTATCAATTTGGGTCACGCTATTTTCAGGTCGCCGACTCCGACTTCGATCAGTAAATGGGTCACTATTTGCAACCACTCCAGAATAAGAACCATTCCCAAGAAACAAGGAACTATGCCTGGCCATAGACATCAACCTGAAACTAGAAGAATTTATTTCAGAGGTATTTCCTGAAAGACCAATAACCCCAGTAGCCGCACGAGCACCCATGTTCATAAAATTTCCATCACTGTGATTTATACTCCCATATGAAGCTGGACTCATGAAAGAAGTTTCTGGTGACTCTGGATAATAGTTGAAATGCCTATCAAGAGGAAGGCCAGAAGGAGCAGATCCCACATGATGATGGGAGTGCGTGCTAAGAAAGGAACTGGGCCGAGTAGCATATGGAAAACCCTGCTTCTCACCACTAGATGTAAAAGGGAGCCCAGTAGAAGACGAAGACCAAGCGGAAGTGTTTGAATGCTCTGTGTAAGAAGTTGTTGGACTTCCCCAAAGAAATTGAGGACCGGATAGTGTTCCAATGCTTGATGAAGCTGAGCTTGATTCACTGAAAGAAGCAATGGGCCTAGAACTTGCATTCACTTTTAGCTCAGGAAAGGACAGTGAATTCTGAAAAGCAACTCCTTGTGTTGATACTCCATTTGTAAATGTTTGATTTGAACTATTAAGTCTTCCTGAGTCCTTGCCAATTGGAGCAATCTTTGTAGGGTTTGATGCATTAGGTGAGAGAATTGCCGCCAATCCAGATGAATGATTGCTATTTACTGGAGACTTGCTAAAAGAACTTAAATAGCTATGTTCAACTGGACTTCCATATTGTGCCCAGTTACCTGCACAGATTAGCCATAAATTCAGATTCCAACTAAAAAGGCTTCTGTATAAAATAGTATAGAACTGCACGTGAGAAAGAAAGATAAACTTACCAGGAGGAGAATTGGCCAATGGTGAACCTACTTGATGTCTGAAAGTCCGTGCTTCATCTAGGTCCAGCTCTTGACTCAGTTGTTGCATCAAACTGTGAAGATAAAAGACATGGCTAACTTTATACTGGATCAATCAAGTATAGCCTTAATTCCCTCAACTATACTTCAAGTGATATTGACACCACCACTTCTAATGATAATGGCATTTTAATTTAATTAACCATCATGTATTTGTGTGATTCTACCTCTACATAAGCAAAAGTAGTAACTGGCTAAATTCGTGTTTAAAGCAGGATTAAATTTTACCTCGAGATTGCATTTACAAAAAGTTACCACAATGATAGTAACCAAATTGTGATAGACAACCTTTGTTTTGAAATGATATATCATGATTTTAAAACATGCCATTTCATCTAATAGTAATCAAATAGTGTTAGGACCAAATTGATTTTACTAACATTGTAACAGTGAAGTATAATACTACCTCCGGTCCTAAATATAGGACCTAGATAACTTTTTTTTGGAGAGGTTAAGGTTGCAAAATAGTCTATTAAATCATGACATATTTGATATATTTTTAGATTATCCATTAGTTTATAAGTAAGATAAACTAGTTTAAGGGAAAAAATTAGGTAAATCAATTTATAATTAACTTATTTTTGTTTTTTTTAGGATTTTTCAAAAAAGTCAATTAGGTCTTATATTTAGGACCGGAGGGAGTATTAACATAATTATTGACCACTCAGGTCAGATAATGTTCATTGACAAACTGTTTAGAATGTAAAAAACCAATATGGAACCTTACTTTCTCCGTGCCCCACCAGGGCGGCTGGGTTCAAGTTTGATGCGTTTCCCTGCAATATCACATCGATTTAATGCCTTAAGTGCTGCCTCAGCTGCTCTAACATCGTAAAATTCAATAAATTTATGATGTCTCTTATGTGGTGTTTCCCTTATCTGCAATTTTTAACACCAAGTAAAAAGATAACAGCAAATACATGACAAGGTAAAAACCATGAAGAGATCCAAACAAGAACTTCATATGGACAGCTTGCACACTTGCAGAAATTGTACCTCTTTAACCTCCCCATAAGCCCCAAATATTAGACGAAGATCATCATTTGATACCGATGGATCCAAATTGAACACCACAAGGGTTCCTTGATTGATGTCTTTTTCAGAGGGGTTGTCCTGAACAGTAGTATAAAATATTGAAATAGCCAATAAAAGAAATCACATAATTATATATTAAGTGTAGTTTTTTAAGAAAAACAAACCTTAGGAATTGAGAAATGGATGTCAAGTTTTCTTCTTCTCAAGGGCTTGTTTTGTAAAGCACGCATTGCAGTTCGAGCATCTCGAATATCATAGTAAGATATCATCACAAAACCCCTATGCTTGCATGCAGTGTACAAAGTTCTAATATCCCCATATTGCTATCCAAATAGAAAGATATCAGAAAGAAGAATTACAGAAACAAAATTGAAACTGAACAATTAGAAACAAAAATCATACTCATCTTCAATATAGAACCCAATAAAAGAGTGCATAATTAAAAGCACCTCTCACCAAAGTAGCACAAAGACAATAAAGAAGTCATAGAAAGAGAAACTATTACATAACAAAAATTGTGGAATGTAATGTTAGTAACATAGCTCTAGGCTAAGCTCCAAATTTCCCATCTATTTTTGTGCAATTAAACTTCCTCTGATTATTGTAGGCTGAGATGCATTTGTTTTACTAAGGGATAGATCATAGATGCACTGCAGTCCATTAAATATGATAAATTCACCATAAAGGACTAGAGGAAGAAATTACAATGAGCAAAGAGATGCAACCAAAAAGGCAGAAGCAAAATTATCATCCACATCAAAAGATAGACAAACTTCAGTGGAGCACTGGTTTTAATGTAAAATACCTCAAATAGTGATTTTAATTCAGAATCCTCAACGTTACTATTAATGTTTCTCACAAATAATGTTCTTGATGGATGTTCTCCATAGGGATGCTCCCCAGCCACAGGTCCCACACCATTTGGAAGTACATAGTGGCCAATGCCATTTGAAGCAACTCCATCAGTAATGCTCATCTTTGACATGCCAATCTTAAGACTCTCTTGGGGCTCAAAATCCATTTCCAACCCTCCTCCACTACCAAACAAATCATTTTCGTCCAGATCCTCCAGTTGGCTGGGCAACCTACTCAGATCAAAATCATCCGTTATCCCAGCCAATAGCTCTTCTTCATCATCAGGGAGTATGCTTCCAATAACATTGGTTTCAACATCTTCAAGTGGATCATACCCGTCAACTTCTTTATGGTCTTTATTAAGCATTGGCATGTTATCATCAAAAGGTTGACCATGACGCACTGAATCAGGGAAATTCACTGCATATTGACAAAAAAAATACAGAGAGAACAAAAAAAATAGGCATCAGAAAGAATACAAGGTGACTCCAGCATTGCATGTATAGGAAAACCACAGGCTTACACTTTTCATGAGGAAGAACGGGCAGAGAACTCGAAAACAAGCTAGCATCACTAGATGCGTGATGTGCACCAGCCCCATGTGGTATCCCCCAAGCACCGCTTTCCACTTTTTTAGCAACATTTATCGGAGGAATCCCAGAGGGACCTATAAAAGTAGTGTGCATAACTGAGTAATAAACATGAATTATATGTTCAAAACTAAGTGCTTCATTACATAGAAAATAAGAAGCACCTGTTGACCCAGATGCCGGCTTAAAATCCAGAGATTGACTGTCCTCTGACTCCATCGAATCACTTTCTGAAAGCAGAATAAGAATAAAGAAAATGTGAATATTATGTATCAGCTATGCAAAGACAACATATTTAGAGACATAGTGAAACGAATTTGTCATGGATCATCACACAATACTGCCACAAGTAAAGAAATAGTGTCATGATAAAGCCTCTCTAAAGAGGGGCAAATATTTCCCTGTTATTCTATATCACTACATGGGACAAAGGACATACCGCCCAATCGGATAATTAGTACAAGAGTACAACCTCCAATGAGGTGTGCTGAGCTCAATTAATTAGTAGCTATAGCTATAACAGCATATTGACCAACAGCACTTCTATAAGATGGAGTTGAATAATTGAAATGGAACTGCAGTTAGAAATCAAATGATTCTATAATGGATGCATTTTGTCGAAACAAAAGCCAAGGGATTATGGTTCTCATTGGAATCAATTTTCTCTAGGGGCAAAAGAAGGGAGAGGGAATGGAGAATTAAGTAGGTGGAAAGTGTACCGAATTATAAAGTAAAGAAATAAAAAAAAAATTGCTATTAGGTTATCACAAAGTTCAAGCACAATTCTTTTAAGCTTACAAACAGAAGCACTGCAATTTCCCTGCTTTCCCTCTAATACATAAAAACAACAATCATAATTTTCTTCATTCTGACCATTCTTTAATCATAATATATCCACTCTCAGATGGGTAAAGCATATTTCCACTGAACCAAAATTCAAAAGAAAAACGTTACCTACATAGTAAGATCACCAGATTAAATGGATAAACACAATAACAGTGAAGCCAAATAACACTTCACAAACAATACTCACCAAGTCAACAAAGACACACAGCAAAACAACCCAGTAGTAGACAACAACAATCCACACACAAATTACACATGATTAACTTCCAGCCCAAAATCAGCAACCAAATATAATCAACAGTAGTAGTCCCCACAAGGTAATACAAATAAAAAAGTCACAATTTTTCAGTCATCACCGACAGAAAAAGGCTAAATTTACAAAATTTAAAAAACCCCACTTGGTAAATAACACGATCACATGCAGGAAGTAAGAATAAGAAAGAAAGGTTGAAAATTTGGAGAGAAGAAACAAAAGAGTACCTGAAAAAGAGAGAAAAAGAGGAGAAAGTAGGGGCTAGAGAGAGGTTTGGAAGTCCATGGAGGAAAGAAGAAGAAGAAGAAGAATATGAAGTGAATGGTGTGAGGAATTTGAAGAGAGAAAGGAATTGTGTTGATGACGATGAGGGAACTGGGAAGAGAATTGGGTAGAGAGTTTTCGTAGAAGCAGAGATATTTCTTCCTTTCACTCTTCTACTTCCTCCTTCATCGCCGGAAAACCAGACACACAAACAATTAAACAAACAAACAAAAAATAACACACACAGAAAAGAAGAAGAAGAAGCAGAAGAGAGAGTAGCAATCAAGAGAGAAAATCAGAGGCAGATAGGAATGATTGGAGGGAAGAAGAAGGAGGAGGAGGAGAGCATTGAGTAGAAAAGTTGAGAGAATTTTTTCATGGAAATTTATTTGTACAATTATTATTATTTGTACAATTTATTTACATGTTTACTTATAATAAGTCACCAACCATTTCTAAATTTTAGTCTTTAATATAAGTTACGAACTACCATTAATTAATTCATTTGTTAAATTTTTTCCAATATGCACTCGAGATCTCTTTAATTACATTGGAGGATTAAAGATGAAAAAGTCACATGTATAATGAAAAAGAGAAAAAGTAGTGGGTCATAGTGATAAAGATGAAAAGGGTAGAAATGGAAAATATAAATAAAATATGACTGATTTGATGATGCAACTTCCATTAACTTTTATTCTTTAGTATGTGAGATTTAGGCGATTGATAACTTATAATAAGGATTGGAGGGAGAAATTATAAAAGGGGGAATTATGTTGTTAATATGAAATGAAAATAAATAATATTAAAAGATACGTGTTATGTTTTCTTTTCTCCCTCAGTTTCGCTGTCTACTCTTGTGCTCAGAAATTCTGCTATATTTGAATCCCTTTTGGCGTCCGTTGACACGAACATATCCAACAATCTATGCAAAAAAATGAACTATGTAGTAGTTTTGTGTGTGTATATTTTAGTGTACATCTTCAACACATTTTTTTAATCTCATATAGTACACCATATTAAAGCAACAAAGTATTACCAAATAATTATTACTAGAGAGAGTAAGACTAGTTGGTCAAGTTAATAGGTAGACTCGCCTATTATAAGGATGAAAATGTCTATTCATTCATTATTCAAATATCGGGTACACTCTCGTGAAGAGGAATACCTATGTAGGTAGCACTTTCACTCTAAAGTTATTTTACCTTAAAAAACAACTAATTATTCAACTTTCGTGATCTGTACATGTTTTCCCTTCTCACAAATAAGTTGAATTCATTTTGTTACTTAGCTTGCTGGATTCCTAATATAGGACATATTTAGATAAGTGAACTTATTTCTAAATACAAGTCATCTTTCAAAAATTTCTTAATGTTGTCCAAAAATAGTTGATATTCTTCAGTGATAAATAAATAAGAGAGTGAATAACAATAAAAGTAAAATATTATATTGTTTTGATAATATCATGTGATTTCATATAATTTATGTAGCATTCCTAATTTAATCAAATTACTAAAGAATTTAGTGGGTCTAGCACCATGATATCAGCTATATGTGGATTGCCTAAAAAAAGTGTCAGCTATATGAGGTATATGATTTTTCTACAACACCGTTTAATTATTTTCATCTATCTTACTTTAATTATTGTTAAAGGGGGTAAATTGAAGAGCAACAACAATAAAGTCTTATCTCAAGTAAGTAGAGTGGGCTACATGGATCACACGACATCATTATATTCGATCAATAATCATGTTTGAAGATAAATAATTAATCAAAAGATCTTATTTAATAATTTCGTTAAGAGTTCTTTTCAATCTCTTTTTCCCTCTTTTGTTAAATTTGAGAACATTAACAAAAAGTATAAATAAATCATATGTTTATAACCAATTTCAAATTCATTGAAAAAAAACACCTATTTCAAATTCATAAATATCTTATACTTAACACTTGAAGGCATATATTGTTTTATAAAATAATGTGAGGTGAGATTTTGCAAGTTATCCCTTACTTTGTTGTAGTTTGAATTTTGTTTTCAGCATCTAAGAAGAAGAAACAACAACAACAATAAATGTTTAGAAATACTACAAGAATGTTAAAAGTCTAATTCATTTTACTAGAATTAAGGGTAAAGTAGCATCAAATATCCTGATATTATTTTAATTGTTTCATCATCTTAATCTTATTTTATTAGGTAATTCAACCTTTCTTATTGTAACAGTATTTTTCTTGTGTTTAATTTGGACCACTTTAATATGGTCACAGTGTGTCTTACACCCAAAACTATCGATAATAATATATGAGTCATAGATGTAACTTAACAATAGCATCATGATGAGGTGTTAGATACGAAAAAATAATACCAAGTGATAAATACCTCATACCTAGCCAATATTTAAGAATTGGATGCAAGGGGAAAATGACGTCAAAATGTGAGTATACCCGAATGGTATAATAGAAGAGCTTTTTGTAATCAACAAAAACAGAACTTTTGATAGTAGTGATAGTAGAAGTGGAAGTGATGTTAAAAAAACATCATCGTCTTCCAGTTTTCAATCCCGTTCATCCTCCACCCAAGACCTGTGTACTTAATTCTTCAATAAATTATCAACTCACAATATAGTTATAGTTCTCGTCAAATACCTAGCGACATTGTTGAAGTCTTTCTCTTATATTTCCCTTTATTTACTCTCTATTGATCAGTGTAATGTTTTCAACTTTCCTTTTAGAGATATTATTAGAACTTTGTAATTTATTTGCTAATTATTAATATCATTTTGCCTTTTAAAAAATATATGAAAACCATAAACTGTTATAAAAAACTATAAACCAAATTGAAAATGGAAGATGTGGCAACAAAACATTGAAAATGGGAAAATGCAACAATCTAAAAAAACATTGAAAATGAGAAAATGCAACAATCTTAGGAGACTTTACATGAATACTGAGTCTTCCATGTAATCGAACCTTGAAAAATCGAGCGAAAAAAAATAGAGAAGCCTGATTTCAAATTTAATTAAAATTATAAGGACTTAAATATTAATTCTTCTATACGCTCCTAAGAGACGTACGTAGCAAAACAACACAAAAAAAACTTGATTTAAATCATATATGAACGTCTAAAAAAGAAAAATCCTTAATTGGCAAAAAATCACAGAGAAAGAAGAATCCTTAGAAGCACCAAATCTAAATTAATAAATTCATATTTATAGTGTTCTTTTCTAAATAAATGCTACCGAATCTAAATTCATAATGATGATGCACTCGTAGTTCAACATTTCGAACTCAAAAACTTCATGTTGATTTCAATAAATGATCATATTCCAAATTTAAACTTTTTTTTTTAATTTTTATGTTAAAATAAATTTTTGAAAATGTAATTGTTTAACACTGTAATCTTTAAGTTTATTATTCCCTTATCAAAACTAGAAATAACATAATTTTTTTGTATTGTAACTAAATTTCCACATGAACTATCATTATCTAAAAGGCTAACTTACAAATTTTCTTTGGATTATACTTACAAAATTTCGAATCAGGAACTTAAAAAATGTTTACTACTAAAACGTGAGTTAAACAATAATAATGATTAAAAATTTTCTTAGATGCTCTTTTTGTTAGGACAATAATTTTGGTAGATCCTATTGGGTTGGCAATTTTACTAATAATGGAATTTTCGGCGCGGCATGATTGAATGATTGATTAAAAATTAATGAAAGTGGCAGTACTGTACATCCAACACTTGGAGGAAAGAGAAAAAAGTACGATGACTTTGTCTGAGTTCTGACCAATAAGATTAAAGGATGGTACAAGGGAACAGTAACCCAAGTGGGAGTGAGCGCAGTGGAATATTATTACCAATCACTAAAGACATAAATGATGACGTCATGTTACGTCGGCAAGACAATTGTGTTAACTTGCCTTTTTTTGCTTGCGAAACTTTGGGGATCATCTTTAACAAATCATGTCCTGCCACGTTGCTTGCTGTTTTCGCTTTTGTTCTTCACCTCCCTTAGTGCATAAACTTGGGTGCCTAATTTTTAAAAAATTCTTTGCCAAGGTATGTTCCATTTTGTTTTTTAACACTAAATGGAACATATTTTGTTTGAACCATGTTCAATTGTTTTACATATTTTGTTTGAATCGGGACTCTAGTGTTGGTCTCAAAATTTTAATTTATATAGCCTTGATAATACTTTATTATTTATAGGAATGCATTAGATTCAAGACTATGTTCGATGGATGCCATTTGAGCTAAAACACGAGCTTAAAAAATTGAAGTGCGTGTAGTGTTCCTATTGGGGGAGAGATGGATAGGGGTGATTTTTTTTAAAAGAAGACTATGTTTAATGAAACCAAGGAAATTCATGAGGCTGAAAAAAATGAAACAAGCAATCCTTTGATTGATGATGCTTAATGTATAATAAAATGTACGACATGGTCAGTATTTATTCTCAATCTTTTCGCTACAGTGTAATTATTGGTACTTCTTAATTATAATCAAGTAAAAAGAGAATATATATATATATATATATATATATATATATATATATATATATATATATATATATATATATAAGGGTATTTTAGAAAAATATGTTCATGCTTGCTAACTTAAATAACAATAATTGAATCAAATTAGTCAAATTGATCATATATTTTATGATCGAATGGACTAATTAAAATCAATTACTCTTTTTACTCAATGATGAATGCTTATAATGGATCAAAATATAAAGCTCATATTTCAAACAAAATAAATTACTTGGACCTGATGTAAAATTGAGAAGAATCATAAGGACTTGTGTATTACTAACCTTGGTTTTAAAAATAGGATCTAGTTAACTAATTTGATCAAGTTATAATATGTTATTCATGTTAATTAGTATGTTGTGTTTTTCATAAAATACCTAATCATCTTCTTCTTTTATTAGCCACCTCTAACTTGATTATTGTACAAGAAAAAACTTGAAATTTTTTTGAATTAGGCTTATATTTAGTACTAAGACCAAATCATCTGTTAGGTCATAAATTTTAACAAACACCAATAAGGTGGTTAGTTGTTTTATATCTTTTCAACGAAGACAATTGTGTGAGACACTACTCCCTCCGGTCTTATTTATAAGTCGCCAACCACCTCTTAATTTTGGTCCTTAATATAAGTAGTCAACTACCACTAACTAACTCATTAATTAAAGTTTTCCAAATATGCCCCTGTCATTGAAAAAAGAGATCTCTGCATTTACTTTTGTTTGTCTCATTATGACTCATTTAATGGTTGTGAGGAAGGGCAAAGATGGAAATGAAAAATAAAACAAGACCAATTTAATGATTTAATCGCTACTAACCGTCATTCATTGGTTTGTACAATATGGGCGGTTGACGACTTATAAATAGGACCGGAGGGAGTATTAATCAACTCCTCTTGATTTTCAACGAAGACAATTGTGTGAGACACTATTAATCAACTCCTCTTGATTAATGAATCAGGAGGCCAGCTCCATATTTTAGTAAGCTCTCTAAGCTCCGGATATCATCATTCAGCTGCCAACTTTCCACAGCCTGTTTACAATAAGTGCTATATCAGCAATTATGGGCTCATCCAATGGGTTTATTCTAGATATATTTGTTGGGTCCTTCTTTTTTTATTATATATTGGGCTTTAGTTGGGCCTTTCTTTAAGGGTCTCATCCTCTTCCACTATCTTGTGCTGCCTTGATAAAGGCAAAACCGACTTCATTAAATCATTACCCTTGAACATGTAATAAATGTATGACTCTAATTTTTTCCTTCATTAAAATTAAACACTTCAATAGAGTTTTTTTCATCAATGTCAAGCCTAATTATACTAAACACCTTTTTCAGGGATTCTTTATAAGTGAGATTGTGAATTACATCTTCTAAATTCTAGATGTGAAATCATTCCATTGAGTAAAAAAACAAACGAATTCATTCCATTGAGTCAAGGTAAAAGTGTCATATAAAAATCAATAGCATGCATGTCAACACAAGTTGTCATATAATTAGGACCTACCAAGGGTTTAAAAAACTCTTCCCCGAGGGCCAAACTGTTATCAATTAAAAATGAAACATTTGAAATGGTGATACTCCCTCCGGTCCCTAATGTAAGAGCCCAAAATTTGAATAGTTTTGGTCCCTAATGTAAGAGCTCACCCCATATTCTCTCCTCATTTAATGCATTTTTTTCTACTTTACCCCTAACTCTCTTTCATATTTATTAATGCTTATATATTTCTCTCTCTTAAAAGTACCATAATAAATATGGGCAATTTTGGAAAAGAAGCATTAACTCCAGACACCCAACTAACATTCACATGTTTTCTTAAGAAGCGTTTTTTTGACGGCTAACTCTTACATTAGGGACTGGAGGGAGTATTATTTTAATAAATGATCGTGTTGTACTATTGCGTATGAAGCGCATTACTCAGGTTGGGTATTTCAAAGCATTGAGCTGAATTCATGAAATTGTATTAAAGATATCTACTTCCTCGCTTGACTTCCTGTATGAATGTTAAGGAAGTACACCACTAAATAGTAATATATGTCATATTCAACTAGATCATAGGTTAGTTCTTAAATAAAATAAGTTGTCTTTTTAAAAAATATAACTATAGATTATTTAAAATGCTTAGTTTTGCATTTTTTAATTTTTTTTAAAAAAGTCAAAATAATCTTATTATTATGAATGGAGAAGCCATTTAATATTTTTGTGGACCAACCAAACCACAAAATGTATGAGGGGAAACATTTTCATTAAAAAACTTTCATTCAGATTAATAGCCAGATATGTGTGTGTTTTAGACATTGGTGGTTACAACTTACAAGTTACTTTCTTTATGGTTCGTAACATAAGAATTCAAAATTTGAATGATTTTGATTTAAAATATAATAGTCCACTCTTACATTCTCTTATCATTTATGTGTTATTTCCCTTCTTTATCCCTACCTGTTTTTCATATTTGTTAATGTTTACATATTCTTTTTCTTGATAGTATAATAAAAAAACGTGGAAAAAATTGGAAATAAAAATTTAACTTTAGAAATTGAACTAACTTTTACATGTTTTGTTGAAAAATATATTTTGACAACTGAACTCTTATATTAGAAATAGAAGAAATACTATATTAAAAATAGTATAGCAGTGAAATTGGATTTGACCATCCAAAAACAATTGGATTTTATTACAAGAGAGTGGAATAAATTACTGGTCATGCCTTTGTTATTTGAACATTTATGTGGTGCATGTGTCTCATAACTCTTACAATTATTCCTTCCACATTACTATCTCGTGGTTTTCCTGCCCTCCATTAGTTCTTCTTTATAAGTAAATTAAAGAGTAACATGTTCGCGTTTTTAGATTCGTGGTATATCAAGTACTCTATCAACATATTTTAATGTGTAAATATACGGGTCTTAGCTTAGTTAGTGGTATTTTATTAGTGATTTTGCCCATCTTGATTTACATCTAAACTTTTTAGGAGCATAGATCTCACAACAAAACGAGTAATATACTCCACACACATAATTAATGTGTGGGCGAAGCTGGATTAAAGAATAGGGTTAAAAGTCAAATCTACCACTCTACTATTGCCAAAAGTTCACCCAACATAAACAAGAATTCGATGGTTCAAATGTAACACACATCTTTTCAAAAATGGCTCAAATCTAGCATTTCCGTCAACATTAACGGGTTTAACCGTTAAGTTTGACTTAACCATGCCACGTCACCCGCCACATCAACCAGTTTTGCCATGTGGCCAGCCACGTCACCCGCCACGTCACCCAATAATGGATAGTGAGTGGGCCATTGGGTGACGTGGCATGCCACGTGTCAAAACTGAGTGGCGTGGCGGGTGACGTGGCATGAACAAGTCAAACTTAATGGTCAAACCCGTTAAAGTTGACGGAAATGCTAGATTTGAACCATTTTTGAAAAGATGTGTGATACATTTGAGCCATCGAATACTTGTTTATGTTGGATGAACTTTTGGCAATAGTAGAGTGTTAGATCTGACCCTTAACCCTAAAGAATATGTAGAAGTTTGACCAAATACGGATGCAAAAATGGGAGTACAATAAATGGGTACGGATCCCCAAAATATATTTAAAAATAAAGAAAAAGGAATAAGGATGTATGGAGACCAAGTGAGGCACATGGAATGGGATATGATCATATGCCACATGACTCAATCCTTCCACTAGTTCCCTTCTTGGAAACACAAACACCACCCTCTCTCTCTCTCGTCCATTCCTTCAAAATGTTCTATTCGTATTTTCTCAATTCATCCTTCCATTGTTAACATTAACTCCCTTCGTTCCCTAATATAAGAGCTCAAAATTTGAATGGTTTTGGTCCCTAATATAAGAGCTCATCTCACATCTCTCCTCATTTAATGTGTTTTTTCCTACTTTACCTTCAATTCTCTTTCATATTTATTAATGGTTATGTATTTCTCTCTCTTAAAAGTATAATCATAAATATGGGTAATATTGGAAAAGAAACATTAACTTCAGACACCCAACTAACATTCACATGTTTTCTTAAGAAACGTTTTTTTGGCGGCTGACTTTTATATTAGGGATCAGAGGGAGTATTTCTTAACCGGAACGCTAAACAAGAATTTCTCGTTCTTTTATGCTTCCATCCCACTTACTTTATTTTGTTTAGTTGCAATTGTTATCTAACTTGGCATTGCTAGAGTAAATGAAGCATATGAATATGTCTGTTCCTAAAGACTAAAACGAACAAGTACTCCCTCCGGTCCTATTTATAAGTCGTCAACTGCCTAAATTGTACATACCAAAGAATGAAGGTTAATGGAAGTTGCATCATTCAATTGGTCTTATTTTTTTTTTTTTTGTCTTTTCCATTTTTGCCCCTTCCACCTTTATCACTATTACCCACTACCTTTTCTCTCTCTTCATTAATCCTCTATCTATAAAAGTGCATTTTTCATCTTCTCTCTCTTCTCATCTTCCAATGTTCATTTTCCAATGTAAGGGTATATTAGGAAAATTTTAATAACTGAGCTAGTTAGTGTTAGTTGGTGACTTATATTAAGGACAAAAATTTAGAGGCGGTTGGCAACTTATAAATAGGACCGGAGGGAGTAATTAAAACTTGATAGGAGTACAACAACAAAGCTTTAAGCCAACAATGTGAGGTTGATTACATGGATCACATGACGTCAATGTGTTCGATTAATAATCATGTTTGTTGGCGATAATTAAATCGTTGATTAAAATTTGCATTGAATAATTTCGTTAAAAGTTCTTTGTGATCTCCCGCCCTCTCCATCTTTTGTAAAGAATATATACCATATGATCAACTATTCTTATGGGCTAATCTAAATATTTATTGGAGTATATAAAATAATTTTGTCAAAGATACTTGCATATCAAATTGTCAAAGGGATACATCCATGTCAAATTGTCAAAGGGGTAAGATATTTTAACAGCTATCAATAATCTTAAAAACCTCTATTGTGACTAGCATTGAATGTGCTATATGAGGAGGCAATGGAATGTAGATTCAATGCCCCTCCAAATGCTAGATTTAGCATGTAGTAAAAGTTCTCCCGTTGCCAGTAATAAAATATCAAGTGTCATTTTGGAAGAAAAATTTTCAATTACACATGTATATTTCAATACTAACAATAACAGAATAACAAGTATGATTGGATCATTTGCTTTAAACTCTGTCCATTAGTTAATTATAGAAAATGTAATTTGGTTGCCTAATCTAATATATTCATGTATATTTTGTATCTGAATTTTATAATCAAACTAATAAGAAGCGAGATATACTACAAAATTATAAAAACAAAAGTACTCTTGAGATCCCAACAAATAAAAAAAATACTCGTAAATAAAACAATGCGTGTCTGGTGGTATAATACTACCATTAGGAGTATTAATTTTTAAAAGGCAAATAGCCAAAGAATGATTTGGAATGGCAAGAAGTTGATAAAAAACAAGATAGGTTGTGGGGCTCAAGGTGGGGTAGGGGGAAAGGTGCCAGGTGGCAGAGAGAGAAAGAGAATGAAATGATATTATGATCCCAAGCAAAAGGCAAAGGAGAGAGAGGGAAGGCACATGGGTTGGTGTTTCCTTCAAGGGATTCATGTGATCACCACATGTGTTTTTGTGTCCTATGGGCCCCCCCTTTTACTTTTCCCTTTTTACCCTCATCTTCCTTTGCCTCCATCCCTCCCCTTCCCTCTACAATTACAAATATTTTAGCCATAAAAATACTAACTAGTACTTTACCCTAATTTAATTTTGAGGTTGGAATTTTTCCCTATATAGTGACCGATACATTTCACTTCACGTATCTAATCATTTTCTCGACTCAATTCACATAACTGATATGATAGGGAAATGACAATAAAAATAATTGAAGATATTGGTATTTATTAATCCCTGAAAAGACAGAAATGTTATGGATTTTTTTTCATGTGGAGGGCAAAATAAATTGCACGAAGTGGAGGTAGTGGTATTTGAGCTATAGCCTTTTGCTCTTGTAGGAATGCCTTGTGAATGGTGACTACTTTAATACACATGATAACAAAATAATATAAGTGCATTCTTTCAATTTGGTAAGTTCCCTTTCCCAAATTCATATATTCAATTACTTTGTTCCTTTCTTCAATTTTCCAATTCTTCTGATATCACATTATCAAGGTGAATCATAAAATCATCAAATTTTTCTATATGACAAGTTCATATACTATATCATATGAAAATACCAAGTTTTGATATGACATCTCCAAGTTGAAATATAAAATTTTTAATCTAACTCATCAAGTTTTGATTAGTAGTAACTAACTTCTTAACAAGGGTTAAAATGAATTTTATTGTTAGATAGTGAATCCAAAAATTTCATTCAATTTTACTTTTATAACATACCATTAAATTGAATTATGCAATTATCAACCACTTACCACCACCAAGTTGAGATATGTTTATAAAACGCGAAAATAGATTTGGGATAGTGAAGATAGAAGTTGGTAAATGTATAAATCAAATTGGAAGAAAACTAACATTTTAGTAAGAGCTTACTAAAATAAATAAACCCACATAGAAAGCTAGTAAACCTGTTTACGAAATTAGAAATTAGTAAATTAGTAAAGTATAATAATAGATACTAACTTATTATTATTAGACCTGCCAACTTCCTATTCAATTTAACAAATACAGTAGTTATGTGTTTTACAAACATTCATCAATTTTGGCCCTAAATCAATCATCATTCTCTCCATTTTCCCCTCTAACTACATTCTATAGTTTTTTTTTACATAGAACCCAAGGTGTCACACACCCTTTGATTGTAGACTACTAATTCAGAGTCGCCCGTTGTTGGTACTTCTCAGGGTTCGAACCCAAGACTTGACGGGTACCATTACCTTACTCTCCCTTTTCAACCAGCGCGCCAAACCCCCTGAGCCATTCTATATTATTTTAAACTTTATTTCATAAACTAACGTCAATCTCTCTCGTAATGATCCCCTTATTACATATTAAACACTCTTAATTATCAGTTTCCTAAATTAGATAATTTAGTTATTCAACTATGTTTACGATTAAACTTTAAGGAAGTTTTGATCACCCCAAAACCAAAGATAATGCAGCTAATAATCCATATATGAGAAACATAGAAATAATCACATGTCTCACCTTTTCGCCAACTGAATGTGTAATACTAAACCTTATGGTCTTCCTTATGAGGAACTTCCCCGATGTGCGACTTATAATACTAAACCTGTATTTGTATTTGTTATCATGGTAGTATTGTAAAAGAAAAAAAAAAGAGGAAATAAGAAGATAAGGCATGGGATGGGGCAGGGTCTAGTGGAGGGGTGTGTGACCAATTCATTCAGCAGCGGGAGGCAAGGAGAGAGTTGAAGATGAAACATGGTGCCTATTTGCTAGGCCAAAACCCCTCGTTGTGGGCCCATCCTCGTTGTCTCTCCCATTTCTCTCCCACAATAATTTAACCCCTCCCTCCCCTTCTTATTCTCTCCCATCTCTCTCCCTCTCCCTCTCTCTCTCTCTCTCTCTCCTACTTCTCTCCCACATGGAAGAAGAAACACACAATTCAGAGCCACCCCACATTCCCATCACCTCTTTCCCTTCCAAACCACACATTCTCTCCGGCGATGACTCTCTCCGGCGCCGCCGCATCAGAGACCAACCCTCCACCGCCACCACTGTCCCCAGGAAAAAGACAAAGACTTTGAAGCAAGAGGACATGTCTGATGAAGATGAAGTTGAAGAAGAAGAAGATAGGGAGGAGATAGAGAAGAAGATAGAGGCATTGCAAAGGATTGTTCCAGGTGGTGAATCCTTAGCAATGGACAAGCTTTTTGATGAAACTGCTGATTATATTATGGCATTACAGTTCCAAATCAAAGGCTTGAGAGCTCTCTCTTCTTTATTCGAGAGGTTAGAGAAAGACAAGTCCAAGCTTGGAGGTTGACCATCTTCTTCTTACATCAACTTGTTCTTCAATATCATAATTATTAGACTTGTTATAATCACTTAGATATTTTATTTGTTTGTTACTTTCTTTATTCCTTCTTATTAAGCTTTTACTGCTTTCAATTGGGATCAACCAATATCTCCCAATTAATTGATGTGCCTTAAGATTATTTTTCTCCTTCGTTTCTTTTTAGAATTTTGCAAATTGAAGCTATATAGTAGTAGTTCTTAGTTCTTACTCTTTTTTTATGCTTTATCTTTCAGAGAAGGGGAAAAAATGAATCTTCCTTATCTTAAATGAAGTTGATATATATTACTCTTTTCACATGGTATGCATTTAGTGTTTTGTAGAAATGTAATGATGGAGGTGTGATTTTTTTTATGAGAGGAGGATGTTGTATTTTTTTTTTCATTTTTTGTTGTTTTTGTAGGAATCTCAGTCAGTGAGTCTCTGTTTCATAATGAACTGTAGTGGAATAGTGGGAGTGTGTGTGATTAGGAACTTTATCTAACTATTTTATTTTCTTTTTTCTTTTTAAAAAACAAGTGTGTGAAATAAAAAAAAATAAATGGAAGGTTTGATTGCAGATACATGAATGTGGGCTGTTGGTGAGGTGGGGCCAAGCTGTTATGTCTATAATCTGAATGGCAGCATAAATTGTGCAAAAGTTGCATTTATAGACATTAGTGGTGCTATGTTTCAGCGTTATATCATTTAATAATTAATAATTAATAATGGAATGGTCTCAACTCTCGACGGAGGGGAGAGATACAGAGGCAAGCTTAAGGGCCTGTTTGGTTTGAAGGAAGGGAAGGGGAGGGGAGGGAGGGAAGGGAATGGAAGGGAGAGGGATGGTTTAATATTACTTTGTTTGGTTTGATAAGAATAAAGGAAGGGAATGGAAGGGAGGGGGAGGGTTTAATGATAATTTGATTGGTTAAGGAGGGAAGGGGAGGGTGATAATGATTAATTTACCATTTTATCCTTATAGTTATATATTAATTTATAATTGTCTGTCATATAAATTAACTTACATTCTGATTTAAAATAAGTTGCTCATTAGAAGTCACATAAAAATTGATATAATATTATTCTAAAAATACTTTACATTGATATTTTTGAAAACACTATAACAATGTTTAACCTATTGGACAAAATGTCAATACTAATGTGAATTGGTCATTCAATCTTATAAAATTAAGATTGCTTATTTAAAAGTTTTATATAAGAATATTATATTGTAAAGTTGCTTATTTATATAAGAACTTTCTATTTAAAAATTACATATGCTTTTTTGTGCGTGTATATATTTATATGTATATATTCCCTTTATGATATAATAAAAAAATATATTCCCTTTATGATTGACGTCTGATGAAGGAAATTGTGGTAGGAGGTTATATATGTGCATAAGTGTCAATGCTTTCATTAGATCACTGTGACCATAGGTTGACGGCCAGTGACTACGCGGACGGGAAGGCTTATGTATTGTAGAAAGCAAGTTTGCAGAATGAATGAGCAAACAGGGGGGAGAGAAGGAGTGAATGTTTATTTTGGTTAGATACTTTAATTTGTTTGAAGTGAGGGCATTTGATGGAAATACAAAAATATACTGAGGATAGATTGGTCTTAAATTTTGGCCTCCCTCCAAAACCCCCCAATTTGGAGGGAGCCAAAATAAGGGGAATGAAGGGAAGGGGAGGGAATATTTTAAGCTCCCTCCCCTCCAATTTTTCAAACCATGTAAGGGGAGGGGCTCATTTTCCCTCCCCTCCCTTTCCCTTCCCTCAAACCAAACAGGCCCTAAAGCAAACATATGCTTTGCCATTAAGTTTGTTCATTTTGAAATATTTGAATGAATGTAAAAGTGAAATTCATTGTTTCACTACAAGAAAAGAACGTAGTTGCGCCACAGATGTAATGTGAATTAAAACTATAATATAGTCATATAGTTATTAGTTACTTCCTCCGGTCCCTAATGTAAGAGCTAGCCGTCAAAAAAACGCTTCTTAAGAAAACATGTAAATGTTAGTTTTTTTTTTGACCAATATGTAAATGTTAGTTGAGTGTCTAGAGTTAATGCTTCTTTTCCAAAATTGTCCATATTTATTATGGTACTTTTAAGAGAGAGAAATATATAAGCATTAATAAATATGAAAGAGAGTTAGAGGTAAAGTAGGAAAAATGCATTAAATGAGGAGAGAAAATATGGGGTGAGCTCTACGTTAGGGACCAAAACCATTCAAATTTTGGACTCTTACATTAGGGACCGGAGGGAGTATATCGCAATTTTTGCCTAAACCACGACATATAGCAAGCTTTTTTGATAGACAATCATGTTGGGAAATGATGCACGATATGTAGCAAAGTTTTTAATTTTCATTAGTAAAATATCTTGTGGCCCAAAAAAATGTGCAACATGAAGCAGTTTTCTTGTTTTTAAAAAACAAATTTTTATGTGGTAAAATGCATGTCATGCCGCCATGACGTGACATCTTTCTGCAATTGCAAAAAATTTGTCGCGATTTGGGGCGCGATATATGTTTAGGGCGCGACATCTGTTTTAATTTTCAATTCAAAAAACAGAAGTGGTGCCTTTGGGCGCAACATTTGTTTTTTAAATGATTTTTTTTTTCATTTGAAAACCCAATGACATACAGTTAAAAAGCAAGAAAATGTTGTGTTTCAGACGCATCACATGTAAAAATGAATTTAAAAATGCATGTCACGCCTCTAGGCACGACCAAGTACCTTCTTTTGTATATATACACATAGTACCTCCTTCTTTTTCCTTCACCTCTTTCATTCTTTCATTTTTCTTCAGCTCCTCATACATAAAACTTATTTTTGCTGCTCCCTATCAAAGATTTGTTCAATAAGTTTCCTCTCTTTCTCTAATAGAACCATATTGAAATGCAGCCACCGTAATTAACAATAAAAAAGGATAATTATATCAATAGACTTTTAAAATAGGTGAGAATCAGCCATAATCACCAAAATATGAATGTGGACTATTAAAATTTCGGTACTATGGATTGTTGACTTTTAACAATTAACATTCACAAAGTTGACAATTTTGACATACCCATGCCCATTTTTAAAGTCAGTAATATAGTTATCCTCGTTCAATTGTTATTTGTGCTTGCATCACCTTAGACAAATTGCCAATGGTTAGGATTGCACCTCGAACCAATTTAAATTAACAATAATATTTTTCTTAACATGGTTCTTTTCATTATATTAAAAAATTTAAACGCATATTGAATTGAATATTTAATTAATTAAATCGGGATAACTGAAATCTATATTTGATGAATTAAAAAGTCGGAGTAATTTTGATCAATGACAAATCCCGTCTTTAAAGTCGCTAGAGTCAAAGTTTTATTTCAAGAGTGCTAATGGTCATGTAGGGGCAATATATGCGTGTGTCTGTACGTATGATTTAATCTAATAATTGTAAGATTTAGCTCACAAAGTGGTGCCGCACATGTGGAGCACATGCTTCCCACCTGTCAAGTTAAAAAGTGGAAATTATTTACTCAATGATTGTTTTTTTTTCGCAGGCCTCATGTATAGAATAAATCAACCATTCGAAAACATAAACGGGCTTATAATTTTTTTTAATCTAAATCATATATAATTTATCAAGAAAAATCAATGTTATCTTAATATCTTGATCATATATATCATCTCTAAAATTTTGAGAACGGTAGCTATAATCCATTGACATTACTTCCGATCCTCCTATCCTGCAAATGGAAGAATTTAAAGAGTCTCTTTTCAATATTTTTTTTAGACAAGGAGTCTTTTTCAATATATACTCCATTTGATGTTATGAGCTCTCCATATGCGTGGGTGTATTTATCTTTCTTATTCTTATGACTAAACTATTTTTCGTAATTAATAGGATAGAGGGCAATTCCATATGATAAATCTCATGTGTCATGAATATAAAATTAAAAGTTAAGTGTGATCAATGTCAAATGTGAGATAAATGTGAGATATCGAATCTCGGCAGCCAATTACTCCCTCCGTTCCTAAATATAGGATCTAGATGACTTTTTTTGGGGAGATTAAGGAAGACAATTAAGTTAGTTTCTTTCCAATAATAACCCTCTTTAATTATTTTAATTACTCACTAGCTCTTCACTGTTAAATAGTATCCTTCCTTCATTTTCAAGTGGGACCCACGCACCATCCTAGCCACCAACCCTTCACTCACCCGTCCACTACTCATGGAGTACGCCATGGCCCCACCGGCGCCGCCACCAGCCGCCCTGGTGAGGGGTGGTTCAGCCTGGATGAGCTGTTTCAGGCGCATTTCCCGTGGGACCCATAGAAGGTGAGGGATGCTGACGTGGCGGTGGTGGCGGAGATCAGGAGGCTTGGGGTGTTCCGGGAGAGGTTCCGGCGCCGGCGGGGGAGGAGGGTGCAGCGGAGGGAGGCGCCGCCAATGAGGGAGGTGGTGGCGCCGTACGAGGCCGTGGTGGAGGAGCTCAAGAGGGAAGTGAAGGCTAAGGATTTGGAGGTTCAGCCGTGGGGGGTTTGGTTGAGGAAGAAGAAGGGTAATTTAGGAAAAAATGTGGTCAAAAATGTATCTAGGTCTTATATTTAGGAACAAAATAAACTCTCTATCTAGGTCCTATATTTAGGAACGGAGGGAGTATTATATATGTCGTTATCTAAAAACTTAGGTCAATTAATGGTAGAGAGTTTTGATATAATAACTCAAAATAAAGTATTTTTCGAAAATAGTATTAAAGATATATAATATACAATTTTTAATTGAGTCGAATGATAATCAAATCTTATTCTTTTTATCAGGATAATCAAATCTTATTCGAAACCACATTATATAAATAACTTTACCACATATTAGCAACAAATTGCCTTAACAACGTCACCCATTGCTTTTGAATGAGGTTAATTGGTTGAAACCCCGTATTGACATGCTTGTATACATGGTATATGTATAAGGTACGAAAATTGATACAAAGACATGCAGAAGTCCAGGTGTCAAAATGCTGAGGACTGTCATGTATTAATATTAGAGGTAGTAGTATTTGTTAATGCACATTTATATTCGTAGGTTGTATTGTTGATAGGTTGCATTGTGTATAAATGGCAGAAGAAGTTTTGTCAGTTACATTCACTGTTTACACAGCTTCTTGCATGGGAAATTTTCATATAAAAAGCTCAGACTTGTAGAAGCATGTATACTGTTCACTCGATTCTGTTCTTCGCAGTGAAAATAGTCATGGACTGTCTGCTCTTTTGTTCATTTCTAGGCTCTATTGTCCCCTTTCTCTCCCTCCTCACATGTTGAAATTTATATTTTTAATCGTTGGTTTGTTCCTCCTCCTATTTTAAGTATACAACTTATATAATACTACCTCCGGTCCTAATTATAGGACCTAGATGACTTTTTTTTGGAGAGGTTAAAGTTGCAAAATATTCTATTAAATCATGATATATTTGATATATTTTTAGATTATCCATTAGTTTATAAGTAAAATAAACTAGTTTAAGGGAAAAAATTAGGTAAATCAATTTATAATTAACTTATTTTGTTTTTTTTAGGATTTCTTAAAAAAAGTCAATTAACGGTATTAAGTACTATCTCGGTTGGTGTGTGTGTGTAGACACACAAAGAGAGAACAATTTTTCTACCTTGCTATCTGATTAATTATTTTGATTACATGTTTAAAGAAAGAGTCAGTTTGGTTCAATAGTATGTTTGTTTGTGAGGTGTTCAAATTAACTTCTCTGTAGGTGTAAAACTACCTTAGTATATTCTCTTCCTAACACCCTCATCTCAAATGCTAGGTTTGCCCTTTTTCATATCTAGATGCTCGAATACAAGACTATAGTTTAAATTAATCCACAATTTATTGATCAAAGAGTTTAGCAATTCTTTTCTTTAATTTTAATATAAGATTTTAGTCCACCTTTGCCCTAAACTTATAATTTTCTTCTTAAAGTATTTCGATTGATGGTGAATAAATATGGGATTTCCATTAAAAAATTGATAGAATGCATGTAATTAGAAAGTGTATTGGCTCCTTGTATCAAAAAAAAGAAAGTGTATTGGCTCCTCGCCTTTCCCAATCAAGTAGTCCACCATCTAAGCAAATAAACACATATTTATTACATAACACATGTCCAACTTTTTTATACTCACAAGTTGGTTATATAGTTTCTGTTAAGGACAAGGAGAAGTAATATATGTAATTAATAATTTAATAGAGTTAGTGTAAGGTAAAAAATTAACGTTAGGGAGACAAGGTAGATTAAAGTATGGCTTGTAATTATAATAAGAACAAATTTTTCAATTACCTCGTACATGAGGAAGGAATTTTCTTAGGTCTATTTTTTACATTATTTTTAGTATATTTAGTTTTTTAAGTATATTTAGTTGATTTTTTATAGTCTCAAATGGGAAAATGACATATAAATACTTCTGAATATACAAAAGGACAGGTAAAGAACTCAAACTTCCAAAATGACAAGTAAGGAACTTCGAATTGAATTCCAAAAGGACAATTAAGGAACCAGACAATTGTTAATTGCTATGTTCCAATTGTTAATTTTTATTTAAGTTCGTTGCTTGTTCTTTTAGAAGTTTGAATTCTTTACTTGTCCTTTAGACATTCAGAGGTATTTATTTGTCATTTTTCCGTCTCAAATCTGAAAGCAATATAAATAAAAAAACAACATAAACTAAAATTGTATAGAACAAAAATAGCAACAAAAAATAACAAGCACTTGAAAGTTCTTCCATTTAGAGAACAACCCTCACCAAGGCTCAACCTGTAAGACAATGCATTATATGATACAACTCCAATCCAAGGAACGGTAATGTCATACACACTTAACATGCATATAACTTGCCCACAAATAAACAGTATTGTCAATACCACTGAAAAGGGGATCAAGATTCTCTCAGAATCCTGATTCTCCTTTTCCCTCATAATCCCTTCTTTGGGGATTACACTACAAAAAAGAGCAGATCTGCGGCAGGCATTTTCCCACCGTAGGGGCGGTTATAACCGCCCCCACAGCGCTCCGGCGGTCATATTTACCGCCGGCGATTTTAACGAGGGAACGCTGCGTTGGGGGGGCGGAACGATTTACGCTATAGCTCCCTCGGAACCGCCGCTACCCGTTGGGGCGGACGTAGGGGCGGAACTACCCGCGGCCAAAATTTTTTATTTTTTTTAAAAAAGGCATGGGGGCGGTTACCGACCGCCGCCATGTGATTTTTTTTTTAAAAAAATTAAATAGTGCCGGCGTATCAAACCGCCGGCATGCTATTATATTTATTAAAAAAATGTTTCATGCGAACAATTTAATGATAATGATAAAAATTGAAAACCGAAAAAGGAATAAAAACAAGAAAAAAAACAAAACAAATAAATGTAGCAAAAATTGATTTTATTGTAATATATATGAAATAAATATATACTAAACCATCAAGCAGAAAAATATCATGTCCAAAATCCATAAGATAAATTCTAACGAAAAAAAGAATAAGAGAAAATCTCTGAAAAATAAATAAGATATATTACGAAAATAAAATAATAAGAAATAAAAACAATCAGATAAAATAAAATAAAAACGAAAAAATATACAATACCTATACCGAAACCAAGACAAACTTTTAGGCGCCATCATGTGTGCACCAACAATGGAAACAACAAGAAACACAAAAGGGAGAAAGTGAGAAAGAAGAGATTGTGCGCGCGATAGAAATAGGGGGGAGAGGTTTATTTATAGGGAGAGATAACAACGTTGGGGTGGTTGGGTCCCCCCCCCATGCTTTTAAATTATTATATTATTATAAATACTTGGGGGCGGTTGGTATCCGCCCCCATGGGTTGGTATTATTTTTTTTTAAATTTTTTTAATCTGCGTTGGGGCGGTCGACCGCCCCCACGCGACATTAAATGCGCACAAAACTCTGTGCACCGTGGGGGCGGGTGCCCGCCCCAACGTGATTTTATTTTTTTTAATTTTTTTTATCAGCGGGGGAGCGGTCGGCCGCCCCCACGCGACATTAAATGCGCACAAAACTTTATGCACCGTGGGAGCGGGTGACCGCCCCAACGTGATTTTATTTTTTTTATATTTTTTTATTCGAGTGGGGGCGGTCGACCGCCCCGAGGCGACCACGCCAACGGAGTTTTTTTTTTAGTATTTTTTTGTGCTGCGTTAGGGCGGTTATTATTTTTGTGACCGCCGCAACAAATGCACAACAAACAAAAAAAAGTTTTCCTCGCAACTCGCCCTCGGATGGTTAAGACCGCCGGAACGCATTTTCGCGGGTGCGGTTTTTGTCGTTCCGCCGGGACGCGTGCGCGGCTAATCGCCGCTTTTTTTGTAGTGTTATTTTACCTGTTGGAATTCATCTAAGAGCTCATAATTTAGCACTTGTACCATTAAAAATTAAAAAAAAATGTATTAATATATAGAATAAATGAAGAACTTTTAATTTTTTTTTATTTTAGAACACTTTTAGGTATAAAAAATTTCAACTATCTAGACCTATTTTATTTCAATACAATGACTTATAAGATATATAGACTTGTCCAGTTAACTGTAAAATAATTTTACAGTTAACTGGACAAGGTTATATATCTTATAGATCATTGTATTGAAATGAAATAAGTTTAAATAGTTGAAATTTTTATTGCTAAATTTTTTTTATACTATGATACATTTTAGTTTTATTTTTAATGGTACAAGTGATAAATTATGAGCTCTTAAATGAATTTCAATGATTAAAATAGGGGATTATGAGGGAAAAGGAGAATCAGGATTTTGAGAGAATCCCAAAAAAGAACAATGTATAACACCACACTTAACTTAGAAGATAGGAATTGGAGATTCTCATCATATAAGAGATAAAACGACCAGGCCTTTGGAGAAAATAGTTCCAATCAACCATCACCATTGTGAAAAATTAACTTAGTAACCCTGTTTTTGCCACTATGATCATCCATAGTTACCTTTCTCCATCCATAAATTTTCCACGCCAGATCTTGAAATTCAATGATAGCTTGATCAGACACTCTGGGCTTATAATATGCTATAAACTGATAAGATAAATAAAGATCTCAATATAGCCATATTAACCCAGCCACAATTAATTTCACTTCTTCAGTAGGTAAACTATCTGAACATTCTCAAAACAAAGATTTAAGAGAAGGTATGAAAGAGAACCATGATTTGTTAAAACAGCACCAAACTTGAGATCCAGTTGCAACCATCTCTGCTCTTTTGCCATTACCAACGCACAAAGTGATGTTTTTGACAAAGAAATTATTAACCTTCACAAAACCCACGCATCATCAAAAGAGATTTCGATTCCTATCAATTTATGTACCACATAGGTATAAAGACAAAAGTGCTGTAACAAGAAGTTTAGGCATATTTGATATGCGTTTTGTTTTCCACCCTATCTTTATTCTATCGTCAGTTCTTATCTAAAATACAGAACTTGCAAAGTTTTTTTTAACACATGCAATCAATAGTTAAATAGGAATCTATCTCCAAAATAGAAGGCATGCAACTACAAAAGCTGGAAAAAAAGTTGTTCGCCCTTACACAGGCCACATTTGACACTCAAATCTGTAATATCCTTTTCTGTTATACAAGAAAAAATATATAAAATCTTCAAGTTCAGGCTCATGCATGATGTAATTAAATTTTACTTTTAGTTTTATATCTTTACTTACTTATGTATAAAAAATTATATATAAAATCTTCCTTTATTTTTTTTATCCAACTTACTAAAAATGGTCTCACACCCTCAAACTTCCTTTTCTAATGTGTTAATACAATTATGGGTCTCTAAACTTTCAATTAGTTTTGATTTTGTTCTTTGAACTCCAAAATCAGTGGTTTTAGTCCTAAAACTTTTGGTCTATTTTGCTCTTGGTTCATGAACTTTAAAATCGATGATTAAGGTCCTTTGATTTTCAACTAATTTTAGCTTTATTCTTTGAACTTTCAATTAATTTTGATCTTAGTCATTGAACTTTAAAATCAACTTGAAAATATGGACTAATTATTATGAATCACACAAAATTCAGGAACTAAAACCACAATTTTAATATCAAGTACCAAAAAAGAATGAATGAACGCTTAAGGAACAAAAATGTATTGTTATATTTTAAAAATAATCTACAAACTTATATCACAACTAATTTCAATCATACATTTTATTGTGTATTATGTGAAATTTAAGAAATGTATTATAGGATAATATCCTAAGAAATGAAATCAATCACCCAAAAATCTCATACTAGGTGAGCAACATATAATTATATGTTGAGTGATGAGATGATGAGTGAATGTGATTTGCGAATTTAAGAATGATGTAGATATATAAATTAAATGTAATGTAATGACTAGTATGATTGAATATATATAATGTAATAAAATGACTAGTATAATTGAAAATAAAACAAAAAAATTAAAATTTATAAATAAATGAAAATATAGAAATATAAATTCGGAAGTGACAACCATGATATTGATTTAAATTTGGTGTCATATGTAGGCTTTTTTTGTGGTCCTAAATATGATAAATTAGACAAAAATCAAAAGCAATTTTTATCGGAAATGTGGAAAGTTTATTTGTCTCAAATTTTTCATTATCCTTCTTGCAACCATTAAAACTCACCCTCCAGAAAGAAGTAAAAGCTAATTAAAAAAATAAATAAACATTTTGTGACGCCCTGAAGAGAGACAGAGTAGTTTCTCTTGAAAGGAACTCTGTCTCACCCCTGGTGAGACAAAATTAGTGACTTATATTTTAAAAAATAAGAACTTATCATTGTGTCGCATTTTGCCCTTGTGTGACAACAACGACGCGACTACCACCCTATTTCTTTGTACTGTAATGATACGTATGTTTCATTGTAAGTAGGAAATGACAAGAAGTTCATGTTGATGTAGAAGTTAGTACACATGATGTAATGTGCCCGTTTGTGCATTGTGAACCTAGAGAAGGTGTTGGATAATCACCTTGTTCAGCCAACCATTTGTTTATAGTAATTCTAATTAAATCTTGTTTAATTTGGTTATATCATTTTTTTAAATAATAATAATACTAACAATACAAATTCCTTAAATTAAGATACGCATAGAAAATACCTTTTCTAATTATTGAGCCTGAACTGAGATATTCATTGTTGGAAAACCGAAAACATTGTGGGCTCTATAGTTGTCCGATTCTTACGTATTAAATAAAGATTTTTTTTTTGGTGAGGACGTATTAAATAAAGATTTGATGTTATGGTGACCGTGATGTAATAACACAAAGCTTAAACTTTCTTCTTCCCATTTACCTTCTTTATTTTTCTTGTGAGCCTCTCAACTAGTTTGTTTATGCTTCCATCATTTTTCTCTATATTCTGTGCAATATTAAGGTTTTTATATTATCTCATCTTTGATTATTTTACTTATTATGTTTTTTTAAAGAAAAAAACTGAGGAGATTTTTTGTTTTTTGTTTTTTTGCATTTCAGTTCTTTGCAATCAATGAAGGTTTTTCATTCTGAGGGTCTGTTTGGATTCAGCTTTTAGAGAATAACTTTTGAGAAAATAGCTTTTCGAGAATAGTTTTTTTAGTAGAATAACTTTTCTGAAAATAGTTTTTGATGAAATGAGAGTGTTTGAATTAAGCTTTGTGAGAATAGCTTTTATGAATAACTTTTGAATAGAATATAACTTTTCTGAAAAATAGTTATGATGAATAGCTTTCCATATTTCTTTTATTTGAAATAAGTGTTTTTCCTAAATGAGAGATCAAAGTTTTCAGCTAGAAAATGAGAAAAATATAGATTTTTTCAAAATAGCTTTTGGAACCTCAAACCTAACTATTTTTTCTCAAAATAGCTTATCCAAAAAAACTAAGTGTTTGGATGTCTTGGTGTGAAACTTATGTTTGAGAGCAGAATAGCTTTGGAATTGTATTCCAAACAGGCCATTAGTCGGTTTAGTATTTTGAAACTGAGAAGATTCTTTAGTTTTTGAGGAAGTGTAGCTGAGATTATTTCTGTTTTCAATATCTTTACAGTTTTGCTATTAAGAAGATTATTCTTTTTTGGATGATTTAGTTTTTTAGGTTTGATGATCATTGAATTCGATTGCTTTTTGAAACTGGGAAGATTCTTTATTTCTAGAGGAAATGAAACTGAGATGATTATTTCTGTATAGTTTTTTTTTTTTTGCTATGAAAAACATTTTCCATTCTTGGTTGGTTCATTGTTTTTGGGTTTGATGATATGGAATTTGATTGCTTTTTCTTTACAATATGTCATGGGAAACTGAACGTTGTGGGTTTTGACTCTGATTATGTCTTTTTCTTTTTTAATGGGATTAAGTGATTAACTATGGCGGATGACAATGTTGAGAATGGCGCTAATGTTACGAATGGCGCTGATAAGTCTGGGGATGGTCCGGTTGATGTGGATCGGATTGATAGCGATGTTATGAGGAAGGATCAGGAAAAGAAGGAATCAAGGGTTCAACATCTTGAAAAGGAAGTGTCGGGGTTTAAGCAAGCAAAGACAGAAAATGTGGATAGGATTGATAGCGAAATTGAGGAAGGTTGGTTTCTCCAAACTCTTTTTAGTAATATACTCCATATAGTGTTATGAAATACTACTATTTATATAAAAAAAGTGTTATAAAATAATATAGTATTAACTAATCCGATTTGCATGCATTCCTATTTATGATATTCGGTTTTCATTTTCATACATGCCTATTTTTTTTTGATCAAAATCATACATGCCTATTTATGATATAGAAATTTTGTTAATTACCTCTAATTAATTATTGGGGTTATGAATTTATAGAAGGGTCGATTTGGTTCAATATTATGTTCGTTTGCCAATTGCCATAGGGTTTGAGGTCGTTAGTTTGAATATACTACCTCCGGCCCTAAATATAGGACCTAGATAACTTTTTTTTGGAGAGGTTAAGGTTGCAAAATAGTCTATTAAATCATGACATATTTGATATATTTTTATATTATCCATTAGTTTATAAGTAAAATAAACTAGTTTAAGGGAAAAAAAATTAGCTAAATCAATTTATAATTAACTTATTTTTCTTTTTTTAAGGATTTTTCAAAAAAGTCAATTAGGTCTTATATTTTGGAACGGAGGGAGTATAAAATTACCTTAATATATTTCCTTTTCCGATACCCTCACAAAATATTGTGCTTGCCCTTTTTTATATATCTAGATGTTCGAATACAAGACCATTGATTAATTTAAAATAACCCACGATTCATATATATGATTAAATAGTTTAGCAATTCTCTTTTAATTTTAATATGAGATTTTAGTCTATTTTTGCCCTAAACTTGTAGTTTTCTCCTTAAAGGATTTCGATTGATAGTTCATAAATATGGGATTCCCCTTAAAAATAGATAGAATGCATGTTATTAGGAAGTGTATTGGCTCCTTGCTTGTCTAGTCAAGTCGGCGTGGAACCCGTCCTTTTCTCTCTCACTTTCTCTAATCATAGCCCTTCATCTCATTTGATAGTTATAATGTCTCAGTTATCCCACAACTTATTTCTCCTTCAATACACACAATCTCACCCTCTTCTCTCTCACCATTCAATAATTATAACTGCCTCTTTTATTTTAATCAATCATACAAAAACTTCCTATTTCAATAAATATTTCCACCGTTATAATAATTATAACTGCTTATTTTATTTGAGACCATGGTTTCTATCATTTTCATTTTTTTACAATAAACTACCTATTTTATTCAAAAACCTAATTATATAATATTTTTAATCAATCATATAAAAACTGTCTATTTTATTATTTCTTCATAGGAAGATGTTGTTTAAAGAAATAATAAGTTGTTTACGAAAATGATGGGTTGACAATGAGAAAATCATGAGGAGAGATTAATGGTTGATAAAATAATAAAGGGGGAAATTAATAATTTCCTATAAAAAATGAAGAAATAATAAAATAGACAGTTTTTATATGATTGATTAAAATTATATTATTTGGTGTTTGTATAAAATAGGAAGTTTAATGTCAAAAAAATGAAAATGACAGAAACCATAGTCTAAAATAAATTAGGCAATTATAATTATGAAACAGAGGAAGTATTGACTGAAATATGAAATTTTTATATGATTGATTAAAATAATATAATTTATTGTTTGAATAAAATAGCAGTTTATGGTCAATAAAGAAAAGGCTAAATTATACTTTAAGTCCCTTATATTTTCATCAAAGTTTCAATTTAGTCCTTTATGTTTGAAAAGTATACTTTTAGTCTCTTTTTGTTAACACATAACACCGTTAGTTTAACTTAACTGAAAATACTAACTTAACAATTTTAGATGATTATTTCATAATTAAATTGGGACAAAAATGATAAATTTTGAAAATATAAGAATAATTATACTCAAATATTTTAATTTGAACACTTTTTTAGTATTTAATAGTCATTTAAAATTGTTAAGCTAGCATTTTTCGTTAAGTTAAACTAATTGTGTTAGCAAAAAAGGATTAAAAATGTACTTTCCAAACATAAAGGACTAAATTGAAACTTGATGCAAACATAAGAGACCAAGAGTATACTTTAGCCTAAAGAAAAATGATTCCAAATTTTCATGGTAAGTTTTTGTTCCTTCCAATTTCTGTTTCTGGAAGATTGTTTTCTTAATCTGAGAATGGTGAGAGAGAAGAGGTGGTATTGTGTGTATTGAAGGATAAATTGTTGGGAAAAGGAGGGAGAAAAGGAGAGAGAGAAAATGAGGGATTCCACGCCGCAATCCGGCGACATAGTCCACTGTCTAAGCAAATAAACACATATTTATTACATTACACATACATGTCCAACTTTTTTATACTCACAAGTTGGTTATATAGTTTCTATATTAAGGACAAGGAGAAATAATATATGTGATTAATAATTTAATAGAGTTATTGTAAGGTAAAAACTTAACATAAGGGAAGGTAGATTAATATCTTGTATTTATAATCAGAATAAAGTTTTCAATTACCTCGTAAATTCAAGGAGGAATTTTCTTAGGTCTATTTTTTACACTACTTTTAGGATATTTAGTTGATTTTCATAGTCTCAAATATAAAAACAATATACCTTACCAAAAAAAATATAAAAACAATATAAACTTATAACAATAATAAAGCTTTGTCTCTACTAGGTGAGGTCAACTGGATCACACGACGCACATATTACAAGAACAACCCTCAGCAGGTCACAACGTGTAAGACAGTACATATAATACATATTCCCAACTCTAATCTAAGGAATGATAATGACAATACACTTGACACACACATATCTTGCCCACAAACGAACAAAACAGAGAGCCTTCTTCATTTTCCTTCTTCATTTCTCTTGTAAGCCTCTCAAGTCTCGACTAGTTTATGCTTCCTTCATTTTTCTCTATATTCTGTGCACTATTAAGGTCTTTTTGTGTTATCTCATCTTTGATTATTTTACCTGTTATGGTTTTTTTAAGAAAAAACTGAGGAGATTCTTTGTTTTGCATTATAGTTCTTTTCAATCAATGAAGATTTTTCGTTCTTGGTTGGTTTAGTATTTTGGAACTGATCGAGAAGATTTTTTATTTTTTGAGGAAATGTAAATGAGATTATTTTTCTCAATATCTTGTCATTTTTGCTATCAAGAAGATTGTTCTTTGTTTAGGGCTGATGATCAATGAATTCGATTGATTTTTGAAACTGAGAAGATTCTTTATTTTTGGAGGAAATGAAAGTGAGATGATTATTTTTTATACTTTATTTGGTTATCAAAAAGATTTTTCATTCTTGGTTAGTTCTTTTTCTTTTTTGGGTTTACTGATATGGAATTTGATTGTTTTTTTTTTGATAATATGTCATAGTTAGGAAACTGAATGTTGTGGGTTTTGACTCTTATTATTTTTTTTTCATAGGATTAACTATGGCGGATGGGAGCAATGATGATATTTTGGAATTGAAGAAGAATATCGAGGCGTTGAAGAGTGAGAATTCAGAGAAGAATGATCTAGTTAAGAAATTGATTAAGAAGATTGAGGAGTCTAATACGGTGGCGCAAACTAAGTCGGACAGGGCATTTGAACTTGAGGCTGAGCTGATTAGGCTTAAGCATGATTCAATTGATTGGAGTAGTGTTGCTGATCAAGTTATGAGGGAGACAGGGCAATTGAGGAAGGATCTGGAAAAGATGAAATTAAGGGTTGATCATGTTCAAAACAAAGCGAAATGGGCGTGGTTGAAGCAAGCTGAGGCAAAAACTGCGGTGAAATTGAAGGAGTTAGAGAAGAAACTGGGGATTCAGGTAGCTGAACGAAGCGTAAATAACATAGATGTTGAAGAGAAAGGACTGAAACTGCATCAGCCTTTGGTGGTGGCAGGCTCTACAATAGCCATTGTCGCAGTAGCTGGTTATTTCTATTATGCGAAACGTAGGTGATCTTTTTTGGTCACATACTGGCTTAGGCGGTGGGAGACACGTATGAATGCGAAGATGAATAATAGAGTTTAGGATTTATCTACTTACAGTCACGAATATCCTTGAGTTTTGATAGGGTGATTCTTTTTCTGGCCTAGCTTTTAATGATGAGATTTCTGAATCCGCGGAAGTTGGCAAAGCAAATTATAGAAAAACATAAAATATATAATAAACAAAATCAAACAAATAATGATAATAAAATATGAGACAAAAAACAATTATTTAACGGCACAACAATAAGCATGCAAGCAGAAAATCAAATGAAAGAAGAAAAGAGACGAGATAAGGAGGAGAATAAGTGTAAATGGGAGGGGTGGAAACATATCTATAGAAGAAGGCGAGCGTAGCGGAGTTTCTAAATAAAAACGCCGGTATGTGTTTAACTAATATTATCACATATCGGCGTTTTGTTTAAACGCTGAAATATCAGTGTATTTTGAAAATGATTTACAAATATATTGGCGTTTAAATTTTTTCAAAAAATGTTTCTAAAACATATCGGCATTTTAAAAAAACCGGTATGTAATTTTTTTTAAAAAAAATAAAAAACTTAAGTCTCGGCCAATCATTCCTACGTTTCATCGTAAGACGGGTAAGTCATAGACATTGGGTATAAATAAACATAGGGAGCATTCATCAGTCGCCACACACTTTCTCAAATCTCTTGTTCATTCATATATATTTCTGCAGTCTTGTTTTGTAACTCCAAAATAATGTTGGATAAATCATGAATTTTTTTACCCCAATTTTCGCTGCAATACATGGTATGACTAAATCAATTTATGGATTTTGTGTTCATGTGGGACAGTGTTCAGGGAAAGATAGTTTGTTTGTGTTAGAAGTATAAGTTCGAGTGCGGAAAAACACGAGAAGAGGTCTTTACCCATTGTATGCAAAAACAGTTCCCTAGATATTACCTTGGCTGGTCGTTTCATGGAGAGAATGAGTTCCACGATAATGTCGTTGATTTAGAAGTCGGTTCTAGTTCTCATATTGAAATGCAAGTTAAAAGGAGTGATGACAACGATGATGTCCAAGCTAATGTAGCTGCCAACATTGTGTGGGAGCATTTGGACCGCAACAAACTGACGAAGGCGTCGATGGAGTTTTCGAAGGACTAGTCGCGAAGTACTTACGCACTGAGGTGACTAAACATTTCTTTGAGCTAATGACATAAGGCGACAACCGTTGTACCTAGATATAAAGCTTATATACATTTCATATATGTGACTTGTTTTTGATGTAATATGTCACCTTACTATAATGTTTATTATATTGCTGCAACGTGTTTCCATAGGGAATAAAAGATACTCTAAACTACCACTGGGTGGTTGATTGAGCTGGTAAATGAGCTACAGCCCCGTAAGGATGAGAACACGTATTTGAATCCCGGGAAGCGCTCTTATTGGGAGAGGGGACAACCTTGCCTATGTGGGCAACACTCATACCCCTCGAGTTCGAATTGAAACGAGCGGTGATTACCAAAAAAAAAGATACTTTAAGCTGTCTTTTTTGACGAAACTGTATAGTATAAATTGTAAACGCGACGCCTCCGATGCGCTCATGTCGGACATGATTGATCTGAGAAACGCCGAAATGCTGTTTTTGATATTTTAAAAAAATAAAAACTTCACGGCTCTTCTAAAAAACGCCGCAATGGTTTTACTTTTTTTCAAAAAATCAAAACAGCTTTTCTGCATTTTACAAAATGTCGGAAAATTGTTTTTTTATTTTCCCCATTTTTTATAAAATGGAAATAAAAAACACATACTGATGTTTTTAGTGGGATAAACGCCAATAACTGTTCGTCGGCATGTTGACGGGAACTGCGCGCCACTTTTTTTTTTTTTGCTCTTTTAGCATCCACTTTCCGGCGTTTATCGATAAACGCCGATATACTAGTTGTTACCCGTGTTTTAGCATAAAGCGTCAAAAAGTGTTCGCTGGTAAGTAGCGAATTTGTTGTAGTGTAGTTTAATTCAATTTATTAGATATATTTTTAATTGAGTCAATTCATAATCAAATCTTATTCGAAAACACATTCTATAAATAACTTTACCGCCATCTTAGCAGATAAACACATATTTATTACATTTTGTCCAACTTTTTTATACTCACAAGTTGGATATATAGTTGGGAAGAAAAAGACAAGGAGAATGATAAGTAATATATGCAATTAATAATCTAATAGAGTTAGTGTAAGGTAAAAAATTAACATTGTTTTTTACACTATTTTTAGTATATTTATCTGATTATTCATAGTCTCAAATCTTTAAGCAACATGCGTAAAAAAAACAAAACCTAAAATTGCATAAAACAAAAGCAGCAACAAAGAATAATGGGCAATTGAAAATTCTCCTTCAATTTAGAGAACAACCGTTATCAAGGCACAACCTGTAAGACAATACATAATCCTACTCCAATCCAAAGAACAGACATTACACACTTAACATGCACATATCTTGCACACAAACAAACAGTATTGTCAAGACCACTGAATAGGCACATGCCAAGCCAAAAAAGAACAATGTATAACACCACACTTAAAATATAGGAAATGGAGATTCTCATCTTATAAGGGATAAAAGAAAAGGTTTTAGGAGGTTAAGCATCTAAAGAAAAATCTACCCAACCATATATAAATAGTTCCAACCAACCATAACCACATGGTGAAAAAATAACTTAGTAACCCTGTTTTTGCTACTATGATCATCCATATAAACAGTTCCAACCAACCTAAACCATGGTGACAACAAAACACGATTCTATATCGAGTACCAAAACCAAAAATATGAATGAAGATAATCACCCAAAAATCCCATAGTAGGTGAGTAACATATAATGATATACATGTTTCATTGTAAGTACGTAAGAAACAACAAGACGCTTTTTCTTGTGTTTTGCCGGCCGATTTGCTTTTAAAGCAAAATGTTGCGTGGGTCGTTTTTGTTGATTATGGGATGCTAACTTTTTTTTGACCAATGGGATGCTAACATCATTTGAGGAATTTTTTTTGCCAACACTTCATTCAAGGAATGTACTGCACATTTATTGGCATTTCTGAATAGGGTGGCTTTTTAGGTCTTTGTAGTTTACTCAGTATTGTCAGAACTGGATCGAGCTGGATTGTTCGACCAGTTGGACCGTCACCCATCGCCCATAACAGTTTAGTCCATGTGCAAGAACCGTTTTTATAGTTCATCGTGTAGGCTGATTCGAGTCGGAAGATGAGCCGAGAACTGGCTCAAAACTGGGAACCAGAAAGGTTGAACTGGTCGGCCAAATCACAATTTTTATTTTTGCAAAGAAAAGACCAAATTGCAAGTACCAAACTTTTTAAGCATCTTTTACTCTTTTTTTTATAACATAAGCATCTTTTACTCTTACAACATATATTATTGTTTATTTTATTGTTTAATTGTAAATATATATTTTTTTGGTCGAGAATTGTAAATATATATTACTATCATATTTACTTTTTATTTTCTTAAAAATGTTATTTATTGGGAAAATTAATTATAGATCCCTTGTAAGGGACATAATACTAGAAAAGTTCAACTAACTAGAGAAATTAAAGTAGAGTCCATAAGAACCGTACTTTAATTATTTTTGAGCATGTAAGCCCACAGTTAATAATACTACCTTCTCTCCTCTCTCCCCACCCCCTTCTTCTTCTTCATGCTTGCCCCACCACCCCTCCCCCAACTCACCACCCTCCTTCAACACTCCCACCATCCGCATCCACCAGACCAAAAACCACTAGAAGAACAATTCTGCGTTAGGAGGATGAAGAACAAATCTCTTCACAAGAAGCTTCGAAAGAATGCCGACTCCTCCACCTCCGTTTCCGCGCGCGTTGCCTCCATCATCACCGCCTAACAGTGCTGCATCTCCAAAAAACGCCGTAAGTACCAGATCACAACTCTTTAATCTCAGTTTTTTTAAGTTAAAGTTTGTTGTCTTTGTACAAATATAATTACTTTAATTACTTCTCATTCTCGTTCTCATTCGATGTGTGTTTTTTCCTCCAGTGGTTGCTGGAATTCTGTACTCCAGCGGCGGAATTACGGAAAGACGATGGAAGAGCCGTCAGGTGAGTTTGGTGGGTGGGTTGGGGGCCGAGTGATGGGGAAGAAAGTGGGGAGAGGAATGAGAATGTTGAATGATGGTGATGATCTGGTGTATGTGGAGGGTGGGAGAGTGTTGAAGAAGGGCAATGAGTAGGGGAGGAGGGAGGGGAGGGGAGGGGGTGGTCGGGCATGCATGAAGAAAAAGAAGGGAGATAAGAGAGAGGAGAGAAGAGAGAGGGTACCAAATCCTATATTATTAACGGTGGGGCTCACGTGCTAAAAAAACAATTAAAGTACAGTCTCAAGAGACTACTTTAATTTTCCTAATTAATGGGACTTTTCTAGTATTTGTCCCTTACAAGGGACTTGTAATTAATATTCTCTTATTTATTCCGCTTTTATCCATTGACAAATACACAAAATAGATTTGTTTACTAAGTTTCTAATGACTATATTTTCATTAGTCAATGATCACTTATTAAAAATTAAGAGAATGAATGATCATAATTTATTTCAACGTTTATATGTAAGATATATTTAAAAGTAAGATAATTTTTCTTTAATAATCACGTCATAGGTTCAACCATCGGTCAGACCAGTCTGATCGTGCAAACCGTGACTTGGAGCCCTCTTTAGTTCACCTTCCGGTCCAGCTTTTACAACACTGATTTTACGTTTCAAGCTTTGAATGACCTATCTAAATGGCTAATAGAAACATAAGAGAAGAGAAGCCATGTTATTCTTCATGATACTAGGTGATTAGATTAGGGTACCATTTTTCTTAATTATTTGTTTGTAAGTTCTAATAAGTAATAACAAAGTTAAACTCCATATTTTCTTTTTCATAGGGTTGTTTTGGAAGGTTCTCAATATTCATTTACCATGTTTATGCTTAGGAATTAGATTTCAACATGCTGAATATTACTCCCTCTGTCCTTCAAATATAAGGTGAAAATAACCTCCTTGTTGTATTAACAAATGTTAAAAGTACTCCCTCCGATCTCTAATATAAGAACCAAAATTTCAATGATTTTGATCCTAATATAAGAGCTCATATCACATTCTCTCCTCATTTAATGCATTTTTTCTAACTTTGCCTCTAACTCTCTTTCATATGTGTGTGTGTGTGTGTATGCTTTTGTATTTCTCTCTTAAAAGTATCAATAAATATGGGCAATATTGGAAAAGAGGCATTAACTGCAAACACTCAACTAACATTCACATGTATTCCTAAGAAACATTTTATTTGTGGCCGACTCTTATATTAAGGACCAGAGGGAATAGTGAAAAACAATCATGTGTCTTAAATATATGTCTTTTTTCAACTTTACATTTATTGATAGGTGAAAATCTCATGTACGGTTCTATAGTAGAGATGGAGTTGAGAAAACACCATCAACTATAACCCCAAAAAACCCATATTCTGTAAACAACATAGAGGAAGAATGAAAGGAATATCTTCTCGAGGTAATCGTATTTGTTTCGGTAAATATGCTCTTGAAGCACTTGAACCCACTTGGATCACATGTAGACAAATAGAAGTAGGGCGACAAGCAATGTCATCACAAAATGTCCACCGCGGTGCAAAAATATGGGTACGCATATTTCCAGTCAAGCTGGTTCAATAAGACCAACAGAAATACGTATGGGGTCGGGAAAAGGATCTCAAGAATATTGGGTAGCTGTCGTTAAACTAGGTAGAATACTTTATGAAATCGGCGGAGTCACAGAAAATATAGCCAGAATGGCTATTGCAATAGTCCATCAAGCTGTTGAATCTCCTATACTACACATTAAGATTCACACAGAAAAACTTATTTGATCTTAAAAAACAAAATTCTTAAAATGTTCGAATCTTTTTTTCGAATAAATTCTGCATTTTTTTCAAGGATAGTATTCAATTTAAAGATCTCATTGAAAACTTACAGCAGCATGCCAAACAAAATCTAAAAGAAAAAAGAGTGCAGGTGTTACTGGCATAATATCTACAATCCTTTATCCTTAATATACAATAATAATAGCAAAACCTCTTGTCATTTTCTCCCTTCACATTTTTTCCCTTGGCTTTCGTGCAATGTCATCTCCGTGACTCAGATTACTATTCACTAGCTTTACCCACTTTATGTTTGGCTTCACAGGATTTGCATTTCTTGGATTTAAATTTCAAATCTTCCATTTAAAATAGCAAGTATTGCCCCAGGCGAGGCCGAGAGAGCAATAAATCAAGACATATCAACTCGAGCCAATCAAAATAAAAATATATCTATGTCAAGGGATGTTATAAAAATAAGATGTAACATGATAGAATGATCAACAATAGGATATGCAATTAAGTGAAACACCATAAAATTGTTCATTAAAGATGAAAAAGAACTATGGAATAAATAAAGTAGATCAAAGTGTTACATTATAGAATCTATGATAAAGATGACTTGATGATATCCAAAATGTTTCTAGAAGTTTAGAATTGTAAACAATCAGCAACGATGACTTGGGTGTTTTCTTGACAATGCACATTAGTCCATGTATAACTTCAATAGATCTAAAAACTTCATGTGCCACAAAAACTTTTCGCGTGTTCTGCAAACATGTCCCACTAATCAGTAGAATGTCCTGAAAATAAACAATAAACACTGAAAAAGATATGATGGGGGTAACAATAAGCAACAAAAGTGTAGCAATTTTTTTCTAGGATTTTTGTCCCAAAGAGTGTAGTATGATGCTTCGCAAATGTACCTTTTTAAAAAGAAATATAGCTTTTTGTTATCACATAGCAACAAAAATAGTGAGCCGGTGATGATTAAAATCTGCACAAAATGATGGAGGAAAAATTATGAAGGATTTAACAGCAGAACTAACCCCATTAGACATCACTCAGATAGAAAATCTGCATAGTGACAAGCATATACTTTTTTTATCAAATATGTGCAACATCTATTATCTAAATCCATTAGTCCTAATATCTAAGTCTAACATTCTATCCAAAAAAAAAAATTATCCAAACCTGATAATATCAATTATTTCAACCGACCCATACATACTCCACATAAACATTACTTGTAAATTGTGATGGACCTCAGTGCATCCTTCTTCTGTGACTGACTGAGACTTTATATCTTAATCAGCTTGGGTCTTAATGTCCTTCTAAAAAAGATTAAATCATGATAAATTCTGGGCCATATCAAGTCTTTTCAGGAGTATAGAGATTTAAGGACAGAGATGTATTCTGAGAATTGATGAAATTGTTTCCAGATTATATATCTATGTCCTTAAATCCTTATTGTATAGCTTTCTCTAATTAATATCATTTTCCTCATCATAAAAAAAAACCATCTTACCAAAAAAAAAAAACCAGAGATATATTACCATTCCCATAGTGGTACCAGAGAAGAGGCCAGGTTGCAGCCTCATCAAGTAGGAACTCAGCATTCTGCCTCATCAATTTATCCTCAACAGATTGATGCCTTGTATTCAAACCACACCCTGATCAAGCACAATCAAAACACTAACAAAGTCGTTTTCTAATGGATAGACAAAAAAAAAAAAATATACATGTAGAGAAGTACGTGTAATTTCATTTTGTCTTGCACAACAAAAAGAGCTCTTCAAAAGAAAGAAAAGAATTGCCCAAAAAACTTTGATTCCCAAAATCTTAAACAAATTTTCTCATGCAAAACCATAAATACGCAGCAAAGACTCCAAATAACCCAAACAAATTTTTCTCTAAATAGGCCGGACAATGTCTTCCCATCAACCCCTCCAAGAATAGATTATGGTATGTCTCTAAACTCTTCGAAGACATGACAGAAATGCTTAAAAATGAATTACATGACAATCATCTGATAGATGATTAATACCTAAGTATGTAAATTTTGTTTTAACATATGTATGTATGTATGTATATGTAAATGCATACCCTACAAAATGATAAATCAACATGAGTGAGGGAATAAAAAATTTGTAACAACTGAAAGCCAAAACTCTAACGTGGTTACCAATACTTACAAATCGGTCGAAAATGATCATATCAACAGAAATATTTGTACTTGAATTTGAAAATGAAGGACAGTGGAGTAATCAGCCTCCGCTCAGCCTCCCCAGTTGTAATTATTACAAGACAATAACTCTCTTCTTCACTTCACTCATGAAAAAAAAAACACTTACTATAAAAATCCTCCCACAGAAACTTCCAATCAGTCAAGACTATACTAAATTTCTTAATCCACGTAAATATAAAACACGTTTCCCTTTATTTTGTCTTTCTTTCAAAAAAAAAATGTAAAACACCTTTCATCAAAAGAGTGTGCAACAATAAAAGAAAGTGTAGGCTACATGCACCTAGAAAAAATAGTAAAGATTGATTAAATTAAATTAAGTAAAAAAAATAAATGAAACTTAAGAATTAACTGTATTATGGTTGAAATTACCATATAATCTTTGGATATCAAGTTATTTCAGCTATTCACTTCTGTGCTTCTTCTTTTCCCTTCTCTTCATCTTCTTCGATGTATGAATGTTAAAGAAGAAGAAAAGCTGAAACGTTATTATATCTGATTTCAGTTCATATCATTTATTTTGTCCACAAAAAGCAAATATTAAAAAAGATAAAAGAGCGTCCATGAGAAGAAAATGTACCGCACCATGTGCAAAGGAACAAAACAACATCATCCTCCGTTGGTACTAACACACGCTTGCCCTGAGTGGAAGGGAAAAGTAAACAACAAACTAAATGCACACATTAACCTCAACAGCATTGTGAGCTGAATTAAGAAACTGAAAAATAAAAAAATAAAAAAAGAAGCAAAAGTCAATACTTACAGAACAGTCGAATACTATGAGATCTACTGAAACCATTCCCTTCAACCTCTTCCCACCTTTAATGTAATGCACAATTTCTGAGAAGACGATCCTATCAACCTTAATATGAAAGACCCCTTCACATCTTCCTCTACTCATAGCATCAAATACCGCTTACAAGAGAGGAAAGTCACAAGCCTTAAACCAAGAAAAGGAAAAGTTTTTAAATTCAGCAATGAAGGAGAAACGATAGGAAAGGTAAGAAAAGACAAGAAATGGGATGAAGATGATGAAGCACTGATGAAAGAATAGGCGGACACCATAAAAGAAGACGATCAAAAGCCATTCATAAACTACAGATACAACCTGCCCCACAAAGCGAAGATACCAGATAAAACCTTAACCTGCAAAGTTGAATTTTTTTAGGTGAAAGTGAGTTATTTTGTTTACGCTATTCTGTCAGTCCTCTTGCAACAAAAGACAAAGAAAGATGATAATGGAATATATTAAATTAAATTAAAATGAATTTATAATAGGATAAAAAATACATACTACAAGCTACTGATCACCCAATCAAATCAAATTTCAAGGAAGCAAACTGAGACACACAAAGGGCCCACCACAGTATTCAACCACAAAATTATTATCATTATCATTATTATTGCGCCATGACATCTGTGTGGTAAAGCTGGCATCACCCCAAAGGAAACATTAATTATGAGGAACTAATAAAATACTACCTCCGGTCCTAAATATAGGACCTAGATGACTTTTTTTTGGAGAGATTAAGGTTGCGAAATATGTTATTAAATGATGACATATTTAATATATTTTTAGATAATCCATTAGTTTATAGGTAAAATAAACTAGTTTAAGGGAAAAAATTAGGTAAATCAATTTATAATTAACTTATTTTTTGTTTTTTTAGGATTTTCCAAAAAAGTCATCTAGGTCTTATATTTAGGACCGAAGGGAGTAATTTAGTACTACCTCCGATCCTATTTATAAATCGCCAACCGCCCAAATTGTATATATCAAGGAATGGATGTCAATGAAAGTTGCATCATTAAATTAGTCTTTTTTTGTCTTTTCTATTTTTACCCATCTCACCTTTATTACTATGACCCGCTACCTTTTTCATCTTTATGAGTATACATATTTTTTTCATCTTCTCTCTATTTTCATCTTCCAATGTTCATTTTACAATGCTAAGGGTATATTGGGAAAACTTTAATAAATTAGTTAGTTAATGTTAGTTGGTGACTTAGATTAAGGACCAAAATTTAGAGACGGTTGGTAACTTATAATAAGGACCGGATAGAGTACTCATTGAACCGCAAACATGTACTCCTCAATAATACTCCCCCCAGTCTTTATTATAAAGTCACTAACCACCACTAATTTTTTGTCCTTAATATAAGTCACTAATCACCACATTAAATGTTTTTCCCACTTTACCCCTGTAATTAATAGAGATTTCAAAATTGAATATGTGAAACACAACATTTAATGAAGGGTGAAGTTGGAAAAAGTGAAAAAGTTTACATGAATTTTAAAACCAACTGTCATTCCTTGGTATGTGAGAAATAGGTAGTTGGTGACTTATAATAAAGATGTGGATATAAGATCTAATGACGAAAAACATGGATTTTAAGAAAACATGTGAATGATAGTTGTGTATCTAGAGTTAATGTTTCTTTTCCAATATTGTCCATATTTATTACTACATCGGGTCCTAAATATAAGACCCAATTGACTTTTTTGGAGAGGTTAATGTTGCGAAATAGGCTATTAAATCATGACATATTTTATATATTTTTAGATTATACATTAGTTTATAGGTAAAATAAACTAGTCTAAGGGAAAAAATTTGGTAAATCAATTTATAGTTAACTTATTTTGTTTTTTTATAGGATTTTCTAAAAAAGTCAACTAAGTCTTATATTTAGGACCGGAAGGAGTATTATACTTTTAAGAGAGAGAAATACATCAATATTAATAAATATGAAAGAAAATTAGGGAAAAAGTAGGAAAAAACACATTAAATGAGGGGATAATGTGAGATGAATTCTTATATTTGTGACCAAAATCATTCAAATTTTGGTTCTTATATTAGGAACCTGAGGGAGTAGCAACTAAATTAATTAATTAAATTTAACAGTTAAGCAATATTTTCAACAATAGTGAATGTGCATTCATCTAACATTCATAAAACAACCCACACCAGGAATAAAAAAATAGGAATAAGCATAATAAATTAAAAAAAGCAATGAGAGATGATAACAAGGAATAACAAATGGGCAAATTAATTAAATTTAACAGATTAGCAATATTTTGGGTTAACATAACTATTGGCTCCTTAAGTTTTACTCAGTCTTGCTTTTAATCTCTCAACCTTTTTTTTTTTGTATTACAAAAGGCAAGCTCAAGCTTGAATGCCACACATCCACTATACAATCATTGACGTGGATAAGTCATGATTGAAACATGTGCTTTTGGTCCTCAAATTTGCGCTGTTAATGGAGTTAGTATCCCAACTTTAAAACGGAATTGAAACATCACTTAACACTGTTAACTTCGCCTACGTGGCAATCTGCTAAGTTGAATGATATCGTATATGATGAAGATCTTACTAGAAATCCTATATATATATAAAGGGAATGGTGAAAACACTGTTCATTTAACAGTGTTTCCACGATCCCTTTATATATATAATATATAAATATATAATATAATAAATTTAAATTTTAAAATTAATTATTATAGTTTTTTTAATAAAAAAGATAGTCTTTTTTTAAAAGAAAATTATAATTTGTTTCTCTCATTATTTCCGTCACAACGGTTTAATATGTTTTTTTTTACCATTTTACTCTTTGTTTTTTTTTTACCAATCATTTTACTCTTTGTTGACATTACATATTATAATTACCTTTTTGTTCTCTCTCTACTTTACTACGCACTCTATCTTTATTTTGCCTAAAAACTCTATCTTATCAATAGTGATTAAATTGGAAAAAAAGTTTGTAATACATTAAATATTTTATCTATTTTTAATTTTTTTAATACAACAAGGTGGTTTTTTCACCTTATATTTATGGACGAGAAGAGTATTATTATTATCATTATCATCAAAGAATAGTATTCTTATGGTTCGTAATATAAGAGCCAAAATTTAAATAAATCTTTTCCAAAATATAAGAAATCACCCTTACATTTTTTCATCATTTGAAACAGTTTTTTATTTTGCCTCCAACTCATATTCATAGAAAATTTTCATAATCTTAGTATGTAATTTACCATTTTCCATTGTACTTTGGGCCTGTTTGGATTTAGCTTCTGGAGAATAACTTCTCGGAAAATAGCTTTTGAGTAGAATAACTTTTCTAAAAAATAGTTTTTGATGAAATGAAAGTGTTCGAATTAAGCTTTTTTAGAATAGTTTTTAATAATAACTTCTGAGTAGAATATAGTTTTTCTGAAAAATAGCTATGATTAATATCTTTTCATATTTCTTTTATTTGAAATAAGTGTTTTTCCTAAATGAGAGATTAAAACTTCCGGCTGGAAAATGAGAAAAATATAGTTTTCCTCAAAATAACTTTTGGAATCCCAAACCTAACTTTTCTTTTGAAAATAGCTTATCCAACAAAACTGAGTGTTTAGATATCTTCGTGTGAAACCTAGGTTTAGGAGTGAGAAAAGCTTTTGGAAATATATCAAAACAATCATTTTGTGTTTCTTTTAACATATCAATGTATACGTTGTGTTTTCTTTTTGGTTGCTTAACCATCTGCGTTCCAATTACATGTACATTCCTTTACTTTCGAAATTTGTTGTTTCACTATTCTTTCTTACCATGCATAAATTAACTATAGTCACTACCTCCACTTCTAGATTAAGTGCAATTTGATCAGTCAATGCTACCTATACTATGAAGAAGTGAGCGAGTTTTTTTCAAATAAGCAACCAAAAAGATATTAATATGAAATAGTAGTACACTAGTCATATATAAGGGGAAGAAAAAGGGAAAATACAGATAACAAGAAAGAAAAAATTGAAAAAAAGCAACATTAAGGTGTTTCTAATTAAGAAAGAATTGTTACCAACATATTAGTTTAGGTGACAGGTACCCTATGGAGAAAAGAATAAATGTTATCAGATAGGACATTAAAGGTATGCTAGAATACTGGTAAAAGCTTGATTTCTGATATGTTGAAAGTTATAGGCAACGAAAATAGTCTTATAACCTAGTTACATGAATAATCAGCCACAAGATATAGTTTGTATCTGACTTGTAAAATAAAGTCATTCGTGTCAATTGTCTACCAAATAAAGTCGGTGTGTGCAAGCCATCTAGTATATATCATAAGAAACACATTGATTTCAATTGAAACAATTTTATTTTTACCCATGTTAAAAAAAAAGAAATAAATTAACAACTAAATCACATTAGTTTCTTCATGATATTATTGGGAAAAAAGGTGTCGGCCTACATACTTGAAGCTTATAATTAACTCGACCTATATATTAATACTAAAAGGTATGTATTTATTTCTCACATCGGCGAAATTTAACTTGTAAAATCCTTCCAAGTAATTACAATTTTAACACAATATAAATATATTTATATGTTTGGTAAGTATATTTAAACCTTAACTATGATAGAAAAGATACTATCATAGTTATTAAAAGTTTAGTCTTAAATAGATAAGAAGAAAAATACATAGATCGAAAGACTTCATCGTAGTTAAAAGAAGAATAATCATTTACAAAGTCTAACTATGATAGAAAAGGATCTATCATAGTTATTAGGGGCAAGATGATATTTCAGAATCGTTTATCCATGATAGAAAAAGACATTGTTAAATAAAATTTGGAATGCTATCATGGATAACAAAATATTGGTAAAATTTGAATAGATTAACCATGTTAGAAAAGGTTAAATGCTAACATGGTTATTAAATTTTTAAGGGTAACTCATTTAATCTAACAATGCTAGAAAGTTTGTAACATATGAAACCATGTCTTTATAAAAAGTAAGTATATCATGTTAGAAAAAGAATATGCCTATCACGGTAATTAAAATCATTGTCAAAACCGACTACCATCTTTCTTTACGAAGCATATTTCAAACATCATAATTGCAACACAAGATTATCATCACAAAAGGAGCCACTGACTCAATCCATTGGGGCCAAAACCAAACATATTAAGTAAAATTCTTCAGCCTCTAGAATCTAGAAATCAATTGCATACAATGTGAAACCAAATTTTAGAAACATTAATAAACTGCAATGTCTCAAGCCGCAGATTGCCAGAAGAGGACATGTCTTAGAATATACCATTATACAGTAATCCATAACATCAAATAAAATGCGGAAGCGGATATGCATGTATGCCTAGCCTAGTGTTTGGCAATATACATAATACGAGAGAATACTCAATGATCTCACATTCTGTGAGTTTTCTCTAGTTCCTTGCCCTTTCATTTGACCTTGAACTCAAACCTGAAAATAAAAAGCAACCAATGAGACAGAGTCCCAGTAACACTTATTCTTCCCATATTGCCTTAAATGCCAACAGGTATAACAAGGCACTCATGAAAACAATCAGGTCCTAATATCAGTATCTATTATGAAACCATAATATGCCAAAGCAATAATTCATATAATAAGCAATTCATTGTAACAAGAATGATCCAAAATATGCCAAAGCAATAATTCATATAATAAGCAATTCATTTTAACAAGAATTATCCAAAATATGTGAGAGCAATAATTCATATAATAAGCAATTCATTTTTAACAAGAATGATCCAAAATATGCCAAAGCAATAATTCATATAATAAGCAATTCATTTTAACAAGAAAGATCCAAACACCCCAAAGGATAGATCCAATGAGATCCAAAGGCCCTAAATGGCAGATCCAATAAGATCCAAACGTCTCCATAGAGACAGATCCAAGTACTGACAGAACCACCAAAGAACAGTTCCAAACGTCAGTACTAGCCCAAAAGGTTAACCCGATGGCCGTCGGGTAATCTCATCACGTGAAGGGGAGTGAGCCAAAGCTCATAGGGCGTCAAATCAACAAAAGATTTACCAAATATATTATAACACACTTGCAACAAGAATTTAGACATTTATACCATCACAGTTATATAGTGAATATCACAATATTGTCTCAAATGCCACAACAATTTACCAATTTCCTTACCAGAGTATATATATATAGACAATCACAAAGAATATATAGTCTCATATATATACACACACCCATAAGATAAGGAAGTGGTTACCTGGATGCAGTTACTAAAGGTTACCACAGTAGAAGAATTTTTTTTCCGCGATCAATTTGACACAAGTGACGCTCTACACCACAATCACACACAAAATTGCACTTTAATCGAGTGTCAATATACAAATTTGGGAATTCAATTCCCTATCAAAACATCCATTATCAATCAATTTAATAGACTTCCCTTTCAACATCTTCTCAACTCACAACTTAGCCTATATTTCATCATTGACCAACAACAATTGAAACAAATCAGCAAGGATTTTTCTCAAGCTTACATGTATCCACTTCAGCCATTATAAACATCACCCATTAAAAATTTACATTCAAATTATCTATATGGATCAACTTATATCCAAAATTAACAATAAATCATCCTAAAAATCACCAAAACTCAATTTACTCTAATCTTCCTCCAATCTCATTATGCTACGATTACTCGTCAACATCAATAAATATATTAAAATCAACCATTTGGTCATATTCATCATCAAATCACATTTATCCCAATCAAACCTGAACTTAATCATACTTTTGAACTCAAAATTTGATTCAAGAGTTTCCACCAACAACCCCAACATTTTTGGATAATCTTTTAACAAGATGAAAACCATAAGGAAGCACCAAGAATATGAACAATTAGATGATTTTTCGAAATCCTCACCAAACCTTAACTTTTCAACACATAAATTTTGTCAAATCACCATTCTAACTCAAAATCAAGCAATCCAAGCTTGTAGACTACTTATAAATCTACCCAATGTAGTTTTAAAACAACAAAATTGAACACAATAACCATTGAAATCAGATTCTAAGAGAACCCCAAATTCTAAGCAAGAAACCACACTTTAAAACTCAAGATTTGATTCAAGAATTTCCCCAACAAATCCAACATTTTAGAATCATCATCAAACTTATTTCTAATGTCAAATCATATCTTACAATAAGTATTTTGAAATTTTTTGTCAAATCCTAGATATTTTCCTAGCCTTGCAAATTGAGATATTGGCTCAAAATATGAAAGTTAAAAGGAAAGAGAGAAAGAAAAGGAATTTACTTACAAGATTTGAGATCTATGAATTCTTGTATTTCCTCCATAATAAAACTCAAGAACCCCTTAATTTTTCATCTCTCCTCCATTCTCATCTTGTATTTCAGTGCCCCTCACTCTTTCAATAGCAACTCTATTTCTCTTTTTATATATATATAAGGGGATTTGCCCCCTTACATTGACTCAAGTGGGCAGTACGTTGCTGCCCACTTTCAGCCTTATTTGGCCCATTTAAATTCAGTTGTGGGTGGCCGTGATAAGTTTTTTTTGTTTTACATTTTCAATCACACATATTGAATTCAAATAATTGTTTTAATTTTCTAATTGTAATCATCCTAAAATTAATCAATCAGCTAAGCTTTGGGTCTTATCCAATATTTCTATTTTATGATATCCAATTTTCATGGTTTAGTCTCACAACTAATAACCTTAAGATAGGATCAATTTCGTTTGAAATTCTTAATAATCTTTAAAGTCAACCATTAATTTAATTTTCAATCCATAATTGAGTCTCTAAATTCTATAAGATCCTTAAACTTATATTTAATTATTAATTAATTTATTACTCAAAATTTTGGGATGTTACATAACTCATAACCTTATACAATCCCAAAAAAAAACTCATAACTTTATAATTATAAACCAAATCTTTAACAATCGTGTCAACTTTAACTTTATTCAAAATAATTTTATTTGAGGCACTGCAACACATTGAGCTTTGACAAAAAGCTTGAGTGTTTTGCAAAAATAACAAAAAAGGTAGGTTCTTTGAGCCTACTTGTTTTTCAGGAGAAATAAAATAGATGGCCCAATGAAAACTTTCTAGTTGGGCTTTCTTAAGATGATTATGTTGTAACCCGAAGATGAAAAAATGAAAATGTTTCGTAAGACCATCATAGAGCTTTATCCACCTTTCATGGATTCATGCACAATTTTGTTTCAAGAAAACTACATTGAAGTCCCACCTAAGACTAATAATGATATAACAAATCATATAACTCGCCTATAGTGCTTTTTTACTTGTCAATTGTATTTTAGCTATTTCACTTGCCGTTAACAAATTATGAGACTCATTGAATATTGTTGGGTTTTGATGGTTCTCTAGACCTAAATCACAGAGTAAGTTTTTAAATAACAAAAAAAAAAAAAAAGAACAAGCTTAACTATCATCAAATGTATGAAAAGAACATAAATATATAATGTAAGAATTTAGAGAGAGATTCGAGGGCAGTGGGAGAATATAATGGATAGTATAGTACGTATAGGTTTAACATCGGGGATATCAAATAACAAAAAATAAACTAAGATTCTATTGATCGATCTTCTTCTAATTTATCAATCAAATCTTCGGTGAAAACCCAAATAACATCATCATCATCTTGTCATTTCCAATCCACTACTATTTGTTGAAAATATTTACTTTTCAACGTACGTGCATTATACGATGGAGTCCTTATAATTAATTCCACTAATTTGAGAACAATAATTCAATTAACTGTATATTATCCAGAAAAAGGTTTTACATGAAGAAAAAAAACTACATCACTTCAGGATTGAGAAACTACATTGGATTGGATCGGATGATGAAATTATCAATATCTAGAAAGGCCTAGTCAACCCCAGAACCCTTCAGATTAAACTAGACAATGACATTTTTTTTTTGCCAGATAGACTAATAGACAATGACATATATTGCGAAATGTGTGTGTGTGTGTGAAATTTTTGTTAAAAAAACAAAACAAAACTAAGCTCTTATAAGTTATATTAGACAGATTAACGTTTTTAGAGGTGATGTTGACACGAGGGCACACATATATAAATTCTTTTTTAAAACTAATTAACCTGTTTATCAATAGATATAAAATCTTATGTCATTTAACGTTATTATTAAATAATTTTATTTAACTTTTTAAATTTTACTAAAAGAAAGTAAAATTAAATCTTGTATTACGGACACAGAAAGTGCTAAATGTAGAAATCTCTCTTTAACAAAACCTTGATACACGAGCCTTTTTATTCAGAGCCCAACATCTTAGTTATACATGCACTGTACTTTGATATGTATCACTCGTAATGCAGTGAAAAGTAAACAAGTAGTCCATATACTGCCGCCGGTTCAAAATATATGATCTAATTGACTTTTTTTGGAGAAATTAAGGTTGCGAAATAAGTTATTAAATGATGACATATTTGATATATTTTTAGATTATCAATTAGTTTATAGGTAAAAGAAACTAGTTTAAGGGGAAAAATTAGGTAAATCAATTTATAATTAACTTATTTTGATTTTTTAGGATTTTTAAGAAAAGTCAATTAGGTCTTATATTTAGGACCGGAGGGAGTATATATTTATACCAAATTTGGTCCTAAAGTTAACTAAAAATGTTAAATAAATGTGTATAGAAGGGATATTTGGAAATTGGAAGTGGGAGTGGTCTCTTTCAGCGGCTTCTTTCATTTATATAGACCGCCTGGTAATTCAGCGTCTATTGGTAACTGACTAATCCAAACTTAAGGAGTATGAGAGTATTGCCCACATAATCAGAGTTCTTCTCTCACAATGAAAACAATTCCTGGGATTTGAATATACATTCTTATTTTTACTAGGTTAAAGTTCATTTATCAACTCAATTGACTATCTATTGAGAGGGGTTTCTTTCATTAGCTAGGAGTAGGAAGATACTTTGAGCTTTTGGGTCTCCCTGAACAGATATTCCTTCTATCATTTTCAATCAATGGGCCCACCCCCATTTAGCCATATTTCTTGTGTTTTGTCGGATCGATGTTGACACTTGATGATCCATCTTACATTGACATGTTATACATTATTGAAATTAACATAATTCGGTCTACATTTTTTAATAAAAAAAATCCATATTTCATGTGCATTATGTCTTTAATAGACGGTTCAAGCTTGCAACCTCAAGTACGTTTAATTTGAATGATGTTTGGAGAGTTGAGCCAAAAAAAATGTTAATTTGAGAGGTTTACTCGTGTTATTTGGAGTCAATGTTCCCTAATACTCCCTCCGTTCCTAAATATAAGATCACTTTGGGGATGTGGATAATAAGTTCCTAAATAATAAGATCACTTTCTCTTTTTTCTCAAGTTTTTACCAAATTACCCTTATACTCCCTTCACCCAAAAAATAGTGGTTTGAAAGTGAGAGAATATTTTTAAAACTTAACTGCGAGCTTTTTGGAAATTTCATATAATCCAAACTCATTGGAATGTCTTCTTTAATATCTCCAAATTAGCTAAAGTGATCTTATATTTAGGAACGGAGGGAGTAGTTGACAAGAAGAAAGGGACTGTGTGGAGGTGGCTAGTTAGGATATGTTGGTAATATCATGTCATTTTAACTAATTTAACTATCATCTTTAGTCTAATCAAATTAGGTAAATATGTCTTATATTTAGGACTGGAGAGAATATTTGATATATTTTTAGATTATCCATTAGTTTATAGATAAAATATACTAGTTTATGAGAAAAATTTAGATAAAACATCAATTTATAATTAATTTATTTTGCATTTTTAGGATTTTCCAAAAAAATCAATTAAGTCTTATATTTAGGACCGGAGGGAGTACCTTTTTCTCTAATTGTAATGTAATAAAAATACTATCTTAATAAAAAAGAAAGGAGAAAGTTTGTCGAATTTGATTGGCCTAATATTTTGACACGGATCGCAGTCTGTTGTGAAATGGTTTTGTCTTGTATGCTTCTTATTTAAGTCATCTGCGAGTCTCAAGTCTCCCAACACACTTTTTTTGTCGCAAACATCAATCAGTTGAGACTCTCAACACTCTTCTTTTCTTCTCAAACAGTACTAGGGAAATTATCAATCATTGTCTCCTTCCCTAAGGTGACTTCCTCTTCTCTCAATTATTTTCCACTTTCCCTTGTTTTTATTCACATATGCAATCTTGAACGTTAATCTTGTTTCTAGTTTCAAGTCTGTGTTCTTTTTTTTTGTTAAATTTATAAAGATTATATCTTTATGCTAGCAACCCCCAACAAGATTCGAGAAAGAGTTGTTGACTCTTGATTTTCTTCTTTCTTTTTTTTTCTTAGGAGAAACTATGGCACATACTGGCGCTGATGATCTGGCCACACTCAAGGCGGAGATACTCACCTTCAAGAGCGAGTTAAATGTAGAGAATCAACTTGTAGAGGAGGTATTCAAAAATATGGATGCATTTTCGTCGCAAATGACACTCCTTAAGGAAGTCAAGGCCAAGAATGCCCTGGCATTGTTGCATCTGGAGAGAAGGATGCTGATTCTTGAGGACAATAGGAGAAATGAAAAGGAGAATGAAGAGGAGGAAGCAAATGCAAAGATTTGTGAGTTGGACAAGGGTGAGTTGGAGTTGGCTGAAGAAGACAAGTCAGAGGAAACTTTGCCTGAGAAAGAAGAGCCATCAGTCCAAACAACTGTTAATCAACTACTGAAGGAAGTTAATAAAACTGAGTGTGTAATTGATTATATGGGTAAGAAGGACTCCAAGGGTTTCAATCTGAAAATGAGTTGGGTGTTGGCAGGCTCTGTATTAGTCATTGCAGCAACTGTTTCTTGTTTCTATTATGCCAAACGTAGGTGATTTTTTGTGGTCACGAATGAGTTTTGATATTGTAATTTTTGTTGTGGCCTTAGAGTGTGTAGATTTCTGAATTTTGCGGAAGTTAGCAACTTGGCATACTTTTGTTTAGTTCTTAGTTGCTGCACCCGATTCCATTTTAAGTGGGTTTGAACTAATGTAGAATATAGTGTCTAACATTTTAGTTTGTAAGTTGAGATCAGAAGGTTGTTTCTACAGTATATTTTTTAGTGTCAATAATGAAAAAGGGAGCCAGAAAATGAGCCTCTTTTCACTTTCTATTATGCTTGATTTTGATCTTAGCTTAAACCTAACATGGGACCCACCTAACATGGGACCCCACTTTTTCTTGTATTAATCTCTATACTATAGATACAGGACTCATCATCCATGTACAAAAGGTGTTGTCATATACCAAAAGATTACAGATTAGCATAAACTAATGCAATAACCTACATATACAATTCAACACGCTTCATGTGCTCAACCTCAAACTCTAAACCCTCCTCCAGACTTAGATCCCCTGTAGCTTGGTTTTCTTATGCATGCCTGAGTGAAGATTATGAGCCGTTGGATTGCTGGAAAATTCGGATTATGTCTCTTGTGCAGCGGTCAAGAAACGTGTTTATGATATGTCACACTAGAATAAACATATCACAGAAACAACCGCTAAACTAGAAACCTACATGTAGCAGCCAATATGTCAGAACAAAGTCTGTTTTAAAAAATTATAGAACTACAAATACGCAAAAAGTAGTCTAAATGTGAAGTTTAAGAAGTCATAAATAGAAAAAAGAAATATGAAAGTTAGATCAACAAGTTTTAATCTATACTGATGTATGATGTATAGGCAGTGAAGAGTATTATAAAATTATAGAGCAAGTACAAATTAAATGAAGTTTTAAGATATATGTAAACACCCTATTTTGTCCGGGCCCCACTAAATTTTAAAAAAAATAAATAAATAAAATATAAAAAAACAAAAAATATAATAAATAAAAAGTAAAATAAAATACTCTCTTGATTCTTTCTTGTGAGGCAAGCACAAGTCAAATTGTGTAAGGGTCAAAGAAAGATTGACAACTAAGTGAGGAAATTGGAAATAATTGTGGTGATTTGATTGTGGTCATAAAAGAATGATTCCTCATCATGTAGGACAATCAATGAAATTTTGACTTGATGAATAAGTTAGGAAACTTTTGAAGCGAATTTGAGTAAAAAGGAAAAATTTTATTGGCCAATCAAGTTTCATAATCAAATTGATACATGTGCAACCTTCATAAAAAGGAAAAAGGAAATTAACATGATATGGAGAGAATGATTGGTGAGCATAAATAAATGGGTATTTAAGATGAAACCCTAGATTTGGTGGCCTATATAAGTGAGAGCAAGAGAGCATATAGGGGAATCTTTTTTTGGAGAGGCTAGGTTTAGTGATGATCATTTTTTTTTGGAGGAGGTGGTTTTTGAAAGAGAGAAAAATGCTAGGTTTTGAGAGTAAAGAAAAGAGGTGTATTAGAAAGGTATACATCTATAACATACTTCTTATATTTCTTGGGGAAACATAGAGAGAAGGTGAGTGGAGAGTGATTTGTTGTGAGATGCTTTCTTCTTCTTCTTCTTCTTCTTCTTCTTCTTACCTTTGTTTTCTTATGCCGATGAAATTCTTTTATAAACGGAGGCATTCATATACTCCCTCTAATCTCATTCAGGCAAAGGTGATATAACCTTCTAAGACAACTTGATTGTCTCTTCACCTAGCCAATGATTTGAGATAAGAGAAGATTATTCTTATTTATTTGTTATTTTTTTTCTTTGAAAATAATTTTTTTATACATGTATATATTTTTTTTTTGCAATATTTTATCTTTGCTTGATATATGATTTTGTTTCGATTTTATTTTAAAATTATGAAATCTTCTTTTTTATAAATAAAAAAAATAAAATGAAATGGTTTTCATAAAAGAGGAAAATGAGTTGAATGATTTTCATCCGTGAAAGATTGAATTATCTTCTCAGGTTTAAAGTCGATTGTTTCTCCGAGATAGATTATCTCCTCAGGCGATTCAATCAAAATTGTGAAGTGTTTCCTCTTTAAAAAATAAATAAATATGCATTTTCATAATATAAAAAAAACAAACCAAAAATAAAATTTTTTTTCTTCTTAAATTTAAATAAATGTTTTTCTTAGAAAACACAAACCAAGTGACACGCATTTCTATCCCGAACTATGTGGGCTTTGATCCCTTAAGGGTACGTAGGCCCTAGGTCAAATCCTAGGTCAAGTCCAAAAATGTAAAAAGTATTTTTTTTGTTTATTTTTATTTTTATTTGTGTATATTGATTTCTTGTTTATTTTTATTTTTATTTGTATATATTGATTTCTCTTGGTATGTGGTAATTTAAAATAAAATTAAAATTAAGGTCACATTTATTTTTAAATAAGTAACTTAGGGTAATCGTTTTCTTGAACGGGTGCTGTGGGGTGCCTAACACATTCCCCAAGCACAATCAACTCCCGAACCCTATTTTTTTTTATTTTAAAAGGTTTTCCAAAATATCATTTGTAAAAATTTTGGTGGCGCTCCATTTTTCTACTTAATTTATTCTAATTTTTGGGCGCTACAGTTTGGCGACTCCACTGGGGAATTTTAATTTTTTTTTAGGGAAAATTAATTTGAGGTCCTCCACAAGGGACTTAATACTAGAAAAGTCCCAAAAGTTGAAATAATTAATGTAGGGTCCCAAGGGACCTCACTTTAATATACTTGAAAATTGAAAAGACACTTTTGCCCAACAAGTTGTCACATTTGCCCATTCAGTTGTCAAGTTATGCCCATCGAGTTGTCACGACGGCCCATTAATTTGTCATGTTTTCCCTAACTTAAGAGTTTGGGCAATTAACTTAAAGCACATGCCCAACAAGTTGTCACATTTGCCCATTCAGTTGTCAAGTTATGCTCATCGAGTTGTCACTGCTGCCCATTAAGTTGTCAGGGGCAAAAGTGTCTTTTCAATTTTCAAATATATTAAAGTGAGGTCCCTTGGAACCCTACATTAATTATTTCAACTTTTAGGACTTTTCTAGTATTAAATCCCTTGTGGGGGACCTCAAATTAATTTTCCCTTAATTTTCCCTTTTTTTTAGAGTCAAACTCATTTAAGTTAATTGTTTAAAAATAATTATGACCTTAATGTTAATTTTATTTTATTTATATTTTTATTTTATTTATTTATTATTTTTTTTATCATTGACATTTATTTTTTGTATATATTGTTTCTTTTGTAATCTATTTAGCAGATGAGGGTTTGGGTAGTATATAGGTTCAGATTTTTATGCCCTCTTCACACACGCTCATTTACACTATCTCACACACATTATTAGGCCCTATACCCGGGTCGAGAGTACCTTAGTGAGAGGAAGTTTCTAGCGGTTTCCCAGAGGTTTTACAACCCTGAGGTTACTGTGAAGACTTCATCCTAGTTGTTACCCATGCGACAATATTAATCTCTGAGGAGTTTTCATTACTCCCTGAAGGTTAATTTTTGTTAGTGGGGTCTTCATCATCATGATGAGGGCAACTAGGAGACCTTGTGAGGATTAGGACAACCTAAAACCTTTTCACATATTAGAAAGAATTTACCCAATAAGTTAGCATTTTCCTTTATAGGATACATGACCCACCCTAAGTTTATTCCCAAGATAGGACACTAGAGGGCATATGTATACTGTTTTTTTTCCTTCATAATAATTCTAAGTTTTATCGCATTATCATTCACATTTTCCCTTTATAATATTTATTTATTCATTTTCCCCCCCTTTTTATATAATCTTGTATAGAATATCATATTGCATGTAAATATACTCTAACATTTTTTTTTCTTTTTTTAAGAGGTAAACGAGTTATTAAATAAGTTTGGCATAAGGTTTGATGACATAAGGAATATATTCAAGCCGAGAACCCAATGGAAAAGTGTATGGAGGAGAGGACGTAATATTGGAAGTAGAAGTCGAATCACTTGACAGATCTTAGGTTAAAATAAATTACTTATTACCTAATGATCAACTCTAAAAACTCTCTGAAGAATATTAAATTCTCTGAGGAATTAGAGGCTAAGAATATTAAATTCTCTGAGGAATCCCTGAAGAATATTAAATTCTCTGAGGAATTAGAGGTTCTTAAGCCCGAAGCATCACTTATTGAAAGGTCTTAAGCCAAATAGGATGTGATATCCATATGGCTTAATGATCAACTCTTGATCTCCCTATGAGATAATAAATTCCTTGAGGAGTCTGGAGAACGCTCATCAGCTATACCAAACCTTATGCCAACACTTAATGGATGACTCGTATGCCGACTGGATCTAAGTTTTAATAAGCTAACATCACGTTTCATTGTTCATAAACACAGGTAATACAATATTGCTCCGTCTAAGCGTCCTAACCAGGTACCCCCAACGCATCCGTATAACACACGTACGCGGGGCCATCAAATGACTACTGGTTCAGGGGAAACTAATCCTTCTCAAGATGAGAGACTGTCACATCTAGAATCACAAATCGATACTCTGAGGGAAATGATGTCAGGCTTGGTTAAAATCCTCAATGAAAAAAAAGGTGAGAAAGAGTCCGGAATTCCGAATGAAGAGGAAACGGGAGAGACAAGCAAGACAGAGAGGGAGAAGAAAATTGTTGATCCTAAGGATGGAGAGACAAGCAAGACAGAGAGGGAGAAGAAAATTGTGAATCCTAAGGATGAGGATGAAGAAAAGCCTGGTGAAGATGCACAATACACATTCTCAAAAGTAGAGAAGAAGGAGGAATGGAAGGAAGAGTTTGGTGAAATGAAAGACCAATTGAAAGCACTTCAGGGATCGAACAATTGGAGCTCACTTGATCTGAAGGAATTATGTTTGGCCCCAAATGTTACATTACCTAAAAAGTTCAAGATGTCAGACTTCAACAAATATAATGGCATAGGAAATCCAATTTATCATCTCAAATCTTATTGCACTAAGATGTTTGTTTAGTCCCAAGATTAAAATTTTTTATTGTTGTTCTTCCATGAGAGCTTGAAAGGACCGGCGTTGGAATGGTACATGCAGTTAGACCAGTCAAAGATTAAAAAGTGGAGGGATCTAGTTGATTCATTCATGAAACAATACAAATTCAACCTTGACACCGCTCCTACTAGGGAACAACTAAAGGCAATGAGCAAGAAACCTACCGAAACATTCAAAGATTATGCTCAGAGGTGGAGGATGGTAGCATCACAAGTTCAACCTCCTCTTATTCAGTCCGAGTTGTGTTCCTATTTTCTCCGTACTCTGCAGGATCGATGCTGATGTGCGGGAAGGAAGAATTACTTATCAAAATGATATTCGAAAAGGTCAAAATGGGAAGAAGAAAGAAGGTGATGTGAGCTTTGTCCAATCCATAAGGCAGCCGCAAGCAATACCATCGATCAACACTCAAAGCGGAGGTGGGTTTAGGCAAACTCGGAATGATCCAAACAAACAAGGGCAAACTGGAGGACAAGGAGGTTGGCGACAGAAAGACAATCGCCAATGGCCCGACTTTGGCATGACTAATGTTGAATTATATCGACAGCTCTTAGATGCTCGGGTAATGGGGCCGCGACCTTATAAGCAACCTCAACAGCCATATCCCTCTTGGTATAACCCTAATGCACAATGTGAATACCATATGGGGGCCATAGGACATTCAATAGAAGATTGTGTTACATTTAAAAGGAACGTCATAGATTTGGTAGATGCTAATCACATCCAGTTGAAGAAAAATGACGGATCAACAATCAAAACCAATCCTTTGCCAACCCATGAAGGGCAAGTGAATGTCATTGAGGAAGTTGACCTCCCAAAGAATATCTCACTTGTTGAACAAGGTTTCTTTGACTTTGATAAGGAAATAGTAATGGTTGAGAGAAAACCAGTTGGATTTGTGATTAGAGAGCAACCACCAAAGAACATTGTCATGTCATCACCGCAGCAACATTCGGTAACTATCATGATACCTGCCCCTTTCCCATATCAGGACAATCATGTCGTGCCATGGAGGTATAAGGGTATTGTCGAAAAGCCATCTGGTCAAGTTATGGAGGCTTCAGCTAGTGATGAACCAATGATTGGGGTTACACGGAGTTGAAAAACTTACCTACCACCAGATGCCAGACAGATAAGGAAGGGGAAACATGTCTATTTTCCGTCTAGCTCAAATGCAGAAAAGGTAAATGAGAATGAGGAGGAATTCCTTCAAATTATGAAGCAGAGCGATCATAGCATAATAGACCAGCTAAATAAAACTCCAGCAAAATTCTCGATCCTCAGTTTGATCTTGAACTCTAAGCCACATCGTCGAGCACTATAGAAAGCCCTGGACGAAGCATACGTTTTGTCCAGCACTACCCCAGAGAAAGTTGCAAGCATTATGAACATTACTAAGGCATTCTCAACCATATCCTTCTCTGAAGAGGCAATTGCCTGTTCTACTATGGACCAATTTAAAGCCTTACATATCACCCTTAAGTGCAAAGGTTTCATTGTGGCTAAGGTATTGATAGATGGCGGATCAGCATTAAATGTTCTTCCACTGTCCACCTTTGAACATTTATCCATAGACAAATCAGAAGTTGAGGATAGCAACATGATGGTGAGAGGGTTTGACGGAACTCACAGGGATGTGCTAGGCACTATACGCCTACCCTTACAAATCGGACCAACCACATTCATGGTAGATTTCCAGCTTATGAATGTCAACTCATTATACTCGATGTTGTTAGGCAGACCATGGATACACAAATGAGCCTCTTTTCACTTTCTATTATGTTTAACATTTTAGTGTCTAACATTTTAGTTTGTAAGTTGAGATCAGAAGGTTGTTTCTACAGTATATTTTTAGTGCCAATAATGAAAAAGGGAGCCAGAAAATGAGCCTCTTTTCACTTTCTATTATGTTTGATTTTTAATCTTAGCTTAAACCTAACATGGGACCCACCTAACATGGGACCCCACTTTTTCTTGTATTAATCTCTATACTATAGATACAGGACTCATCATCCATGTACAAAAGGTGTTGTCATATACCAAAAGATTACAGATTAGCATAAACTAATGCAATAACCTACATATACAATTCAACACGCTTCATGTGCTCAACCTCAAACTCTAAACCCTCCTCCAGACTTAGATCCCCTGTAGCTTGGTTTTCTTATGCATGCCTGAGTGAAGATTATGAGCCGTTGGATTGCTGGAAAATTCGGATTATGTCCCTTGTGCAGCGGTCAAGAAACGTGTTTATGATATGTCACACTAGAATAAACATATCACAGAAACAACCGCTAAACTAGAAACCTACATGTAGCAGCCAATATGTCAGAACAAAGTCTGTTTTAAAAAATTATAGAACTACAAATACGCAAAAAGTAGTCTAAATGTGAAGTTTAAGAAGTCATAAATAGAAAAAAGAAATATGAAAGTTAGATCAACAAGTTTTAATCTATACTGATGTATGATGTATAGGCAGTGAAGAGTATTATAAAATTATAGAGCAAGTACAAATTAAATGAAGTTTTAAGATATATGTAAACACCCTATTTTGTCCGGGCCCCACTAAATTTAAAAAAATAAAAAAATAAATAAATAAAATATAAAAAAACAAAAAAATATAATAAATAAAAAGTAAAATAAAATATGATACTCTCTTGATTCTTTCTTTTGAGGCAAGCACAAGTCAAATTGTGTAAGGATCAAAGAAAGATTGACAACTAAGTGAGGAAATTGGAAATAATTGTGGTGATTTGATTGTGGTCATAAAAGAATGATTCCTCATCATGTAGGACAATCAATGAGATTTTGACTTGATGAATAAGTTAGGAAACTTTTGAAGGGAATTTGAGTAAAAAGGAAAAATTTTATTGGCTAATCAAGTTTCATAATCGAATTGATACATGTGTAACCATCATAAAAAGGAAAAAGGAAATTAACATGATATGAAGAGAATGATTGGTGAGCATAAATAAACTAATAAATGGACATTTAAGATGAAACCCTAGATTTGGTGGCCTATATAAGTGAGAGCAATAGAGCAAAAAATATATTACATATAGGGGAATCTTTTTTTTTTTGGAGAGGCTAGGTTTAGTGATAATCATTTTTTTTGGAGGAGGTGGTTTTTGAAAGAGAGAAAAAGGCTAGTTTTGAGAGTAAAGAAAAGAGGTGTATTAGAAAGGTATACATCTATAACATACTTCTTATATTTTTTGGGGAAACATAGAGAGAAGGTGAGTGGAGAGTGATTTGTTGTTAGATCCCTTCTTCTTCTTCTTCTTCTTTTTACTTTTGTTTTCTTATGCCGATGAAAGTCTATTGTAGACGGAGGCATTTATAATCTCCCTCTAATCTCATTTAGGCAAAGATGATATAACCCTCTAAGACAACTTGATTGTCTCTTCACCTAGCCAATGATTTGAGATAAGAGAGCATTATTCTTATTTATTTGTTATTTTTTTTTCTTTGAAAATAATTTTTTTTATACATGCATGTATATATTTTTTTTGCAATATTTTATCTTTGCTTGATATATGATTTTGTTTCGATTTTATTTTAAAATTATGAAATCTTCTTTTTTATAAATAAAAAAAATAAAATGAAATGGTTTTCATAAATGAGGAAAATGAGTTGAATGATTTTCATCCGTGAAAGATTGAATTATCTTCTCAGGTTTAAAGTCGATTGTTTCTCCGAGATAGATTATCTCCTCAGGCGATTCAATCAAAATTGTGAAGTGTTTCCTCTTTAAAAAATAAATAAATATGCATTTTCATAATATAAAAAAACAAACCAAAAATAATACTACCTCCGGTCCTAAATATAGGACCTAGATAATTTTTTTTCGAGAAGTTAAGGTTGCAAAATAGTCTATTAAATCATGACATATGTAATATATTTTTTGATTATCCATTAGTTATAAGTAAAATAAATTAGTTTAAGGGAAAAAATTAGCCCTTCAATTAATATTAAGGAAAGTTAGAGAGAGAAGGTCTCACTTCTCTCTAGAACTTTTCCTTGTTTCAGTACCTCCATTTGGGAGGGTTTAGTAACGCCCTTGTGCGTTTTGGTGCCTGTAGCTGATGGCGGAGAGCGGAGGTTGGGGCACGCCGGCGGGGGGGTGATCGGAGTTTATCCGGCGCCGGCGATGGTCGTGGCAGAGATGGGGTTTTTGATCGACGGGTTCAAAGTTCTCCGGTTTGGAAACGGTGCGCGCCGTCGGAGAAGGATCTGATGGTGAAGGACGCGACGGTGGAGGACGCGACGGTGGAGGGCGTGGCGGTGAACCTAGCGGCAGTGAAGAAAGCGACAGTGGATCTGGTCGCGGTGAACCTCGCGACGGTGGTGAACGTGACGACGGATCTGGTGGCAGGGAACCTCGCGACGGTGATGAACGTGACGGTGAATCTGGTGGCGGTGAAGAACATGGCTGTGAAGGCTGAGGTTTCAGATCTGGTGGGGCTGGGGAGGTTTTCAGATCTGCCGGAATGGGTGGTGGTTTCTGATCTGGCTGAGGTGGGGTTTTGCGGTGCTTTTGTCCTGGATCTTGGTGGCTGGTCCACAGCCACCGAGCCACCATGATGGTTCAACTAAGGATCTATCTGGGTATGGGGGCCCGATGATAGAGTTGGTAGAGTCCTGGTCACCCCTGGTAGCTCTTAGTAGTAGGATTTGTGTCTTGATTTTAAGATTTCTTTTAGGTGTGTCCTGTCTTTTATGAGTTTGTCTGCTCTTGTGGGTTAATTTTGGTTGTGTTGGTTATAGGCTACATTCTAACATGATCGGTACGACAATGGAGTTTGGTCACAAATTCCATGGGACTCTTCACCTTTCGAAAGGTGAGAATGGAGCTGCTAGTATGCAGCATTTGCATCAAAGTCGGTGGGCTCGGGAGAGCAAGTCTTTGGACAACCACCTTCTATTGCATCATCATTTGATCATGACAAAATGGAGTTTCATTACCCTCACTTTCTACCCGCAATGTTTAGGCATCGACATTAGTATCTTGAGTCTTTTTAGCTATTGGTATTGTTATTTTGATATTTTGATGTTAGCTGGATATGGTGCGTATGTATTTGTCCAAGGGCGGTCCTGTGCTCTTTGGATGTTAGCTGGATATGGTGTGTATGTATTTGTCCAAGGGCGGTCCTGTGCTCCTTAAATGTAGTATGCTAAGTGTTGTAGTGTTATGTGCTCAACTTTCAGCCTTATGTAATCTGTTTGTTTAGTAATGAAATTATCTCTTTCGGCCAAAAAAAAAAGTTTAAGGGAAAGAATTAGGTAAATCAATTTATAATTAACTTATTTTGCTTTTTTCTAGAATTTTTCAAAAAAGTCATCTAGGTCCTATATTTAGGACCGGAGGGAGTATATTTTTTTTTTCTTCTTAAATTTAAACAAATGTTTTTCTTAGAAAACACAAACCAAGTGACACACATTTCTATCCCAAACTACGTGGGCTTTGATCCCTTAAGGGTACGTAGGCCCTAGGTCAAATCCTAGGTCAAGTCCAAAAATGTAAAAAATATTTTTTTGTTTATTTTTATTTTTATTTGTATATATTGATTTCTTGTTTATTTTTATTTTTATTTGTATATATTGATTTCTCTTGGTATTAGGTAATTTAAAATAAAATTAAAATTAAGGTCACATTTATTTTTAAATAAGTAACTTAGGGTAACCGTTTTCTTGAACGAGTGCTGGGGTGCCTAACACCTTCCCCACGCACAATCGACCCCCGAACCCTATTTTTTTTTATTTTAAAAGGTTTTCCAAAATATCCTTTGTAAAAATTTTGGTGGCGGCAATTTAACCTAATTTTTGGGCGCTACAATATACATTCCACGTTTCTGATGAAGCATTTTCAGATCGCACATTCCGCAAAATGAGGTATAGTAGGAAGCTTACAGAGGAAAAACTAAACATTAATCAGCTAGATCATTAACATTATAAGCTATAAAATGTGTGTATGAAGGGGAAGATTCTTGCCATAGTAGCCCAATGCTGCGGCCAATACAAGTGTCATTACTGCCATAAGTTTTTCATACACCTGCACAAGTTTTTCATACATCTTTTCATAAACCAGTTGGCACTTGGAGGTATGACATCTTCAAAAATAAATTCATTAAACCCATTTCATTGAGCCCCTGCCCACTCACGCACATCAGAAGAACCACATAAAGTGAAAAAAAATCTCAAATTAGATAACGAAGAAGCCAAGCCTATTAACATGCAACTTAACAGATTTTACTAAGGTTAAGTCAAATTCTGTAGAAAACTTTACAGGAAGGTAATATATTTGTGCAGAGACTGAATTCTGAAATGTTTTAATTACAAAAACATAATTTTCTTTATCTTCTTGAAGTAATCAACATTCATGGGGTACCTTCATTCATTTTTTCCTTGATGTTGCAACTCATATAGCGTTCATGAACTGCCAATTTCTCCAGCTCCTCACTGAAGTGGGCTAATAAGAAATATATTAACCAAACTACTACTACCCATACTACTACAAATGCTTTCCATTCAAGCATTTTTCAAGTATAAAACTAAAAGACAATCATGTAATAGAATATATTAAGCCATCGTTATTTCACAGTAACAGAATATCCATGCCTGAAAGGCAAAAACCAAACTCCAATTTGTTGTGTCTCCATCGAGGCGCTTGGGGAGACATCTCCGTAGCTAAGTGAAGCTGTGAGTAATTTACCTGTGTGGACAGACATAAAGGGCTTGTTGGTCATGCTCCAGAGCCCACAGGGACAGGCCCCAGTGGATCATGAGTTAGGTGCCCTGCCCTTGGATTGGGTTGAGCCCAAACTCCTTCCTAAATTTTTGTTATAAAAAAAAGTGATAATGCTTACATTTTTTTGAAAGTGGGTTAAATGTATTAGAAGGACTGATTTAAGGTGATTGTCAATTTCTGTTGAGGAAAATAAACTCATCTTTATATCATATAAATGTGGTTCCCCAATCTCCTTTTTTTTTTTTGCTTTTACTGTTGTCTAGCTTCTTAGGTTATAGTTAGTAGGGTTATGGTGATATGGTGAGGGACATTTGTGTTGGAAACGGATATGTAAAGTGTGTTGTATTTATTTAATTTTTTTTCCTTTTTCTGATTTATGTTTGGTGTAAATTAAGTTGTGGTGTGAGTATATTTTTCTCTACAAATAGATAATTGTCAGTTTTATTATAATATAAATTTGGAGAAATTGGTGAAATTTGTGGGAATTGCAGAAATGGAGAAATACTGTATCTTGTCTTTTGGTTCTTTATTATTAAAAGACAATAGTCGTAATTACATTACATTTTATTTAAATTAAAACTACTAAGAACCAATTACATTTTACTTATATTAACACCTACATTTTATTTCAATTAATATGTGTTGTTTAACTTTGTTACCTATGATTTAAGTGAAGTGTAGATTTTGTAGCCATTCAATTTAATGTCATATTTTTTCAATAATATTGTGCTAATAATACTATTAATAACAATATTACCTATTACTCCCTCCTGTCCTAAATATAAGACTCAATTGACTTTTTTAGAAAATCCTATAAAAAACAAAATAAGTTAATTATAAATTAATTTACCTAATTTTTCCCTTAGATTAATTTATTTTACCTGTAAACTAATGTAAAATCTAAAAATATATCAAAGATGTCATAATTTAATAGTCTATTTCGCAACTTAAACCACTCCAAAAAAAAGTCAGTTATGTCTTATATTTAGGATCGGAGGTAGTATTAACTTTTTCGAATTTATACAAAAGTGGTTTATTTTTAAGCTGATTTATTTTTAAGTTAATTAGAAATAAGCTCTAAGTTGACTTATTTTTATATTGTATGAACTTTGAAAAAATGGCTTATTTTCCCATTTGACTTATAAACATGTTTTGTTGAATTTTTGTTTAAGGGGGTTTTATTTTAAGATAGCTTATTTTATATCAAAAAAAAAAGATAGCTTATTTAAAGTCATGTAGAAAAATAAGGTGTCTTATTTTCTAAAATAAGCTAAGTTGAGTGGGTTATAAATAAACTGACTTTTTTCAAATAAGTTAGGTGAAAAATAAGTTCAGCTAAACATTAAATGAGTCACACACCCAAAATAATGCAAAGTAAGTTGAATGTAAAATTACTTATATAATGCAAAGTAAAATTAAAAATGTTGGTGAAAGAGACCACTTTTATTACTTTTTTAAATGAAGATTGATTTTACATCTCATAATAAAGAATATTAGGAAAAACAAAACATATCTCCATTTTTTAAAGCTCATCTTATGGTGTATATTTGTTTTTTTAATAGTAATTGTTTCTCTATTATATCACTTTCAATCATAAAAGTTATGATTTTTCATTGGTGTTCTTTGTTACATGTAAATAGATTGAAATTATGCTTGATTGTGTTAATTGTGATTCAATTCCAAGAACGTTGCGCGGGTCACCAATTGCTAGTTTCTTATTTAGAAGACCTGATGAACAAAAAAGGATACTTCTCAATAATTTAAGGAATGGAGGATGACTGTTAAATATTTCATTATTATCCTTAAATCTGACACGTTGCTTTAACATCCAAATCTGGACCCAAATATGGAATATTTGCAAAATATTTATCCGACTCATTGAAAAGCTTCCAAATATCGTAGGCAGTCAGTTTGATTTGGGAATTAGTAGAGTTTTCAATTGTTTGCAAAATTTCCATATCGAAGTCTTCCAATAAAAGTAATATTCCTATTGATTTGGGAATTTTGATGAATCAGCATAATATGTTACAAAACAACCAATCCGATGAAGATAAACTGGACTTTAGCTAGCTAGACACATGAATAGAGGGATATATTGGGTATTGGATATTGGATATTGGATACCTTCTCCAATTATTGGGCCTGAACTTACATACATTGTTGGAAGGGCTTTTAAATGGTGGGCTTTAAACCATCTAAAGATTTGATGTTATAGTGAGCGTACCGTAAATATCGCATTCTTCAAATCTGAACCGTTGTATATTTGCGATCAGATTCCAACAAGTCTCTTCTTTTTGCCTGTCCAAAAAATGAAAAGTTGACATCTTTTTTCGCCAAATTGTCTTCACAATTCACAAACCCTAATTTCCGAATCTCACGCTCACTCATAAAGAAAAAAGTAAACTTTCTTCTTCTCATTTTCCTTCTTCCTTCGTTTCTCTTGTTTGTTTTTGCTTCCTTCATTTTTCTCTATATTCTCTGCACTATCAAGGTTTCTTCTGTTACTTATCTCATCTTTCATTATTTTACCTGTTATGAGATTCTTTGTTTTTGCATTATCTGTCTTTGCAATCAACAAAATTTTCAATTCTTGGATGATTCTTTATTTTTCTTGTTAGTATTCTTTGTTATTGCATTATCTGTCGTTGTAATCATCTTTGATTATTTTCCATTCTTCGGTTTTGCTGTCAAGAAAATTATGTTTTGTTGGATGGTTTAGTTTTTTAGGTTTGATGATCCTTTAATTCGATTGCTTTTTGAAACTGAGAAGATTGTGTATTTATGGAGGTAATGGAACTGAGATATTGTTTTTTGCTATCAGAAAGATTTTTCATTCTTGGTTGGTTCATTGGTTTTGAGTTTGATGATATGGAATTTGATTGCTTTTTCTTTGTAATATGTAATTGGAAACTGGAAGTTGTAGGTTTTGACATTGGCTATTTCTTTTTTTTTTCCATAGGATTAAGTATGGCGGATGACAATGTTGTCAATGGTGCTAAGTCTGGTGACCGTCCGGTTGATGTGGATCGGACCGATAGTGATGTTGCGGAGCTGAAGAAGAAAATAGAGGTGCTGGAGCGTGAGAGAGATGACTTGGTGAATGAGAATTCTGGGAAGAAGGATCTGGTTAAGAAACTGAATAAGGAGATTAAGGACCTGAAAAGCAGTAAAGCTGAGGCACTGAAGAAGATTGAGCTAATTGAGAAAGAGGTGGCAGGGGCTCAGGAGTCTAATAGGGCGGCAGAAGCTATTGCGAAGAGGGCGTTTGACCTTGAGACTGAGCTGACGAGGCTTCAGCATGAAACTATTGCTGAGAGTAGTGCTGCTGATGAAGCTAGAAAGGATGCAGAGCAATTGAGGAAGGATCTGGAAAAGAAAGAATCAAGGGTTCAACATCTGGAAAAAGAAGTGGCGGGGTTGAAGCAAGCAAAGGCAGAAAGTGAGGCAAAAGTGAAGGAGTTGGAGAAGAAATTGGCAGTTCTGGAGAAGAAGGAAGTTGAGGAAAAGAAGAAAAGGATTAACATTGAAGAGGATTTGAGAGATAAACTCAGTGCAAAAGAGAAGGAAGCTGAAGAGTTGAAAGCAAATATTTCTGAGTTGGAGAAGGGTGTAGTTAGCAGTGGGTCTGATGGGGAGAACTGGGTTGAAGAAAAGAAGAATTTAGAGGAAGAATTGATGGAATCACAGGAGATAGTACAAGTAAAGGAATCAACTATTTCACGGTTACAGAAAGAGCTTCATGAAGCTGAGGAAGTTATAGGTAAACTGAGGAAGAAGGCATTCAAGGTAGCTGAACGAAGTGTAAATAACATAAATGTTGAAGAGAAGGGACTGAAACTGTATCAGCCTTTGGTGGTGGCAGGCTCTGCAATGGCCATTGCCGCAGCAGCTGCTTCTGCTTATTTCTATTATGCGAAACGTAGGTGATTTTTTGTGGTCACATAGTGGCTTAGGTGGTGGGAGAGACGTATGAATCTGAAAATGAAGAATGGAGTTTAGGATTTATCTACTTACAGTCACGAATATCCTTCAGTTTTGATAGGGTAATGCTTTTTCTGGCCTTGTTTTAGCCATGAGATTTCTGAATTTTGTGGAAGTTGGCAACTTGACATACTTTTGTTTGGTTTCTTAGTTGCTGCACCTGATTCCAGTTTGTGGTTTGAACTAATGAAGAATATAAGTGTCTGTCTAAAATTTTAGTTTGTAAGTTTAGATGACAAGTTTGTTTCTGCAGTATATCATTTACTAGTGTCAATAATGAAAAAGGGAGCCAGATGAGCCTCTTTGACTTTGTATTTTGTTTGATGTTTGAGCTTAGCCGAAAGTTTTCCACAATCATATTAACCTTGGTTTATGTCGCGAGTTATGAAGCTGCATTCTTTCTCAATCAATTTTGGAGTCGGTCATACTCATTTTAGGTTAGAAGTAGATCAATGCTATTAATCATATTTGAATTTGAATTACTCCCTTTAACGTAACATTTTTTATTGGTACGTGAGAAATGTTAGTAATACGGACTACAAAAAGTAGATGGCTGGATGGCAGTTGTGGTTGTTTTCCCCTTCTGGTGATAAGTTCTGTTTGTTGCTGTTTTAGATTGTAGTTTATGATCATAATTCTATTGACTCTCAATACTTCTTTTTAATTCTTATTCAGAGTCATTGCTGGCGTTTTACATTGTTTTAAGTTTTCTATTGGGAATGAGAGAAGCGTTTTCCTGTGTTTGGCCGGCCGATTTACTTTTAAAGCAAAATGTTGAGCGGGTCATTTTTGTTGATTATGGGATGCTAACTTCTTCTAAGGAGTTTACTGAACATTTATTGGCATTTGTGAATAGGGTATCTTTCTAGGGTCTTTTATTTTACGTTCCAATCTTTGAATGTCCTGTCCTATCTAAATGGCAAATAGGATCATAATGAGAAGTGAATCCATGTTATTCTTCATGATACTAGGTGATTAGATTAAGGTATCATTTTTCTTAATTATTTGTTTTTAAGTTCCAACAATTAGTAACAAAGTTAAATTCCATATTCTCTTTTTCAGAGGGTTGCTTTGGTAGGTGCTCAATATTCATTTACCATTAGTCTTAGTTTAGTGCCGGTGTTTAGGAATTAGGTTTCAACATATTGAATGCTACTCTCTCAGTCTCTGGTCATTAAATATAATGTGAAAATGACTTCATAGTTATATTAAAAACACTGTTAAAAGTAGTTAAAAAAATTAATGTGTTTTAAATATGTCATTTTCTTACTTCATCTTTATTGATAAGAGAGATGGTGTATGGGGAAAATAAGATAAGAGTGTGTAGTAAATAAGAGAAGAAATAGTTAATTACAATTAATAAATGCATACAAGAAAAAAAAACATAATGAATTCATAGACAAACAAAAAAAACACCTTCTATTTTAGGATAGTACTTATTCACCAAATTTGAACTTATATTTAAGCTCACAGGGAGTATTTGGAAGAGGAATGGATTTTTGATGCTAGTTTGTGTTTTAATTATATACAATTTCTTTTATAAAGGACCGTAGCCAGAATGGCCAGGTTTCGCGGCTTCGCGGCGAGGGTCTAATTTTGTTTTTCTCCCATATTGAAATAATTTTTATTTGAGTTTTTTTTTCGAATGAATGGATATATATTAACTATTGGGAATCAAAATATACAGAACAGCTCACAGACAAGCTGGTATGGCCAGAGTCTTACACAAGACAAACTAGGCTCTCATGTGTAACAACCTTTACAAAGAGCGAGTTAGCAAACTAAAACTAAATTCTGTGTGTTTAACTATAGCATGAATTTGAGACACTAAACTGTGCGCGGAGATTTCCTCCTGAACAAAAATACGCAAGTTTCTACATTGCCAAAGTTTCCACATAGTGATGCATATACCAGCTTTCCATGACATAGGTAAGGCAGATTGGTTAAGAATGGACTTAAGCCAAACGGTCGGGGTCATTCTTACGAAATCTGCAAACATGTCAGCTGGGAGAACTTTCTTCCAAACCGTGGAGGACATAGCACAATCCCGAAAAATATGACAGATATCCTCAGTGTCACTACCACAAAGGGAGCAGCGAGCATCAAGGGAAAGGTGCCGTCTAAGCCGCTCGACATTGGTGAGAAGCCGATGCTTAAGGAATAGCCAGGAGAATGATTTCACTCTTTGGGCAACCGGAAGCTTCCATAGGATTGGCCAAGTGCGGTCCTCAGCGTTCCAAAAGGGAGACATGAGGTGGGAATATGCCGTGGAAGTGAGGAAAGAGCCGGAAGGGGATGGAGTCCAAACGCAGGGCTGAGTGGGTTGGGAGGGGTTAAGGGAGATGTTACGAATAGCTTGGAGGGAGGTTGGGGGAAGCAGCCTATCAAAGAGTGACCATTTCCAAGAGGAACCATCCCAATAGTCAGCCACAGTAAGACTAAGGCTGGATTCCGGGACCTCAACAAGTGAGAGAGGGAGGAGGGGACCACAGTTGCCGACCCAATAATCAAGCCAGAAGCTGGTAGACAGACCATTCCCGGGAGGCTTCTTGATCTGGTCATGAGCCCAATGCCAGCAACGACCAAGGCTACGCCAAAAATGGGAAGGGTGAGAGCGGAGAGGGAAGGCAGCTCCAAGAGAGAACCCATATTTGCGAGTAAGGACTTGAACCCATGTAGCCTGTGGATCGGAGTAGAGCTTAAAGATCAACTTGGCAATGAAGGCTTGGTTTTGAGAAGCCAGGCGAAAAATGTTAAGGCCACCGTGGGCGGTAGGCTGGCATACGTCGGACCACTTGACCAGGTGGATGCCTTTCCGATCACCCGAGTGTCCCCAGATAAAATTGCGGATAAGCTTCTCCATGGCTTTACAGAGATGGAGGGGGAGGAGAGTGCTTTTCATAACATAAATGGGAATAGAAGCCAAGACAGATTTGGCAATGGTGATGCGGCCGGCTAAGGAGAGCGAGCGGGCTTTCCAACCCGAGAGTTTCTGTTCCAGTTTCTCAGTGAGGAAGCTGAAAGTGGAGGAGGTGACACGGCCAGAGATCAAAGGCACTCCCAAGTGTTTCCCCAAGGAATCAGTTTCACCATAGCCAAATGCCTGACAAATGGTCCTTCTACAGGAAACAGAGGTGTTCCGAGAGAAGTAAATCTTAGTTTTCAAGGAGTTAACCTTATGCCCCGAAGCTCTGCAGAAACCATCGATGGTGGATTTGATGGTGGTGACCTGGCTAGTCTCTGTATGACCAAAGATAAGGAGATCATCCGCAAAGAAAAGATGAGTGAGGGGAAAGCCGAGCCGACCAAGCTTAATAGGCTTCCATGTCTTATTTGCGACAGCGAGAGAAATGGCCTGGGAGAGGCGTTCCATGCATAGAACGAATAGGTAGGGAGAGAGAGGGTCACCCTGTCTAATACCCCGCTGAGGCAGGAAAGACGGAGAGGTCTTCCCGTTCCATAGAACCTGCATGCTAGGGGAAGTGACGCAGGACATGATGGTGGTAACAAGTGCATCCGGGAACCCGATATCAGATAACGTATCGTGAATGAAATCCCAGTTAAGGCGATCAAAAGCCTTCTCAAGATCAACTTTGATAATAAACCAACCACCTTGCCCTTTCTTCTGTCGCATAGAATGGATTACCTCCTGAGCGATGATGATGTTATCAATGATGCTTCGGCCCTTAATAAAGCTATATTGGAAGGGGCAAATGAGGGATGAGAGGTGAGGTTGGAGGCGGCGGGCAATGACCTTAGTGAGAATTTTGTAGATAACCGAGCAGAGACTGATAGGGCGGAACTCACTAACATGAGAAGGAGAGCTAGTCTTAGGAATCAGAGCAATCAAGGTACGGTTGAAAGCTGGATCCATCGGACGGCCCTCCCAGACCTGCAGGAGGTAGTGATGCACGCTGGCTCCCACAATTGACCACTGGGATTGGAAGAACAGAGCATGAAGGCCATCGGGACCGGGAGATTTTAAGGGTTGCATGTCAAATAGAGCAGCTCGGGTTTCCTCAAGATCAATAGGTCGACTGAGGCTGGCAAGGTCGGCCAGAGGGAGAGCAGGGAAGTGGCCACGAGGGAAGGCCGAGGGAGGGTGGGCCGGGTCCAGGGTGTAGATATCCTGAAAGTAGGATGTGACCAAAGATGTGAGCTCATCATCACCACAAACCCAATTTCCATGAGAGTCCTGAAGCTTGGTGACACGGTTCCGGCGGCGTTTGATCAAGGCCTTAGTATGATAGTAAGAAGTATTACGGTCACCCAAGCAGATGGCATCAGAGGAGGATTTTTGGAGCCAAAGAAGCTCCTCCTGGAAGCAAATTTCCTCAAGCTCCTCTGCTAAAGATTGCTCAAGATCAAGGTGAAGGGGAGAGTCCGGATAACAGGTAAGCCGCTCTCTAAGGCCCTTTAGCCGAGCAAGAATGTGGCGCTTCCGCTTCCCTATAGACCCAAAAACCTCAATATTCCATTGCTGAGCCTTGTTAGTGAAGAGGGAGATCTGATCGTAAAGACTAGAACCTTCTGCCCAAGCAGCAGAGACCAATGAGTTGAATGGGGAATTTGGGCTAACATTTGGACGAATAATGTAAGCTCTTAACGGCTACAAAGAAAGCCTTTGCTTTATTTAAATTGAAATTTGGGAAAAAGTATTCATGAATAATTGATTGTGAGGAGGACTTTAAGTTTTTTTTTTTCATTTCATGAGGACTTTAAGTTTTTATACATGGAAATAAGTTTTTTTTTTTCATTTCATGAGGACTTTAAGTTTTTATACATGAAAAATTCTTTTTTTTGATGGACTACATGGAAAATTCTAGTAATACTCCCTCCGTTCCTAAATGTAAGAGCAATTTAACTTTTTTTGGAGAATCCTAAGAAAGCAAAATATGGTAATTAAAAATTGATTTTCCCAATTTTTTTCACTAAACTAGTTTATTTGACTTATGAACTTACGTATGATCTAATAATATTTAAAATATGTTATGATTAAATTGTTCATTTTGCTTTCTTAGGATTCTCCAAAAAAGTCAAAGTGCTCTTATATTTAGGAACGGAGGGAGTATTTTGTATGTCTTATAAAAAAAAAGTGTGTGTACTCTGATTTGGGCGATTATCTCTCAAAATTTCCTCCTTGAATTTAATAGTGTTTGACTTTGTTGGAGAATGAGATGAAAATTGGAAATAAAATGAAGAATGAGTGCATCAAAAGTTATCGCATAAGCAACGGAAGCCAAGAAAATCCTTCTTATTATTCAGCAACTTGAAAACGTGGAGTACATAGCACATGATATATCACCATCATGTTCCTAAATACATGGAAACAGATAAAAGCAAAAAACTGCCAAAGAAATAAAAAGAGCAAATCATATAACTAATCCTAAATAAGTGCCAAGGAAATCTAACCAAATGGCCACCTTCCTAATTTATTAAACAAATAATTAAAAAACTAATGTAGCTTGAATTACTCTTCAACAAACTTTTGGAAGACAAAATTAGATCCTTAGTAAACGCCCCAACATAGTACAGTTAGGCTTGCTTGACTGTTAGTGTATTAATTAGTACGGTCTCTCTGTCTCAAAATATAAGTCCAAATTTTTTGAATGGTCTTGTCCCAAAATATAAGTTCATGTTTAAGTTTGTTAACAAATTATATGCATGTTTTCAAATATTACCTTACTAAAATATTATATTTTCAAATGTTGTGTTAACTTTAGCTTTAGTTTTAGAGAGAAAAGAGAGATAGTACCCTGTACCCCAAACCAAAGACATTTATTTATTCCCCACAAATTCTCTTTCGTCTTTTTTAAATGAAGCCATTATTGGAACTTAATTGACTACACAGATAATTGCTTTTTAACTAGTTTTGACCAATTTTTGGAAACCTTTTTTGTATAGGCTTGGGCTTATATTATGAGACAGAAAGAGTATTTAACTATTCTAAAAGGCCAAAAAAAAATCAATTTATACCTTTCTTTGGGTAAAGCAAGAAAGCAAGTGAAGCTCCCTTATGACCATAAATTGAATCCTTTTCCTTTTAACACAGAACAACAGTTCTTTTTATACTTATACATAAATACGTTTTCATGTAATTTGCTAAAGACAAATTTGTTTTTAGATTTACCCACTAGTATTTAGCGCTATTAATATTTAACTAGTTTAATTCACTAGAACGTAGGTTTACAACAGACAAATAATTACCTCTAAATAATTATCGCGATTGTATACTTATGATTTGAATTCGACGTCATTAGTTGAAGTGTAATAACTCATTACTAATTGATCCAAATGTTTAATGACTATCTAGTAATCTACCACAATTCTAACTTACATTACCGTACATCAATAATTTGTGAGATTTAATTAGAAACAAGTTTATATAAGTGAAAAATAGACTATTTCCCACTTATTTTATCTTCATACATGAATGATCACAAAGTTTGTTTTAATTTTTAACATAATGTGCAATATTTTAACAGTGGACGACTTAATACACAACTATTTTAACAGTGGACAACTTAATACACACCCGATAGGTGTATTGTCCATTTATAATATAAAAGTCAGCCAATATCAAAATGAAACAATAAATGCATTAGGTTACTCCTAATCAAGTTTATTGTTTTAGTTATCTTTTACAGTATTTATTTTGTTTTAATTGAGAATGAGGACGATTTAAATATTGTTCATGAAGTACAATACATCAGTAATGACGACTATTACGTTTGGTTGCCATAATCCAAGGAAATGAAATGGGCATGTAAATAATTTGGAAAGTAAAGGGTAATATGATCATTTACATATATTTCTGGCCCCACAAGTTTTTTCTCTCTATCTCACACTTTTCCTGGGGCCCACAAACTTTACTTTCCCGTCATTACATATACTTTCCATCTCTTACCCTTTCCATTTCTAATTCTTTACTTTCCTTACTTCCATCCAAACATTAAGGAACTGAAAGAAGAGAAGAAATTGCAACAAACAAAACAAGAATAAGATTGAACTACAATCAATCCAATGCAAGTTGCAATCAAACATGAAAAGAATGATACATAACATAAAAATGCAGCAGCAGATAAATATTGCTGGTAAGAAATCTCAGCTGAACAGAATTCACACTATATAACGCAAATGAAATGTCATCAAATGAATAGTTGTATTTTATCCTCAAAGTAAAACACACTCACTTCACTCTCACACTTGAAAGAATTTGCATTCTCAATCTGGCTCTGAAATTCTTCATCAGCAAACAAGCTTGCCTTTGAAAAGTTGCACATCACTCCCAATGGTAATACCATGTGTCTTCTTTTGAATAATATCAGCTCACGGCTCTATAAACATGAAAAATCAAGTTAAAAAAAAAAAATTATTTCTTGGATGAATCTGGACTCTAATGAATGGTTCATAGGATAAAACAAAGAGAGATTTAAACAAAATGGCAGATCCCATTTTGATACAAATAAACTCAGACAAGTAAAACATGGTATGTTGTCCCTATTTTTTCTCTATTTCACCTTATGAAGTACTTCAGGAAAGGGTATCCAGATTCAGAAAACAATAAAGAACAAACTTAAGCAAATGCAGGATTAAATCAAGGCCTATTAATAGTTTGTATTGAGACATTACAGCAAAAAATAAATCTTCAACTCTCACCCCTTGACACAGAAGTAATAAATCTTGATATTCCTCATGATTCACTGGATTAATCTCAAAGAATATATTTTTTTCTAGAGAATTTGAGAAAGGAGGGGTTGGAAGTTCTCAAGATTAATCCGTGTATTTATATCATATTTCTGTAAATCAATATTTTAAACAAAGAGGTAGATATAGATCTACAGATCTGGTTAAAGATGAAATGCATAGTTGATCAATCAATTCAGAAGGATGATGTTCAAAATCTTACAATTCACCATTTGAATCTTGCAAATCTTAACAAGTCACAAAAGTCAATGATTCACATTGGTGGTTGAACTAAACAAAAATAAAAGTAGTTTTAAATCTATAAAAATTTCAAAATCTCAATCCTACCATCAATAACAAGTCACCAAATACTGTTCTCACCTTGACTGATCTTTCATCGGCATAGAAAGTCAAAAATTCCACAGCAACTGCTCCAAGAAGAGAATTCTCGTGGAGGCGGATTTTCAGTGGATTGCTACACAGTAAAAATCATTGTTACATTAGAAAAACAACATGTGGAAAAACATCAAAATAATCAGACAAAATGTGAATAATCAAATGTAATTTGAATCAAGCATCTCAATCCTCAAATGCATCTAATCTTTGTAATACCTGAGATTCAGCACTTGTAGGAATTTCAGTCTTTTCCTGCAGCGTGGCACCAGTGGTCTCAGCAGTGGCTACATCTGAAGGAGGCAATACATCTCCAGCTTCTTCTTCTTCTTTTGATGATTCCCTGACAACTGTTGATTCTTCCAATTTCTGTTCTTCAATCGGTAACTTAGTCTCTCCAGATTCTTCTGGTTCCACAACAGGTGTTGCCTCTAAATCAATTGCTCTTGATGCCACATCAGTTTCAGGCACAGAAGATTCACTAATCACCAATGCCTCAATTCTTTCAATCAATGACTCTTCCTTTTTCTCTTCAGAAGATTCCAATTTCTCTACAACAACTTCAGCTTCAGCTTCTTCCCTAGATTCCTCAGTCTCTAAAGCTAAAGCAGGCTCATCAATCTGCTCTAAAGGAGGCTCACTAGCCTCCTGTGAATCATCTCCCTCCTCATTCTTCTCCTGCTTCAATTCAGCTTCTAATTCTTTTATATCATCCACAATAACCTCAGAAGCATCCCTATCTTTCTCAGCTTCAAAAAGTTCACTTTTTGAATCTTCCTCCTCCTCTTTCAATTCTTCAGCTAAAACATCAGATTCAACAATTGTTTTAACTTTTTCTTCATCAACACCAACCACCTCCTTATCTTCACTCTCATATTCCTCCAACTTCTTCTGAATCTCTTCCACTGATCCCTCCATCTCGTTATTATGAACACTAGTACTGTCAGAAACACCCTTTTTATTCTCCTCCTCTTCAACTACCAAAAGCTTCCACTTTTCACTGCTATGACTATTCACATGACTGTACCCATTTCTCCCATTTTGCTCCCTAAGTATATTAGCATCAACCTCGTCTATATTCAAGCGTAATTAAAGCAAAACGATGATAAAGAAACAAACTTTCGTAAGATAGTGACTACCTTAAATAAAAAACATTAAAACTTGTTAACATGGTAGATGAAGAAATGAATGAATGAATGAGAATGAATTGAATCTAACCTTGTGATTGACTAGCAGGGGAAGAATGACGGTTGGACTGTGAAGTAAAGTGCTTCTTCTTATTATTATTATTGTTGTTGTTGTTATTATTAATGTTATTGTTATTGGTTCTTCGATTGTGTCTGTTTGATTTCTTTCTGGAAGAAGAACGTGGAGGCATGATGTGATGTGATATGTCTGACTGGTAGATGAGGGAAGAATTCAGAGAAGAAAATGGAATGGTAGATGAAGAAGCATACGTTAGCTTTTTTTCCTTTGTGGGGTTTTGCTTTTGAGACAGGTTTTGTGGATCTTAAGTGATTACTATATATATATATACACACATATACACACACTGACACACGTAAAGACAAAGGTGACAGATTTGAAATTGAAATGGGGAAGAGGGAAGCAAAAAAGCGTTACACAACGGCTTTCTATGACAGAAATGATTAATATATGTGATTTTACTATAAACAGTGAAACAAATTAACATTGTACCACATGTTATAAACTATTTACGTTTATGTTGTACTTGATGTTGTTCAGGCAGTGCATGGGGTTAAATATTGACAGAAAGTTGTTCTTGTTTAGAACCGAGTATATTTGCATAATGTGATAATAGCAATGGAACATCAATTGCATAATTTTTGTTTTATAGAAAACAATATCATGTGGTGAGAGACCAATCTTTTAGGCATTATCAAGCGTTTGAGGCAGGACACCTTAGTGTTGTTTTATTTTTGGTGTTTTTTTATTGTTTCTTCAGTTTTATTAGTGATTTTTTTCATGATTTTTTTTAGAGAACCCACTAACTAATTTATAATAGAAAATATAATTTATTTTTCAATTGAAACTAGGAACATTTGTATATGCCAGATATTTAGATAGAAATTTGGGAATGTTGGTTGCATGATACATAATAAACCTAATTCTATGATAACATATTTAGTTTTTTTTACTGGTTAACAATATTAATCAGGTACAATTACAGGGGCTAACAATGGTACAAATAATTCATTGCTGGTTCTTTTTTGTTTTGAACAAAACATAGATTGTGGGTTTAGAAGTCACATTTTAAAAAGAAAGAATGAAAATGTAAAATAATTTGAACATATGTAAACCGACAAGACAAAATTGAAGTCAGTCGACGTATAGATTTTGAAAAACATGATGGCAAAAGAAAATAAATAAAAACTAAATAAAGAACAAATTATTCAACAAATTGATTCTATTATCTTCACTGTACCTTTCTCCAATTTTATACTGCTTCTTATGCCTTGTGAAGATTATAATTTTGAACAATTAATTGCAGCCTGCTCTTCATGGGAATTGTCAAGGGATGCAGATAAAGATTTTCATTCTTAATCAGCACAAATTGAAAACATAAAAATAAAAATTCTATATAAAGTCATGGCAAGTGGTTTGTTTGCAATGTCATGATGACAAAGACATAATGCCTTGTGACTTAAATATAAAGACACGCCCTAAAACAAACATCTACTCTTTTCTAACCTTTTCCTGATTTCGTGAGTTCGAAAAATTTACTTACTTCATCAGCTCTTTATTATACTAACAACTTAATTGCAATTATTTCCTCAGTTTCCAAATATTAAACCACTTTACCTAATTTAATTAAATTAATAATGTTAGTTATATGTTAGTTATTGTAAAATGATATTACCATTTCACCCTAACTATATACTTCTACCCCCCACTCTTCCTCTCTTGTTTGTTTATTATTATTAAGCATTTATTAAGGTTAATTTAGGGAAAAAGTTGAGAACAATTAGAAAGCTTTCTTATATTTAGAAACAAATTAATTAAGAAGTGGTCTTAAAAGTTAGCTAAATATCATATGTCTCTGATAGAATTTTTCTTTAACACCTGTATTTTTTTTATTACAGTTTAACACCTTTATTTATACTTTATCATCTTATTCAAATCATTATTTCTTTCCCTTCGTTAATATATATAAGCATTACCCATAATTTATTTAATGCATATTCCAAATTAATTAAGGTAAAATAAAAAAGTTCATTAACTAATGAAACAATCCAAGATAATGGGCTCTATTTTTACCAAACAATTCAAAATTGGAACACTTATAATAAGGATAAAAAAAAGTACTCTATCCAAATTTCTATTAAAAGAGTCTAAAATTTGAATGTTTTTATCATTTATTAAACGAGTTTGCATAGTATAGAGATGTCAGAATATTCAATGACATTTTTCCTGTTTTGGACCCTCATTATTTCTAAATATTTCACAGTTAGTCAAGCCATAATCAATCTAAATATCTCTCTCCTATAAATAACATTATAATGCTCATCAGAACTATGAAAAAACATTTCTTATTGTTGAGATGAAATTTGGACCACTAAAATTTGATATAGATGGTCCAAATCTAAAAATTTATATGATTATTTTCCAAAGATAAAATTAATTTTTTAACAAATGACACTTTTGTAATTAATTTTTCTATTCATTTTGTATCAATTAAAATAAAAATTTATTAAAAATATTAAAGTAAATATAAATGAATCCAGACATTTGAAATAAATCTGAATGATATACATGAAGATGAGAAACCCAAAAATAAGCATGTCCCATCTTAAACAAGCTTGGTAAGAAAAAAACGTGTGTGTACATATTTCTCTCTCTCAAACTGTTTTCTTAACATGAAATTTATCCACACACACACATATATATAGGACCTTACTTATGTCCTGTTCCAATATACAGGTTCTCCTGTTCTCCTATAACAACACGCCACCTGTCCCTTTCAATTACATCTATTAACTCACGCCTTTTCTTTCTCTCTCTCTCCATTTTGTTCTCCAGTGTCTCTCACCCTTCTCCTTTTTCTTCCCTATCTCCCCTCAATCTTTATCGGTTCTGCAAATCTGATCAAAATCAATGAACTCATTTGATCTAATGGTTCAGATTCAACACACACTCCTACACCCAGTCCACCCTCTCCCTCTCCCTCATCTCCCCTCCATTCTTTCTCTAATCAGCGTCGTCTTCTTCACAAGCTAGATACCCATTCTTTCGTGACCCCTCCTCCTCCATCGACCTTTGCCCTCTTGTATTCAAGTTCACAAACAACCTCTTTTTTTTGCATCGGATGTTCAGATTTGGTGTGAGATGTCGTTCTTTCAAATCAAATTCTTTTTCAAAATTCTCATAACTCTGAGAATCTTACAATGGCACTCTGCAAAAAAACGAATTCATCGATTTCACTTTTAGTTTCTGGACGCTGTGTTAGGTCTTTTCTCTTGAGTCTGACTTGGGCGAACGCAAACCGTGTCAAGAGTAGCTAGCCCCTTCTCCTGTCAATTTCTCTCACAAATGCCATGAAAGGAACAATAAGCTTGTTAAACACAAATTTATTTTTAATTTTACCAAGCAAAAAATTACAGACAAATAGAAAATGGAATATGAATTTGGAACCTTCATGCTATGACTGTCAAACAAAATTCTTTGCGGTTCATGGCTATTCAGATCACGGCAGTGGCGGTTACCGATACCGAACGGTGAGTGTTGGTTTATACTTTATGGAATAGGTAGTTGCAGTGAAGATTCAGGGATTTTGGTGGGATTGTGGGGTGCCGGAGCGAAGTCGAATGAAGCATGGAGAGAATGGGTGGTGGGGGTGGGGGAGATAACGGTGAGCTAATGCCGTTAATTTTTTTTTGTTTGAATGTACAGGTGGCATGTATTTATTGGAGAACTGGAGAACCAGTATATAAAGCACTTGATATAAGTTTTTCCCTATATATATGTATAAAGTTTTATAATAGCGACGGAGGTAGTCATTTCTTCTTGTATGAAATTATCCTTATGAATCTGTCTTAATTGCTACTTAGAGTTTAATATTAGAGTTTTCAAAAGAAGCAAGCTTCAAGCTTCTTGCTTCTTGTATAACTGAAAACAGTCAAACTTCTCTCCTTCCTTCGAACAACTCGTCATGTCTTCACCTTCTCCTTCAGATTCCGTCATTGACATTGAACAAGTTGTGAATTCTCTCTTGCAGCGGAGGAGAACATCACAATCCCATGATGATGACCCTTTCTTGTACCTCCTTTTAGACCTCAAAACCAACGTCCATAGTGATCCTCCTCTCACTCATATCATTGATATTTTAACAACCAACCCAATTTGTCTCCCTCATTCCATTCTTTCCAACCCTCCCAAACTCGGTCTAATCATCAATGATACAACAACAAACTACCAAGAACTCATCCTCATGCACGTGGCAGAAAAAAAGATCCAATCTTTTGACAAACCGATTAATATTTCACGCATCTTCAAGCTCTCGGAGCTTCAGGCTGATCAATCTCCATCCTCTTCCAAGAAAAGCTTGTTAAAGTCGTTTGATATGTTGTTTGCTGACAAGAGTATGAGACCTCTGTTGGATGTGATGTTTAGGGACATTGGTGTTGTTCCTCCTGTTTGGTTGGATTTGAAGAATAATGAGGACTGGGAAGGGCAGGTTGAGAGAGCTTGTAATTCTACATTCTTGCATTCAAGTGCAATACTTATATGTTGTTATCCTACATTCTCGGGTTTGACTTCAACATTGACTTGTTATGTGGGGAAAGTGGGGAGAGATTCGATGAATATGGAAGATATTGTTGACAATGTGGCTGTTGTTTGGAGAGGTATTGCTAATGTTGTGCCTAATTGGTGGGATAGTACTAGTTCTTTGCACTTGAAGTTCTCGGACTTTGAAGCAAAACAGATTCATCAACAAGAAACCTGATAAGGTGGTTGCATGGATCGATTGCATGTTACATGAGATCTACGCCCAAAATGCATGTTCTTTTTTAGTAGTTCTAATTGTTGTTGTATAGGTTACTTGATTGTTGTTGTATATAGATAGTTGTATCTTTGTTTTAGGATTCAAGTTAATCATAAAAACTGGAAACATCAATGTTGGTTGCTTCCCTTAAGCTCATCACAGTAAATGGTGAACACCAAAAATGATTCGCTGGGAGGTTATAGAAAAATGTTCTCTATTATATTGTTTTGTCATGGTGGATTCAAATAAAGATTGTGGTATCCTTGAGCTTTGAAGTATAAATATTGCATTGTCTCTATTCGTTTGCAAAATCTATTTATGCTTTCTAAGTTGAGTTCTGTCACTTATTTTTTATATGTTAACAGTCATTTCTGGATTAAAATTGAAGCAACTCATAGGTATATACCTCACTTTTATTCCACTTTCATTTATGGCGATATATCTACGAGTGCTGATTTCTCTTTTCTAGTCATTATCGCATATCTTTCGAGACTCGTTTAATTTTAAGTTATTTTTAGTCTCCAATTTTAATCTAGTGTCAAGATGAATTTTGTCTTGTTCTGAAAATTTTCAGGACAGAAGTTTCTAGTCCCCAAAAGTTTGCACCCCTAATATAAGAGTATAAAATTTGAATGATTTTATCCTTTATTATAAGAGCGTGCCTACTGCCTAGTATAGGGAGGTCAGAATATTCAATGAAATTTTTTTCTATTTTGACCCTCATTATTTCTGAATATTTAACACTAACTCAAGCCATTATTAATCAATATCTCTCCTCTATAAATAACATCATAATGTTCATTGCAACAAAGAGAAAACATTTCTTATTGCTGAGATGAAATCTAAACTATCTAAAATTTGATATCAATGGTTCAAATTTAAAATCTTTAAATGATTATTTTCAAAGAAAAAATTAATTTTTTTAATAAAAGACAGTTTTGAAATTAACTTATACTTATTATTTTGTATCCATTAAAAATAAAATTTCTTAAAAATACTTAAGTATATTTAAATGATACACATTAAGATGAGAAACCCAAAAATGAGCATGCCCCCATTATAAACAAGAATAAGCTTGACAAGAATAATTTATTTGTTAACATATTTCTCTCTCTTTGACCTTTACATATGTCATTCTCTCAAACTGTTTTCTTAACATGAAATTTATCCATATAAGCTTTTATAATTACGACAGAGACAGTCATTTCTTCCCCCATGAGATTATTCATATGGAGTTTTCTTAATTGCTTCTTAGAGTTTAATCCATAACATTAGAGTTTCTTGCTTCTTGTATGACTGAAAACCATCAACCTCTATACTTCCTTCAAGCCTACTCGTCGTCATGTCTTCTTCACCTTCTCCTTCAGATTCCTCCATTCACAATGAAAGAGCTGTGAGTTCTCTCTTGCAGCAGAGGGGAACATCGTCCCATGATGATAATGACGACCCTTTCTTGTACCTCCTTTTAGACCTCAAAACCAAAGTCCATAGTGATCCTCCTTTCTCTCAAATCATTGCTACTTTAACAACCAACCCAATTTCTCTCCCTCATAACATTCTTTCCAACCCTCCCAAACTCGGTCTAATCATCAATGACACCACATCAAACGACCAAGAACTCATCCCTATACACGTGGCAGAGCAAAAGATCCAATCTTTTAACAAACCCTTTAATATTCCACGCATCTTAAAGCTCTCTGATCAATCTCCAGCCTCTTCCAAGCAAAGCTTCTATAAGTCTTTTGATATGTTGTTTGCGGACAAAAGTATGAAATGTTTGTTGGATATAATGTTTAGGGACATTATTGTTGTTTGCCTGGATTTGAAAAATAATGAGGATTGGGAAGGGCAGGTTGAGAGAGCTTGTAATAATTCTACATTCTTGAATTTGAATACAATATTAACTTGTAGTCCTACATCCTCGGGTGCGAGAACATTGACTTGTTATGAGGGGAAAGTGGAGAGAGATTCGGTGAATGTGAAAGATATTGGTGAGAATGTGGCTGCTGTTATGAGAGGTATTGCTGATGTTGTGCCTAATCGGTGGGAGAGTTTTAGTTCTTTACACTTGAAGTTCTCAAACTCTGAAGCAAGACAGATTTATCAAGAAGAAAACGGATAAGTGGTTGCATGGATCGATTGCATGTTACATGAGATCTATGCCCAAAATGCATGTTTTTTTTCAGTAGTTCTGATTGTTGTTGTATAGGTTACTTGATTGTTGTTATATAGATACATGCATCTTTGTTTAGGATTCAAGTAATCATAAAAACTTGAAACATTAATGTTGGTTGCTTCCCTTTAGCTCACAGTAAATAGTGAACACCAAAAATGATTCACTGGGAGATTATAGAAAAATGCTCTCTATTATATTGTTTTGTCATGGTGGATTCAAATAAAGATTGTGGTATACTAGTATCCTTGTGCTTTGAAGTATAAATATTGCATTGTCTCTATTCGTTTGTATGATCTACTTATGCTTTCTGTGTTGAGTTCTGTCACTTATTTTTTATATGTTAACAGCCATTTCTGGATTAAAATTGAAGCAACTCATAGGCATATACCTCACTTTTATACCACTTTCATTTATGACAATATATCTACGAGTGCTAATTTCTTTTTTTAGTCATTATCGCATATCTTCTAAGGCTCGATTATTTATAAGTTATTTTTAGTCTAGTGTCGAAGATGAATTTTGTCTCGTCCTGAAAATTTTTGGGACAGAAATTTCTAGTCCCCAAAAGTTTGCACCCATAATTATAAGAGTATAAAATTTGAATGATTTTATCCTTTATTATAAGAGTGTGCCTAGTATAGGGAGGTTAGAGTATTCAATGACATAATGGGAATGTCAAGAGACAATGCAATTTGAAATGTCCTGCTTATGGGTATTTGAAATTCAATATTGATGGAGCAAGAAATTTGAGTTCAGGATATTGTACGTGTGGGGGAGTGTTGAGAGATCATAATGGGGATTTCATACAGGCTTTTCAATATCGTATTGGTATTTGGTCTTCTTTGTCTGCTGAATCTTGGGGCTTTTTATAGGCTCTCAAGTTATCATGGGAGAAGAAAGTTCAAAGTTTGATTGTTGAGAGTGATTGCCATGAATTAGTTAATATTTTGCAAAAGACGATTCCAGTTTGTCATCCAGATTTCGAGGTTTTGCAGCAAATTAAAAGTTTTTTGAGAAAGAAATGGACAGTGATCCTTAAGATATGCCCAAGAGATGCCAACTGTGTTGCTGATATGCTTGCGGGAGTAGCTCAAGATATGAAAGTTGATTTTTTGGTCTATGTTGATCCTCCAGATCTGATTCATAGCGTATTGGTTTTTTATTTGAGTTTGTTGTCTTACTGTAGAAACTCAGTAATTGTTGCTGAGTAATTGTTTTATATTGTAGTTCTTTTTATAAAAAAAAAGAGTATTCAATGACATTTTTTTTTCTATTTTGACCCTCATTATTTCTGAATATTTGACACTAACTCAAGCCATTATTAATCAATATCTCTCATCTATAAATAACATCATAATGTTCATTGCAACAAAGAGAAAACATTTCTTATTGCTGAGATGAAATCTAAACTATCTAAAATTTGATATCAATGGTTCAAATTTAAAATCTTTAAACAATTATTTTCAAAGATAAAATTAATTTTTTTAATAATTGACAGTTTTAAAATTAACTTATACTTATTACTCCCTCTGTTCCTAAATATAGGATCGCTTTAGAGAGGAGAACTTGTTCCTAAATATAAGATCACTTTCTAATTTGACTCATATTTTCCCCAAATTACCCTTATACTCCCTTCACCCAAAAAATAGTGGTTTGGAGGTGAGAGGATATTTTTAAAACTTAGGTGAGGGGTATTTTGGAAATTTCATGTAATCCTAACTCATTGGAATGTCTTCTTTAATCTCTCCAAATTTGCTATAGTGATCTTATATTTAGGAACAGAGGGAGTATTTTGTATCCATTAAAAATAAAATTTATTAAAAATACTAAAGTATATTTAAATGATACACATTAAGATGAGAAACCCAAAAAAAAAGAGCATGCCCCCATCATAAATAAGAATAAACTTGACAAGAAAAAATTATTTGTTTACATATTTCTCTGTCTTTGACCATTACATATGTAACTCTCTCAAACTGTTTTCTTATCGTGAAATTTATCCATATAAGCTTTTATAATAGTGACGGAGGTAGGCATTTCTTCCCCCATGAAATTATCCATATGAAGTCTTCTTAATTGCTTCTTAGAGTTTAATCCATAACATTAGAGTTTTTATAAGAAGCAAGCTTCTTGCTTCTTTTATAACTGAAAACCAACAACCTCTCTCCTTCCTTCAAACCTACTCGTTCATGTCTTCACCTTCTCCTTCAGATTCCCCCATTCTCATTGAAAGAGCTGTGAGTTCTCTCTTGCAGCAGAGGGGAACATCCCATGATGATAATGACGACCCTTTCTTGTACCTTCTTTTAGACCTCAAAACCAATGTCGATAGTGATCCTCCTCTCTCTCAAATCATTGATATTTTAACAACCCATTCAATATGTCTCCCTCATTCCATTCTTTCCAACCCTCCCAAACTCGGTCTAATCATCAATGACATAACAACAAACGACCAAGAACTCATCCCTATACATGTGGTAGAGCAAAAGATCCAATCTTTTAACAAACCCATTAATATTCCTCGCATCTTCAAGCTCTCGGAGCTTCAGGCTGATCAATCTCCAGCCTCTTCCAAGAAAAGCTTCTTTAAGTCTTTTGATATGTTGTTTGCGGACAAGAGTAAAAGTACGAAACGTTTGTTGGATATCCTGTTTAGGGACATTATTGTTGTTTGCCTGGATTTGAAAAATAATGAGGATTGGGAAGGACAGGTTGAGAGAGCTTGTAGTAATTCGACATTCTTGCATTTGTCTACAATATCTACCTGCTATTCTACATCCTCAGGTGCGAGAACATTGACTTGTTATGCGGGGAAAGTGGGGAGAGATTCGATGAATGTGAAAGATATTGGTGAGAATGTGGCTAATGTTTGTATAGGTAGTATTGCTGCTGTTGTGCCTAATTGGTGGGAGAGTATTAGTTCTTTACAGTTGAAGTTCTCGGACTCTGAAGCAAAACAGATTTATCCACAAGAAACCTGATAAGTGGTTGCATGGATCGATTGCATGTTACATGAGATCTATGCCTAAAATGCATGTTCTTTTTAGGAGTTCTGATTGTTGTTGTATAGGTTAGTTGATTGTTGTTGTATAGATACTTGCATCCTTGTTTAGGATTCAAGTTAATCATAAAAACTGGAAGCATCAATGTTGGTTGCTTCCCTTTAGCTCACAGTAACTGGTGAACACCAAAAATGATTCACTGGGAGGTTATAGAAAAATGTTCTCTATTATACTGTTTGGTCATGGTGGATTCAAATAAAGATTGTGGTATCCTTGTGCTTTGAAGTATAAATATTGCATTGTCTCTATTCGTTTATAAGATCTATATAGATGTTTTCTTTGTTTAGTTCTGCCATTTACTTTTAATATGTTAAAAATCCTTTTCTGGATTAAACTTGAAGCAAATCATAGGTATATACCTCACTTTTATACCACTTTAATTCTTGGATATCTACTTGTGATGATTTCTAGTTTTTAGTCATGATCGCGTATCTTCCAAGGTTCGATTATAAGTTCTTTTTAGTCTCCATTTATAGGTATATTGCTATTTACTTTGTATTTCAGAATGAAAAATAAAGATTGTCTGTTTGCATTGTGGACTTGATAGCTCCTTATTATATTAATGAAGATGAAGATGCATATACATAGAGAAATAATCAAAGGTAGAGGGATCTGCCATTCGTGGTGGCATTATTTTTTTCGGATGATCAATGCAATTTAGAAGCTATTTTCTTGTTAGGTTGAATAATGCAGAAATAGTAAAGGTCTCCGAATGCTCTTTAGAAGCTCTTATTCTTATTCAAATGGTCTCCCCTTTTAACCACCTGCTTGCATGTGTTATTAAAGATTGTTGAAGTTTATTGTCATGGGTGATAAAACAGTCAATTTTGAATTATACCGTATTTTGAATTGTATTAAAATCCTTCTATTGTTTTTGATAGAAAGACTTGAATTTGAGTCTCTTTCCCTTGAATAAAATAGATAGCTGGGTTATAAGTTTTTTTCTTAAATAAAATAGATTGCTGGGTTATAAGTTTGTAAACTCTGTATAATTGTTATTTGTGAAAATTAATTAAGGATCCGTCTAAGTAATTTAATTAACATGAGGTGGTACAAAATCACATAATTAATTTCATGTCCCTACGTGGAAGATATTATTGCCCGATCAACAAGTTGTTATCGATAGGTCAAACATTTGTTATTGTTTGGTCAAAATATGTTACTCACACATAATAAAGGAAAAACTTACATCAAGTTCATTTCTCCAGGTTCTCAAGTTCTTTTAATATAGGAGTGACAGCTGGCCATTAGATTGAATGGATGATTGTTATAAAAGGACACGTGTCACTCCCATATTAAAAGAACTTGAGAACCTGGAGAAAGGAACTTGACCTAAGTAAGGTCCCATAAATAAATTCTCAACCACTAAAAACCTTTAATTTGAACATGAGATAACATTTTTTTGGCCTCATAATAATAACTTTTGTCTAGACCATAATTGTTTGGAGCTTGATTATCACAAATTTGAAACTCTAGTTTCGTTACAACTTATAAGTTGACGATAAGAACAATTCTGTTGGACCTTAAATTAATTAGTGAGTTCGAGGGTCCTCATTCTAATTGGGTTATTTCTACGATTTTTTTTTTATTGATTTTCCCTTTTTATATCTAATCTTCTATTTATCTCAATTTGATATTGTTATTTCTTTATTTGTTTTAAAAATTCAAATAAAAGTTTTTATTTTTTCTTTAAACAATTTTCTCAAGATTTGAAGTAAGGAAAATCCATGATAAAAAGATGTAACAATTTACAAAAGGATAAAAGAGAGATTGTTCCTTATGTAGGACAAACACTTGAGATAAATGTTCTACGAGTAGTTACTTGCGTTAATGAAATAGTAAAACAAGCCTCATTCCAAGTTGTTACAAAACAAAAGTAGCTAAATGTGCTATAATGACAATTGAATATCAAAATGACAAAAAGATGTAACAATTTGTAAAAGGATAAAAGAGAGATTGTTCCTTATTTAAGATAAACACGTTAGTTATTCCACAAGTAGTTACTTGCGTTAATGAAATAGTTAAACAAACCTCATTTTAAGTAATTTTAAAACAGAAGTAGTTAAATGTGCTATAAGAGTAGTTATTCGCACTCCACAAATAGTTATTTGTGTAATTGAAGTAGTTAACATGATTTTAGAGTAACACCACTCATTTACGTAATGAAAAAACAAAAGTAGTTAATGAGTGGTTATCCATGCTTCCTGTGTAACTAATTACGTTAAACTTATTTATCCCAAACAATCTTTCTTTTATCCTTTTAAAAATTTGTGATCCATTTTTATACTTTTGATATTCAATTTTCATTTTATTAAAATAGATATCTAATGTTGTGTGAATATTCAAATCTAATTTTTTTGGACTAAATTGTCAAATCTAGTTTACTTGTCAATTGCCACACAAACTAAGAACTTTTTTTTAATCAGTTATTGATGCTACCAAAATTTTGATAAAAACTCCGCAAGTGTACGGATCGTAAATTTAGTAAAGTGGTAGTTCAAGGTCGATCCCACAGAGACTCAGACAATTAATAACTAGGCATTAGATCTCCTATTTTCATTCAAGTTGAGTAAACAAAAGAAAATTGATTTTAATTACCTAATAGCTAAGAAAATAAAATAAGACAAATATTCACACAAAAGAAATTCACGAGTCAAAAGAACAACCTAGAGCCACTAATCCCTTATCTGCTTCCTAGATTTTATTCCCCACTAAATTAATTATGAATTAATTCAACTAGCTAATCTAGAGTACTAGTGTCTATAAATGCCTTTCGGTTTTCATCTATATCCTTGCCTAGCTTAATTACACAATGTCTTGCACTAATTTACTAAGCCAATTAATACCGGTACCGCTCTAATGTGACTATGTAGGGCTTCTAGGTATATGTCTATCCTAGTCGCAAATCAGATTAACAATCCAATCCTACACTATTTAATCCCATGGTCTATTTAAAATTCCCTCTTTCGAGTCCAATTCTAAATTCCCTAAACATGTCTAATGGTGATCAAGCACTAAACAAGTTAATCAATAATAGCAAGATTAAATAAACTAAATCAAATTAATCATGACTAAATAGTGGGAAATAAAATACTAAGTTACAAACAAGTTCATAGTACTCTAAGTTGTAAAAGAAATTAGCCACACATAAGTTCCAAATTCATCAGAGAAGTTAAATCAAAATCCATATCCAAATCCATTCAAAGAATAAAAGGAGATACTGAACTAAGTGAATCCCTTGCTTGCTTCAATTTCTCTTCGTGCGTGTGCGTACAGGATTGGAAGAATTTCCTTTTTGTGTGCTGATGAATAATGATGCTCCAGAAACGTGCCACCCCAAGCTTCCATCCTCTTCCTTTATGCGTTGATGTGTACGTGTATATGTTAGGAAGAAACTGAAAAACCCAAGGATCCTTGCTCCTGCGCCGCTACCTCCTCTCTTTTCTGCGTGAATTCCTCTAGGCTTTAGGAAATTGGAAGAATTAAGACCAGCCTCCCCTTTTTCTCAATTGCATGTGTATATTTATAATAAAATAGCTCAACACCATATTGTCTTTCCCTTGCATGTTAAGTTTCTTTTCTTTCCTTTTCTTGCACATAATCAAATCCTCTCCTTCTCTTTATTTCCTTTTTTATTAAATCTGCATTCATGAAGAGAAGGAAATAGGAAATAATCACAATAACTCAATCACATAATCTCATTAATAGGAAACTTCTCATCAAAATATTTCTTTTAATATATTAAGTTTCCTATTTCAATTAAATTTCAGATTTTCCAAAAGAATCACTCATATAATCTCAAATTACTTTCTTTCCAATTCACATCAAAATCACTTAATTTTTTAATCCATGACTCCCCAAATACAACAAAATATTTCCTAAAAACCACTAAATATGGGGAGTCATCACACCCCCACACTTGCATTAAATCTTGTCCTCAAGATTTCAAATTGTTAACACATTAGCACAAAAATGAAATCAAGATTTTATCATCACAAAGTTGGAATCAATTCAAATTCTCAACAAATGAATCCTCTTAAAAATCTCTCTCACCATCCCCAAATGCAAGTAATCAGGCAATCAATTTGATAGAGATAAATCACAAAAGCATGTCCCTCACTGGTCAAGTGTTTACACTCTACTCTCAAAGTATATAGGGGATGTGTTTCACTCAATTCCATCTATGTAATCCAGCTACCATAGGCTTGTTTATCATCTCGATATCCACTCTTATATCTCAATGCACACACCAATCAAAAGGACTTTTAAGGGTTGTAATGAAAAAGGTAGGATAATGAAATGAAAATGAGATGGAGGTATATTTGAAAAGTGCTAAACCATTATAGTAAGGAATGAAGGAATCACTTAACTTGATAAGCACATAGGGGTTGACTCTTTTGAACTCCACAATTCTTCAATTCTTTCGATTTTCATCTTCTTCTTTCTTTTTTTTCTTTTCTTTCTTCTTTTTTTTTTTCACACTTTGTGTGATTTTTTTTTCCTTTTTCACCTTCACTTTTTTTTTTATTTTTTTTTCTTTTCTCCTTTCTTCAACACTTATATTTCCCCTTTTTCTTTTCTAATTCCTTCACCCCTTTCCATATGAATATAGTATAACACTTTTCAAAGCGTAAATGGAAGAAATAGATAAGAGATGAAAAATTGCATCAAAAGAATTCAAAGGCTAAAATATGCAATCTTTCTTTTTAAAAGAGAAGCAGGCTCAAAGGGGTTAAGCAATGGAAATAATGTAAAAAGGATGGCTTTTTGGCTAAATTGGTTATGAAACGAAGGCCTTAATCATTTTTGTGCATGCAAGAGATTTAAGCGTCAAAAGAGATTCAAGACAAGTTCTAGAGGGGAAGTTACAATAGATGTACTCACTCATGAAAGAATAAAATTAAGGCTCAAATTCCTCACAGGGCTTTTTGACATACTAGAGTAATTTATCTAAAGCAAAGAGCTTGCCTTTTCACTTACATTCAAAGAAGATGAAATCAAAGTCTAATCAAATCCAATTGTTTCAAGTCCAAATCAATTCCAAAATTGGCAAAAAGTTTTTTTTTTCAAGAAAATTTTACAAAATAAAAGCTTGAGGACAATCTTTAGAGAACAATGATACCCTCATACCCCCACACTTAAATGTCACATTGTCCCCAATGTGAACATGTAACACAAGTAATGGAATTACAAAAATATCCATAACAAGTGTAAAGATGACAAATATTTCAACTTTCATATCAACCAAGCATAGTACTCAAGAGGCACACAGTCAAGACTAATCATCATACAAGCACATATCAATAAGCACCATCACTCATTACCAAAATAATTCTCAGTCAAATAATATCAAGAAAAAGTTAGAAAAATACTCCCCTTCCTCTTCTCGATTTCCACCTTTAGCTCCTAGTCCATCAAGATCAAGTTGAAGCATCCTTTAGGGTCACCAAAAAAAAAATCCTACAAACTCAAAACAAAACATCAAATACCAAAACCTTGGGTTGCCTCCCAAGAAGCGCTAAGTTTAAAGTCTTCAGCCAGACTTTCCAAACAAATCCTTAGTCATAAGTATCAAAAACCATAATCACCTCATCTTCATTCCTTTTCAAACAGTATAAGTGATCAATCAAACCAATTACTTGTGCCTTTTCAATCATAGACAATTTCAAAGAACAAGCAATCACCGATTTCAAAGGAATTAGAATATGCTCATACAAACAATTACATGTATATCTTTCTAAGAATAATGAGCATGCAATAAAATCAATTTGACTCTCATCAGTAAGAGTCACAACAGTAATAGGAGAATAATTCAAAGTAGGAACACTCACATCAACATGTATATCAGAATCACAAGCATTTGAATTTACATCTTGAACATCAATTAGACACCCATCAATTTCTTCTAAACAAGTTTCAGTTTTAAGCTCTAAGACAACCTCTAAATCTTCTTCAACTTCAAAGTCATCCCTATCCTTAACTTCATCATATTCAATCTCATTATATAACAAAGGGGAACTATGATTAAAGGAGGAATTTTGTTTTAATTCTTCAAGGTCTCTGCACATTTGACTTACCTGTACTACAATATTTTGTATGCCTGATTCAAACTTAGTATCAATTGATTCTAACCTTTTGAAACAATCCTCTTGCAATTTCAAACACATATCGGCTAATCTTTCTAATCTGTCAAATCTTTCTTCTCTACGAGATATTTCACTATCCTCAAAATTGTTTCCTTGAACATGTGAATAAGATATGAAGGGTGGGTCTATTGCATGTGAATAAGAATCTACATGTGGGTTCCAACACTCATCTTGCTCAAAATTCCAACTAGGCCTAGAAAAATTATCAACATAAGTTTGTTGCCTAGTGAAATCATCTCCTATATAATTTATGGTAGGCAAAAATGGACAATTTCCTGGTACATGATTATTTCCACAGTGATAACATCGATACCAATTATAATTAGCCTCTGAATAGTCCATCTTTCTATTTTCTCCAAAAGAAAAAAAAAAAAAAAACTCAAGCTAAAACTACTACAGAATTTCTAATTCTAATTACTAATTGTCTTGAGTCCCCGGCAACGGCGCCAAAAACTTGATGCTACCAAAATTTTGATAAAAACTCCGCAAGTGTACGGATCGTAAATTTAGTAAAGTGGTAGTTCAAGGTCGATCCCACAGAGACTCAGACAATTAATAACTAGGCATTAGATCTCCTATTTTCATTCAAGTTGAGTAAACAAAAGAAAATTGATTTTAATTACCTAATAGCTAAGAAAATAAAATAAGACAAATATTCACACAAAAGAAATTCACGAGTCAAAAGAATAACCTAGAGCCACTAATCCCTTATCTGCTTCCTAGATTTTATTCTCCACTAAATTAATTATGAATTAATTCAACTAGCTAATCTAGAGTACTAGTGTCTATAAATGCCTTTCGGTTTTCATCTATATCCTTGCCTAGCTTAATTACACAATGTCTTGCACTAATTTACTAAGCCAATTAATACCGGTACCGCTCTAATGTGACTATGTAGGGCTTCTAGGTATATGTCTATCCTAGTCGCAAATCAGATTAACAATCCAATCCTACACTATTTAATCCCATGGTCTATTTAAAATTCCCTCTTTCGAGTCCAATTCTAAATTCCCTAAACATGTCTAATGGTGATCAAGCACTAAACAAGTTAATCAATAATAGCAAGATTAAATAAACTAAATCAAATTAATCATGACTAAATAGTGGGAAATAAAATACTAAGTTACAAACAAGTTCATAGTACTCTAAGTTGTAAAAGAAATTAGCCACACATAAGTTCCAAATTCATCAGAGAAGTTAAATCAAAATCCATATCCAAATCCATTCAAAGAATAAAAGGAGATACTGAACTAAGTGAATCCCTTGCTTGCTTCAATTTCTCTTCGTGCGTGTGCGTACAGGATTGGAAGAATTTCCTTTTTGTGTGCTGATGAATAATGATGCTCCAGAAACGTGCCACCTCAAGCTTCCATCCTCTTCCTTTATGCGTTGATGTGTACGTGTATATGTTAGGAAGAAACTGAAAAACCCAAGGATCCTTGCTCCTGCGCCGCTACCTCCTCTCTTTTCTGCGTGAATTCCTCTAGGCTTTAGGAAATTGGAAGAATTAAGACCAGCCTCCCCTTTTTCTCAATTGCATGTGTATATTTATAATAAAATAGCTCAACACCATATTGTCTTTCCCTTGCATGTTAAGTTTCTTTTCTTTCCTTTTCTTGCACATAATCAAATCCTCTCCTTCTCTTTATTTCCTTTTTTATTAAATCTGCATTCATGAAGAGAAGGAAATAGGAAATAATCACAATAACTCAATCACATAATCTCATTAATAGGAAACTTCTCATCAAAATATTTCTTTTAATATATTAAGTTTCCTATTTCAATTAAATTTCAGATTTTCCAAAAGAATCACTCATATAATCTCAAATTACTTTCTTTCCAATTCACATCAAAATCACTTAATTTTTTAATCCATGACTCCCCAAATACAACAAAATATTTCCTAAAAACCACTAAATATGGGGAGTCATCAGTTATCCATTCTTATATATGAAGAAACAAATTGCAATTGCTTGCTTTAAAACAATTCGGCACTTTTTTGATTTATCCCATTTGTCATTACTATTTTTCTGGATTCTTTTGACATTTTTATTAGAGTAAAATGTGTTCGATCAACATCCCAGTATTTCATCAAGATTATATGTACATCCCATCTATTTTTAAAACCAATATAAACATTCTTTTAAACTAAACTATGTGTTACAGAAACCTTTCTTATAGTATTAGAATTCAACTTCCATCCACTTAATGACAGTTAAATCACAATGTTGACACATAATTTTGACCAACATATTCTTAAATTCTAGATTATACATAAAAACCAAAACTATATATAGTTTTCCAAATAAAATCTGTTTATATTTTCCTAGAAAAAATTATTTTTTAAAAATAAATCCATTTCCACAAACAAAATTATTTCATTTAGATAAATATCGATAAATGGATCTTTCCTTACCTTTTGTACTCAAGTCTTAGTACTAAAATAAATCAAATATTACTACACCTCCATCGTTTTCTTGTTCTTGAAGTTAACTGTAACTGAAAGCCGTTAGTTCTTAAACCTCACTTCACTTCCCTCCAAACCAAACCCTCTCTCTCGCCTGAGAAAGAAACTATCATGTGGCAGTTGAAGCGAAAACGTAAACCTTCTCCAGCCTCCTCCTCTGTAAAGATCACTAAAGAAGCTGTACAAAGCAAAGTCACATCCCTCTTGGAATGGAGACAATCCTTACCTCCTTCACAGATTCAAGAAGATGATTTCTTCTATCTTGTTCTTTACCTCACTCATGTCCCTCAAACTGAATCCCACAACATTCCTCTCCCTCATTCTCTCCTCCCCAAGAACCCAAAACTCTGTTTAATCATCGATGACACCCCCAACAAAAGTGAAGAACATCCCACCTCTCATGAGGCAAAGAAGAAAATTAAATCAGACAACATACCCATTTCAAAAGTTCTAGATCTTTCTGAAATTGATTACACTAAGGTATGTGGTAGTTATGACATGTTCTTTGGTGAAAAAAGTGTGGTTTCTCAAATAAGAGACCACATTGACAAGAAGATGGCTATGGAGTTGGATGTGATGGAAATGGAATGGAAAACTCAGATTGAGAAAGCTTGTTCTTCTACAGTGTTGTGTATGGGTGGTGGGAATTGTCATGTGGTGCAAGTGGCAAGTGTTTTGATGGATATGGATGAGATTGTTGCCAATGTGATTGCTGCTATTGAATGCATTGTCAATGGTTTGGATATTAGTTGGAAGGATATGGAGTACATTGTCAATGTTTTGGATAATAGTTGGAAGGATATTGAGTACCTTCAATTGAAGATGTTGTGGTCTCATGGATTGACAATTTATCAAAGCATTCCACTTTCTACAGCCTCTGATTGGTTTGAACCTAAAACTGTGGAACAAACTGTGAAAAAGCTTGTGGAATGGAGAGGTCCAAAGATGCCGGATGATGAACAACATTTCTTTAATGTTGTTATCAACTTCTTTGCAAGTCCAAAACCTGATGGTGATGAAACTCATCACAAGATTCTTCTCCCATATTATATTCTTCCTCATTCTTATAAACTACATAAATCTCTTCCGAAGCTGTGGTTGATTGTTGATAACGTACACAAGAAAGGAGTCTCCAAGGATGACGCAAAGAAGAAGATCAAATCGGATGGTATACCGGTTTCAGGTGTCATGGAACTATCAGAGTTCATTGTGACTGCCATTCCACCGAGTCAAGAAGAAGGTTCTCATTCTTACGATTTGATTTTGGCCGACGAGAGTGTGATTCCATGGTTGGCGAGCCAATTGAAGGACAAGTTTGTTATGCCTTTTGATTTTAAGGATAGTGATTGGAAAGGGCAGATTGAGAAGGCTTCTTGTTCTGCATTGTTGTGTTTGAGTACTAGTAGGTATCATGAAGTGAGAGTGGCCAACGGGTGGATGAAGGTGCATGAGATTGTTGACAATGTTGTTGCTGCTATTAATGGTATTGTCCATGTTTTGCCTGGTCAGTGGGAGAATATTAGTTCACTTCAGTTGAAGGTGTGGGAGTCTCTTTCACTACCCATTTATCAGTCAAAGAAGTTACTTTTGTAGAATCATGCATGAGCTAAGCCCAAAATGTAAATTCTGCTTCAGTTTTGATTGTTGTGTTGTATAGTTACTTTTGAATGCTTGTAGCATACCTCAGCTGCTTCTAGTGGTTGGTGAGTACCAAAATGCTTCCCAAACGAGTTTAAAAGAAAACTTTTATCTGTTACTACTGGTTCATTTCCTTTAGAAGAATGAAATATACTTCATGTTGAGTTCAAATATTGTGATCATTTTCTGCTTTGATGTTTGGATAATACTTTGTCTCTTATCGTTTCTTGAGTCTCTTTCCATACTTAGTGTATTCTGGTCTATCTTGCATGAATCAGAAACTAAAGCTTTATGAAACGTTTTAATGGTCATGAAGGATGAACCAAGTATTTATTAACACGTAATTTTTTTTTGGTCAAGAGGCTAAATATGATTGGGCAAGATGAAGATTCTACATATTGTCTAAGCTACTTAATGATTGATATGAATGTGTATGTAACATAACACAAACTGAATTGTTAGACTTGGTTGGGAGTGTTGGCTAAATCCTTGCCATGCATTAAATTGCTTGAGAATTTAGGGGAAGCCATATCAGCTCGTGGGAAGGCACCCAAAATGTTAGTAATCACGACCTCCAAAATGTTAGTAATTACTTGAGTGATGATGTAGGAAGCTCAGATCGCTACTGCCAATTGAATATGAGCTAATATGTGTTGTTGACCAGCTAACTAGGTGAGGTGTTGTGCAGACCATTAAGCTGCACAAAAACATTTCTTGGGATAACTACATTTACGTTCTTATAGACATATAACTTTGGCATTAAAACACAAAAAAATTCACTTCTGAATGGGATTGAGGAAGTAACTAATTTCTTTAATTAGGACCTGTTTGCAGTTCTCCCATGTTGTACCTTTTCTTGTGGTTTCATATGGTAGACAAAAATCAGCACAAATTTTTAAACGCTTGTTAATGACTTAAATATAGCCTTAGATCATGGTTCTATTGCTGTTTGCTTCAAGATATTGCAGAGAAACTTGTTACTTCAGAATGAGGAGTAATGATTATCTGGTAATATCGTGGACTTGATGGCTTCTTATATTAATTAGGATGATTACACATAGAGAATGAAACAATTGTAGAGGACTTGACATTTGCGGTAGCATTTTTTTTTTTTTTGAGATTGTCAAGCTAGTTGGATTGAGAGCTCCTAGGAATTTCAGAAGTTGTCAATATATGTCAAAGTCTGTGGAGGCCTCTTTAAAATCTCTTGATCATATTAAAGAGATCTCCCTTTTAACTATGATCCACCGCCCACATACTTCACCATAGAATCCATATTTTGCATACTAATGGTAATACTACCTCCGGTCCTAAATATAAGACCTAGATAACTTTTTTTTGGAGAGATTAAGGTTGCGGAATAGGTTATTAAATTATGACATATTTGATATATTTTTAGATCATTCATTAGTTTATAAGTAAAATAAACTAGTTTTGAGGAAAAAATTAGGTAAACCAATTTATAATTAACTTATTTTGCTTTTTTAGAGGATTTTCCAAAAAAAAGTCAATTAGGTCCTATATTTAGGACCGGAGGGAGTACTATATATGTCATAGAGAATTGTTGAACTCCTAAAGTACTAGCTTAGCTTATTTTTCAGACCATGTGTGAAATGATGAATCAGATGAGTTCCCTATTTTAAGACCATGGTTTTTTGAGCAAATTCTGCTAGTTTCACGTTTATTTTACTTGTCATCTTCTGATGAATTAGGCACGAGTTCCCTGTTTTATTCATGTTCCATATTTTCATTCTGAGCAAACTATGCTTGACAGATTATTAACTAGGATTACTTTAGTCTCATTTGTATGAATTTTTTTTATACATAAATTTTAGGAAGGGGTTTGGGCTCAACCCAATCCAAGGGCAAAGCATCTAACTCATGCTCCACTGGGGCCTGTCCCTGTGGGCTCTGGAGCCGTCACTCCCTAGGATGGAACTCGCGAGACGTGGTGGTCAACCCGACGCTCATTGTTCAATCCCTTCGCCACTGAACCCACAGACGATGAGTGTCTCATTTGTATGAATTTTAGCGTATCAGGTTTGTGTGTCATTAAATGTCTCTTTTTTTTGAGCTATTTAATGAATGAAATGAATATGTATTGTATAACACCACATCCCAAACCGTGGAAGTTATTATCGCGTGGTCAACAAGTTGTCATCATTACGTCAAACATTTCTTATTGTTTGGGCAAAAGATGTTACTCACCCATAAATAAATTCTCAATCACTAGCAACCTTTAATTTGAACATGAGGTAACAAATTTTTGACCAGATAATAATAACTTTTGGCTAATAATAACTTTTGGCTAGAAGATAAGTGTTTGGAGCTTGATTATCACGAAATTTAAACTCTAGTTTAATTACAACTTTCAAAATGACAATAATAACAATTATAGGACCTGGAATTTATTAGTGATTTCGTGGGTGCTCATTTTAATTAAGTTCTTTACAACTAACGTGTTATTGATTTTCCTTTCTTATATCTCATTTGTATCAAAATATGATATTGTTATTTCTCTATCTATTTCAAAAATTTCAATCAATTTTTTTTCAAACTGTTTTCTCAATATTTGAAGTAAGGAAAATCCCAATAAAATGACAACTGAATATCAAAAGGATAAAAGGGAGTCACAAATTTGCAACCAGGATAAAAGAGAAATTGTTCTTTATTTAGGATAAATGTTTTAGTCATTCGCATTTCACGAGTAGTTACTTGAGTTACTAAAGTAGTTAAACAAACCCTTTTAAGTAGTTACAAAATAGGTGTTAAAAATTAGTTACAAAATAGAAGTTGTTAAACCTACTATAAAGTAGTTATTCACACTCCACGAATAGTTATTTGCGTTATTAAAGTAGTCTATGGCTTCAGAGAAACAACACTACTTCTAAGTAATGAAAAGACAGAAGTAGTTAATCATGTTGCGAGAGTGATTATTTATGCCTCCTACGTAGTTGACTAGGTTATACTTCTTTATCTCAAATAAGGAACATTCTTTCTTTTGTCCTTTTGCAAATTTGTGACCATTTTTTGTGCTTTTGATATTCAATTGTCTTTTTATTAGGATTTTCCCTTTGAAGTGCTGATCAATGGGTTGGCTTTCGTCATCTTTGATTTTTTAGAAATACTTTATTGTATTTGGGAGTAAGGGAAATTTTTAGGAGTGTGTTTTTTTATTAAATAAAATAGATAGTTGGGCTATAAGTTTTTAACTATGTGTTATTGTTATTTGTGAAAATTAATTACGGGTTCCGTCTAAGTAACTTAATTAACATGAGGTGCTACAAAATCACATAATTACTTTCATGTCCTTATGTGGAAGATATTATCGCCTGGTCAACAAATTGTTATCATTAGGTCAAACATTTGTTATAATTAGGTCAACAAATCACATAATTAATTTTATATCTCTTGAATCCATGCTTGTAGAAAACATTTCTTATTGCTGAGATGAAATCTAAACTATCTAAAATTTGATATCAATGGTTCAAATTTAAAATCTTTAAACGATTATTTTCAAAGATAAAATTAATTTTTTTAATAAATGAAAGTTTTAAAATTAATTTATACTTATTATTTTGCATCCATTAAAATAAAATTTATTAAAAATACTAAAGTATATTTAAATGATACACATTAAGATGAGAAGCCCAAAGGACCTTACTTAGGTCAAGTTCCTCCATCCAGGTTCTCTATTTCTCCAATTACTAGCCGTTAGATTGAATAAATGGTTGTTATAAAAGGACACGTGTCACTCCTATATTAAAAAAGAACTTGAGAACCTGGAGAAAGGAACTTGATGTAAGTTTTTCCCAAACCGAAAAATGAGCATGCCCCCATCATAAACAAGAATAAGCTTGACAACAAAAATTTATTTGTTTGCATATTTCTCTCTCATTGACCATTACATATGTCACTCTCTCAAACTGTTTTCTTAACATGAAATTTATCCATATAAGCTTTTATAATAGCGACGGAGATAGTCATTTCTTTCCCCATGAGATTATCCATATGAAGTTTTCTTAATTGCTTGTTAGAGTTTAATCCATAACATTAGAGTTTTTATAAGAAGCAAGCTTCTAGCTTCTAGCTTCTTGCTTCTTGTATAACTGAAAACCATCAACCTCTCTCCTTCCTTCAAACCTACTCGTCGTCATGTCTTCACCTTCTCCTTCAGATTCCTCCATTCTCATTGAAAGAGCTGTGAGTTCTCTCTTGCAGCAGAGGGGAACATCCCATGATGATAATGACGACCCTTTCTTGTACCTTCTTTTAGACCTCAAAACCAATGTCAATAGTGATCCTCCTCTCTCTCAAACCATTGATATTTTAACAACACATCCAATATGTCTCCCTCATTCCATTCTTTCCAACCCTCCCAAACTCGGTCTAATCATCAATGACACCACAACAAACGACCAAGAACTCATCCCTATACATGTGGTAGAGCAAAAGATCCAATAATCTTTTAACAAACCCATTAATATTCCACGCATCTTCAAGCTCTCGAAGCTTCAGGCTGATCAATCTCCAGCCTCTTCCAAGCAAAGCTTCTTTAAGTCTTTTGATATGTTGTTTACGGACAAGAGTATGAAACGTTTGTTGGATATCCTGTTTAGGGACATTATTGTTGTTTGCCTGGATTTGAAAAATAATGAGGATTGGGAAGGACAGGTTGAGAGAGCTTGTAATAATTCTACATTCTTGCATTTGTCTACAATATCTACTTGTTATTTTACATCCTCAGCTGCGAGAACATTGACTTGTTATGCGGGGAAAGTGGGGAGAGATTCGATGAATGTGAAAGATATTGGTGACAATGCGGCTGCTGTTTGTATAGGTATTGCTGATGTTGTGCCTAATTGGTGGGAGAGTATTAGTTCTTTGCAGTTGAAGTTCTCGGACTCTGAAGCAAAACAGATTTATCCACAAGAAACCTGATAAGTGGTTGCATGGATCGATTGCATGTTACATGAGATCTATGCCTAAAATGCATCTTCTTTTTTAGGAGTTCTGATTGTTGTTGTATAGGTTAGTTGACTGTTGTTGTATAGAGATACTTGCATTTTTGTTTAGGATTCAAGTTAATCATAAAAACTGGAAACATCAATGTTGGTTGCTTCCCTTTAGCTCACAGTAAATGGTGAACACCAAAAATGATTCACTGGGAGGTTATAGAAAAATGTTCTCTATTATATTGTTTTGTCATGGTGGATTCAAATAAAGATTGTGGTATACTAGTATCCTTGTGCTTTGAAGTATAAATATTGCATTGTCTCTATTCACTTGCAAGATCTATTTATGCTTTCTAAGTTGAGTTCTGTCACTTAGTTTTTATATGTTAACAACCATTTCTGGATTAAAATTGAAGCAACTCATAGGTATATACCTCACTTTTATACCACTTTCATTTATGGCGATATATCTACGAGTGCTGATTTCTTTTTTCTAGTTATTATCGCATATCTTTCGAGACTCGTTTAATTATAAGTTATTTTTAGTCTAGTGTCGAAGATGAATTTTGTCTCGTTCTGAAAATTTTCCGGACAGAAGTTTCTAGTCCCCAAAAGTTTGCACCCCTAATTATAAGAGTATAAAATTTGAATGATTTTATCCTTTATTATAAGAGCGTGCCTAGTATAGGGAGGTCAAAATATTCAATGACATTTTTTTCTATTTTGACCCTCATTATTTTTTGAATATTTGACACTAACTCAAGCCATTAGTAATCAATATCTCTCCTCTATAAATAACATCATAATGTTCATTGCAACAAAGAGAAAACATTTCTTATTGCTGAGATAAAATCTAAACTATCTAAAATTTAATATCAATGGTTCAAATATAAAATCTTTAAACGATTATTTTCAAAGATAAAATTAATTTTTTTTAATAAATTACAGTTTTGAAATTAACTTATACTTATTATTTTGTATCCATTAAAATAAAATTTATTAAAAATACTAAAGTATATTTAAATGATACACATTAAGATGAGAAACCCAAAAATGAGCATGCCCCCATCATAAACAAGAATAAGCTTGACAAGAAAATTTAGGGAAAACTTACATCAAGTTAATTTCTCCAAGTTCTCAAGTTCTTTTAATATAGGAGTAACATGTGTCCTTTTATAACAACCATCCATTCAATCTAACGGCCAGTAATTCGAGAAATGGAGAATCTGGATGCATGAACTTGACCTAAGTAAGGTCCAAAATTTATTTGTTTCCATATTTGTCTCTCTTTGACCATTACATATGTCACTCTCTCAAACTGTTTTATTAACATGAAATTTATCCATATAAGCTTTTATAATAGCGACGGAGATAGTCATTTCTTCCCCCATGAGATTATCCCTACGAAGTTTTCTTAATTGCTTCTTAGAGTTTAATCCATAACATTAGAGTTTTTATAAGAATCAAGCTTATTGCTTCTTGCTTCTTGTATAACTGAAAACCATCAACCTCTCTCCTTCCTTCAAACCTACTCGTCGTCATGTCTTCACCTTCTCCTTCAGATTCCGCCATTCACATTGAAAGAGCTGTGAGTTCTCTCTTGCAGCAGAGGGGAACATCCCATGATGATGATGACGACCCTTTCTTGTACCTCCTTTTAGACCTCAAAACCAATGTCGATAGTGATCCTCCTCTCTCTCAAATCATTGATATTTTAACAACACACCCAATATGTCTCCCTCATTCCATTCTTTCCAACCCTCCCAAACTCGGTCTAATCATCAATGACACAACAACAAACGAACTAGAACTCAGCCCTATAGACGTGGCAGAACAAAAGATCCAATCTTTTAACAAACCCATTAATATTCCACGGATTTTGAAGCTCTCGGAGCTTACGGCTGATCAATCTCCAGCCTCTTCCAGGCAAAGCTTCTTTAAGTATTTTGATATGTTGTTTGCGGACAAGAGTATGAAACGTTTGTTGGATATCCTGTTTAGGGACATTATTGTTGTTTGCCTGGATTTGAGAAATAATGTGGATTGGGAAGTACAGGTTGAGAGAGCTTGTAGTAGTAATTCTACATTCTTGCATTTGTCTACAATATCTACTTGTTATTCTACATCCTCGAGTGTGAAAATATTGACTTGTTATGCGGGGAAAGTGGGGAGAGATTCGATGAATGTGAAAGATATTGGTGAGAATGTGGCTGCTGTTTGGAGAGGTATTGCTGATGTTGTGCATAATCGGTGGAAGAGTATTATTTCTTTGCACTTGAAGTTCTCGGACTCTGAAGCAAAACAGATTTATCGACAAGAAACCTGGTAAGTGGTTGCATGGATCGATTGCATGTTACATGATATCTATGCCCAAAATGCATGTTCTTTTTTAGTAGTTCTGGTTGTTGTTGTATAGGTTACTTGATTGTTGTTGTATAAGTATTGGTTGCTTCCCTTTAGCTCACAGTAAATGGTGAACACCAAAAATGATTCACTGGGAGGTTATAGAAAAATGTTCTCTATTATACTGTTTGGTCATGGTGGATTCAAATAAAGATTGTGGTATCCTTGTGTTTTGAAGTATAAATATTGCATTGTCTCTATTCGTTTATAAAATCTATATAGATGTTTTCTTTGTTTAGTGCTACCATTTACTTTTAATATGTTAAAAATCCTTTTCTGGATTAAACTTGAAGCAAATCATAGGTATATACCTCACTTTTATACCACTTTCATTCTTGGATATCTACGTGTGATGATTTCTATTTTTTAGTCATGATCGCGTATCTTCCAAGGCTCGGTTATAAGTTCTTTTTAGTCTCCATTTATAGGTATATTGCTATTTACTTGTTACTTCAGAATGAAAAATAGAGATTGTCTGTTTGCATTGTGGACTTGATAGCTCCGTATTATAGTAATGAAGATGAAGATGCATATACATAGAGAAATAATCAAAGGTAGAGGGATCTGCCATTCGTGGTGGCATTATTTTTTTTCCGATGATCAATGCAATTTATAAGCTATTTTCTTGTTAGGTTGAATAATGCAGAAATAGTAAAGGTCTCCGAATGCTCTTTAGAAGCTCTTAATCTTATTCAAATAGTCTCCCCTTTTAACCACCTGCTTGCATGTGTTATTAACGATTGTTGAAGTTTATTGTCACGCGTGATAAAACAGTCAATTTTGAATTATGCCGTAATTTGAATTGTATTAAAATCCTTGTATTGTTTTTGATAGAAAGACTTGAATTTGAGTCTCTTTCCCTTATATAAAATAGATAGCTGGGTTACATGTTTTTTTCTTAAATAAAATAGATAGCTGGGTTATAAGTTTTTAAACTATGTATTATTGTTATTTGTGAAAATTAATTACGGATCCGTCTAAGTAACTTAATTAACATGAGGTAGTACAAAATCACATAATTAATTTATGTCCCTATGTGGATTAGTGTGTTTGGCTCGACTTATTTTGAGAAATAAGTCAGCTTATTTTGGGTTTTTGGCCTTGAAAATCCAAAATAAGCTGGCTTATTTCTCAAAATAAGTCGAGCCAAACATGCTAAATATCGCCTGGTCAACAAATTGTTATCGTTAGGTCAAACATTTGTTATTGTTTGTTCAAAATATGTTACTCACCCATAAATAAATTCTCAACCACTAAAAACCTTTAATTTGAACATGAGATAACATTTTTTTGGCCTCTTAATAATAACTTTTGTCTAGACCATAATTGTTTGGAGCTTGATTATCACAAATTTGAAACTCTAGTTTAGTTACAACTTATAAGCTGACGACAAGAACAATTCTACTGGACCTTGAATTAACTAGTGAGTTCGAGGGTCCTCATTTTAATTGGGTTTTTTCTATGACTTTTTTTAATTGATTTTCCCTTTTTATATCTAATCTTCTCTTTATCTTAATTTGATAAAAAGACAATTGAATATCAAAATGACAAAAAGATGTAACAATTTGTAAAAGGATAAAAGAGAGATTGTTCCTTATTTAAGATAAACACGTTAGTTATTCGTGTTCCACAAGTAGTTACTTGCGTTAATGAAATAGTTAAACAAACCTCATTCTAAGTAGTTTTAAAGCAGAAGTAGTTAAATGTGTTATAAGAGTAGTTATTCGCACTCCACAAATAGTTATTTGTGTAACCGAAGTAGTTAATATGATTTTAGAGTAACAACACTCATTTGAGTAATGAAAACAAAAGTAGTTAATGAGTGGTTATCCATGCTTCCTGTGTAACTAATTACGTTAATCTTATTTATCCCGAACAATCTTTCTTTTATCCTTTTACAAATTTGTGATCTATTTTTATACTTTTGATATTCAATTTTCATTTTATTGAAATAGATATCTAATGTTGTGTGTATATTCAAATCTAATTTTTTTGGACTAAATTGTCAAATCTAGTTTACTTGTCAATTGCCACACAAACTAAGAACTTATGTTTTTTTAATCATTTATCCATTGTTTTTTTTTGGACAAACATTTATCAATTGTTATATATGAAGAAACAATTTGCAATTGCTTGCTTTAAAACAATTCGGCACTTTTTTAATTTGCCCCATTTGCCATTACTATTTTTCTGGATTCTTTTGACATTTTTATTAGAGTAAAATGCGTCCAGCATCCCAGCATTTCATCAAGATCATATATACATCCCATCTATTTTTAAAATAAACCAATATAAACATTCTTTTAAATTAAACTTTGTTACAGAAACCTTTCTTATAGTTTTAAAATTCAACTTCCATCCACTTAATGACAGTTAAATACTTAAATTACAATGTTGACACATAATTTTGACCAACATATTCTTAATTTCTAGATTATACATAAAAACCAAAACTATATATAGTTTTCCAAATAAAATTTGTTTATATTTTCCTAGAAAAAATTATATTCTAAAAATAAATCCATTTCCACAAACAAAACTATTTCATTTAGATAAATATCCATAAATGGATGTTTCCTAACCTTTTGGACTCAAGTCTTAATACCAAAATAAATCAAATATTACTACACAGCCATCGTTTTCTTGTTCATCAAGTTAACTGTAACTGAAAGCCGTTAGTTCTTAAACCTCTCTTCCTTCCAAACCAAACCCTCTCTCTCGCCTGAGAAAGAAACAGTCATGTGGCTGCTGAAGCGAAAACGTTCACCTTCTCCAGCCTCCTCCGTAAAAATCACTAAAGAAACTGTACAAAGCAAAGTCACATCCCTCTTGGAATGGAGACAATCCTTACCTCCTTCACAGATTCAAGAAGATGATTCTTTCTATCTTGTTCTTTACCTCACTCATGTCCCTCAAACTGAATCCCACAACATTCCTCTCCCTCATTCTCTCCTCCCCAAGAACCCAAAACTCTGTTTAATCATCGATGACACCCCCAACAAAAGTGAAGAACATCCCACCTCTCAAGAGGCAATGAAGAAAATTAAATCAGACAACATACCCATTTCAAAAGTTTTAGATCTTTCTGAGTTTCAAAATGATAACACTAGGGTATGTTGCAGTTATGACATGTTCTTTGGGGAAAAGAGTGTGGTTTCTCAAATAAGAAACCTCATGGGGAAGAAGATGGCTATGGAGTTGGATGTGATGGAAATGGATTGGAAAACTCAGATTGAGAAAGCTTGTTCTTCTACACTGTTGTGTTTGGGTGGTGGGAACTGTCATGTGGTGGAAGTGGCAAAAGTTTTGATGGATATGGATGAGATTGTTGCCAATGTGATTGCTGCTATTGAATGCATTGTCAATGGTTTGGATATTAGTTGGAAGGATACTGAGTGGATTGTCAATGTTTTGGATAATAGTTGGAAGGATATTGAGTACCTTCAATTGAAGATGTTGTGGTCTCATGGATTGACAATTTATCAAAGCATTCCACTTTCTACAGCCTCTGATTGGTTTGAACCTAAAACTGTGGAACAAACTGTGAAAAAGCTTGTGGAATGGAGAGGTCCAAAGATGCCGGATGATGAACAACATTTCTTCAATGTTGTTATCAACTTCTTTGCAAGTCCAATACCTGATGGTGATGAAACTCACAAGATTCTTCTCCCATTTTCTATTCTTCCTCATTCTTATAAACTACATAAATCTCCTCCAAAGATGTGTTTAATTGTTGATGAGGGACAGAAGAGAGGAGTCTCCAAGGACGACGCAAAGAAGAAGATCAAATCGGATGATATACCTTTTTCAGGTGTCATGGAACTATCAGAGTTCATTCTGACTGCCTTTCTACCGAGTCAAGAAGAGGGTTCTCAATCTTACGATTTGTTTTTTGCCGACGAGAGTGTGATTCCGCGGTTGGCTTGCCAATTGAAGGACATGTTTGTTATGCCTTTCGATTTTATGGATAGTGATTGGAAAGGGCAGATTAATAAGGCTTCTTGTTCTGCATTGTTGTGTTTGAGTACTAGTAGGTATCATGAAGTGAGAGTGGCCAACGGGTCAATGCTGGTGGATGATATTGTTGACAATGTTGTTGCTGCTATTAATGGTATTGTCAATGTTTTGCCTAGTCAGTGGGAGAATATTAGTTCACTTCACTTGAAGGTGTGGGAGTCTCTTTCACTACCCATTTATCAGTCAAAGAAATTATAATTGCTTGCATTGCATGTACATAGATGAGCTAAGCCTGAAATGTAAATTCTGCTTCAGTTTTGATTGTTGTGTTGTATAGTTACTATTGAATGCTTGTTGCATCCCTTAGCTGCTACCAGTGGTTGGTGAATACCAAAATGCTTCCCAAACGAGTTTAGAAGAAAACTTTTATCTGTTACTACTGGTTCATTTCCTTTAGAAAAATGAAATATACATCATGTTGAACTCAAAGATTGTGATCTTTTTTTTTTGCTTTGATGTTTGGATAATACTTTCTCTCTTATCGTTTCTTGAGTCTCTTTCCATGCTTAGTGTATTCTGGTCTTTCTTGCAGGATTTAGACACTAAAGCATTATAAAACATTTTCATGGTCATGAAGGATGAACCAAATATTAATTAACATGTAGTAAAGTTTTTTTGGTCAAGAGGCTATATATGATTGGAAAAGATGAAGATTCTACATATTGTCTAATCTACTTAATGATTGATATGAATGTGTATGTAACATAACACAAACCGAACTGTTAAACTTGGCTGGGAGTGTTGGCTAAATCACTACCATGCAATAAATTACTCCCTTCGTATCTAAATATAAAATCACTTTAGTAAATTTGGAGAGATTAAGGAAAACATTCCAATGATTTAGGATTATAAAAAATTTTTAAAATACCCCTCACCTAAGTTTTAAAAATATCACCTTTTTTCAAACCACTATTTTCTGGGTGAATGGAGTATAGGGGCAATTTGGGGAAAACTTGAGTCAAATTAGAAAGTGATCTTATATTTAGGAACAAACTCTACTCCCTAAAGTGATCTTATATTTAGGAACGGAGGGAGTACTTGAGAATTTAGAGGGAGCCATATCAGCTAGAAGGATGGCTCCCAAAATGTTGGTAATCACGCCCTCCAGAGCATGAGCGATAATAAGGAAACTCAGATCAGAACACTACTGCCATTGAACATGAGCTAATTTGTGTTGTTAACCAGCTAATTAGGCGAGGTGTTGTGCAGACCATTAGGCTGGACATAAACACTTATTGGGATAACTACATTTATCTTTTGGCCTGATAACAATAACTTTTGGCTAGACGATAACTATTTGGAGCTCGATTATCATAGATTTTAAAGTTTAAACACTAGTTTAGCTACAACTTTTAAGCAGACCATAATAGCAATTCTATAGGACCTAGAATTAATTAGTGAGTTCGTGGGTCCTCATTTCTTTACAATGACTTGTTATTGATTACCCTTATATCTCATATCTTTTCTCTATCAAAATCTGATATTGTTATTTCTTTATTTTTTTTAAAGATTCAAATAAAATTTTTTAATTTGTTAAATAGTTTTCTCCAGATTTGAAGTAAAGAAAATCCTAATAAAATGACAATTGAATATCAAAAGGATAAAAAGATGTCACAAATTCGCAAAAAGGGCAAAAGAGAAACCGTTCCTTCTTTGGGATAAACATGTTAGTTATTCGTAATCAACGAGTAGTTACTTGTGTTACTTAAATAGTTAAACAAGCCCCATTCTAATTAGTTACAAAACAGAAGTAGTTAAACGTTTTATAATAGTAGTTATACACACTCTACGAGTGGTTATTTGCGTTAATGAAATAATTAATATATGATTTTAGAGAAACAACACTCTTTCTTTTTTTTGGTCGAGAGAAACAACACTCTTTCAAGTAGCAAAACAACACTCTTCAGCTTGCCAACCACGTTAGTTGGTTTTGCTGTTGTGTTTGGTCCGAAAAATGTGCTCAAAAAAATGGCATGTGCCTTGCTTATGTTGGTGTGGGTAGCGCTTGCGCTGTACTGGGGGTCCCTGTGGGATCTCTTAGTCCCACATCAACCAAGAATGTGTGTGTGTGTGAGTATATAAGTAGGACATTCGCACTTCAGCATGTCAACCGCGTTAGTTGGTTTTGTTGTTGTGTTTGGTCCGAAAAATGTGTTAAAAAAAAGTAGCGAAAAACGAAAATATTTAATGAGTGGTTATTCACATTTTTTGTGTAGTTAAGTTAACTATGTCAAACTTATTTATTCCAAATAAGGAATAATTTTTCTTTTATTCTCTACAAACTTGTGACCCATTTTTATATTTTTGATATTACAATTTTATTGGGATTTTTTTGTGAAAGATTGATAATGCCTTAACACATTGTTATCTAATGTTGTGTGTGAGTGTGTGTTATATATATATATATATATATATATATATATATATATATATATATATATATATATATATATATATATATATATTCAAATCTAGTTTATTAAGTAAATTGTCAAATCTCGTTTGTCAATTGACACACAAACTAAATAGAAATTATGTTCTTTTTAATTATTTATTCATTGTTATATATGAAGAAACCATTTGCAATTGATTGCTGTAAAAATATCGGCACTTTTTTGCCGCATTTGCCATTACTATTTTTCTGGATTCTTTTGACATTTGTATTAGAGTAAAATAGTACAATACGCACAGCACCGCCCTATTTCATCAAGAATAAGATTACATGGACATCCCATATATTTTTAAAATCAATATAAACCTTCTTTTAAATTAAAATATAAGTTTACATGGCGAATCTGACTTGTATGATCATAATGCTAATTTATTTGCTGAGGTTGGTGAATTAGTGTGCCAACAATGGATCGTAGATCTTCCGACGATTAGCCGGGAAGATAATGTAGTTGCAGATTTTTTGGTGAGTACTAGTTTCAACTACGATTTAAGCATTCACGTGGTGTATAAAGCTGATGTGATGCATCTTCTTAAGGATCTAATCGATTCTTAAGTTTTTTTTTATTTTGTTTTGTTTCTTTTTTATAAAAAAAACATTCGACTTCCATTCACTTAATGACAATTAAATCACTATGTTCGATCCATAATTTTGACCAAAATACGCTTAATTTACATAAAATAGTACATAATAATCCTACATTTCAATTTATATTTATACTATATTAATATCGATCAAGTGACAATGTTAATTAATTCAATAACTATATATATTTTTATTGATAATTTTACGTTAGAAATCGTTTACTTTTGAAAACATATTTTATGTAATTTTTAAATTTGTAAATGCAAGTTGGAAATGTTTTGAAATTATATATAAAGACCAAAACTACAATTTGCTAAATAGAAATTGCTTATATTTTCCTAGAAAAAAAATTTTAAAAAAATAAACATTGATAAAACCATTTCGACAAACTAAACTATTTCCTTTAAATGAATATATATACATGAACCTTTTGTTACCTTTTGGTCTCAAGTCCAACAAATACTCAAACTTAAGAAACTTAAGACTTGATACTAAAATAAATAAAATACTATTACTACACCTCCATCGTTTTCTTGTTCTTGAAGCTAACTGTAATAACTAACTGAAAGCCGTTAGTTCTTAAACCTCACTCCACTTCCCTCCAAAACCTCTTGCCGGAGAAAGAAACTGTGATGCCGCCGGTGAAACGAAAACGTTCATCTTCTCCAGTCTCCTCCTCCCTCCTATCCGGAAAGATCACTAAAGAAACTGTACAAAGCAAAGTCACATCCCTCTTGAGATGGAGACAATCCTTACCTCCTTCATTGATTCAAGAAGATGATTCCTTCTATCTTGTCCTTTACCTCACTCAAATCCCTCCCCCTCAATCCCACAACATTCCTCTCCCTCATTCCCTCCTCCCCAAGATTCCAAAACTCTGTCTAATCATGGATGACAACCACAGCAACAGTGAAGAAGATCCCATCTTTGATGAGGCAATGGAGAAAATTGACTCAGACAACATACCCATTTCAATGACTTTGAATCTTACTGAGTTTAAACGTGATTATAGAGAGGTATGTGATAGTTATGACTTGTTCTTTGGGGAGAAGAGTGTGATTTCTCAATTGAGTGGCCTCATTGGGGACAAGATGGCTGTGGAGTTGGATTTGGAGAGAATGGATTGGAAAAGTCAGATTGAGGAAGCTTGTTCTTCTACATTGTTGTGTTTGAGTGGTGGGAATTGTCATGTGGTGAGAGTGGCAAAAGTTTTGATGGATAAGGATGAGATTGTTGCGAATGTGATTGCTGCTATTGAGTGGATTGTCATTGCTTTGGATAGTTGGAAGTATATTGAGTACTTTCAATTGAAGTTGTTGGGGTCTCATGCATTGCCCATTTATCAAAGAATTCCTGGAGAACTAGCTGATAGGTTTGAGCCTGAAACTGTGGAATCAACTGTGAATAAGCTCAATGAATGGAGAGATTCGAAGTTGTCGGATAAAGGACACGATTTCTTCTATGTTGTGCTTTACCTCTATGCAAGTCCAAATCCTGATGGTGATGAAACTCACAAGATTCTTCTCCCACATTCTTTTCTCCCCCACCATACTTGTTTCCCTGAATCTCCTCTGCAGCTGTGTTTGATTGTTGATGACAAACACGACAGAGGATTCTCCAAGAACGATGCGATGAAGAAGATCGAATCGGATAATGTACTTGTTTCAGGTGTCATGGAACTATCAGACCTCAGGTCTGACTACCATTCAACCGAGAAGAGAAAAGAGTTATGTGATTCTTATGATTTGTTTTTGGCGGAGGAGAGTGTGATTCCGCTGTTGGCTGGCGAATTGGAGGACAAGTTTGCTATGCCTTTGGATTTGAAGGATAGTGATTGGAAAGGGCAGGTTGAGAAGGCTTGTTGTTCTACATTGTTGTGTTTGAGTAAAGGTACGTATTATGAAGTGAGAGTGGCCAATGCGTGGATGAAGGTGGATGAGATTGTGGACAATGTGGTTGCTGCTATTAATGGTATTGTCAATGTTTTGCCTAGTCAGTGGGGGAGTATTAGTTCACTTCACTTGAAGCTGTTGGAGTCTCTTTCATTACCAATTTATCAGCCAAAGGAATTATAATTGGTTGCATTGCATGTATATACATGAGCTATGCCCAAAATGTAAATTCTGCTTCAGTTTTGATTGTTGTTGTACAGTTACTTACATTGAATGCTTGTTGCATCCCTTCAGCTGCTGCAAGTGGTTGGTGAATGCCAAAATGCTTTCTAGGAGTTTAAAAGATAAATTTCATATGTTACTACCGATTCATTTCCTTTACAAGAATGGAATATACCTCATGTTGAATTCAGAGATTGTGATCTTTTTGAGCTTTGATGTTTGGATAATATTTTCTCTCTTTTCGTTTGTCTGTCGATTCTCTTTCCATTCTTCGTGTAGTCTGGTCTTTCTTGCATGATCAGACACTTAAACTTTATGAAATGTTTTCATGGTCATGAAGGATAAGCTAAGCATTAATTAACAGGTACTTTTGTTTTCATGGTCAAAAATTGGATAGACAGAAAAGTACCCTGCTTGCTTGGTTCATTCATGAATATGTGTGTGTGAGCACTGAGCACGAGCGTGGTTATTTCTAATTTCTAGTCATCAACACAAATCTTAAAAGGTCTGTTTGACTTATTTTAGCATTAGATTATGGTTCTATTGCTCTTTGCTTGAAGATATTGCATAAAAACTTGTTACTTCAGAATGAGGAGTAATGATTATCTGGTAATATTGTGGACTTGTTGGCTCCTTATATTACTTAGGATGCTTACACATAGAGAAAGAAACAAATGCAGAGGACCTGCCATTTGCGGTGGCATTATTTTTGAGATTGTCAAGGTAGTTGGATTAAGAGCTCCTAGGAATTTCAGAAGTTATCAATATATGTCAAAATGATGATTGCAGAAAGATTCAAAGTCTGTGGAGGAATCTTTAAAGTCTCCTAATCATATTAAAGAGATCTCCTCTTTAAACTATGATTCATGTACTTAAACATAGAATCCATATTTTGCATACGAGTAGCAATACTATATATGTCACAGTGAATTGTTGAACTCCTAAAGTACTAGCATAGCTTATTTTTCAGACCATGTGTGAAATGATGAAACAGATGAGTCCCCTATTTTAAGACCATGGTTTCTGAGTAAATTATTCTGGTTTCACGTGTAATTTACTTGTCATCTTCTGATGAAAAATAGGCATGACTTCCCTGTTATTCATGTCCCACATTTTCATTCTGAGCAAACTATGCTTGACAGTTTATTAATTGGCATAGCTTTAGTCTGATTTTTATAAATTTTAGCGTATCTAGTTTGTGTGTCATTGCAGTAATTATAAACTACAATCATGATTACTTGGTTCACACTGATCTTTAAGCTGCAAGCATTGAATTCATTAGTTTATGCTACTTATTGATAATTTTATTTGATTTTTAATTTTGTTAGTTCATCAGCATGATAAGACATTGAGTAATTATAGAAAAGTAATGTAAATATGGGTAAATTTTGAAAATTATGGAATTTATTACAATAACTATGAAGGTCAATAGAAGTTAAATTGAAATATTGTTAAATTTTAATAAGGAATTGATGATGTTTGATTTTTCATTGAGATATGAATGAACTTGCAAATAAAATTAAAAAAACAATTAGCCAATCATGTTCTGTGTCTCTTTGTTTTTAAAACTTGTTTTGAAAAATAACTAGCCAAAAACGTTTTTTTTTAACTTGTTTTCAAAAGCTTTTTTATAAAACAATTCTAAAAAAGAAACAAAAAGAGCATCAAACAGTCTCTTATCTCCGGAGGTCTCTAAAATCTCTTGACCTTATTCAAAAGGGCTCCTCTTTCAACTACTCCATATGCTAGCTTAGTTTCTTCTAGACTGCATTCCCTCTTCACCTGATTTCATATACAAACAAATTGCTGACTTGATATTGATCTCATGTTGAGGAGTAGTCCATAAGAGATTAAGATGAGCAAAGTATTACCGAATTTAGAAAATCGAAAGGTTTTGCTGCTGTGAGATTGATAGTTTAAGGCTGCTTAATTATTGGATATCAATTTATTGACTTGCAAATATTTATTGTGGTGATTGATTATCTATTTATAGGGTGCTAAAGGGGAAATTTCAAACAAGTTATAAGATTTGATATCAATTCTTGGTGACCAAGAATGGGGCTCTTCATAATCAGTTTGGTTGTGTTGAACATATGACTGCAAGTAATAAATGTCTAAATAAGAACTCCCTATTTGTTGTAATATGCCGCTAAAATTTTCTCTGCGTATCACACATACAACAGCCATAGCTTTTATAAGTGAGTTGCTAAGCTAAATTGTGGTGCCATTAGATTGTATTAAATGCTTGAAATCGATTGTGCTTTTGTTTATACTATATTTTCCGTTTGAGTTCGCTGATGGATATATTTTTCCCGCTTCTTGCTAATATTATCTTCTTAATTATTATTCAGAATTTTCTCACACATATGTTTGGAGAATATGTAATGATTACTTTGGTATTTTTTTTTTCCAGTGCCATGGAGGGTGACTTCAAGGTGCAATGAGGAGTGAATTTATTGAGTGGGAGGTCATGAAGCTTCTGATGAAATTGATTGTTTAATGTAACAAGGTTTGGAGATAAATACACAAGAGTTGTTGATTCTTGAACGTCAAATTAAAGTCCATGAAATGCGAGAAATTCACATCAATGAAGCCAGTGGCATCAAGCAAAGGTGTTATTGGTGGAATAATGAAAACTCATTAAGGAGATTCTCATAGAACGAAAAGCATATCTCAAACATGGAAGCTATCAAAACATAGTGCATGTCTTCTAGTTTTGGATTCTTTATCGGGAAGATCATAATTGTTTGCATTCAATTTCTCTTTGTATATTACACATTGAAGTGGTTTGCTTGTAAAATATGTTATTATAATTTGGAAACTCCTAATTGAAAATTAAGTTACTTTCTCTTTCCTATCTTTTTCCTTACACCTATGCAAATTTTTACAGCTTCTATAGTATATATAGCAGAAAACTTATAAGATGACGGCACTGCCACGCATTCCATATGCTGTCAGGTCCAAATAATCAGAATCAATATCATCATCATCATCATCAATCATCAATCATCAATATATATTCCACCACCAAACACTGTTCATAGCACTGTTTATGAACAGTGATTTGTGAGTGCATGAACAGTCTTTGGTGGAATATAATAATAATATTTTTTTAAAAAAAATATTATTTTAAAATTCTTTTTTTTAAAAAAAATTAGTTATTATATGATTATTTCACCACATATTTTAGCTAAAAAAATTGTCATATATTTTTTTAGTGCAAATTTGTTAAAAAAGAAGGTTTAACAAAGTTAGGAGAAAATTTGTCATATATTTTTTAGTGCACATTTGTTAAAATAAAAAGTTAAAAAAAAACATATAATAGTTATTTTTACCTAGTCACATATTTTTTTAGCACTGTTCATGAATAGTGATTTGGTAGAATATAATATACTCCCTCTGGTCCTAAATATAAAACCTAGATGACTTTTTTCGAAAATCCTAAAAAAGGAAAAAATAAGTTAATTATAAATTGATTTACCTAATTTTTTCTTTTAAACTAGTTTATTTTACCTATAAACTAATGGATTATCTAAAAATATATTAAATATGTCATTATTTAATAACATATTTCGTAACCTTAATCTCTCCAATAAAAAGTTATCTAGGTCCTATATTTAGGACCGGAGGTAGTATTATTTATTTCTTTTTTCTTTTTTTTTAAAAAAATTACATTATTATATGATTTTTTACACCCTATATTTTAGCTAAAAAAATTGTCATATATTTTTTTTAGTTTAAATTTGTTAAAAAAAAGTTAAAAAAATTAAAAAATTAGTTCATGAGCAAATTTTAAGTGCAATGATCGACATTCTCTATTACGTATTCTTTACTTTTTTTGGCTAATTTATTTGGGTCTATAATATATTTTTATTTTTTAAACTTTTTTTAAGAAAACTAAATTAATGATTATATGATTTTTTCACCCGATATTTTAGCTAAAACAATTGTCATATATTTTTTTAGTGCAAATTTATTAAAAAAGAAGGTAAAAAAAACTTAAAAGAAAATTTGTCATATATATTTTAGTGTAAATTTGTTAAAATAAAAGTTAAAAAAAATAAAAAAATTGTTCATGAGTAAATTATTGAATATTTATATTTATTATTATATTTATTATTTATTATTATTATTTATATTTATTATTTCGCAATTTTTTAATTATTTAATTATTAATTATTTAATATATTTATTATATTATTATATTTATTATTTACTTTTTATTGATATTTAATTATTTAATTATTTATTATTTATATTTATTATTTATTATTTATTATTTATATTATTTATTATTATTTATTATATTTATTATTTATTTATTTGGCCCACATATTATTTGCTTTCTTGGGCGAATTTATTTGGATCACATATTTTTTTTTAATTTGCCTTAAAGATTTATATCTTTAGTGTCAACATTATGATGATCTTTTTGGCCTGATATATATCTACAATGTTTTATTGTGTCTTTTTATTTACCTATATATTTGAGCTACGTATTCTTTACTTTCTTGGGCTAATTTATTTGGGTCACATATTTTTTTTGTGCGAATTTGCCTTAAAGATTTATATCTTTAGTGTCACCATTATGATAATCTTTTTGACCTGATATATATCTGGAATGTTTTATTGTGTCTTTTTATTTGTCTATCTTTCCCGTGCAAACTAGAAGTTGTTCCATGTAGATATAAAACACAAAAAGAAGAGTTGTTTCTTCACATAGGGAAGATGTGTTCAGTTAGATTTAATTTCGATTTTCATTACAACTTACAGAAAAATGGTCATTTGATAATGTAAACTAGAAGTTGTCATTGAAATTTTCTTTCTTCTAAGGTTAAGGTTAGATAATAGTTTTTTTTATTAATGCTAATTTTTAAACAAAACCGCGCTGAGCGCGGGAAACCCCTGTGCGTTGCACGGGAGATACTGCTAGTTGGTTAAAAAAAAAAGGTCCAAATAATTAGACAAGAATGCACAAAAGGAAAAAATTGTTACTTTATTGAAAGCAAAGAGTACAATACATGAAGAATATGTCAAATACAATTGCAATCTCTATTACACTTTTGAATATATCAAATATGTTGCATTACATCTTTTTATGATTCTATACAACCAATTACTCAACACTTATTTCTTATTACTAGGTGAATGTCTATAGTTATATTCAATTAAAGAAAACGATTTTTTTATTTTTTAAAAAATAAATTTTTATATATTTCATTTTATATTTATTTTTTGTGTTGACGTTTAACAAGGAATTCTTGTATGAAATCAGTATATCACATTATTTAGGATTCGACAATAATTGAACATCTCAAGCAAATTCTAATATAATATGAAATTTAAATAAGGAAAATGAATTTAAAAATTGATATGCCTCAATGTAATGGGAAAAAAAATCAAGACTCTATTTATGTTTTTTTAAAAAAAATCAGAAATTTTATGTCCCATAACATACCAAAACATGTGAGAAGGAAACCCAATTTTATATAAAAAAATGACCTATACAAAAATGAGAAATTCTTATGTGAAACTCGTACACTATTTTATTTTTTATCTTACCAATCATAATTAAACAAATGAGTTAAATATCAAGTCCCTTGAAAGTTTCTAGAGGAGTAATTAAACCATGAAAATAAAAAATGGGAGCATTGTCACCTTTTTCTTTTCTTAACATATATTGAGTCAAACAGTCAAATTTGACTACAAGGTTGTTAGGTGACACTGCAATTCAGAAACACCCTTTTCCGCCTCCGCCTCTTGTTCATCAACCACATCCAAATCCCTCTCGATCAAATACCCTTTTCCAATTTCAAAGCTCTGGAAAAGATATTTTGGGTGATAAAAAGATAAAGTCAAGTTTTCACCTTTTTATATGCGTGAAAGCTAATATTTAATGAAAGAGGGACGGAGGTGAAGATATTTTTGTAAATAATTACTCTCTCCTGTCCTAAATATAAGATCTAGTTGAATTTTTTGGAAAATCCTACAAAAGCAAAATAAGTTAATTATAAATTGATTTACCAAATTTTTTCCCTTAGACTAGTTTATTTTACCTATAAACTAATGAATAATCTAAAAATATATTAAATGTGTCATGATTTAATAGTCTATTTTGCAATATTAACCTCGCCAAAAAAAAATCAACTAAATTTTATATTTAGGACCAATTAGTATTATTCAACTTGAAACCCTTGTGTTGTTGTCTTTCCAATCCTCCTCCTCGCCCAAGTCAACTTTTCACACGGCAAATAAACAGGCCCATTTCCCTTTCTGTTGTGGGTAAGAAACAATCTTTTCAAAAGATAAGGATAAAAAAAAGAGATGGAAAATTGAGAAGATGGGGAAGATGTTTCTTCAAAAGTGGAGAGAGAAATGAAAAGAGGTTAAGGTGGATGGTTACACTGCCATATTAAGGGAAATTATCTTATATTTAGGAATAGAGGGAATAAAAATAAAGGGCAGTATTTTTGTTAGGGAAAGTGATCATATATTTAGGAATGGAGAAAGTAACAATCTTATAGGGAACTCTAAGTGTTAGCTCAAACATTTTTAAGAAAGTGGTAACATTAATTACTCTCTCTGTTTTTTTACTTCAGCATTTAATTGCTCACATTTATGTAGTTACAATAGATATGATTTATGTAGTTAAAGTGGATATAATTCCATGAGTGGATTATTCCACATTACTACTATCAATACCAATAAATCAAACCACCTACAAAGCAAACTACAAGACTTGTACATAGTTTACATTTAAAATTGAAATATCACTCCCCCTTTCAATTATGTAGAGTGAGCTAGACATACAATACAATACATACATACATATAAATATGCAAATTCACACAAAACCCAAATTAAGTTGGAGTTTATTATATTTCATAGGTCATTCCAACCTTGAGAAGCCTTCTATGTGGGATAGCCATTTGTTTGACCCCTCCTCTAAAGTTGTGTCTCAAGAAGCCATATATATAATTGACAACAATCTTATTCATGAAAGATGAATAAGGCTTGGCCACCACCTCTGCTTCCCCCAACAGATAAACCACCCCATTCTCCTTTGCTTTCTCTAAAAACTTAACCTCCTCTTTACCATCACTACCCTGCAGACCAGAAGTGGAACGAGCAGAATCTGGTGAGGCACATGATATTCCATAACTACTTTGGTCTGGTACTATTCTATGTGAAGAAGAGCTCTTCCTTGATCTCACCACCATCTCATGATCACATTCTTTCTCATTCTCAGTTGACTCCCCAACATGTTCTATGCTTCCTCTTGCCACCTCATCCACCTGCTCACGAATCATATCTTCTTCACTAATGAACCCTCCCAAGTGTTGTATTAGTTGTGTCTCAAACTCCTCAGGCTCCCCTATAGCATCATTGTAACCATACCTTGCAACACAGCGAAACATACGATTCTCCCTCGGTCCCACCTGGCGAAACAAGAATCTTTCTTCTGGAATAACTCTGCTTATGGGAATTGACTTTATAGAAACAAACACAACCACAAAGTGGATTGATGGTACATTGGCAATGAAGTGAGGGAATATAGGAGGAATGCCCTGCACTAACTCAGAATACAATAGTCCAACTCCAGGCACTCGGTTTATATTCGAATTATTCATCAATTCATTTAGCTGATCTGTGGAAATCTTGTTTTCCAGCTCAAAAATGTACCTTTCTTTGTGCACATAATGCCATGTTCCCATCAGTATAGTCAAGAAGACTGCAGATACAATTGGAAGAAAGCCTCCTTGTGGGAACTTGGTTAATTGAGCTGTAAGATAAAGTAACTCTGTGCAACCAAATATCACGACAAAAATAATAACCCGCCATAGGCTTGTCTTCCATATGGTGAGCATTATAAGCGTAACCAGCGATGTTGTGATCATCATGTCACCAACAACAGCAATCCCTACATTACATGTCAAACATATGCTTGTTATTGATGAGTTGGAGAAAAAATATTAAACCAAATCAAGCCTGTTTGTATTGCTAGTTTTACCATATGCATGACTGATGTTTTCTGTGGTCTTGAAGGCAGCACATATTATGATGCATGCAATCATGAACATGTAGTTCACCTCCGGAATATAAACTTGACCTCTGTGTTTGACAGAAGTATGCACAACCCTCACCCTTGGGAAACAACCTAGATTGAGGGCCTGTGATAATATGGAAAATGCTCCTGATATCATTGCTTGGCTTGCTATAATGGCTGCAGCTATAGCCACAACAAATGTTGGCCAATATAAGGGATCTGCATGTTATTCACAATCCAAGGGTCAAAGGTTACACATTAATATTAATCCTTCCCAAATACAAATGTGGCAAGTGTTTCAATTAAATTTACCTGGTATGCTATCATAGAATGTATTCAACACATTTTCTGGGTGCTTTCGTAGATATGCCGCTTGCCCACTATATGCAGCTAACAATGCAGGAAATGTGATACCACTGAAGCTAATCTGCAACATTATTGTTTATCATGCATGTCAATTTAGTTAGTTGCTTGACCAAGGAGTTTTTGGCAACAACAATGTTATTTGTAGTATCGAGAATTCTTGAGAAATGGGATAAGGAAACTTAAAGAGCAGAACCAAAAGAAGTTGACTGAGAACAAAAAAAAAAATGCTAAGCTTGAAGAATGATATATATAGCATATTGAGTATTGAGATTTAAGTTTCTTTACTCTCTATGATAAAAACAATAACTCTTTTGTATTTCGCAATTTACCAATTTATATAGCAATCAACCTACGGAAAATAATGTTAGCTAAGGATTCAACATGGACTTACTTGAATAGCTCGTACGTTAAAATGGCCCAAGTCAGCAAACATGGCCTCAGATCCTGACATTGTTTGTAGGAAATAATGATAAGTAATTAGAAGTAAGGACTAATTAAATACTCCTCCGGTCCCTTATATAAAAGCTCAAAATTTGAATGGTTTTAGTCCAAAATATAAGAGCACATCTCACATTCTCTACTCATTTAATAGGTTTTTTTTCTACTTTGTCCATGTTCTCTTCCATATTTATTAATGCTTATATATTTCTCTCTCTTAAAACTATCATAAAAAATATGAACAATATTGAAAAAGAAACATTAATTCCAAACACTCAACTAACATTCACATGTTTTCTTAATAAGTGTTTTGTTTTTTGCGACTGGCTCTTATATTAGTTTTTTTTTTTTTGCGACTGACTCTAATATATTAGGGATGGGAGGGAGTAATTAATTTAAGATGCAACAGTAGTGAAGTACCTGTAATACATAAAAATACTCCTCCAAGTGACATCCATCCTTGCTTACCATTTCTCTTGAAATAATCAATTATATATTTTGGATTGAAAGCACGCAATACCCCAACATCATATTTGAATAAATTGTAAAGACCGATTCCACCGATGAATGTAAACCAAATAGTAACAATGGGGGCAAATGAAAATCCCACTTTATCAGTCCCAAATCGTTGAACATTGAAAAGGACGATCAAAATCCCTATAGTTATTCCCACAACAGCACCTGAAAGATTCAAATAAAAACACATGAATTTTCAATTAACATTTTCCAAATATTGAATTTATTGTTCAAATTTTAATCCCCCCTCTCACACACACAATTTACCTTCACCCAAGGATGAACTGATCCCACTTACGGCCGAAAGAACTGCATATGCATGATAAGTAAGTCAAATTAGTCAACTAAGTGCAATATAATGTACATTTTAGCCAACAAACAAGTATGCAAAAATTAATTTGTACACCAACAATAAATAAATGGGTCGAATTGACCAACAAACAATTAAAATGCATATTATTGCAAAGACCTTCAATTTTTCTCTAATACTTCTAGTGGAAAATTGACGGTCTTAGTCAATTTTTTTCTAATACAAATTGATATTTGCATAATTATTTGTTAAATAAAATGATTATTAACTTAATATAATACTACATCCGGTCCTAAATAGACTTAGTTGACTTTTTTTGGAAAGGTTAAAGTTGTGAAATATACTATTAAATCATGACATATTTGATATATTTTTAGATTATCCATTCATTTATAGATAAAATAAACTAGTTTAGAAGAAAAAATTAGGTAAATCAATTTATAATTGACTTGTGTTGCTTTTTTAGGATTTTCCAAAAAAGTCAACTAGGTCTTATATTTAGGACCGGAGGGAATATAATTCACTAACCTGAAATTGAGGGCGTAAGGACCCCATCTCCAATCACCATAGAAGTTCCCAAGATGGTTACAAGAATAAGAAAAATCCTGAAAGGTTTACTATTCTCTATGTTGTTCCTTATTTTCTCGGCTCTTTTAAGCTGACTTGATGGTTCTTCTAGTCTATAGTTTGAGAGCTCCCTGTCTTCTGGCTGTTGGTTTGGAACAAGACCCACCTTCATGTGGCGACATATCAACGAATACAGAGCGAAGGCTCCACCTACATACAACCAAGTTCATATTTCAATCTCAATATGTAAAACAAAAACCAGAGTACATATCATTTTCTTGCATCATTTTCCCTTCATTTTGATGATTAAATTTTATAAAAAATGAGTGGCAGTTAATAACTTAATATCTTATAGAAAATATTGTTTTTACTAGTTATGGTTATCCGAAAATTTATTATTTTACTTAAATGAAGCTAATCAATACTAGTGTACTTAATCATAAAAAATCCTGGATACAGTTGAAAAAAAATAATTCTTGTCTATAAAATATAAATTATCGTTATATAGAATCTATTTACTAGAAAAGATACAATGCAAAAACATTTTAAAATTCGATGGCGGTTGGTGGCATAGACGAGACAGCGGGTCCACAGATCTCAACTTTATTTCCATGATTGATAATTAAAACCGATGAATAACAACAATATAGAAAGAATAGGCACAAAATCACAAGTAAAAGTTATCTTGAGGTAATGATACCCACTTTATATATATATTTTTTTAAAAAAAAAAGAAGATATGCACAAAATCTATAAAAGTAACAAATCTTACCGTTTCCATGATCGTTAGCCCATAAGACAATGAAAACATACTTTAACATTGGTATCAAGACGATGGTATAGATGATGAGAGACAAAACGCCAAGAATGTCATCGTTGTGTTTAATATGATCAGGGAAAGTACTAGCGTACACATAAAGTGGGGATGTACCAATATCACCATATACAACCCCCAAGCTTTGAAATGCTAAACTTAAAGTCACCTTCCAAGTCAACTGTGTCAAAAATAGAAACATCAAATCTAAGATGGCTACATATTTGATTGTGAGAGTAAAGGAGATCAAGGGATGAAAAAAGTTACCTTAGCGTGGCCACTTTGAGTCTCAGAAACTCTTCCAGCTTCCAGATTGAAGGAATCAACACGACGGAGTTTTGCCCATGATACCTTGCGCTCTTTGAGCTTATTATCATTGTTTTCTTCCTTCGATGTTTCCATCTCTCTCTCTCTTCTTCTCTTCTCTGCCGCTTGTGTCTGCTACTTTGCTTCACGGGCACATGTATATATACACATACTACTCTATTTAATATTTGGGACTTTGTACAACTTTGCTTCTCTGTTCATTTTACAAATGAAAACTAATAACAAAGTCAGACCTTACACTCAATAATTGTACTATTTTATGTCTTAGACGCCGACTTCTACGGTACATTTTTTCCTCATATCAGAATCTTATTACGGCCCTCTTGTCTTTATTCTGATGAAACTAACACGGTTAAACTCATGAGTTCAATTAAACTCATGAAAAAAAATTTAGAATTAAAGACTCAATCATAAACTTGTAAGAATTTATGTTTATTAATAAATAAGTATTTCTCGTATATAATAAAATGAAAAATGGAAAAATTAGCTTGATTTCAACATATTTTAAGTATAAATAGCTGATATTAAATATATCAACATTCATATTATATCAAATTCAATGTATTCATATACATTAAATTTGATTAAATTAGAATGAGTTTAACATCAGGTTAACATGATATTCTATAAGGTGGAAACATGAAAACAGTGAATTCGACAGATAACTATGTGAGTTTATGCTAAGTTTATAGCCACTAAGAATCTAAGTGAGTCACGTCACACTTGAGTTAGGAAGAGCCGTATAAATGTTAAAATTGGAATAACAACTTGCAATTGCAAGTTTGACAATAATGGGTGAAACTCTCGCAAAAAGCATAAAAGCATATTTTATTGTTGAAACTTCCGGTTTGTTACACTCTTTTTAATTAAAAAAATAGCTGTATAAATTATTTGGGAACCCTCGAGTTTGACATTCCATTCGTTTATTTTAGTGATGATTTATATTGTTTTAAATGATATCATTTCTTCTTGTTTTGTTTTCTTCTTAACTGTGGAGACAATATTTATTATTTTCCTAATAAGTGGGACTTGGGATCAAATTTTTAAATAATCAAACTTGATGACTTAACATTAATTCCTTCTAATTTCATCATATAGTGTCTTTAATAAGTAAAGTTGAATTAGAAAAATGATATTTTCAAGATTTAGAATGTACATGATTTTTGCCTACCTCAACAAATGGGATTGACACATTTCAAATTGTATTAATGGTTATTTGAGTGTGACAAAAGATGTGAGGAAAAAGTTTTTTTAAAAAATGAACTTCAAGAAATAAAGAAAGTTTAACATTCAATTATATGCGAGATTTTTTATACATCAACCCGGCAATCAACATATTTTCATGAGCATAACCAACTGATTACTCAATTTTTATTGGTTCCATGCTAGATCAACTATGTAATAGCCCATACACCACTACAACTATGTGATTATCATATTTTCGAAGTTTTGACACAGTTCCTATAACCAGAATTTTTATTTATCAACTTCGCTCTAAAATATGCACATAACTTTTAACTATAAATTCAAGTTTTTATTTCCAAGACCAATTACTAACCTTCCACTAATCCGCTACATCCCCTAGTAAAAATTGATCATTGACTCAAATAATATCATTATATAGTTTCTGACAATTGCTTAATATTTTAATTTTATTTAATCAGGTTTGCCCTTCTCTGTTTTCTTTTTGACCAAATATATTTCTCTTGAGTTTGGTCCAGAATTAGCTTCCATAAAGTCAGCACCATACATCCCCATACTCTCAAGTTTCATCTCCCTTAGCTTGTTCCGTGTATTATAATAGTCACAAATACCTTAAAAAAATACAGATATTCACGTCACTCACATAGAAAAGCAAATATAATGACGATCCCTACTTTATTTTATGATCAGAAGATTATTATTTTATAAAGATAACATTTTTTATTTTTATAACAGTAGTGGGTATACATATGGATTGTTTTACAAAAGTCAAACCAATAATGGAGTATACACATCTCAAAAATTTCTTATCCTCTGTAAATATGATTTCATATTCAAAACCAAGCGTGCGCATGCGTGCGTGCGACACTAGTTTTGTTTGAAAAATATAATTTCCCACCATAGACTTGTTTAACAAGTTCATAAATTACGAAGTGATCATATATAAATTTGGTTAATAAACTCAGAATGAATTTTGGGTCAGTTGAACATATATGAACCCTTTAAAATTTAAACACCCTAAATCTTGTTAACATATCCAAGGTTGTCAAACTCGTGTGTTTAAGTAAACTCGTGGAAATAAGGTAAATTCGGATCGGTAGACTCGAATCGTAAACTCGTAAGAGTTTACATTTATCAAAAAAATATGTATTTCTTTTATATAATTAAATAAAAATACAATAATAATAATAAATTGACTTGAATTTATTTTAAATACATATAGTAGATTTAAATATATTAATATTCATATTATATCAACCTCAATAGATAAATTTCTATGAAATCCATATTTAAATTCATTGAATTTTGTCAATCAAAAATAATTAAAATGAGTTTATTAGCAAGTTAACTCAATTTTCTGTAAGGTAGAAACGTAAAAACGGTGAATTCACAATGTAAACAAGTAAGTTTCTACCGAATTTTCAAAAACTGAAAATTTAGGTGACTCATGACACGTTTTGTTTAGGTAGTGTCATAAAAACGGTAAAATCGGAGAGTCAACTCGTGAGTTTGACAACAATGAACATTTCTAACCCTCATAATGCCAAAGTAGTACATTCTCTATATCTTTTAACACGATTATTTGTATGGTCTATTTAGCATATCCCTTAAATTTAGATTTCCTATAAGAAAATTCATTATCCCTGTATAGTGTGTGTGGTGACAAAACATTTTAGTCAACACATGTGTTTTAAGATTTAATTATAAGTTATCGTAACGTTATGAGGGCGTTGAAGCAAATCATACATACTTCTACATGGTCACAACTCATGGGTTTGAAAAAATAAGTTATAATAGCAATTTAAGTATTCAATTTAAAAAATTCAGAATTATGAAATTAATTAAGTCTATACTATGCAATCGATTTAATGGTACCTAATAAATTTGAAAATATATATCAAAATTATTTTCAATTTATGATATAGATGCATGATTAAATATTGAATATTTGTAAGGTTAAAGTGCAAAAATGCCTATAAACACTAATTATAAGTGTGTTTACTATCTAGCACCATACACTTTTTTATGTGCAAAACTACCTATGAACGATCACAATAGGAGCAAAAATACCCTACTAGTTTTTTTGGCCGAAAAAATACCCTACTAGTTAAATATAATATTTTAGGCCAAATGATATATTATTTTTCAATAATTAAATTTAAGATAAAAATAATAAAATAAAGGTCTACAGTAGACAGTCCAAATAATAATAAATAAAAATCGTAAAAATAACAAAATGTAATATAGGTAGGAAGGAGCTTGTCGCCAAGAACCCCACCGTATTCTAATAAAAAAAAAATCCTACCATACGTTTTCATTCTTCATTCATTAAAATTTGTGAGTAGAAAAATGTCATTATCAATAAATTCATTGTGAGTAGTGATTACTTGAAGAATAATCCCAAAAAATATATATCTTTTATATCAAATTTACCAGATATATCAGTTTTTGAAAAATCTCCATGAGTAAATCTAACCAAAGCAAAAGAGCCACAAACACCAATATGAAAAAAATGAAAATTATGTGGAAACAATTTTCATTGTCAGAGACATAAGAAACAAGATGGTCTTTATTACAATTTACAAAATGCATTTCATATTTGCCATTTCCAACAATTCATAATAGTGTTACAAGATATAGAGTCATTAATATGTAAGACAATAACAAAAAAATCTCGAACCCTACAATTACAAATTGAAATTACTAAATGAATTTTATTGTCGTATAAATCCCCTAACTAATTAGCTTTTGCATTGAAATATGAAAATAAAAGCAAAACGTTGGGAAATAGAGATACTTTAATTTATTTCATCCCTTGGAGTCAAGAAGATAGCCACCGTAAAAAAAACTTGTACAACAAGAGAAGATTTCCCACCACCTAAAAATTGAAAGAAGGTAGAAAGAAAGTTGGATGCATAATTGAATATGACTTAACCCTACTACTTTTTGTAGTGGGGTGACACTACTTTAGAAATTAACCAAATTAGGTAATAACTAGATTCTGTGAATCCTCTCCCCTTCCCATTCCTTCCTCATTTTGGGGTCATTGTTTGACTTTATTATTAGATTCTACATTTAGTGATATTTTAATTTGATATCTTATACACAAAAATGGTTCAATTATTAATTTTTTATGATTTTTCAAAAATTCTATATAAATCGGGTAGGTATATAAATAAAAGATGTCTTATAATCTAGATATCTCCCCTTGACTAAGCTTAATCTATGAGCGGTGAGGATACCTCAAATTGAACCATTCTGAGAGTGAGACACTAGAATATTACAATGAAAAAGTCCAGAGTTGGAGGGCGGAGATTTTTGAGGATGGGAGAAAGTAGAGAAATTCGATGGTGATGAATGAAGGGTAAGAGTGAAGCAGAGGGTGTCATAATAAAATTTTGAAGGAGATAGATCAAAATGCCAAAATTGCCACTTTCCATTCAGGGTGAAGATATTTTTCCAAGTGCACTATGGTCCTTTCATTTTTGAAGCTAATCATTATATCAAACTTTTTTTTTAACACATTTTTTTGGACCAAACACAACAGCAAAACCAACTAACGTGGTTGACAAGTTGAAGTGCGAATGTCCTACTTATATACTCACACACACACACATTCCTGGTCAATGTGGGACTAAGAGATCCCACAAGGATCATTATATCAAACTTTGGGATCTACTTTCACCACAATATTATTTGAGTCTCAAAGTAATCTCCCAAAGTCACGCATTTAAAGTTATTTATAAGACTTTAACAAGCTAAAGCCTTAAAATCCTTAAAAATATCTCCTTATTTCTTTTCCAAATTTTGGGTTAGTTGTTATAAGTTTTTCATCACATTGATCAAATGTGAGATTTAACTGCAAAGTGTTGAAAAATTATCACAAGATCGATTTTATTCAACGACTATCCTAATCGAGTTTGATTATTTTTGGGGAATTTATTCTCATTAATTTCTTGGAAAAATTATCACAAGATTTTATTCAACGACTATCCTAATCGAGTTTGATTATTGTTTGGGGACTTTATTCTCATTAATTTCCTTATCAGGGAATCCTTTGTCATTTTCCCTTCTTTTAGCCTTATTTATTTGTAATTGACTTCAATCACAAATAGAAGCTTCAGGCAAAGTCAACTATTCTGGTGAGGAAGCCCACACTCTTGTCTTCTTCATTTGTAACAGAAAACCGTTAAACCCCTCTTTGCCGAGGAATCATACGATGTGTTCTTTGGTGAGGGGAGTGCCGTTCAAATGTTTAGTGCCACAATAGGGAAGTAGAAGGTTCCTGTGCCGTTGGATTTAATTTGAAGAATAGGGATTGGACGGCTCATTGAGAAGGTAAGCTCTCTTGATCATTCTTGCGTTTTGAGTGGTTGGAATAATTCTGTGGTGAGAGTGGCTGATGCGTTGCTGATGAGGAAGCATGAGATTATTGAGAATGTGATTGCGGCTTGTAATGGTATTGCCGTATTGCTCATGTTTATGTCAAAGAAGTTACCCATTTATTAGACATTGCTGAAATCTTGAATTTGATTAAAATTTGGAAAAAGTGTGAAGGATGAATTAAATCTGAAATTTGAAAGGAGTGGCTAGGTGGAGGTGGAGGAATAAGAAGATGAACATTTCCATTTTTTTCACATGAATGAATTCAATTTACATTTTAGAACTAGAAAAACAATTGACATAGATCTCACATTAATTACCATCGTAAAGTCAAATAACATTTAACCGTTTAAACAGTTAACTTTGAGGTGAAATTACTCTATTATTTTATTTCTAGGGCAAGATTGCACATTTTTTTTGAAATAAAGGCAAAATGATATTAATAATAGTTAGCGCTACATGAGTCTTATAATATCCATAAAAGAAAAGGCAGAAATAAAACTATGGTACTGATCTTTAGAAATTAATCCTATAGTAACTGAATTGAAAGACTTAATTAGCTCTGTTACATCTCTAACAACAGTGTGATGCAATGTTGGCGTCCATCCTGAGAAATCAATCAAATGCTTGCTAACATTCCATATGGTGATCTTGTCTAGAGGAAGATTCGAGCAGTGAATCCACTTAAGAGTCATTCTAAAGCATGCAAGACTGAAGATAACACCAGACATATGGTGCCGTTTCCAAGTGAAGCTCTGAAGAGGATGCATATGATAACAAATTAAGATGCGACAGAAAGATGAGCGATTAAGCTTCCATTTTCTTTTACATAAGTTCCATGGAGATAGATTCAAGGAAAAAGAGAGCTGCTTGTTGTCTGGAAATTGTGGTTTCAGTTTGGTTGAAAAAGCCAATGTAGAAAATGATACTGTAACCTGTGAATCTCTGATAATGTCATGAGGCTGAGGAACCTTCCCACCATGAACAACCTGATTTCTTTTCATCCAAATATCATTCACAAGAGCAATTATTCCTTTCACTAGTGGTGCATTGTCACTATTATCTAAAAGGAATTTTCTAAGCCATGATAAAATGTCCTTAGTGGAGAGGTGGCATGGAGGTCTTACAAAGAAGCACCCAAACCAAGCAGCTTTCACTAGGTCACAAGAAAAGAAAAGGTGATGAATAGATTCATCCACTTTACATCCAAACTTGCAAAGACCCTCAACCATCAAATGATGCTTTTTGTAACACATCAATCGTTGGTATTGCTTGGTGAAAGAGTTTCCACATAAACAAAAGTTGCTTCCTAGGCAAAGGGATTGACCATAAAAATTTCCAAAAAGGATCAATATCAGGCTGCCCTTGAAACTTGGCATAAAAAGAAGACGAAAACCTGATTTAGCTGTATAAGATCCAGAGGTATCTCCCATCCAAATGATGGTGTCATTTCTGGAAACAATTGAAACTGGAGTTGAGAGAATACTATGAGCTGTAGAGCTTGAGTATAAACTTCTGATCAAGGAAACATTCCACTGAAATGGGTTCCAGGAGTAAGGGTTATGCGTAAGCAAGTCAAAAACCACTTGAACATCAGATTGGTTTCCAACTGAGCCTTGCATGGGCCACCACAAAGGGTGGTTGATAGAGATGGACCTGCCATTGCCAATTTGTCATCTTAAATTATGAGTAATGAAGGAACCACATTCAAGGATACCATTCCATACATGAAGTGTTATAAGGTCGTTTGGGTCATTGCTCATTTGACCAATCAATGTATTTCTTCCCCATTGTTACAGCTAAAATAGAGGTCTGGTCTGCTGAGATTATTCGCCAAACTTGTTTAGCCAACAAGGACTTATTGACTAATTCCATGGGCCTGATACCTAAACCTCCTTGATTCTCCGGGAGAAAAAGCTGATCTCTATTGGATAAATGCATTCGCTTTGATGAACCATTGAAACCCCAAAAGAAATCAAGACATCGACTATCAATTTGTTCACAGATGTAGATAGGAAGTTTGACACAGGAGAGAATGTGAATATTAACTGCTGCCAGGACAGATTTCAACAGAGCAAGTCGACTAGCTTGAGAGAGGAGCTTAAATTTCCAGGATGATGTTCTTGAGTCAATTGCATTGAGAACTTGCTGATAAACAAGAGACTTGTCCCTAACAGGGTCAACCCATGTACCAAGGTATTTACCCAATCTACCAGAGAAAGGTATGTCCATTGAACTGGACAGTTGCAGTTTATCTTGATGGGATACATCAGGGCTGAAAACAATAGAAGACTTCTGAAAGTTTATCACCTGTCCAGACCATGTAAATGCAGGATAATGGGTAACATTAGTCAAAATGAGAAATTTTTTTTTTATTCATCAAAATGAAACCATTTATTTATATAAAATGAATATTAACTCAAAATAGTACTCGAGATATGCAACTTTTTGGATATTAACTCAAAATACTACTCGGGATATGCAACTTTTTACATATAATGAATATTAACTCAAAATATTACTCAGGATATGCAACTTTTTGGGTAACATTAGTGTTAGTTGATTAAATTGTAACTTTGTTAATTAATTGTTTATTTACATATAATGAATATTAACTCAAAATACTACTCGGGATATGCAACTTTTTACATATAATGAATATTAACTCAAAATATTACTCGGGATATGCAACTTTTTGGGTAACATTAGTGTTAGTTGATTAAATTGTAACTTTGTTAATTAATTGTTTATTTACATATAATGAATATTAACTCAAAATACTATTCGGGATATGCAACTTTTGGAAACTTCCAAAATGGATTTACATCTTCAACCAATCCACCTATCGCTTCTTGTCAAGTACAATCCAACTTTATCTATCACGTGGATTGAAGGAGAAGACAATTATCATTTAATCTAAAGAAGGCACAATATTGCTACGATATTTTATTTTTAATGATAACATCACACCTAAAAATACTTTAGCAATTTGCAATTTTTAATAATCTTATGGGGATTACTTTAACATTAAAATTTTCCAAGTGGTATAATACAAAAATTAGTTAAAGTACGTTGGATTTTTAATTATTGATGGGATAGCCGCTAGCTAGAGCCTAGAGGCAAAAAGTTTCGGACTTTTGATGATTAATACTATGGAAGTTTCGTATTTTTTTTATTTTTTAAGAGAAGTAAAGAAGTAAATACTTCTAAATTGTGTTCTCCAATTTTATTTTTCTCTAAAATTTATTTAACTTGTAAAGTACTAACATACTATCATATAATCTTTCCCAAGCATTTTACGTACCTAAGTAACAAGACAAGTAGTCTTACGCTTGGCAAAGGAAGAATAATACAAGTAAAACTAGAAGTTGATGGTCTTCTTCTTGTCCAAGTTTCTGTAACATTATCAAACTCTCGCCGGAGAAAAAACCAGTCGCTGTCGGCGAAACAAGAAACACGACAACATTCTCTAACCTCCTCCACCGCAATGGTTGACCGAGAAAAAGTGGACAAAGCCGTAACATCACTCTTGGATTGGAGAAAATCCCGTCCTCATCAAAAAGACCATTTCTTGTACCTCCATGTCACCCTCAACAAAATCCCACGTCCTCATCGCAATAAGACTTACCACATTCCTCTCCCTCACTCTCTTCTCTCCAGCTATCCCAACCTCTGCTTAGTTCTCAATGACACTCACACAAACAACAACACCATTGATGAGGCAAAGAAGAAACTCAAGTCAAACAACATACCCATCTCAAAAATATTGAATCTTTCAGAACTGAGGTGTAAGTACCGTTCATTGAAGGCGAGGAGAGAGCTACTTGATACATATGATGTGTTCTTTGCTGAGGAGAGTGTGGTTTCTTTGTTGGGTGACATGTTGGGGAGGATGAAGTTTCCTGTGCCGTTGGATCTGAAGAATGTGGATTGGACGGCTCAGATTGAGAGGGCACGTTCTTGTACATTCTTGCGTTTGAGTGGTTGGAACCATGTGGTGAGAGTGGCTGACGTGGCGTTGTTGTTGGAGAAGGATAAGATTGTTGACAATGTGATGGCTGCTTGTAATGGTATTGCTCAAGTTTTGCCTAGGATGTGGGGGGATGTTAGCCATCTTAAATTGAAGCTTTTGAGGTCTCATTCATTTAAAATTTATGAAACGGTTCCTTTTTCTGCTACCCTTAACAGAATTTACCTTAAAGATATGGCAAAAGTCGTGAGGGATCTCTTGAAGTGGAGAAAATCAAGGTCCCATGATGAGGATCCAATGTTATTGGTTCAAGAAGATGATTTCTTGTACCTCACTCTTTATCTTAAAACAAATCCACATCCTCATGGCCCCTTAACCCACATGATTTATCTCCCTCATTCTCTTCTCTCCGAATCGACCAATATATGTTTAGTTATCGATGATAGTCACGACGAGGAAGAGGCGCGGAAGAAGATCAAATCAGAGAATTTACCAGTTAAAAATGTCTTGAAGCAATCGGAGATTGAGTTCAATTACCATTCACCCGAGGCAAGGCAAGAGCTATGTAATTCTTATGATGTGTTTTTGGCAGAGGAGAAGTTTATTCCTCTCTTGACTGGCCTATTGAGGAACAAGCCCGCTGTGCCGTTTGATTTCACAAATATGGATTGGGACAGACAAATTGAGAGGGCTTGTTGTTCTACATTGTTGTGTTTGGATACAAGAAGGTATTATGAGGTGAGAGTAGCCCGAGCGTGGATGGAGATGAATGAGATTGTTGAGAATGTGTGTTATGCTATTCATAGAATTGCCAATCTTGTTCACAATCATTGGGTGAATATTGATTCACTTTACTTGAACCTGTTTGCGTCAGATCAATTACTCATTTATCAGAATTTTGTTTAGTTCCATTGCATGAAATGTAAATTCTGTTTGGGTTCTGATTCTTGTTCTACAACTACTACTTACATTTTGTTCAGGATTTAAGATTATCATCTAGTTTAGAACATGATTGAATCTTGGTTGCCTCCCTTTAGCTACTTTAAGTGTCTGGTGTGCACCAAAATGCTTCCCTGAGATTTTACAAGAAAAATGATACCTTTTGCTACTGATTCATTTTCTTTATAAGAATGAAATATACATCGTGTAGGATTCAAAGATTGTGATATCTTTTTTGCTTTTACGTTTGAACATGTCATTCTCTAAATGATTGTGGGCCTGTTATTTTCCATGCTTGCTTCTATTATTCACAGTATTTTTGCTATGACTAGACTGGGAAATTCTTATTTTTGATGTGACTAGCTAGTGCATGATTTCAAACATGAGGATCTAATTTTTAAAATCACACGCACACACCATCAACTTGAATTACCACAAAATGTAGCTTTTTAAATTAGACATAGTTTTATCTTTTTGCATAACTTCTTTTAAAGGGGGAAAATCATGTGGGAATAATGAGGATAATAAGTAATATTAGAGCAAATGAACTGGATGTTGAGTTTTTTTTTTTGTTTCAATTTGTTGTTATGGTGAATTAGCAAAAAAAAGGTCGCTCATCATGTTTCACATTGTTAGATTTGAAATTCTAAGATTGAAATATTTTATATCAACATACATGTCCGTTGATTCATCTCTGCATCTTGGAGTGTATACTAGTTGCATAGTAAAATGAGAAATTTTGTCAACATAGTCTACCGTGTCATTTATGTTTTATCCAATGTTGCAAAAGCCGGAGGGAGAAGACTTCAAGTCATGGTTCAACATAGTGGGATCGCTCTGACTACGGTTAGACCGATGACGAAGTAATAAATATTGAACTGATATGTGAATCGGTCGACGGTTGAATCGATCTGATCGTCTAGTCCAGTTTGGTTCCTTCGAAACTAGTTCTATCACAAGTAAATACATTAAGTAAGACATATAATTTTTTAATTTGACTTAACACTTTAAAATATAGCACTTAAAGTTTAAAATTAAACATCATAAGCAATCTTTTAGAATGTATTCCATTGGGATGTAGCACTTAAAGTTTAAAATATTTTTTTTGAAAAAAAAATAACAATCTTGAAAAAAAAAAGATTACCAAGAAACTTAACTTTGACTGTGGATAACTTTAATCATTGGCATTTAAAAATGAACATTAAATGAAGGGAGTAATTTTGCCAAACTTACACAATTGAAGACTCTCTTTTAAAGTCTCGCCGGAGAAAACCTCTGACTTCACCGGAGAAACAAGAAAAAGCTTGAAATCCTCCAAGCTTCGCCGCAATGATTGATGAGCAGAGAGTGGCAGATGCCGTGGACAAGGTCTTGCCTTATAGACGAGACTTTCCTCCTCAACAACGACACCATCGTTTCTTGTACCTCCTTGTCTACCTCAAAGACATTCCCATTTCTCGTCATTCTCATCAGACGATTCACTCAATCCATCTTCCTTACATTCTCTCTTTGCAAACCCGCCGAATGTGTTTAATCATCGATGACCGCACACCCCAAGAACAAGCTCACATCAACATCAAAATGCAGCAACTTCATATATCAAATATCTTCACTCTCTCCAATCTAAGGTCTCATTACGCTACATGGCAAAGAAAGCAAGAGTTACTGGATTCTTACGATGTGTTCTTTGTGGACAAGAGTGTGATGTGGAGGTTGACTGGCCTATTGGGGAAGAAGAATGTTCCTGTGCCGTTTGATCTGAACAAGAATGATTGGAGGCCTCAGATTGAGAGGGTACATTCTTGTGCGTTCTTGTTATTGGATCATGTGTGTACTTGTGTGGCTAGAGTTGCTGACTTGTCATGCATGACTCCAACTATGATTCATGAGAATGTGGTTGCTGCTTGTAATGCTATTGCCAATGTTGTGAATGGAAACTGGGATAGTATAAGGTCCTTTCACTTGAAAATGCATGAGCATGAAGCATTAGAGATTTATAATGCAGCTCCTAGTTATGCAACCTCCACAAGGATTGAACTAGACACTGTGGAACGAGGTGTGAGGAATATCCTCAAGTTGAGAGAATCAGATTCTTCATTGGATGATAACAAAGACAGATTCTTGTACATTGATTTCATCCTCAAACAAATTCCCTATCCAGATAGCTCGGGCAAGGCTCACGCGCTCTATCTCAAGCATTCGATTTTCGCCGAATCTCCCAACATATGTTTAATCATCAATGACAGTCAGGACATTGAGGAAGTATTCACCGTGGAAGAGGCGCAGGAGAAGATCAGATCAGAGAATTTAAACATTTCAAATGTGTTGAACCTCTCTGACTTCACATCCATTTGCTCGTCGTCACCCAATGCATGGCAAGAGCTACGTGATTCTTATGATTTGTTTGTGGCGAGTGCGGGTATTTTGCTGCGGTTGGTTCGCCCGTTGGAGAACAAGTTATTTGCACCTTTTGATTTCATGGAGAGGGATTGGGAAAGGCAGATTCAGAAGGCATGTCATTATTCGTTATTGTGTTTGAGTACTAGTAGGTATGGTGATGTGAGAGTGGCCCAAGTGTCCTTGGAGATGGATCAGATTGTTGAGAATGTGAATTCTACTATTCATGAAATTGCCAAAGCTGTTCCAAATCATTGGGGGAATATTGATTCACTTCGTTTGAGGCTGGGGTCACATCAATTTCAGATTTATTAGTCAATTCTAGATGAGAAATTTGATTAGTTACATTGCATGTACATATATTAGCTGTGCCCAAAATGTAAATACTCTGTTTTAGTTCAGATACCTGCACTGCAGTTACTTGTATTTTGTTTTGAGTTCAATACTATCCTAAAAATTGGAAGATGAATGTTGGTTGCCTCCCTTCTGCCCCTGTTCCTACATATGCATTCTGTCACTTTGGTGTAAGAAAAATACAACATATACAGGCTGAATGATTCGAGAATTTCTTATTTGCTGCATCAGATTTTGCAAATCTACTCAATAGCATTTGCTCCATGAGTTTTGTATTTTTTTCCAACAAAAGCGAATCTATTCATTTGGGAATCTGGGCTTAATTTGAGGCTGGAATTGTTGTTGAAATTATTGTGAATTTGTTGTCATAGTCTCACATTTTTATTTTTGAGACTTATATTTTGATGTCATAATCTAAAAAGTGCTGTCATGAATTGGTTTTCTAAGTGCAAGTTACTGTTTTTTCTGCTGCAAATCCGTGTAGCTCGAGCCTTTGGGAAAATCTGAGTTTCATTCATTAAATGCAATTGTTGAACATGCAAAAAGTATAAGAAAACATTTGAAATAATTTTGGACAAAAGACATTGTGAATTGCTATGATTTTGCGCAACTGAACTCTACATTCGGTTGAGCTGTCATGTTCTATGTCAGATTCTTTTCCCAATTGGACATGATGAAGATTCTAAGTTTTCCTCTCCTTTTTATGAGCTCCTTAATGATTGATGTGAATGTAACACAACACAATCCAAAGTCCAAACTGTTAATACTTGGCTGGGAGTGTTGTATAAATCACATTTAAATCATGAGAATCCATGGGATTGAGGAAGTAAATAATTTCTTTATTTAGGAATTGTTTGCAATTCTCCCCTGTTTCATCTTTTGTTTCGGTTTCATTTGTTAGGAACACGTTAGATTAACTTTCTTTTGTCAAAGGGTGATTTCTAGTCATGTCTCATTGACACATATCTTTAGAAACTTGGTTATAAATTATTTTGAGGAAAATGTTTATTTGCGATTTAGCACGATTATAGATTTTACCAGTTTGATTTGTGATTTACTAGTACATTTCTTTTCCAACCTTCATCAAGTGGAAACTATAATTGAGTTAACCTTTTTCATACATTTCACTATGGTAATGATTGTTAAAAAATGATAATAATCATTTATAATTCACTCACCAAGAATATTCATCACCAGTTCAATTTACTTGTTAGAGATTTTATGGATTTAATAACGGGTTGGATTCAAAAATCAATATGCCATTGGAGTCTAGAAGTATTAGTTCACTCAAATTTGGGAAGGAAATGGAAAAAATAAAATTAGGTGATCAATTTTATAAATAAGTCATATATCAAAGAAGAAGGAGAAACAATTTTCCCTTGCAATCTGTGTATTCTTATCTTATTTTTTGTACATCCCAACTTATGGAACACATGACAAGATATATATGGCGAAATTCTACAAAAGTCCATGAACTTTAGGACAATTGAATATAATACCATCAACATATTAATGTTTGAATTAAACCTCCTGTAGTTCTATTTTTTAATTATAAAGTCAATATCATTAAACTATTATTATTATCTTGTGATGGATAACAAGACACTTAACCCGCACATTGCGCATACCAAATATTTCTAAAGACTTGTCATGTTTTGTGAAGACGCAATTAATACGCAGTCTATCATGCATGTAAAGCAAATTTGTGCAAAAACATAGTTAAAACAATAAAATGATGAACTCACAAAAATTTCCTTCTCACTAATATGTCTAAATGTAACTTAAAAACTTCTAAGTGGTGTTTAAATTTTGGAAAACCTCTCTATATTGGTGTGGAATTTCAGCATCCAAGGGTGACTGATCACTTTGTATTGATCATCATTTTTCTCCAATTCGAAGTTTTCAAAGTTACAGACCATATTCATTAGGGGCTCCTCTTGAAAACTTTGTATAGCTTGTTTCTGGGTCATATGTACTTTTACTTTGGTAAGATTTTGTCAAACAAAATCATCTCAACCTTCCAAGTTACTGGCTTATATTCTGCTGTCATAGCCTCAAGTTTTTATTTTTGTGACTTATATTCTGCTGTCATAATCTAGAAGTGCTGTCATGAGTTGGTTTTTATAGTGCAATTTACTGGCTTTGCTGCTGCATTTCTGTGTGGCTCGAGCATTTATGCAAATCTGAATTTTAATTGATTAGTGCATGATTTCAATTTCTATCATGATTTTTGTGCTGTCATCAATCAATATTATGTGAAAATTTTGTTTGAGAAGTCGAGCTTTTGTGATTCCGTGTCTGTGATTTTTTGGGGATCCACATGCAACTAGACCATTGCAGAATTGTGCATTTGATTCAGTCTTTGTTGTGTCGGAAGTCTTGGAAGTGATGAGATTGCTTGTAGCTATCTATGATATTGTTGTGACAAGAGTTGACACTGAAAATGAATTGTTGAATATTGCATCACAAATAGAAAAATTTGAAAAGATTTTCAGTGATGCTGCTTTCTACTATCATTGGCACAGTTGTTGGGAGACTTAACTGCTGGTGGGTACTGTCATTGGTTTGAAATTGCCGAGTTATTGGTGATTGCAAACTGCAAGTTGAGTTTCTGTAGAATTGAGTTGAACCTTGAGATTCTTGTGCATTTTTGTATATTGCAACATTTAGAAGGGAACAAACTTGGGAACCAAGAGTATTTTAGCTGCTCGATGCGCTTGAATTTGTTGTTGACATTGATTTCCAAGAACCAAGTCGCTAATTTGATTGGACCGTACTAAATATTTTCAGCTTAAAGCCTCTTTTTTGGCCTTTGATTGTCTTGAGAATATTCTTAGTTCTCTTCACATATTCTTCACATATTGAATAGCTGGCATGTTCCTAAATGTGCATTGTGTCACTTTTATGTGAGAAAAACACAATATATACTTGCTGATTGGTTCGAGAATTCCTGAGCTTGCTAACTCAGATTTTGCAAGTCCACTCAGTAGCATTTGCTCTGAGTTTTGTATTTTTTGACAATACAAGTGATTTTGTTTTGTTTGGGATCTGCACTTACAGTTGAGGCTGGAATTGTGTTGCAATTTCTGTGAATTTGCTGTCCTAGTCACAAGTTTGCTGTCTAAATTATTATTTGGGACTGCTATTGTGCACATTTTGATTTTTCAGATTTTATATTTTGCTGTCATAATCTGAAATTTCTGTCATAAATTGGTTTTCCAAGGCAACTCACTGGTTTTGCTGCTGCAACCCTGTGTAGCCCGAGTATTAGGGGAATGAACGAGTTTATATGCACGCAATTTTTCTTTTTAGGTCAAGAGGGAAACAATAATTGGACAGGATGAAGATTGTACATATTGTTTGTGCTGTTTTATGAGCTAGTTAATGACTGATGCGTATATTAATTTATTGTAAGGAAATATAGACTGTCAATACTCGGCTGGGAGTGTTACCATGGAGCTGGACTGACTGGAACACTTCTTGGTAGAACTACGTAGTCCAGGTCCCCCAATAAGAAATATTGAACAAAATCAATTTAGAAGATGCTACATGGTGTGGGAAACTCAGTACAGGTGTCCATGCTGCAAAGAAGTACTCCCTCGGTCCCTAATATAAGAGTCAGCCGAAAAAAAACGCTTCTTAAAAAGAACATATGAATGTTAGTTGTGTGTCTGAGTTAATGTTTCTTTTCCAATATCACTCATATTTATTATGATACTTTTAAGAAAAAGAAATACATAAATATTAATAAATATGAAAGAGAGCTAGGGATAAAGTTGGAAAAAACACATTAAATTAGGAGAGAATGTGAGATGAACTCTTATGTCTTTTCTGGTGGCAAGAAATGAAAGAAAGTGGGTGTAAATAATTGAAAAGCTAAGGGGTAATATGGTCATTTATATATATCCCAAGGCCCACAAGTTTTCTCTCTACATCTCACAATTATCATGGGCCTACAAACTTTACTCTCTCATCATTACCCCTACTTTCCATCTCTTACCCTTTCCATTTATAATTCTTTACTTTCTTTCGCACAACCAAACAAACACACTCTGAGTGTCAAACCATTTCAAAACCATTTCAAACAAACGGAAGGAGTAATTTTTCCCAAACAAACACACAACACATACATATACATATATATGTATGTATATGTATGTGTACATACATATACATACATATATATGTAATGTGCACGTCAAAGCCATTTCCCACTCTCATGATATCATTCACCCTATCTCTCTCCCTCACTCTCTCCTCTTCCAACCTCACAAAACGTGCTTGATCATCGATGACCAACACACTCACCTTCAACAAGCTCACTTCAACACCAAGATCCAATCGGAGAGCCTTCCCATTTCAGAGCTCTTCACTCTCTCCACTCTCAGGTCTGAGTACCCTACGTGGCACAAAAAGCGAGAGCTTCATGAATCTTTCGACGTGTTCTTGGCCGAGAAGAGTGTCATTCCGAGGTTGACTGCCCTACTAGGGAAGAAGAAGAACCTTCCTGTGCCGTTGGATTTGAATAATATCGATTGGACCGCTCAGATTGAGAGGGCACGTTCTTGTGCCTTCTTGCGTTTGAGTAATTTGAGTCCTTTTGTGGTTAGAGTTGCTGACGTGTCATTCATGAGTCTAGATGATATTAATGACAATGTGATTGCTGCTTGTAATGGTATTGCTCATGCATTGAATGGAAATTGGGATAATGTACATTCCTTTTATTTGACCTTTGGGCATCAAAAAAGATTGATTTATCATACAGCTGCTAGTTCAGTGACCTCAAAAAGGGTTGAATGGGACACTGTGGAAAAATCTGTGAGGAATATCCTCAACTTGAGAGAATCAGGGTCATCATTGGATGATAAAGACGGCGGATTCTTGTACATTGATCTCATCCTCAAACAAATTCCCTTTCCGGATGGCAGGATGATGGATTACACGTTCTTTCTTAGTCATTCAATTTTTGCCGGATCTCCAAAGTTTTGTTTGATCATCAATGATATTCATGATGTTGAGGAAGGATTCACCAAAAGAGAGGCGCAGGAGAAGATCAGCTCAGAGGATTTGAACATTTCGAATGTGTTGAACCTTTCTGAGCTAATGTCCATTTACTCGTCGCCCCATCGAAGGCGGGAGCTGCGTGATTCTTATGATGTGTTTGTGGCCGGTGAGAGTGTTAGGCAGCTATTGGTTTGCCTGCTCAAGAATGAGCTATGTCTGCTGTTTGATTTCACGGATTGGGATTGGGAAAGGCAGATTCAGAAGGCTTGTTGTTCTACAATTTTGCGTTTAAGTACTAGTACCAATTGTGAGGTGAGAGTGGCCCAAGTGACCGTATAGATTGTTGGAAATATTGAGTGAGTGTGTCATAAGGAACAAGTCTCATATTGTTTGGGATTGTAGGGTCCAAATTATAAGTGAATTTGGATTCTTATATGAGTTAAGAGGAGGAATGAACTTGCATAATAGTGGGCCACTAGAGGCAAATCCGGCTAATATTCTCCACCCATTTTATGCAAAGTTAATAAACATGTTGGAGCACTTTATTATTATTCAAAGAGAGTTTTGTCTTGGAACTCAATTATTATTTTGTAAATCAAATGTTTGAAAAATAATAAATCATAAACTGATTTGGTGGATCAACATTAAGTGTTTTAAAACCCCATATCAAATGCATTTAACTTGCCTTACGTTTCTGATCAATAATATGTCTTATGTGGTGTATATGTTGAAAAACCTGTTTGCTTCTCAACTTTTAAGAAATTATTACCTTTTATGGTATGTTTTATGACTTAACGTTATGAGAATATTAATTCATTGATTTATTAATCATAAAGTGGTTTTTCAACGTTAACCATTTGATGAGGCTTATATAGTGCGTGTGCTTTGTATCAATGGGATGATGAAGCTCAAGTTTTGGAGCTATCTCTTCTCCTCCTGCTCTTGAATATTTTATACCTTACTGAGTAAAAGATCTTCCGTAGTTCTGTTGATCCTTGCTATTTAGCAAGAAGGATCTGTTTTATCCTGGGGAGAGCCGCGTCCTAATAAGCTTGCCGGTGGTCGCGGAATACCTCTAAAGGTAAGTGTCCATAAGGACACGACTCAGATCATTTTTATTGTCTTTTTCATTGTTTGCAGGTAGAGCTGCTGATTGGATATGTTAGCATTTTGTGGGGAGCTAGAAGATATCCATAGATTATTTGATGATTTGGAAGCTATCGCCAACAATCTTTAGAGGTATTCCTCGTGTTCTTTATCCAATGGAGCCGAACACTGGGATGCAATTCTGGCATGAGTTGATTTGGCGTTGACATATTCATCAAATAAGGAGATCTCTAAACTTTGGATTTAGTGATGTTATTTTTGTATTTCCTATTGTGTAGGAACTATATAATTTGTCTCACATCTCTTTTTGTTATTTTGTCCAGGACACTTTTGAGATATAACAATTTGAGATGATATTGAATAAGCCTTTAGCAATTATTGTTAGAGATGATTTGTTCTAAGAGATGAGTCTTAGATTCTGTTTATATCCATATTGGGTTAACTTTGAGATTTTATAAATTAGTGATTGGCTAAATTAGGCCAATATATTCCTCATTCCTATGGTAGGATTGAGATGACGATTTGTAATCCTCTAGTGAGTTAGAGATGATTTGATGTAAGATTTTAGCCTTACATCTATTTGTTATCATCAAGGGACAAAACTGAGATTTTATAATGAAGAAGCCAAAATAGGCTACTCCTCATTCCTGTGTGGATTGAGATGATAATGTGTAAATCTCTAGAATTCATTGGGGCTAGAGATAATATGATATTTGAGTTTTTACTCAAAAGTGATATCTGGGTATATAAACCCAATGAAAATACCTTGTGAGATATGAAAACCAAATGAAAAGCTGCGTTGAGGCATATGATGTGGTATCATGGTCATGAACCATGAATGCCAAATTTGTCTCATAGAACTCTCTTGAGATCTCAAGACACATTTATATGTGTAAATGAAAACTTCTAGTAATAACAATTTACTGGAAAAGCAAGCGCAAGTGATGACAAGGATACCATGATAGATGTGATCATGTGAAAATACTAGGCACAAGAAACTTGTCTGGCATATTGCTCGGTCTTCTTCTTGAGGTACGCATACATGCGATTTGCTTGAATAAATTTGAGTTGTTATGGTATTTTGTTTTAAAAAGAACAATTCCATAATTAGTTTTAAAAGGCATATGCAAATATCAAATTTGTTTCAATGTCATTAATTCCGTGGTGTCATGATTTGAAGAGGAAAGGTTGTATTACTGGTAATACATATCCTATTGTTGATTGAAAGTTTTTTTTTTAACTTTTAATGTTGACTGTAAATAATTATTATTAGTAATCCCGTGCCATTATTATATATGGTGAATTTATACTCTTTAAGATATGTCAAGGTAGAATCTGCTCATATAATGTCTATTTCCAAAATAGATATTTAGGATTATTGACTTACTTTTCTATATCATCAGTCATAATAATTATGGGATGATTGTTGAATAAAAAGAATCATTATTGATTGATTGTTCACTGTGAACGCATGGGTGATTCATACAGTATATTGACATACGAATAATTGTGCTTATAAATTCATTATACCTTTGATATGAGTATTTTAACTTGAAGAAATTCTAGTTTCTTACAAATGTTAGTGGGAATAATCTGTAAATAAAATTCTATTTTAATTTTTGTTATTAAGTTACAATATGTAAGTTAGTTACTATTAAGAAATTGGTCTTATAGACTTCATAGTTACTAGTATATGTCTTCAAGAAATTGGTCTTATAGACTTCATATACCGACTTTCACACCTTAAACATAAAGTATACTGTTAATGTGTGTGACTGAATTATTTGTAATTATTATTATCATGAATTATTGTGGTTGACATCATAATAATTATTTCTTAATGAGATATTATGTGGTAATTATGGTGGTCATCAGTTGTAACTGATGGGATAAATGTGATTTATTATCAATTGGAAATGACTGTCATTTTGGAAAATATAATAGTGAATTATTATTTAATAAAGTGTTATAAATGCTGGACATTTTATTATATTGAGCATTCCATTGGGGGAATTTAATTCCTCTGAATGAGGTTTTATTTTCAAAATTAATTGGTTGTTTTTCTTAGAGTGTAGTAGTCACCTAAGAAATTATACATGTGAAGGGGTCACATTACATTGAAATTATAATTTAGTCATTGAGGACTTGATTATCATTAAATTGACAAATCAAAATTATTCAGTGTGAATGAAAAACATTGGTTGCCTGTTAGGAAGACAATATAATAATTGTTTTCTGTGACTTTGATAATGTTTAAATATAATCTCCATATAATCTCTTTGATTAGTTGGTTTCCTGTGAAATTATATTTAACACATCATGCGATGAAATTTCAATCTAATTGTAATTTCCTAATTACTAAATATAGTTGAGATATTTAGTACTATAGTGTGTGCGATTTTAATGTGATTGAAATCACATGATTACTAAATATAAATGAGATATTTAGTATTATGAAAATTCCTAAAATGTGGGTGTACTTTGAAATATTTTTTGAGACTAAGTTATAAACTTAGCAAATATATGGGCGAAAAGCTGACATTTATTGTCAATGAATTGTGATTGTCAAATGACAATAGCCATTGTTAAAATAACAATGATGTGAAAATATTTCAAAGTGTGGGCGTGCCTTACATTTAGGATACCATATGCTTAATTATTTTGATTTTGTTAAACACTTTGTTTGAAGTGTTTTACTACTCAATTTGGGTTACAAATTTGTGAGAATTTGTTGAATAATGGATTAAGATGAATCCATGAGATATAGCTTTATACTATATAAAAATTGAGCATATAGAAAACTCTCGTGAGGAGGGTAAAATATTCAAGAGATACCATCAATGATATGGTGTACAATGGATTCTTGTTGTATATATTGATATACACAGAAGTTAAATGAGAAAATCCACTAGTTTCCAAAATAAATATTTTGGATTATATCCAACACTTAGTGTTGATGTATTATATGTCAAATTTCTAAATATATGAGATATTTGGAATTGTGGGGGCATATATTGTAAATTGCCTTTGAAATTTTGAGACCAAATGGCTAAAAACATTTTGGCAAATAAATTGGTGATAAACCAACATTTAATGTTGATGAGTTGTAATTTCCAAAAAAGGCAATAATCATTGTTAGAAGAACAATGGTATAAGTGAAAATTGTTTGAGATGTAATAAAAGCGCGCTATTGGGTCATCTCAATCAATTTTGTGTGGTCAAAAATTGACCTATCGGCCGTTAACAAAATCCTCGGGAAGTTATAATTAGTCGAGGGGAATGTGACTAAAGCCAACTTGAAATTGACAAGCGATGACAACCCAACCTCTGTGATTGGTGATCCCATGAAGGAGGTTCAATGGGTAAGAACAAGTCGTGCGTCAGTTCTGCTAGCACTTATTGAATAAATTTGCTAGTCCATTCCTATGACCCGGAAAGTGCTAGATTGCATTTCTTTTGTGAGGCTGAGTATAAACTCTTAATGATTTCATAATCCTACGGGATGGTGTGCTCATTGCAGGCACATTTAATGAAATCACCTCTACGAATGTCGGAGTGGGGCCGCTCCTATGAGATCGTGGCGAAATCTCTAGAGCATTCGTTATGCACTGGGCACGCTCATGGCCGTCTTAACGGGCAAAAACGCGTTAACATCGGAAATGTGGGGGTATAATCTGGCTCATAATACCTCTGGTATACGCCAAGAGTTGTGGGTTCATAGTCCATAGGACTACTCACTTCTCTGTGTACCAAGTATTATCGGTCTAGGTCTAGTTCATAGTCCCGAGGACCACTAGATACAATGATTATACTCATGTGTACTTAGTTAAGGCGTTCCTTATGACACATGTGGGGGATTGTTGGAAATATTGAGTGAGTGTGTCATAAGGAACAAGTCTCATATTGTTTGGGATTGTAGGGTCCAAATTATAAGTGAATTTGGATTCTTATATGAGTTAAGAGGAGGAATGAACTTGCATAATAGTGGGCCACTAGAGGCAAATCCGGCTAATATTCTCCACCCATTTTATGCAAAGTTAATAAACATGTTGGAGCACTTTATTATTATTCAAAGAGAGTTTTGTCTTGGAACTCAATTATTATTTTGTAAATCAAATGTTTGAAAAATAATAAATCATAAACTGATTTGGTGGATCAACATTAAGTGTTTTAAAACCCCATATCAAATGCATTTAACTTGCCTTACGTTTCTGATCAATAACATGCCTTATGTGGTGTATATGTTGAAAAACCTGTTTGCTTCTCAACGTTTAAGAAATTATTTTCTTTTATGGTATGTTTTATGACTTAACGTTATGAGAATATTAATTCATTGATTTATTAATCATAAAGTGGTTTTTCAACGTTAACCATTTGATGAGGCTTATATAGTGCGTGTGCTTTGTATCAATGGGATGATGAAGCTCAAGTTTTGGAGCTATCTCTTCTCCTCCTGCTCTTGAATATTTTATACCTTACTGAGTAAAAGATCTTCCGTAGTTCTTTTGATCCTTGCTATTTAGCAAGAAGGATCTGTTTTATCCTGGGGAGAGCCGCGTCCTAATAAGCTTGCCGGTGGTCGCGGAATACCTCTAAAGGTAAGTGTCCATAAGGACACGACTCAGATCATTTTTATTGTCTTTTTCATTGTTTGCAGGTAGAGCTGCTGATTGGATATGTTAGCATTTTGTGGGGAGCTAAAAGATATCCATAGATTATTTGATGATTTGGAAGCTATCGCCAACATAGATGGATCAGATTGTTGAGAATGTGGCTGATGTTATTGGTAACATCGCAAAAGCTGTTCCCAGTAGTTGGGGGAATATTGATTCACTTTGCTTGAGGATGGGGTCACATCGATTCTCGATTTATCAGTCAGTTCCAGATGAGCAATTTGATTAGTTACAGTGTATATGTACATACATTAGCTGTGCCCAAAATGTAAATTGTATGTTTTAGTTCAGATGGTTGCACTACAGTTTCTTGTATTTTGTTCAAAATTCAATACTACCCTAAAAATTTGAAGATAAATGTTGGTTGTCTCCCTTTAGCTAAGCTCAGTGTCTCGTGAACACCAAAAATACAAAAAAATGATTTCATTGTGCCCCTGTCTATTAAAATTGAATTGAACCTTGGGATTCTTATATGTGAAGGAAGTTTTTAATTGTGTGCATTTTAGCTAATGGATGTGCTTGGAATTGTTTCTGACATTGATTTGTAGATGTTGAGTCACTAATTTGGTTGGATCTTACTTGATATTATCAGCTTAAAGCGTCCTTTCTTGACCAATGAAATATGTTCACTTTTGGAAGTTGCTTGTCTTGAGGATATCCTCAATTCTGTTCACATGTTGAATGGCTGGAATGTTCCTAAATATGCATTCTGTTACTTTTGTGTAAGAAAAACACAATATATACTTGCTGAATGATTTGAGAATTTCTTGACTTGCTGAATCAGATTTTGCAAATCCATTCAGTAGCATTTGCTCCGTGTGTTTTTCATTTTCTAGCAACAAAAATCAATCTGTTCGCTTCGTGATCTGGACAGAAGTTGAGGCTGGAATTTTTGTTGGAAATTACTGGGAATATGTTGTCATAGCCTAAAGTTTTGATTTTTAAGGGTTATATTTTGTTGTCATAATCTAGAAGTGCTGTCATGAATTGATTTTTATTTTTAAGGGTTATATTTTGTTGTCATAATCTAATTTTTTTGGAATCTTGAACTGGTTATCTGTTCTTCGAAGTTGAAATTAGTTTGACTATATTTTGAACTGGTTTGACTGTATTTTGATGTGAACGAGAACAAGGAAGTAAATTAAAAGAAAGAACTGTGCTTCTAATATTTTTGGAATCTTGAACTGGTGGTTTTCAACTGAAATTGGATGGTTGTTTGTTTGTGACTGCATTCTGAGGGCTGTATTTGCTGCTGAGATTTTGAAACTAGATTTCTGTCAAAGCATCTTTGCTGTGAAATAACTGTCTAAACTAGTTTTCTGCCAGATTCAATGTTCTAAGTTATGACCGTTATTTTGTGAAAGTTGTATTGTGGAAGTTGCTTATGATATTGTGAGATTATGATCTTGAGAGTGACATTATTTAAGTTGGTCAAATTTTTGTCTCTTTGGATTTACTAGTTTCTTTGTGAAAACATCTTGATATTGTGGGCATTACCTAGCATAAATATCCCGAACTCTGGAACACCAGCTTCTTGTGCTTTTAAACAACTGAATTTGGTGTTACGGGCTGTGGTTTTTACTGTGGAATTGTGCTTTGATTCTTGGAAATTTGATGCTGCTTAAATTTTAATTTTCCTCTCGCAGTTAATGTTTTGATTTTGCCGCCAAATTGTGTGAGCACTGTTGATTCAGCTGAATACTTGGTTTTGCTCTTCAAATGCCCATAATTTTGTTCTTTCCTTGATTTGAACATGATAACATTCTTAAAGGTGTTTGTGCTCGCTTGAAGTCACGTTAACATCAACTACTTGAAGAAGTATGACCCAAAATTAAAGGGGTAAGAGCAATAAAATATTCAATAAAGAACAACATCAATAACAAAAACATTAAAGTCTTATCCCACTAGATGAAGTTTATTACATAGATCTCATATACTACTATTGTGTTTTATACGTAATCAACAGTTTGAAAGAAATTGTAGGAATTTTAAAAATGTTTTTTTTCTTTTACTATTGTGGAATCACATTTTTTCCTAAGTCCCCTTACATATCATTTGTGAAATAAACATAAGGGAAAATATTTTATATTTTTTCAATCTTACGGTGGAAAAAATCTGAAATTGATTGATTTTTTTTAAAAAAAGAGGTTGAGCTAACTTCCCCTCCCTTAATTGTCATTACAAGTTTTTTCCCAATCATTAATGTTTTCCATTGCGTTTGATTCGATTATTATGCTGTAAAGGTTGTTTTAACAAGTCTACTTTGTAAATGATGCTCAAATTTTAATTAATTTTAATTTGGTTTCCTCGTCTTCGTTCTCTTACCCATGATTCAAGTGTAAATTTTCACCATTTAGAGTCAAGAACATAGTATTGTATTGTAATACTTTTAATTTATTGATGAAATTGTCTTGTACTTAACAAAGGAGTATTAAAATTATAATTAATTCCTTATATAATTATTCAAAAAAATAATCACAATATCTAGTTAAATATGTAATTCAGTTTTCCCATTAATTTTCATTTTATTTTCACAGAAAATACTTATGCCAAGTTCTCTATATACATGGCATTAATTTCTTTAATCTCAAGTTACACGTGGCAATGTGTCTAATATATTAAATATCTTTATTAGGTTACATATATGACATCAATTTTCTTTGGTTTTTTTAATCATCACCCCATTTAATTAAATGTTTAATTAATCTAGATTTGAACACGTGTTCTAATACTTATAGAGTTGTAGCTCACTTACCAACTCAACCAACTACCTTTTGAGCAATTTCTTTAATCTTTAGCTACATGATTGATAAACTCCATGCATGGGTAGAAATATCATGGGCCGACCTATTAGGGTCTATGAACTAGCCTATTAAATGCTTAGGTTATTTTTTATTCTAATAGATCTGACTTAGTCATATATAGGTTTTTTATTTTTTGCCTATTTGTTTAATAGATCAGACCTATGTTAAAAAAACATAAAGCCTACCAGACTTGCCTATTAAATATAAATCTAAGACTAATATTCATTGGGCTAGTATCATTAAACTCATTTCTTAATGACTTGAAGGTTATAATTGTTTCAATACTTAAGCAAAACATATGTAATTTCGACAATTTTGAGTTTTTAATTAATTTATCTTATTAGTATGTTTTTTATCAGAGTCATAGGTGAAAGTTTGATTGTGGCTAATTTAGATCTTGTTTAAATATTGACCTAATAATTTATGGCCTATTACAATGTTATCGTTTATGCTCTAATAATTGTGACATATCAGGTCTATCGCTTATGACCTATTGACCTAAATAAATTATCAGACATCTTAATAGGTTTATAATCAGGCAAGACTTTTAATAGGCCAAAATCTGATCTAAAATTGAGGCCTATGATAGGCCACAGGTCAGACTCAGACTTATTTACTACATCACAAGTCTGACCTATTAAGGTAGTGGGTTAGGTTGTCCTAAGCTACTCCCTCCGTTCCTAAATATAAGAGCATTTTGACTTTTTTGGAGAATCCTAAGAAAACAAAATATGGTAATTAAAAATTGATTTTCCCAAATTTTTTCACTAAACTAGTTTATTTTTTTTTTACCAAAACTAAACTAGTTTATTTGACTTATGAACTTACATATGTTCTAATAATATTTAAAATATGTTATGATTAAATTGTTCATTTTGCTTTCTTAGGATTCTCCAAAAAAATCAAAGTGCTCTTATATTTAAGAACGGAGGGAGTATTTTGATGGACCCGATACACATTGGGCCTATTATAAGAGGAGGCCCAAGAGAGTCAAGTGAAGGGAAGGACTGTAGTGGAGAGTGAGTGCCTCTGTAATAGCACTTTAGGCCTGATTTCTGTATCTTTAATTCTCCAATTGGAGTAATACTTTGTTGAATAAAGATCACATCGATTTGTGTTCATCATATTTCTATCCCTATTGACTTCATCTATGTTATATATATTTTTGTTTAACTAAGAAAATATGTATTGAGTATTGACTTTATTTTGTGCCTTTTGGGCTCAAAGGCTCAAAGTCCTCTCTATAGGCCCAAAAATATATTATCCATCATCTTCAATTTTCTGCAACTAAAAACCCTTAAACCCAAACTCCCAAAACCCTCGCCGGAGAAAAAGAACCGTCACGGCGGATGGCTGCGCCGGCGACGGCGAAAAACCGTCAAATCAACCGCGAAACCGTAGAAAAAACCGTGAAATCACTATTAAAGTGGAGAAGAAAAAATCCAAAGCCACCATCAAATCACCAAGACGATGACGATTTCTTCTACCTCGTTCTCTCTCTCACCAAAATCCCCCACCGATCTCTCGCTGTCACTCACAAAATCTCCCTCCCTCACTCTCTCCTCTCTAAATCTCCCTCTCTCTGCCTAATCATCGACGACAAGCACAGAAAAAAACCTCTCACCAAAAACGACGCCGAGAAGAAGATCAAATCGGAGAACATTCCAATCTCACACGTGTTAAAACTCTCGAAATTGAAGTCCGATTACCGTACGCCGGAGAAAAGGCGAGAGTTACGTGATTCTTACGATGTGTTTTTGGCGGATGAGAGTGTGGTTTCAAATTTGAGTGGTGTTTTGGGGAAGAAGAAGGTTCCTGTGCCGTTGGATCTGAGGGAGAGAGATTGGACGGCTCAGATTGAGAGAGCGATTTGTTGTACGGTGTTGTGTTTGAGTGGTGGTGGGAATTGTTTTGTGGTGAGAGTTGCTGACGTGGCATTTATGAGTGTGAATGAGATTGTTGAGAATGTGGTTGCTGCTTGTGAGGGTATTGCTCATGTTGTGCCTAGTAAGTGGAGGAATGTTAGGTCCTTTCATTTGAAGTTGTTGGAGTCTGTTTCGTTTCCTATTTATGAGGCAGATTTAGATATGGGTTTTCACTAATTATGTTGGATTTACATGGGATGTCATCAAAGTTGAAAATTTGTTTATGTTTTGATGATTGTTGTTCTGAAGCGAGGCTTGGCTCAATGACAAGCTCGTTTTCCATAGGGTCTGAGGTTGCTACTTCAAATCAGTCTCTATGCATAAGACTGTTTACTATATTCCCTTCCTCAATACCTCACTAAGTGAGGACTAGAATTGGGTTGTGGCAACTAGAAGTGGGTTCACCTTTTTTTTAATGTTGTTGTTTTGTAGTTACTTACATTGTGTTCTGAATTATAAATTATGATAAAAAATTGGAAGGTGAATGTTGATTGCCACTTGCCACCCTTCAGCTGCTCCTAGTTGTTGCCCAACATTAGAATGTTATCTTAGGAGATTTGGAGTAAATGTTATGTGTTACAATACGATCCATATAGCTGACTATGCCTAGTGGGATAAGGCTTTATTGTTGTAATCTGTTGCAATTGTATCATTTTTGTTATCAAAATGAATTATATGTCATAATGGATTATAAGATTGTGTTATATCTTTTGCTTTGATGTTTGGACATTCCATTAACTCTAAGCCCCATGTTTCTTGTATTTAGGTCTTGCATGCACCAATTAAATGCTTAATGTTTTTTACATGATCATCTGGGAACGGATGAGTTTAAATTTACATGTAATTGTTAGGCTAAATATGATTGGACTGGATGAGAATTCTACATCTAGCTATGTTATTATATGAGCTACTGTCAATACTTGACTTGAAGTATTGACTAGATCACTGAAATGTAAACTATTTGAGATTTTAGAGCCACAACAGCTACATTGGAAGGCACCCACAGCCTAGAAATTAGGACCACCTGAGCATGGATGAAAATGCAAGAAACTCATTGAACACCAGCTAAGTTGTTTTCTTGATTGAGTCTCATGATTAATGTCGTTTTAGGTGAGATGGTGTGTAGACTATTTAGCTGGACAGAAACAATTTTTAGAAAACTACATACTGGTGCTGAGTTAAAAAACTGTTTACTTAGGCCTTAACTACTTAGACATGCATAAGTTTGACATGTAAATACAAAAGTTCACTAATGGGATTAGGAAGTAATTAATTTCTTGTTGTGGTTTCATATGCCAGGCTTAAATTAGTATTTACCCTGCTTGCTTCATTCATGGTGATATCTTCGTGTTGTGATTTCTACTTTTCTAGTCAATGATACTTTTTTTTTGGAGAAATTGACACTTATCTTTTGAATGCCTGGTACAATTCTTTGGTTATGTTTCTATTGCTATTTGGTTGAGAAAAACTTGTTACTTCAGAATGAGAAATATAAGGCGTCTACACGCAGAAAGAAACAAAAGTAGTGAATCTACCATTTATGGTGGCATTTTATCTTATGATCAATTGGATGGAAAGCTCATATGCATTTTATCAGTTACCAATCTTTGTTAGAATGAAGGATGCTGAAAGACTATATTTCTCTCGAGGCCTCTTTTAAAGGGTAAAGGGTCTTGACCTTATTCAAAAGGTCTCCCCTTTTAACTATCCGCATATGTGAGTTATAAAATTGAAAGTTATCAAAGTTTTGGTCATGTTTAATTGGACAGTCAATTTTGATTCTAGAGTAACTTCAATTGTGTTTATGCCCTGCCATGGTTTCTTATTAGAAAGACTTGAATTTGAACATCTTTCCCTTGAAAGAAGGAAACTTGCATTTCAAGGGTTGTATTTGTATTCTATAAAGAATGAACGGTCAACCTTTGCTTTCATGACTCAGTTTGGTCACCGTGTATGTATGGTATGCAGGATTGGGAATGGTGGATAAGGAAAATGTATGAGTTGGATTTTCTTCTTAAGAAAATTAAGATAGCTCGGGTAAAAGTTTTGAATTTCTCTGATTCATTTATCTTATATTTTTCTTTATTTGAATTTTATATTTCTACTCTGTTTTTTTTGTAAATGCAACTTAAAAAGTTCCCTTCATTCTCTTCGACCTTTAATCTAAAAAAATAAGGATATGTTTTAAAAAAACATTTGTTACATACCTATCATCCTTAATAATAGCACTTAATAGATATCAATATTATACAGTAGGATGGAGTGGAGGGATGTTCCTTATCAAAACAGATTAACACGAGTGGGAAAAAATAAATATACAACTATTTTTCATTGCTGTCATTTTCTTTCTTCGGCGAGGATTGGGTTGTTCAAGGAGTCTAGCGTGGTCAGCTAGCTCAAAGCCTCAAAGTCCATAAACCATTTTGCCGATGAGATGGGGATAGGATGAAAGCAAATTGGGGCTTGCTTCTCCATATATAATATTTACAAATAAATATATTATTAAGTTTGATTGGTGGGCAAAATAGATTAGATTAAGCGTGATTCATTATTTTTCCTTATAAATTCACCACCCATATTTGACCGCTGCTGACCCACAATTCCTCCAATCAGACAACTATAAAACCGCAATGAGATTATGCACAACGTTTTTTTTTTAAAAAAAAAATAAAAACAGCACTGAGATTACTGTAAGTTTATATTAAAGGATTACTGCAGGATTAGTCAAAACAGGTGTGGTCCTGGTCCGTTATTAGCCGTAGAAGACAAAGTCATAGTTGACGAGAATATGCAGTGATACAGGGGATATCATATTAATTGATCAATGATAAGCTCTGTATTCACTTTGACGCATCTTATTTCTTAAATAAACAATATATAGGAAAATAATATTGTATGTCTTGATCAATTGATCATGGGGGACTGATTCAGTTCAAAGTTACATGTGATTAATTTTTTGACCAAGAGTATAAATATGATTGGGCAGAATGAAGATTCTACATATTGTCTGTGCAGTTTTATGAGCCACTTCACCCGGTTGGAATGAAACACTTGGATGGCTTTGTTTTATTGGAGAATTGTATACGGGTCCCAAATAAGATAATTAATTACATACAAATCCATGAAATTTACTTAAATCCATGAAATTTACTTAAATGATAAATGTTGTCAAGAAACGGATTGGATATCAATCTAAAGCCAGTGAAGAGCTAACTTTGTTAGGATGAAGGATGCAAAGATGGTCTACCACGCTATCTATCCACTTGAAGGAGTTATTTAATGTATCAAAGTTTTGATGATGTGTGATTTGACAGTCACTTTTGTTTGCTATAAAAAAGTTTAGGTGATGAGTTGGGTTTCAAAGGATTATCAATAATTAGGTAGTATATATTTACCTTGTCAATGGGATCAGATTTGAAGGCATATCTAAGCCAACTTATTAACTGAGCTAACTTTGATAGCATTGGATTGTCACTATTGAATCGTTTCATAATTCAAATTTTATAAAATCATTCAATATTTTTTTCTCCATGGAAAATACTTGCATCTCTCATCAGTCCCTTGGAAGAAGGAAGTAGACATTGTAGGTTAATGAAGCCTACATACTGCAATGTGAGCATTCTTGGCCTTGAATGTAAGAGTTAAATGAACTAATGCTGACTATTTAACAAACATGCCAGTAAAATTTGGTACAAATATTTATATTAAGTTTTCAAAATAATGATGTAAAAAAGCTATAACAATGTAGTCGCCTAACATTACCGATTGTTTTAGATACATCACTAAAAAAATCAGTCAATGAACATGAAATTAGCCACATGAAATTAGTCATGGATTCCATTGGATAATAGGCCGATACTAAAATATTAGCCACGAAATCGCCCATTTAGCAATGAATTTTGTTTATACTGACAGAATTCCATTACTAAATTCCGTGGCTAATTAACTATTTTTTGTAGTGCATTTTTTACATGTTGATGCACAATGTTTTTCTCCGAAATAGCCTTCCCACTGCCTCTACAACTATCACTACATATCTTTTATGAGGCGCAGTAGCTACACAATCCTCTCTCTTAATTTGTGGCAGTTGCATTGCTAAGTCAAGCCCAAAAAAATATTGTGGTAGTTTCTATCAATTTGGCAAAACTATGCCATATTGAAATTCCTGAATGTCTACATACAACGACATATTAAAAGTTTTTTTCTTTTTTAAAATACAAATGTCAAACCAAATACATTACATGCACGAGTTGTATGTGAACGTGTGTGTATATATCTACCAAGAGGTGTAAACAGACTTTATAACAATGATAATGATAATCATACCTCACAATTACAAATTTACAATGGCTACTAGAGTTTCTTTAAGCCTGATTTCTTCTCTCTTCCTCCTCATGATCATCCTAACCCTGATAATAATACAACACCATGGCACTAATGCCCAAAAAAACTTCATAAAGTTTGTCTGTGGAGGCAACACCACTAACCCCAATAGTAGCTTCCAAACCAACCTGCAAGCCCTCTTGTTAAACATATCTTACAACACACAAATAAACTATGGCTTCTACGACTTCTCCTATGGCGAAAACTCCGGCAAAGTCAACGTCATCTTGCTATGCCAAGGAGACATACATCCACAATTTTGTCAAATTTGTATATCAGATTCCAGGGTTCTCCTTCCTCAAGTTTGCCCTAATACAACTGAGGCTATTGGATGGCAATCCGATTGCTTTCTTCGGTATTCCGACCGGCCCATCTCCGGTGTCATGCTAACATCGCCTACTTTCACTTTGTGGAGCACTGAAGAAGCTTCACAAAAAGATCAATTCAATTATAAGCTTAATGAGTTGATGAGTTCTTTGAGAGAAATGGCTGCTTCCGGCAACTCTACTATGAAATTCGCGGAGGCAAGCACGATGGGTCCAAGCAATCAGACGATATATGGGATGGCACAGTGCACGCCGGACTTGTCCTACCATGATTGTAACGTTTGTTTGAATGATACTATCACTAATGGCATCCCTAAGTGTTGTGATGGGCAGACAGGTGCTAGAGTGGGAACACCTAGTTGCCTAGTTAGATATGAGACTCACAACTTCTTTAACCGTGATGGTGCACCACAATTACAATTTCCTGAGCCACCATCACCGCCTTATACTCAAGGTATCTTACTCAAATATACTTGGTTACGCTTAGTCCTATTTACAGGGCTGTTCCAACAAATTTTACATACATTAGAGAAAACTTTAAAGTTTAAACCTCAATAATTCTTTTTTTATGCATTAAACCTCACTAATTCTAGCTTAGAATTTAAAAACTTCATAATTTTGCACAAACTTAATGTTTACTACACATTAGAATAAAGTTAACACATAATAAATAAATGGTAGAATAATTGTATATTCATATAAAATAATTTAATGATGCGACTTAAAAATATGATTAAATAAACATTTTTCTCTATCTTAGAGATAAGATTAGATGATTAATTCCTTATGTGTAAAAAAAAGATAAGATTAGATGAGTAGAATTTGTACATATACATAGGAGGAACTATATATATATATATATATATATATATATATATATATATATATATATATATATATATATATATATATATATTGGGATAAGTGAAATGAGATTCTGTGGGATTCACATTCTAGTGAGCTTTTATCTGATTGAAAAGTTGCACTTAAGAATGACTAAAGTTTTAATTAATTAGTTTTTAACTCGCATCAAGCTTATCGTATGATTATGTTGATCATCTCTTATACACGATTCTATATCTTACTGATTCTGTTTCATTTAATCTCCCTCTCCATAAATATGATAGGTATTTTTCAGAAAATAAAATACTTCTCTTGCCCTATTTATTATTAGTGATCGATCACTTCCAATAGGTTTTATCAAAATTTAGAAAAATATTGTATTTTAAACTCTGCTTTGGAAGTTAATAACTTTTCAATATCATCTCTACTTTAATACATGCTTTTCAAGAAAAAAATGATTTTAAGAACAACATATGCATGTCAGATGAAATAATGCATTCATGTTACGAATTTAATAATATGACTTATAATATAAAGACTATACTGTTACATATGTATTTATAGTCACTATCCAATTTTTTGATCTAGCTATTTGTACTTTTCTACTTAAATTTTATGCATATATATATAATGGAGAGATTATTACTTTCATTTTTATTAGCCCTTTTGTTCTTGAAATAATTTATCTTTTTTCAGAGATTTTTTTAATATTTAATCATGTGTGCTTATTTTTATCATTTTCATGAATATAAAAGATCAAGATTAATATAATAGTTTCTTTTGGAAGTGGAAACGTGCATTATTTTTTCTTGCTAATTTGATCTAGTCAAATTATACTTATTCTATCAATGTAATATAATGTTTATTAATTGACGACATTCAATAAATTTAAATTCTCGATTATCAGACTAAACCATTTCTGTTTAGATTTAACTTTGAGCAATGTTTCTCTGGGTTGTCAATTTGTTTTTCTATTCTGTTTTTCGATATGCCTTCATATGGGTCTCCCCAAGTTTATAATTAAATAAATATTGTTGCTTTCTTGTTCTAAACCTATTGATCGATCAATATGTGATAGTTATCGTTTTCTTCATCTTATGCAGGAAAGAGCAATATAACACGAATTGTTATTGGCATAGTTGTGCCGTTCGCCTTCATCACCGTGCTCATCTTTATTATTGTCGTAATTCACTTTAAATCAAAAGTCCAGAAGCTAAAGAGTATTAATAAAAGTAAGTCAATATATCAGGTTGTGCTGAAAATTTCTTAGTTTGAGTCGTTAGGCTGGCATGTCGTTTTGACTTTTAATTTCTTGATTCAGAAAGAATATGCTCCCTTCAATATATAATAAATGTAGGAGTTAGCCTTGATGCTAAATTCTCCCTCCGTTCCTAAATATAGGACCTAGATTACTTTTTTGAAAAATCCTAAAAAAAGCAAAAAATAAGTTAATTATAAATTGATTTGCCTAATTTTTTCTCGTAAACTAGTTTATTTTACTTATAAGCTAATGGATAATCTAAAAAGATATCAAATATATCATGATTTAATAACCTATTTCGCAACTTTAATCTTTCCAAAAAAAAGTTATCTAGGTCTTATATTTAGAAACGGAGGGAATATGATTTAATTATACTCTTTGTTAATTTTATCTCAAATTAATCTTATTGATGTCCCTCCAACAATTAATAAGAGATGGGGGAGGGAATTGAATGAGAGATGATTAAAGTGTTTTAGGAAAAATACATCAAACGAATTAACATAATTATTATACTTAGTTTAATCAAATCAAATAAATATGTTCTATATTTACAACTGGAGGGAGTAACATATGATAATATTGATGTATCAATGTTATCGTAACTAGGCCTAATAACAGAGTCCAGAGTACTGAAGTAGGAATAGAATGAAACTTCTAAAAAAATAATATTAATAGCAGTAGGTTTCTATACATAGTTTGATTTCAAGATGGAAAAGTTATTTCAAATTTTTTCAATTTAATTTTTAATACTTATAGCTCCATTAATTTCTTAATATCCCAATCTGTGTGTCCGTATAGTAGCTGAAGCTAATGAAATTGCAACCTCACTGCAAATGGACTTCGAAACAATTAGAGAAGCAACGAATGATTTTTCTGAAGCAAATAAGCTTGGGCGAGGTGGATTTGGAGCTGTTTACTTGGTAAGATGCATTATATAAAGGAAAATTAAATAATGGTTTGTAAAGTTCCAGTTTTATTTTCAAATCTGACCCATAATTTTACATTATATTCAATTTTTTAATCTAATTTCAGGGGAGGTTGTATAATGGAGAAGAGATTGCTGTAAAAAGGTTGAGTAGGGAATTTGGGCAAGGTGATATGGAGTTCAAGAATGAAGTGTTGTTAATGGCCAAGCTTCAACATCGTAATTTGGTCAAGTTACTTGGTTTTTCTATCAAAGATACAGAAAGGCTACTTGTCTATGAATTTGTTCCAAACAAAAGCCTTGATTTCTTCATCTTTGGTACATTAATATTAATGCTTCAATTTCATATTGCTTCAATGTTTGGATAAAAGCATGCTTTTGGAAACAAAATGTAATACTCGATATGTTATTGCACATTTGTATGTATAAGCAGATCAGATAAGGGCCAAAGAATTGAATTGGGAAAAGCCTTACAAAATCATTGAAGGCATCGCTCGAGGGCTTCTTTATCTTCACCAGGATTCTCGATTTCGGATTATTCATCGTGACCTCAAAGCAAGTAATATACTTTTAGATGAAGAGATGAATGCTAAGATATCAGATTTCGGGATCTCAAAGTTATTTGTAATGGATCAAACCCAAGGCAAAACAAATAATATTGTTGGCACCTAGTAAGTTTCTGTATATATCATTGAAATTAGCAATTGTTTTAATGATTAGATTGCATTATTTAAATATAAATACTATTGATCCTCACTTATGCATTTTAATTGTGATATATGAAAAGTTTCATTGATAACTATATGATAATACAACGGATATATGGCACCAGAGTATGTCAAGCTTGGAACTATTTCTATGAAGACCGATATCTTTAGTTTTGGGGTATTGGTCCTGGAGGTTATAAGTGGCAAGAGAAATAATGAATATATAGATAACGAAAATATGGAGCATATAGGAAGCGCGGTAAGTTGCCCGTCAATATTTAGATGCATTACATTTTTGAATAAGTTGTGTTGTTATATATTGAACGAATTGCATATCAAGAGATATTAACAAACTGAAATATTGTTCATAAATTATGAATTATGTAGTAGCTCATTTATTGGATTTTAAGAAATGCTAATGATTCACACAGGCTGTATATATATTATAAAGTAAACAAAACTCTTAAACAGTTCACATTATTTATAAGGTATTATCTGTCCTTAATATGTAGGGCAATGACCCTATTTTATACCCAAAGTAACCACCTTGGACCACCCACCACCATAAACTAACAGGTGGTACAATATTACACCCAAAGTAACTAAAGTGGTTCAAAAAAACCCTCAACCGACGGTATTCAACGTTTGACCATTAGTTGGATGATATGTCGCCCACGTGTTATATTTTTTCCACCCGGCACCTGTGCAAATGCCACCTGGATGCCCACGTGTTATATTTCCCATATTTTTTCCCTTGTGCAAATGCCATCTGTGCAAACCCTAGGTCTCTCTGCCATCAACACAAGGGAAAAAACATGAGAAATATAACACGTGGGCATCCAAGTGGCATTTGCACAGGTGCCGCGTGGAAAAAATATAACAAGTGGGCGTCATATCATCCAACTAACGGTCAAACGTTGAAGACCGTCGGTTGAGGGTATTATTGGACCACTTTGGTTACTTTGGGTGTAATATTGTACTACCTGTTAGTTTATGGTGGTGAGTGGTCCAGTGTGGTTACTTTGGGTATAAAATAGGATCATTACCCTAATATGTAAGAGATAGATGTTGACTAATTTTTGGATGTTAAAAGTTAGTTAAATCATATCATTGTGACTAACATGTGCTGGTTTCCCAAAAACATCCTCCTTAATCATATGCATAAAAAACTAATAACGTTGATGGAAAACCCTATTAATTAGTATATGCAATCAATGAAACTACTTTGGAGAAAAATCAATAATTGGAAAGCAAGTTGGATTGAAATCTTATATTTATAATCAAAACAAAATATGTCTAGCTCTTACATTTATCTGGGGATGAAGTACTACAACATATGAAACAATAATTGTTGCAGGTGTGGAAAAGCTGGAGAAACAGGGCATTGTCAAGTATGATAGATCCTTTGTTGTTGATTGAAGAAGGTGGTTCTACAAGAAGTGAAATAATGAGATGCATGCAAATTGGGTTATTGTGTGTTCAAGAAAAGGCAAGTGATAGGCCACCAATGGATACCATTGTAGCAATGTTAAATGCCTACTCATTCTCACTACCAATTCCTCTTCAGCCCTCCTTTTATATCTGTGGATCAAGTTTACCTGCTGATATTATTACTAGATCTTCATCAAGGAATGAACTTTCATATTCAGAGCAATATCCACGTTAATAAGGTCTAAACTAATTATCATTGTGTAAAATGCAGCGATCCAGTTGGTTTAAGTGTTCCCAAGCAGTGTTCTATAGAATCTACTAAGATGTGTATATATTGAAGTTGGGTAAGAATTGTGTATATATGTTCTTAGATATCAACAAGATGTTGCTGCAATATATGATTTTACGAATTGCATACTTTAAACTGATTTAAAAACTTTAAAATCCCCCAAAACCATGGTTGATATCTGCTCAAATCACTCTATGTCAAACCAGGTGTTTCATGCGTCACTAAAAATTGCTATCGGCTGAATTGCCTTCACCGTTGCCTCAAGTCGCCGGGCTGAGGAATTGAGAGTGAGAAATAAAGAGAGAGAGGAAAGTATAATGGTAAATTACCATGTTGACCCCGTATCAGGATTAAAAGAAATTTTTAACAAGGGCAATACTGTCTTTTTAAGTTTTTTTCCTAAATCTTTACTTTTTGAGATAAGCAGGGAGTTTTTAATCTGAGGCAAGAGATTTTATATTAAACAGCTACATTGAAATCTCCTCCACCACTTGTTAACAAAGAATATGTTTGCATATTTACCCTTTAATTAAACAAGTAGAGCTGACGCCTAGTCCTACGAAATAGTTTTTGGCTAAGCCATCTGATAATTCAAAATTAGAATTCCTGTTCGTTCTAATTATCCTTTTAATAAATTCCAAGAAATTTAATTCATTAAATCATGTTATTGTTTGGGTAAATGATCATTTTTACCTATGAACTATGTGTAAGTATCGAGCAGATATATTTTTTTATTAGAAATTGAGCAGATATATTAATAAATGGTTTTTTATATACGAAAGAAGTGAACTTTAAGGAAATAATCATTTTTACTCATAAATAATGATATCTTATAATCTCATTTGGGTTCAAATCTTAGCATGAGAGGAAACTCTCATCATCATATTCCCTCTTTATAATCGTTAGACCAACAATTGAATGGTTTGAATTCGACATTTTATTAATTTGTGATCAAAATGTTAAACTATAAAACGATAATAAGTTTGAACTCGATTAGGGCTTCTCTCCATGGCCCTTATATAAATATCGTCATAATTATTTTTACAAAATAATAGTAAGTTAATTATATATGATTAGTTGGTAAATAGATTTAAGTTTACGTGATTAACTATTTTCCTTAAAAATTCACCAAGTCGCCACCCCTATTTGACCGCAGCTGACCCACCCTTCCTCCAATTAGATGCAAATATTAAATCCCAATGAATTTTTTCATAAAAATTTAAAAAACTTCTCTGAGATTACTATAAGTTTATATTTAAGGATTACTGCAAGAGTAGTCAAAACAGGTGTGGTCCTGGCCCGTTGTTAGCTGTGGAAGACACATAATACAAATTCCTCGCAGTTGACCAAGTCATAATTGACGAGAATATGAAGTAGTAGTATTGTAATGATATTATTATTCACTTTGACGCATCATATTTCTCGAATATGTGTGTGTGTGTGTGTGATATTCATGATAAAGTTTTGATGATGTCTTGTTGGATTGTCACTTTTTAGTGAAAAAAAAAGTTTAGGTGATCAAAGCTAGCCGGCCAAGAAATGACTTCGAGTTCAAAAAGCACATAATCCAAAAGTTTATATATGGTAGATTAACTTAACAAAATTGTCAAAACTTTTGTATAATTGGTAGCATGATTTGAACTCACATTTTTATAGATTATAAGTCAACTTCTTATCAATTATACCAACTCTATTGTCATTGGTCTGTCACTTTTGAATCTTTGCATAATTCGAATTGTATAAAGTCCTTCAATATTTTTTTCTTTATGGAAAATAGTTAAATTTCTCTTTCCCTCGAAAGAAAAGTTGGCAGTAAGCGTACAAAACGGTTTATGCTGAGGTGTGGATTCATGGTCTTTGCCCTCTGGCTTTTTTGTATGTGTTGAAGATTTGAGGTAATTTAATTTACCCATTTGGACTGTCTTGAATTTCTTTTAAAAAAAATAGTGATAAAGAACTTGATTTCCATTTTACTAGCTACCTTTCAATAATTAATTTACGTTACTAGCTACCCATAGCAGTTGATGACTCCCCACATTTAGTGGTTTTTAGAAAATATTTTGTTGTATTTGGGGAGTCAATAATTAAGTAATTAAGTGATTTTGTTGTGAATTGGAAAGAAAGTAATTTGAGGATCATATGAGTGATTCTTTTGGAAATTCTGAAATTTAATTGAAATAGGAAACTTAATATATTAAAAGAAATATTTTGATGAGAAGTTTCCTATTAATGAGATTATGTGATTGAGTCATTGTGATTATTTCCTATTTCTTTCTCTTTATGAATGCAGATTTAATGAAAAAGGAAATAAAGAGAAAGAGGTTGATTTGATATATGTGCATTCATCATACAAGAAAAGGAAAAAAAAGAAACTTAACATGCAAGGCAAAGACAATATGGTGTTGGGCTATTTTATTATAAATATACACATGCAATTGAGGAGAAGGGAGGCTGGTTACAATTCTTCCAATTCCTAAAGCCTGAAGAGTTATTCACGAGCAAGAAAAAAAATTGAAGGCGTGGCTGAAGAGAAGGACCGAAACACACACGCATAGGAGCTAGAAAAGGAAAGGAAGCAGCTTGCACACATACACATAGGCGGCAGTTTTTGTCTCTTCCTAATTGAGAACACACGCACGAGGAAGGAAGGAAGATCAAATTCTAACTTCTTTGGTGGACACATCATAGTTGGGAGAAGCTGTTGTCCTTGGGTATTGCTACTAAAACGTCCTTTGTCCATATGCTTTCTTGTTATGAATATTATTGGGAATGATTTGATAAACATGTGTGGCTAGTTTCTTTTACAACCTAGAGTACTGTGAACTTGTTTGTAACTTAGTATTTTATTTCTCACTATTTAGTCATGGTTAATTTGATTTAGTTTATTTAATCTTGCTATTATTGATTAACTTGTTTAGTGCTTGATCACCATTAGACATGTTTAGGGAATTTAGAATTGGACTCGAAAGAGGGAATTTTAAATAGACCATGAGATTAAATAGTGTAGGATTGGATTTTTTTCTGATTTGCGACTAGGATAGGAATATACCTAGAAGCCCTACATAGTCACATTAGAGCGGAACCGTTATAAATTGGCCTAGTAAATTAGTGCAAGACATTGTATAATTAAGCTAGGTAAGGATGTAAGTGGACCGGAAGGCATTTATAGACACTAGTACTCTAGATTAGCTAGTTGAATTAATTCATAATTAATTAGTGGGAATAAAATCTAAGAAGCAGATAAGGGATTAGTGGCTCTAGGTTGTTCTTTTGACTCGTGAATTTCATCTGTGTGAATATTTGTTTTATTTTATTTGCTTAGATATTAGGTAATTAAAATCAATTTTCTTTTATTTACTCAACTTGAATGAAAATAGGAGGTCTAATGCCTAGTTATTAATTGTCTGAGTCTCTGTGGGATCGACCTTGAACTACCACTTTACTAAATTTACGATCCGTACACTTGCGGAGTTTTTATCAAAATTATGGTAGCATCAAGTTTTTGGCGCCGTTGCCGGGGACTCAAGGCAATTAGTAATTAGAATTAGAAATTCTTTAGTAGTTTTAGCTTGAGTTTTTTTTTTCTTTGGAAAAATAGAAAGATGGACTTTTCAGAGCTTAATTATTATAAATGGTATCGATGTTATCACTGTGGAAATAATCATGTACCAGGAAATTGTCCATTTTTGCCTACCATAAATTATATAGGAGATGATTTCACTAGGCAACAAACTTATGTTGATAATTTTTCTAGGCCTAGTTGGAATTTTGAGCAGGATGAGTGTTGGAACCCACATGTTGATCCTTATTCACATGCAATAAACACACCCTTCATATCTTATTCACATGTTCAAGGAAACAATTTTGAGGATGGTGAAATCTCTCATAGAGAAGAAAGATTTGACATATTAGAAAGATTAGCCGATATGTGTTTGAAATGGCAAGAGAAATGTTTCAAAAGGTTAGACTCAATTGAGACTAAGTTTGAATCAAGAGTACAAAATCTTGTAGCACAGATGAGTCAAATGTGCAGAGACCTTGAAGAAGTGAAACAAAATCCCTCCTTAAATCATAGTTCCCCTTTGTTATCTAATGAGATTGAATATGAGGAAGTTGAGGATAGGGATGAACAGGAAGTTAAAGAAGATTTAGAGATTGTCATAGAGCCTGAAACTTGTTTGGAAGAAATTGATGGGTGTTTAATTGATCTTCAAAGTGTGAATTTAACTGCTTGTGATTCTAATATACATGTTGATGTGAGTGTTCCTATAGCTGCTTTGGATGATTCTCCTATTACTGTTGTGACTTTTACTGATGAGAGTCAAATTGATTTTATTGGATGCTCATTATTCTTAGAAAGACATATATCTAACTCTTTGTATGAGCATATTCTAATTCCTTTGAAATCAGTGATTGCTTGTTCTTTGAAATTGTCTATAATTGAAAAGGCAAAAGTCATTACTTTGATTGATTACTTATACTGTTTGAAAAGGAATGAAGATGAGGTGATTATGGTTTTTGATACTTATGACTAAGGATTTGTTTGGAAAGTCTGGCTGAAGACTTTAAACTTAGCGCTTCTTGGGAGGCAACCCAAGGTTTTGGTATTTGATGCTTTGTTTTTGAGTTTGTAGGATTTGTTTTTCCTTCTTTTGGCCCCAAAGGATGCTTCAACTTGATCTGGATGGACTAGCAGTTAAGAGTGGAAATCGAGAAGAGGAAGGGGAGTATTCTTCTAACTTTTTCTTGATTTTATTTGACTAAGAATTGTTTTGGTGATGAGTCTTTATGCTGGTTGATATGTGTGTAATGGTTAGATTTGATGGTGTGCCTCTTGAGTACTTTGCTTGATTGATATGGAAGTTGAAATATTTGTCATCTTTACACTTGCTATGGATATTTTTGTAATTCCACTACTTGTGTTACATGTTCACATTGGGGACAACGCGACATCTAAGTGTGGGGGTATGAGGGTACCATTGTTCTCTAAAGATTGTCCTCAAGCTTTCATTTTGTAAAATTTTCTAAAAAAAATCTTTTTGCCAATTTTGGGATTGATTTGGACTTGAAATAATTGGATTTGATTAGGCTTTGATCTCATCTTCTTTGAATGTAAGTGAAAAGGCAAGCTCTTTGCTTTAGATAAATTACTCTAGTATGTCAAAAAGCCCTGTGAGGAATTTGAGCCTTAATTTTATTCTTTCATGAGTGAGTACATCTATTGTAACTTCCCCTCTAGAACTTGTCTTGAATCTATTTTGACGCTCGAGTCTCTTGCATGCACAAAAATGATTAAGGCCTTCGTTTCATAGCCAGTTTAGCCAAATAGCCATCATTTTTACATTATTTCCATTGCTTAACCATTTGAGCCTGATTCTCTTTTAAAAAGAAAGATTGCATATTTTAGCCTTTGAATTCTTTTGATGCAATTTTTCATCTCTTATCTATTTCTTCCATTTACGCTTTGAAAAGTGTTATACTATATTCATATGGAAAGGGGGTGAAGGAATTAGAAAAGAAAAAGGGGAAATATAAGTGTTGAAGAAAGGAGAAAAGAAAAAAAAATAAAAAAAAGTGAAGGTGAAAAAGGAAAAAAAAAAAATCACACAAAGTGTGAAAAAAAAAAGAAGAAAGAAAAGAAAAAAAAAAGAGAAGAAGATGAAAATCGAAAGAATTGAAGAATTGTGGAGTTCAAAAGAGTCAACCCCTATGTGCTTATCAAGTTATGTGATTCCTTCATTCCTTACTATAATTGAAATGATTTAGCACTTTTCAAATATACCTCCATCTCATTTTCATTTCATTATCCTACCTTTTTCATTACAACCCTTAAAAGTCCTTTTGATTTATGTGTGCATTGAGATATAAGAGTGGATATCGAGATGATAAACAAGCCTATGGTAGCTGGACTACATAGATGGAATTGAGTGAAACACAACCCCTATATACTTTGAGAGTAGAGTGTAAACACTTTGACCGGTGAGGGACATGCTTTTGTGATTTATCTCTATCAAATTGATTACCTGATTGCTTGCATTTGGGGATGGTGAGAGAGATTTCTAAGAGGATTTAATTGTTGAGAGTTTGAATTGATTTCAACTTTGTGATGATAAAATCTCGATTTCATTTTTTGTGCTAATGTGTTAACAATTTGAAATCTTGAGGACAAGATTTAATGCAAGTGTGGGGGTGTGATGACTCCCCACATTTAGTGGTTTTTAGAAAATATTTTGTTGTATTTGGGGAGTCAATAATTAAGTAATTAAGTGATTTTGTTGTGAATTGGAAAGAAAGTAATTTGAGGATCATATGAGTGATTCTTTTGGAAATTCTGAAATTTAATTGAAATAGGAAACTTAATATATTAAAAGAAATATTTTGATGAGAAGTTTCCTATTAATGAGATTATGTGATTGAGTCATTGTGATTATTTCCTATTTCTTTCTCTTTATGAATGCAGATTTAATGAAAAAGGAAATAAAGAGAAAGAGGTTGATTTGATATATGTGCATCATCATACAAGAAAAGGAAAGAAAAGAAACTTAACATGCAAGACAAAGACAATATGGTGTTGGGCTATTTTATTATAAATATACACATGCAATTGAGGAGAAGGGAGGCTGGTTACAATTCTTCCAATTCCTAAAGCCTGAAGAGTTATTCACGAGCAAGAAAAAAAATTGAAGGCGTGGCTGAAGAGAAGGACCGAAACACACACGCATAGGAGCTAGAAAAGGAAAGGAAGCAGCTTGCACACATACACATAGGCGGCAGTTTTTGTCTCTTCCTAATTCAGAACACACGCACGAGGAAGGAAGGAAGATCAAATTCTAACTTCTTTGGTGGACACATCATAGTTGGGAGAAGCTGTTGTCCTTGGGTATTGCTACTAAAACGTCCTTTGTCCATATGCTTTCTTGTTATGAATATTATTGGGAATGATTTGATAAACATGTGTGGCTAGTTTCTTTTACAACCTAGAGTACTATGAACTTGTTTGTAACTTAGTATTTTATTTCTCACTATTTAGTCATGGTTAATTTGATTTAGTTTATTTAATCTTGCTATTATTGATTAACTTGTTTAGTGCTTGATCACCATTAGACATGTTTAGGGAATTTAGAATTGGACTCGAAAGAGGGAATTTTAAATAGACCATGAGATTAAATAGTGTAGGATTGGATTTTTTTCTGATTTGCGACTAGGATAGGAATATACCTAGAAGCCCTACATAGTTACATTAGAGCGGAACCGTTATAAATTGGCCTAGTAAATTAGTGCAAGACATTGTATAATTAAGCTAGGTAAGGATGTAAGTGGACCGGAAGGCATTTATAGACACTAGTACTCTAGATTAGCTAGTTGAATTAATTCATAATTAATTAGTGGGAATAAAATCTAAGAAGCAGATAAGGGATTAGTGGCTCTAGGTTGTTCTTTTGACTCGTGAATTTCATCTGTGTGAATATTTGTTTTATTTTATTTGCTTAGATATTAGGTAATTAAAATCAATTTTCTTTTATTTACTCAACTTGAATGAAAATAGGAGGTCTAATGCCTAGTTATTAATTGTCTGAGTCTCTGTGGGATCGACCTTGAACTACCACTTTACTAAATTTACGATCCGTACACTTGCGGAGTTTTTATCAAAATTATGGTAGCATCAGCAGTTGAATGAAATATTTTCCATCTTTGAAAGTCTGACTACTTGTTTACCTGAAGAAATGGACAGAAAATCGACTGCGGGATTTATAAAATTTCTCTCAATTATTTTATTTTATTTTTGAAGGAGAAGTATTGACTGTTTGAAAGTTGAGTGATCTCAAAAAAAAAATAAAATTACGACATAAGACTTTATATGACATCATTGAAATATTTATTACTATCTCATATTCTTAATATATGTGGTTCTAATGTGCTAGTTAGTTTGGGATTTAGTCCTATTTAAATATAAAACTTAATGAATATTTTAATTAATAAATTCGGTATATACTCATTTTAAATAACTAATTTTGCTAATTTTTTTAGTATATTCAAAGAGATTTCTTCTTGTAAAAAGAATTTTTATATTAACGGCTGGAGGGTAATACTTTATATTGCATAAAATTGTCAAAATACGTACAACCAAAGCATAAAAGAGTTGGATTCTACTAATTATTACTTGTCTATATATTCATGTAAATAAATAAACAGTCAACTAAGCAATTTTTTTCTAAAAAAGTGCATCTTACGCATGGACAACTGACATTCTCAATGTAACTCGGCATTTCATGAAGAATTGGAAATGCCATAACTTAATTTGACTTGCGAAATTGATATGGCCAAAATAATATATTTGTTTAAAATTCGATAATTAAAATAATCATTTAATTTACGAAAGCATACCTACAATATTTTTAAGGTTAATTTTAAATCACTGAACAAATGTTTTAAACTCATTTTTAACTTTTAGGTAATGTTTATAACTTGGGATTATATTCAATTCTACTTGTACTCCAAAAGTTGCTTATGAATATACTAAAATTTATAGGTTTTTCTATATTTTTTTAAATTTTTGGGCCCACCATAAAAGAGAGAGAAGAAATATTACAAATAAGCCTCACTAAGGTTCTCCCATCAAGAATGATCAATCCCAGGCCACTTTGTTTAAATTCTTTGCATTATTGAAATACCAAAATATTTACTCATTCAATTTTGTGAAGACTACATAGCTTCTGCTCCAAGAACGGAGGACTGTGTTGGTTGTAAGAGGTGTGAATCCGCCTGTCCGACAAAATGTCTCCCCTTTTATTGCATTTTTTGACATGTTAGTTACCAGGAATTAGTTGCATTCAACTACTTCTTCGAGAGCAATAATCCTGGGATAGTGTTCACCACTGCCCTTGGTTCTAAGAGAGCGGACCAAGGCGCATTACAAACTGAGGCTATGGAGCGAGCTCTTCAATCATGTATTACTTCCCTCAAAGTTATTTATATGGTCAATTTAGAATGGCTCGTTGTTATAAATTATAACTAAAAGGCATTTCATAATCAGAGAATGGCTCGTTGTTCTTTTAATGCAGAATATGATACTACCTCCGGTCCTAAAATATATGATCTAATTGACTTTTTTTTTTAGAGATTAAGGTTGCGAAATAGGTTATTAAATGATGACATATTTGAAATATTTTTAGATTATACATTACTTTATAGGTAAAATAAACTAGTTTAAGAGACAAGTTGTCTTTATTTGTGGTAGTTGCCAACTCCGTTACAAAAATAATTGTGGTAGTAGTTGCTTTCGATTTAGCAAAATTAAACTATACCATTACACACTGTGAGTTAAAATTCCTTAATGTCTACAACGACACATGAATAGAGTCATTATATGTGTGCGTGTATATATAGCAAGAGGTGCCTTTAGCAGCCACATTTCAGTCAATTACAATGGCTACTAGGGTTTCTTTAAGCCTGATTTCCTCTCTCTCCCTCCTCCTCGTGATCATCCTAGCCCTAACAATAATAATACCTCATCATGGCACAAACGCCCAGCAAAACTTCCTAAAGTTCGTCTGTGGAAACTACACCAATAACTTCACCAATAGTGGCTACCAAGCCAACCTCCAAGCCCTCTTGTTAAATATATCTTACAACACACAAATAAACTATGGCTTCTACAACTTCTCCTATGGCGAAAACTCAGGCAAAGTCAACGTCATCGCGCTATGCCAATGAGACTTATCACCACAAGATTGTCAAAGTTGTATATCAGATTCTAGGGTTGTTCTTCCTCAAGTTTGTCCTAACACCACGGAGGCTATAGGATGGTACTCTAGCTGCTTTCTCCAGTACTCCCATCGGTCCATCTTTGGCATCTTGCAAACATATCCTTCTTTCTCTTTGTGGAGCACTCACTTTGCCTTACAAAAAGATCAATTCAATTATGTAGTTAATGAGTTGTTGAATTCTTTGAGAGTAACCGCGGCTTCCGGCAACTCTAATATGAAATTCGCGGTTGCAAGCACAATCGGTCCGAGCAATCAGACGATATATGGGATGGCTCAGTGCACACCAGACTTGTCCTACCATGATTGTAACATTTGTTTGAATGATACTATCACTAATGGCATCCCTAATTGTTGTGATGGGCAGACAGGTGGTAGAGTGGGAACACCTAGTTGTAGTGTTAGATTTGAGACCTACAACTTCTTTCAAAGCGGTAATGCACCACAATTGGTTTTGCCGGAGCCACCATCTCCACCGCTGTCATCATCTCCATCGCCATATCCTCCGTCTGGTCAACCCATGTCCCAGCAGGGTATCTTACTCAAATATAGAAATTATACTCTCATGTTTTTTAATATGATATTTAGTTGGTTTTCTTGGGGGAAGATTTATAAAATTAAATAAGTTACTTAATCTATTATTATATTATATATTAGTTTATAAGTAAAATAAATTAATTTAGAGAGGAAAAAATCAGATAATACAACTTATTTAACTTTCTTTGTATATTTTTCTTAAAACATACATAAACTAGATCTTCTATAAAAAAAACATGTGTGGAGTAGATAAGTATTAGGACCTTATTATGCTTATATATATTATTCGAGGGACAACTATTACGGAGAAGTAAAATAATATTTTGTGAGATTCTCATTCTAGTGAGTCACTATCTAGTGAGTTGCTATCTGCTTGTATATAGTTGAACCTTAAAAATGTCTCAATTTTTTATTAATTAGTTGTTTTTATCAATAAACTTTTTAACTCCCATTAATTACTTATTATATCATTACGATCATCATCTCTCATACACGATTCTATATCTTACTCATTCTTTCTCCATAAATATGATGAAGGGTATTTTTCAGAAAATAAAATACTTCTTTTTGTATATAAATTTTAGGAAAGAGGTTTAGCTCATGCATGATATAAGGAGAAAACTATAACACATGGATCTATTGGGTCCTATCATTATGCATGGGCTCTAGAGTAAAACAAGCAAGCCCAAACATAACAACTTTAAATAAAATATTTTATAAAATGCTTCTTTACTCTAGTCATTAGTGATCATTATATTTTTAACATGTTTTATAAAAAAAGTATTAAATATTATTAACTCTTCTTTAGAAAGTAACAACTTTTTAATCTTATCTCAATAGGATGCGTATGCTTTTGAAGAAAACAACAGTTTGCTTCTTAACACATGAAGGATAAAATAATACATTCATGTTAAGTGTTTAATAATATGGTTTGTAATATGGAAAATAAATTTGTCTCTCTGTTTCATAATATAACTTATGGTCAACTTTTAAAATATGATGACTTCAAACTACTTTGCTACCTATTTGTTATCTTCAACCAATTGAAAATAGTTATTTGTAATTTTTTATTTTATGTATACATAAAAATGGGGGAAAGTATTTTTTTTTTTTTACTTTTCACCCCTCTTTCTCTTCTTAAATTTTTTTATCTTTTTTCCAGAACTTTCTTTAACATTGTGTTGTGGGTATTTATTTTTTTATTATTTTTGAATATGAAAGATCAAGATTGATAGTTCCTTTCGAATATGGAAACGTGCATTCTTTTTTCTTCCTCATTTGTTGTAATCAAATTATATTTCTTTTGTACCAATATAATATAAGAATGTTTAATTAAAGACATTTGTAAAATAAAAATTTGGTAAATTAAAAATCCCAATAATTACACTTATGGTTTTTGTTTAGACGAATCAGATCACTTTGAGCAATGTTTTCTCTGGGCTGGCAGCTTGTTTGTTTACTCTGGTTTTCTATAGGCCTTCATACGGTTTTTCTCAAATTTTTTTTATATATTTTTACTTTTTAACTTAGCTTCCTTGTTTAAACCTAATATTTTTTTCGATTTATGATCAATCAAAGTTATACTAATCGTTTCTTTGTTCCCCCATCTTGTGTAGGAAAGAAGAGCAATGCATCACGAATTGCTATTGCCATAGTTGTGCCATTTGTCTCCATCGCCGTGCTCATCTTTATTGTGGTCGTAATTTGCTTGAAATCAAAAGCTGATAAGCTGGAGAATAACTATGAAAGTAAGTCAAAATATTGGGCTGTGCTGAATTTTTCTTGCGCTTGAGTCGTCAAGCTGCTATGTTGTTTAGATTTTTTATTTCTTGATTAAGAAAGAATATAACATATAATTTTAATATATAATGTTATAGTGACTGGCCTTAGCATAGTCCAGATGAGTTTGAATCTAGACTAACTCATGCCAAAATTAAAGCTAGCTAGTAGGAAGTAGGAAAAGAGCAGATCTTTTAAAAATTGATTAGCAGCATCAGGAAAAGTTATTACAAGTTTTTTTAGTAACTATAGCTCCATTATTGATTCATTTGTATTCCAATCTATGTGTAATTACGTAGCTGATGCTAAGGAAGTTGACTCATTGCAAATGGATTTTGAAACAATTAGAGAAGCAACGGATCATTTTTCTGAAACAAATAAGCTTGGGCAAGGTGGATTTGGAACCGTATACTTGGTAAGATACATTATATATAAAAAGAAAATAATGATGTTTCAAAGTTCCAGCTTCGATTTCAAATATTGCCCATAACCTAACATTGTGTGTGTGTGTGTGTGTGTTCACATTTTTTTTTATAATTTCAGGGTAGCTTGTATAATGGGCAAGAGATTGCTGTAAAAAGGTTGAGTAGAGAACTTGGGCAAGGTGATATGGAGTTCAAGAATGAAGTGATATTAATGGCTAAGCTTCAACACCGTAATTTAGTCAAGTTACTCGGTTTCTCTATCAAAGATACAGAAAGACTACTTGTTTATGAGTTTGTTCCAAACAAAAGCCTTGACTACTTTGTCTTTGGTAAATTAATATCAATGATTTAATTTTCTACTACCTCAATGGTTGCTTAGAAGCATATGGTTTTGAGAACAAAGTATAATAATATGTGATTGCAAATTTGTATGTATAAGCAGATCCAATAAGGGCTGTAGAATTGAATTGGGAAAAGCGCTACAAAATCATTGAAGGCATCGCTCGAGGTCTTCTTTATCTTCATCAAGATTCTCGAGTCCGGATTATTCATCGTGATCTCAAAGCAAGCAATATACTTTTAGATGAAGAAATGAATGCTAAGATATCAGATTTCGGGATCTCAAGGTTATTTGTAATGGATCAGACTCAAGGCAAAACAAATAATATCGTCGGCACTTAGTAAGTTTGTATATACCATTGAAAATCTAGAGTGCTTTATTGTTTAAATATTTAATTATTAGATTGCATTATTTTTGTAATATAAAGGAAAGCAATAAGACCACTATGCATTACAAGAAATTATAACCAAATGAAAATTTTCTAAAAGGACCAAATGAAATTCAAAAGTCATTGGTAACATGTGTTTGGTCAGCATATCGCGGTTTCAATGTTGTATTCTCTGTTGACATGTTGGAAATCGATCGACTAATTAATCCCTCTACACCATTTGATTGGTTTTTAGGATTAATAAATTGCCAATTTTAAATTCTTAAAAAAACTTTCCTATGATTTTTATTTCATGCCCTTCAGGGACCAATAAGGAACAATCGAATCTCTACTGAAAGAGGATAACCAGAATGAATACCGAACATAAAAGCCAAGGTATTAAAACTCGGACCGGGGCTCGACTCGACTAAGGCAGAGGGTCAAGGGTTAAAGGTTCAACCGAGGGTTAACCAGTGGTTCAACCGGACACATTAAAATAATTAAGAAATATATTAATTAATAACACACCAACATTAATATTAATTTATAAGAGTAATCAAGAAAAATAAAAATGTTTCAAAAGTATAGTACATGAAAGTGGAGAATGTTCATTAATAATTCCTGACAATCCTTCAATCAATACAATAGAAATCATTCAGAATAATAAGATTAAGTATAAGGTGATATTACAAGTTTCACAAATAATTTAACACAAATAATTATATATTTGTTTGGCCAAAATAAATAAATTAATTGTATATTTCAATATTAAATATACAATTTATTTATCTATTTTTGGCCAAACAAGTATATAATTATTTTATTTATTATTTGGCCAAACAAATACACAACACTTTGATATAAGAGATGGCATTGTTTGGTTGCGGGGTGGGGTTGTGTAGCAGAAGTGTAGCAAAAAGGGAGGTCACGATGTGGGTTTGTGCAAAAAGGGAAGGAATATCAAAGTCCCACATCGTGTAGGACAAGAAGAGGAAACGGAGATAACATGTATAAAAGGAATCACCTATGCTTGCTTTGTTCTCAAGTGGGTCACGGGTCCGGCTCCCGGTTACTGGTTCAACCGGGTGGGTTAACCCCGGAATATGCTGGGTTGATTCCTTGCCGGTCGGAGTCCCTTTCGGACCTGTTTTATCTCCGGGTCCTGGTTTTCCTGGTTCAACCGGCCGGTCCGGTCCGGGTTTTAAAACATTGATAAAAGCTTCAATTATGCTACCTTTATGATTTCTAATATTACCTCCACATCTTCATAATCAACATTAACATTGATAATCGCCCCATCAGTATCCATATTATTGTTATGATCCTCATTTGTTTAGATTTAATAAATTCTACTTATTCTGGTTTATGCATTTTAATTTTGATATATGGAAAATTTAATGATTGTATGATAATGCAGTGGATATATGGCACCAGAATATGTTAAGCTTGGAACATTTTCCATGAAGTCAGATATCTTTAGTTTTGGAGTTCTGGTCTTAGAAGTTATAAGTGGCAAAAGAAACAGTGAATTTGTAGATAGGGAAAATTTGGAGCAAATAGGAAGCGCGGTAAGTTGCCCCTCCATATTTAGATGTAGTCCAATTTTGAAAAGTTATGGTTTTGTAAATCTAACGAATTGCATATCATGACATATATTATATACCTAACAAACTCATTAAAATATTACTCAAATTATGAACAATAATTTAGCTCATTTATTGGATTTTGTGCAATGCTAAGGATCCACTTTAGTTTATACTACCTCCGGTCCTAAATATAGGACCTAATTGACTTTTTTTTTGGAGAGATTAAGGTTGCGAAATAGGTTATTAAATGATGATATATTTGATATATTTTTAGATTATCCATTAGTTTATAAGTAAAATAAACTAGTTTAAGGGAAAAAATTAGGTAAATCAATTTATAATTAACTTATTTTGCTTTTTTAAGGGTTTTCTAGAAAAAGTCAATTAGGTCTTATATTTAGGACCGGAGGGAGTATTATATCATAAAAACTCTAATGGGCAGCCATATTTATAAGCATTTCCATTACTTGCATATATATGTATCAAAGGGTTTTCCACCAGTGGTACTTTTTAATAATGCACATGATTTTGAGGGAAAAAAAATCAAAATTTGAAAAACATAGTAGGTTGAACTCTTTTTTTTAGGAAATAAAAACTATCTTATCGACCTCTTATATTTATCACCATAGTGTAATATACGAAATAATAATTGTTGCAGGTTTGGAGAAGCTGGAGAAATGGGACATTGTCAAATATGATAGATCCTTTGTTGTTGAACGAAGAAGGTGGTTCTACAAGAAGTGAAATAATGAGATGCATTCAAATTGGGTTATTGTGTGTTCAAGAGAAGGCAAGTGATAGGCCAACAATGGATACCATTGTAGCAATGTTAAATGCCTACTCTCTCTCACTACCCATTCCTCTTCAGCCCTCTTATTATATCTATGGATCAGGCTTACCAGGTGATATTATTATTAGGTCGTCATCAAGAAATGAATTCTCATTTTCAGAGCAATATCCACGTTAACTATATCTTATTTAATTATCACTATATGAAGTTCCCATCATAGACATTTTATGACTTTTCATGTGTTTGTTGTATGTGTTCACAAATAATGTTCTGCTATGAGAATGTGTACTAATCCAAAAGTTACAAATAAATGTTAAATTTATTTTAATTAATTTTTGAAGTTGGATGAGAAGAAGTATATGCATACCTTCTCGGACATATGAACAAGATTGATGATGCTGCAATATAATTTTAATTAAATAAAATAAATGAAGATAAGCATGGATAAGTAATTATAGCAATAAACTTCGGAGTGTTTCATGACATAGAAGGTTTAAGCTGAATATATATATCTATAGTCATACATAAGATGATGACCAGAAATTGTCATTGTCATACACACACACCCGACCATTACGGGAGAGGGTTTTCTCAGAATCTCCCCTCTCCTTTTCCCTCCTTTTCTTGGAGGCCAATGTAAATATTGGTCCTTCAGATACATCTAAGAGCTCATAATTTACCATTTATACCTCTAAAAATAAAAACAGTATAAAATAAATGAAGAACTTTTAATTTTTTATTTTTGAAAATTTTTTAGCATAAAAAATTTCAACTATTTAGACCTATTCCATTTTAACAGAAGGATCTATAAGAGATACAGACTTATCCAGTTAACTGTAAAATAATTTTACAGGTAACTAGATAATAATTTTACAGTTAACTGGATAAGTCTGTATATCTTATAGATCCTTCTGTTAAAATGGAATAGGTCTAGATAGTTGAAATTTTTTATGTAAAAAGTTTTCAAAAGTAAAAAAATTAAAAGTTCTTCATTTATTTTATATTATAAGACATGTTTTTTATTTTTAATTGTACAAGTAGCAAATTATGAGCTCTTAAATAAATTTAAATGGCTAAAAGTGAGATATTATAAGAGGAAAAGGAGGGATTAGGAGGGGAGGGATTCTGAGAGAACCCTGACCCGACCATTACTGTCGGTATCTGATTGCCAGGAATCTCCGGCGTCCAAATCCAAGCCAACATTGCTACAATGATAATTATAATATAATGTTAATTTTTTGTGCATGTACTATTATTAATAATGTTACATAAAAAATAATTAAATATTTCAGTTAAAAAAATAAACAAATACTAAAGAGAGAGACAGAATAATTAAGTAGGATGACTAGGGCATGTAAAAAAAAAACATGACATATTAAGTAACTAAACTATTACACTCCTATAATCCAAATTGATATATAAATGACAAGAGCGACTGGTATACTTTATATACACTGATCCAAGTTCAGTCAAATGATGGGCTAATTCTGATAAAAAAAATGATGGGCTAAAGACTTTTTTGTTGTGTAGTTAAAAAGATAAGCCCTTCCCAATGATAACATCACCGAGACAATATTGTCCACGGCTAGTTATAACGTCCTGGGCCTACCACGTTGTCCTTGTCGACGTTATCCACGGTGTAAAACAGAACAAACAAACAAAAAAAACACTTATTTCAAAAAAAAAACACTTATTTCAAAATAAAGAATATCAAAATTTATTACTCATTTTGTAACTACTCATATTTGTAATGAACAAATGATTTAACCAAAAAAAGTAATGAACAATTGACATCCCATATATTCCCACACAATCATTGCGAGCTCCTTCATTAACACTTGGACCCGCTCAACATTTTGATAGTACTATACAATTAGAGAGCAGAGAATTTTAGTCAATTTTTACTAGAAAATTCAATTTGACTTGGATAATTTTATTTATTTATTTAAAAAATGCTCATCACCAATTGATCTATTACGGGAGGATTACATCACTGGCCATATTCTCACATTTATGTGTGAATGTACACGGACAGACAATGACTCGAACTAAAGTTGATGTCTTCGCTCCGCTTGTGATAAAGTTTTTAGTCACCAATCATAAGGTTGGTTGATCTGGTAACTGAGTTACAATCCCCGTAAGTATAAGAACATCTGTTCAAATCCGGGAATCTGTCTCATTAGGAGAAGGGATAACCTTGCCTATGTGGGCACCACACCTACCCCTCAAGTATGGATTAGTCAGTTGTCAATATGCACCGGACACTACAAAAAAAACGAGCCATTCCGGCGCAACCTTACCGGCGTTTTGGTCCAAAACGCCTATATGAGACGCATACCGGCGTTTTCTCCCAAAACGCCTATATGAAAACGCCAATAAATTTGGCGCGTGCTTCCCGCCTTTTTTCCCGCGTTTCCATATCGGCGTTTTGGGTATAACAAACGCCGGTATGGTTTTTAAATTTAAAAAAGAGGGGCTGACAGTTTTTTTTTTATTTTTTTATTCAGAAAACCGCATATAGGCGTTTCTTCAAACCGCCTATATGTGATTAAATATTATTTTAATCGCATATAGGCGTTTTGAGAAACGCCTATGTGCATAACGTGCATTTAATATGCACTTTATGCGCATATCGGCGTTTTGAAAAACGTCTATCTGCGCATTAAGTGCATATTAAATGCACTAAATGCATATAGGCGTTTCTCAAAACGCCTATGTGCGATTAAAATAACATTTAATCGCATACAGGCGTTTTGAGGAAACGCCTATATGCATTATTTACATTAAAATAATGCATATAGGCGTTTCCCTGAAAACGCCTATATGCATTATTTTAATGTAAATAATGCATATAGGCGTTTGGCAAAACGCCTATATGCATTATTTAATATTAAAATGCATATGGGCGTTTTCCAAACGCCGGTACGCACCTCCGTTCCCTATAAATAGCACCTCCCTCCTTCCGCAAAGTTGCTCATTTTCTCGTTTTCTTCTATTTTTCTTCTCTTCGTCTCTCATTCAATGTTGCTGCTGCTTTGCTTTTTTTGCTAGTTTTGCTGATGTTTTTTATTTCGTGTTTTTTGGTGGTATTTGATTTTATAATGTTGATATGATCTTATTGCTTTTCTTTTACATATTGCTTGTTGTTTTGATTTTATATATTTGGGTATCATGTTTTATGAATTACTCTTGTTATTGCTTATGTTTATATATATTATTCTTTATGTGTATGTAACTTTGGGATTAACATATTATTCCTTATGTTTTTGAACATTTTTCTTCCTGGTTCTAAACAATCAGGAAGAAAAATGTTTTTTATTTTTTTTTTGAAAACACATACCGGCGTTTTGCAAAACGCCGGTATGAAATATTATTATTTAATACCGCACATAGGCGTTTTATAAAACGCCTATGTGCATAAATAAAAAATATTATTTCCGCATACCGGCGTTTTGCTCCTCGTCTAGGCGTTTTCCAAAACGCCGAGATGCCGCATTTCGACGGCAAATTTATAGGCGTTTTGCCAAAACGCCGTAGCGCTATTTCGCCGGAAAATTCCGCCGATGCGAGGCCCTATAAAACGCCGATATGGGCCCCGTTTTTTGTAGTGGGGTTAACGGGCAGTGTTTAAACAAAAAAAAGTTTTTAGCCTTTGACAAAATCAGAAGAGGAAAGTTGTAAATAAGTGTCTGGGTTATGTTAAATGGCTCTCTTAATAGACTACTTCTTCTCGTACTAAATATAAAACATATTTAATTATTTTGATTAAATTAAATAGGTTAGTAATGTTAGTTATTACATAATTGTATTTTTTTCTAAAACACCCCTATGGCTATGATCTTCACATCATATTCTTCCACATCTATCTCTAACTTAATTATTATTAAAGTAAGAAATAATTTGGGTAAAAGTTGACAAAAAATTGAATTATGCCTTATATTTATAACAAAGACTAAATCCCAAATAATAAACGTGGGTGTTCCTAAAAGTTCTATTTTTTTCTTTGTCGGAGAAACATCACATAAAAGCCCTTGTAGCAATTCAAAAACATGTGAGTAAAATATTTGCCTACTATTGATGACGTGTTTGGAAAATGTACATACATCGTATTAGCGAAGATTTAATAATTAGGTAATTTACAATAAGCTGTTGTTATTGAGGTACTAGATTTGCTTTGCGGCATTCAAAGGGAAGACCATGAGCATAACGCCTAAAGTCTTTGCAATAGTCATAAACCAACCATTTTTGCTGAACTTGTTGCATCTTCAACCTGCTCTCTTGGTCGATGTCTTTGGTCTGTCTGGCCACATTGAAGCCCCGGCATGACGGCTCCGGGCTCACCGCGCACGCCCCGGCGGTAAAGTTCTTGAAAGAGGCAATGAAGGGAGCGTTGGACATGTCAATCTTGACTTGCCCCCACCTGGTAGCCCATGAGTCTCCATTCCAAAGAGTTGTGATAACCTTCATTGGTTGCCTTGTAGGGAAATGCACACCAATCTCTTTCCTATTTTTCATTACCCTTATCGGAATTTCATCCACTAATATTCTGCATTCAAATTGAATCAACAATTATATTTACACAGACACACACACACCCTTGCACACATAATCCAAAGACACCCTTCATTTATAAGAATAGAAGAAAATAACGAGTTATCCACCCTCCACTATATATAAGTAATGTTAGAGCAATTGTAGAAGGCTTGTTTTCATAATATTTTAGTCCAATTTCCCGCTTATAACTTTTTTCTTGATCGCTCCTGATTAAATAAACATGTTAAGGGGACTTTTCATCAAATGATAGTATCCTATATATATGTAAATCAAATGATTTAAATTGACGGTAGGAAAATGAACATACATATTTTTTATACAAATAATAACTAATGTAACATCCTGAAAATTTAATACAGGATCAAGGAGTGTTTTGAGAAATAATAAATGGAGAAATTGGGAATTTTGGAATTTTTAAGAATTTTTGGTGATTTTTGAGGACATTTTGAAAATTTTGAGTAATTAATGTGCATATAATTAATTAAACAATTGAAGAAATAGAAATATGAGGGAATAGTGGAATCTAAAATATTTTAATTAAACTTGATTTTAATTTTTTTAGTGGATTTTAATTAAAAGAGAACATTATGGTAGTTTCTAGCGCAAGTTACAAAATTCATTAAAAGAAAACACCCAAAACCAAACGCGCCCTTACCCAAACGAAACCCAATCGGCCTCCCTCCCTCATCTCTTCCTTCTCACCATTTTTCATCACCAACCTAACACACTCCCGTTTTTCACTCTTCTGTTTGTCTCTTTCATTTCTTCATCCTTCACTTCGTCCATTTCCTCACTTTCTCCCTTCCCATACACGAGCTCCTCTTCCTCACCCACTCTCTGCGTTTTCCTCAAGCTCCAACAACAATAATCGACATTTTAAGGTTGCAAATGGTGGCTAGAAGCAATGAGGACGCACCTGGAAGTTGGGTCAGCCGTAAGTGAGTTTCTTTTTCTCTTTCCTTCTCTTTTTGGCTGAGATTTTGAGAGGAATCGATTCTAATATTGGGGTGTTTGAAGTTGAAATTTCTAATTGATGTGTGAACCCATTAGATTTTGATTCTAGCTCTATATCTTAGATTGATTGAAGTTTTGCCAATTTCCAAGTTTTGGTATTTTTCCTTCTCTATGACCGAATAGATTTCTTATATGGGTGTGGGAAATTGAGGTTATTTTAGTTGATTAAATGGTGTTTGAAAACTGTTGGACAAGAGTTTTGGTAATTGAAAAATTTATAACTATTATTTGAATATCCTTGCACTCAAGGTGGTTGCTAAAATGCTTACAAGAGTAGAGAAATTGATTTGAATATCCTTGCACTTAAGGTGTTTGTTAAAATGCTTAGAAGAGTATAGAAATTGATTTGAGCTTCCTAATTGTGTAAAAAGCTTAGTCTTCTATGTTTCTAAATGTCATTGGTATATGAAGGATTGATGATTAAAAAGATAAATGATTAGAAATAATGGTGATGGTGGATCAATTTTGTCTAGGCTTAAGTCTAATTAAGATCGTGAGTCTATGATGAGCAAAGAGTAAAGGATATTAATTTGTGAATTTTATGCAATTGTTTGAGTTCAAAGGTTAAGAAAGAGGTTATCTCTATGCTTAATATGAAAAAAAAATTAAGTGGATTTTAGGTCTTTGGTTCAAGTAGGAGAATTTGGTATTAAGGAATTGTAATGCATATTGGTATTACTTAAAAACTTATTGCTTTATGAATTCTAGTGTAATGAGGTTTGATTTTCGTTATAGAGTTTGCAGTAAAGTGTATGCACTAGTGATTGTTGATTGTTAACTATTGGAATATATTTATGTGAGATTATGAAGATGGTGTGATTATTAAATAGTAGCAGGAATGGATATGAAAGGATACATTGCATTGTGATTTTGAAGGGAAGGATAGTTCTCAAATGAAATCAGTTTCTTTACTTGATGTTACTAAGTTGGTTGTTCTTAGACTTCAAACTGTATTGGTTAAATAATTACAATTGATAATTGTGAATGAGAGATATGACTTCCATGGGGTTGTGGTTCTTTATGTTATAGGGGAATGTTTCCACCATAAGCAAAGCTTTACAAAAGTAGGATAGTAATTACTGTCACTATTACATATCAGATTTTGGAAGTTGCATGTTTTGGAGGTGTAAGTTTTGATGTTCTTGTCTCTTCCTTTGTCCGAATGGATTTTTGGCATGTGTGTATAAACCATGGTATAGCTGAATGGTGTTGTGCACTTTTCAATTGGATTATGCTCTGTTGTTACAGTATTTTCTTAACTTGAACCTTGTTTAGTCACTAGATTTTAATCTGATTTGAGGGGACTTAATCTAGGAATTTAATTAGTTGTGGAGAGTGTTTTGCAGGCTTTGAGAGGGTTAATCTAAAGCTAATATATGGCGAATGAAATACTGAATTTTTAATGAAGTTGGGTGTATTGGTTTGGTTCAAATGTGATGCATCATGTCAAATTCTGTCCCCTTTATTTTTCTCTTTAATAGTTGACTATGAATATTGCAATGAAGTGAAGTTTAAAGCTGAAATTAGTTTATTCTATGTACTGCCAATTGACAAGATGGTCATTGATAAATGGAAGTGTTGATAAGTTAGGTTTGTTTTATGGATTTCAAATGTTCCCTTGATTCCTTGAGCTTTGGTACTCCTATATGGTTTGTAAGTGTTAATGGATCATTCTATATGGATTAGTTGAGAGGAATCATGAACCAAATTGTTGACTTGTGTGTGTAAGTACTGAGGAATCCACATAACTTTCTAAAATAATATAACTAAGAAGAAGGGGGAAATGGGTAGTAATATGAGATACGAGAGAGACGTTATTTAATCTATATTAAATGGTTATTAACTACTATTATTACATGATGTAATAATAGGAAATGATGTGAATTGCATATATTTCTCGAGGCATGGTAAAGTGAAGGGAAAAGGCAACAGAGTGCTAAAAAGGGCGACAGGTAATCACACTTAACCTTGCTATAACATTGAGGGTGACGTTAGTTGGGGATTTGGTAAAATCCTTTTTCACCCTCTATATTTATATTATCTTTGAAAAGGTATTTTTATACAAAACAGGCTATCGGGTGCCTTTCAAACACGATTATTTTCATATAAAAGATTTCGACACATTATATATGTAGTATCCTGTCTGGTGGTGCTGGATATTTTGGAATTGTGTGACATATTTGCAGGTGCTGGATATTAAGAGGTTGTGAGTATAGAAAATGAATTAGATGTGAGTTGAGATTTTGGAGAGTTATGTTAAAGGAAGATATTATGGATAATAGATTGAAATGTGATGTGAGAGTGTATGATGTTGATGTTGATTATTGTGGATGAGATGTTGATATGGATATGGTGAGCTTTGCATGACACTGAGATTTATGTACCATCGCGCGATGATAACTGTCGATTGGCCAATCGACAGTTATTTGTACTGATGATCCTTTTCGGATTGATTGGATCGGGGATCATAGGTTAACTTATTGAGAGAAGTGACCTACGGTTATTAAGGCATTTTAGAGCTCAACCGCCCCTACGGTTGTTAAGGCATTTGAGAGCCCAACCGTTCCCATTCTGCAATGGAAAACAGAATTGGGGTTCCCTCTCTGGGGATTGTCAGAGAGGGAAATTTGCCTCCTCCTTGTAGAGAGAGGCACAGTGTCAAATCATATAGTGAAGATTAGATGCATGAATGCACCGTGATGGCACAATGCATCTATAGGCTAGTGTGAGGGCTGTTGTGATAGTATTATTTGATTGGAGTATGGGAAGATGAAATTTAGTTAGTGTGGAATTGACTGAGGGATGTTGAGTGATACATGGGGAGTAGAGATGATGAATTTGAGTTGATTGAGACGTGATAGAAGGATTTAAGTGATGGATGAAAGAAAATGTGAAATATATATATGTATTATTGATTTTAAAACTGTGGTACCCTTTAGACGCCCTAGCTACCGCACATCTCACTGTTATAGTGAGTTAAGCGGTGATTACTGGGACAAATTGTCTCATCCCACGATTACTGACATTTTTACAGGTATTCATGCACAGGCGCGAGCATCAGGAAAGGGAATTAGGTAGTAGAAGTTATATAGTTTATTTGGAATTGTATATTGCCAATTTGTATAGGCCTGCATTCGTTTCCGCATGTATATATCTACTTATTGTTTAATATCAATTAGTTTTGTTTATTAACCATGTTAGGCAAATCCTTTCTAACATGGTTAGCAATGAATTATCCATGATAGCAGCGGTGTTGTATTAGTTTATTTTTTTCTATCATGGATAATATTTTAATCATTAGGATATTTTTTTTCTAACTATGATAGAGATATTGATATTATTGAAATTCCTTTTTCTATCATAGTTAGTAAAGAGATTATCAAATTAAAAGAGATGTCACAGGTTAATTAGGAATTAGTAACAGAATGTTACAACAGAATGTTACAACTAACATAACTAATTTTATTATTATTCTCTGCAACTTAATTGTCTAAGTCCTATATATTTATTGCTGGGGAGAGTACTGTTCATGAATATAATGAAATTAGTCACAAATTCATGTTTCATAAATCTGTCCTCAAATTCATATAATTTGGTTATTGGAAAATCATCTATTTTAGTCAGCCCTATGTTAGTGTTGTTGTTCAATTGCCTTGTTAATGACATGAATATGTAATGGAGAATGCTCAAACTCTATGAAATATAGTGTACGAAACTTAATTGGAAGTTTAAAAATTATCAAACTAATTATACTTTAATGGATGGAGCACATGGAAGTAGCTAGCTAGTAGTAGTTAAGATAACTTACAGAAGGTCAAAAGAAAAAAGATAACTTACAGAAGGTCAAAAGAAAAAAGATAACTTACATGATTCGTTGAGAGTTCCAATCAATAGAGTACGTGTGGAAGTCCTCAGTGGGATCAAACCAAAGGTAGAATTGCATTTCTCGACCACCTTCTCCATATGCAAAAATATTGGTGGACATGAGATATGGATCTCCTGTCAAGTTTCCTAAGAACTCTATATCTATCTCATCGTGGTGTGGTCCCTCCGAGCTTAACTTCGCAGATTTATCACATGCAATAATAATCACCCAAATTAGCCTCCAAAAACCAATGGCCAAATCCATCAAGTAATTACATATACATATACATGCATATATGCGTGTGTGAATTGACAAGAGTTAAAGGTAATTATTGCCTTAGAAGTATTCGCATGCAGGCAACTTGCGCGTATCCTTCTTTTTTTTTTTTTGCTTGATACCCAAAAGGTGTTAAAGAAAGAGCAATATTACACTAACCATTAACAAATATTTATGGTCGGTGTTTGTTTTTAAATGCTTAGGATGACATTGCTCATATTTTAATGCTTATAATAAGGGGATATTGCGCCAAAATCTTTAGGGTGCAAATAAATTAAAACACATATCGATCGTATGATACATACATAAAAAGCAGTGACGGTTCCTGCAGAGTTTCCTGGGATGAGTTTGATTTGCATATCAAATCTTCCAAACAAATACTCACTCTTGGAAACGATACCGGAGCCAGAATATTCATCCATAGTTAGGAATAAGCTTCTGCCTTCATCTTCGATTCTGGCTCTATTTTCTCCAAACAGAATGTCAAAATATTCTATGAAATTCCCATCCACAGGAATAGTACTAGTCCCGAACGTTAATATAAACACACAAACAAGAACAAGAATGGAACCACAAGACATGGATGACGACAAAACCTTATGCATTTCTGTTATAATTATTTCAGTAACAATATGTTAGACTATTATTTTTCCCAGGAAAATAAAAGTCTAAATTAAACCTTAGACTTTTCCTGGGAAAACAATATATTGAAAAGATCACACAGAGAAGGATAAAACCGAGAATCAGTTTTGATCGATGGTGCAAAGAATAAAGGTTTAGGAAGTCAGGATAATCGGATACAGTATCTCGTGGAATTAGAGGTTGAACAATAGTCAAATAACTGAATTCAGGATTTTTTTTCCAAAAATAGGAATGCTAAATGTGAACATGTGGAACCAGAAACTAAGCCCTCCATTATCTAAGGATATATATCTTTTTCATTTTATTTTCTTGTTTTGAAAAAAAATTGTGAGTTGGATAATGAGATTTGAAAGGACATGCAAGGAGACCTCGCAACTCAAGGTGTTTGAGATTGTTAACTGTAGATTACCCGTTGACAAATTCTTGGATTTGTATGTTTTTAGTGTGCTAAATTGAAGTTATTAACATTTAAAAATGTAATATTTGTTCATTTATGCTTAATTGAATATCTTTATTTTAAGTAGAAATTATATTAGGAAGTGCATTAATTAGGGAAAATTATGAACTTAATGTTATTAATTGATTTTTGAAAGTCAATTGATCTATTTCCTTATCTTCTTTCACTTTTATGGTCATTCAATGACCAAACATGGAGAAGTCTAGATGGGAAAAAACAAGAAAAAATTATAAAAAAGCTGGAAAATGAAGTTTGTCTGTTTTGTAGACAGATTGTGGAAATGTCAGAAAAAGACCTTGAATTTCAGAATTTCAGTTTAGTACCAATTTCATAATTACGATTCTGCCATCAAATTTTAGAAAATGCATTCTGGTCCTCCTGCGAACTGCAACATTCCAACTTTGGTTTTTGATATTTGCGTCAAGTTTACTCTTGGTCTGGACAAGAGATAAACTTACAAATGTTAAGAATAATATTTGAATTATGTATCTTACGTATCTCTTGTCGATGACATTTTTTATTCTTTTTTTTAGATTTGGTTTTATTTACATACCATTATTATATTTATCTATCATGTGAGTTCATTAATGATGCAAACTAACTGTTTCCTTGGCTTGCTCTCCTTTAAATAATAAACAATATTCAGTCCAAAAAAATTATGATAAACAATACGGTATATTTTTCTGTTATGTAAATAGCTAGGAACAGCTTGCACTGATGTGAGGCTCCAATATTTTTCGGTGCTACACATGTAATGCTAAAGGATAATTACTCGTAGATAATTGTTCATGAAAACCTTTCCTTGTTTTAATTTTAATATAAAAAATTTATATTGAAAATTCAACCTTACTAATATAACACTCTTATTCCCTATACAATACCAGTAATTTGAAAACAAAAATGTTATAAAAATTAAGGCTATAATATACTTTTGATCTCTTATCTTTACATCAAGTTTACTTTTGGTCTCTCAAGTTTGAAAGTACACATTTAATCTTTTTTAGCTAACACATCCGTTAGTTTTATTTAGCGAAAAATGCTAAGCCTGAAAATCAAAATAGGAATTTCATAGTTAAATGTGTATAAAAATGGTTAAATTTTAAAATATCTGAATAATTATTCTAAATAATTGAAAGTTAAACTTGTTTTATGAAAATTTAAATACAAAATCATTGTTTCACTTTGTTGAGTTAACATTTTCTATTAAGTAAATGATAAACTCCATAATTTCACATATTTCACTTCACATTTACCGTGGATGTATATGATTTTTGAGGATATATAGGTAGTAAATATACACAATTTGAGGTGAAATGAACAATACATGAAAAATCATACTTTTGTGAAATTTGGAGTTAAATTGTTGTTTGTTTGGAGTGTAAAAGCTCATCAACCCTCTTTCTATCTTGTGTAGGAAGAGGTGTTCAAATGTAGATGGAAAAAAAGGATCAAGAGGATGAATAAAGGGAGCAAAAGAAGCATGAGAATTGAAGGAGCGCGATCGGTGCCCACGGGCATGCCCTGGGCGCCAACGGCGCCCAACCCGTGCCCATGGGCGCGGATCGGGCGCGCTCAGTGCCCAAACGGTGCCCATGGGCGCGCTCTGGGCGCGCTCCTGAGAAGGGCTTTATTCAGCTACGCGTTTTGACTGATTTTTACATGATATAAAAGCTGAAACTTAGGGCACTCAAAGGGGACTTTCAGACATGAAAATTCACACTTCTAGGGCACTTTTGGGAGGCTTGAAGAACTTGAAGAACCTTGGGAAATCTTGGGAATCAAGTGGGAAGCTTGAAGAGATTTAGGTTTTTCTTACTTGTGTTTGTAAACTTCTTCTCTTTTCTTCATCTCTCTTCAATGAACTCTTCTATAGTTCTGGGTGTAGTTTTATTTGCATTTATGTGTAATTAAAACCCCAATCTAGGGTTGCTATGAACCTATTTATGGATTGAACCATCTACTCTCTCTCTCTCTCTTTAAGTAATTAATGAAATATATGTGTAGTTTTTATCTTACTCTCTATTTGTTTTAAGTGTTTGATCACCACTTACTTAGTTAAATGAAATATGACTTGAGAAAGTGTATTTTATTTTAGAACTTGGATAAAAGCATGTTAGACTTGAAGTTTATGATTTTAAATGAATGGTTTGTTGATAACATAGAGATATAATTATTGACCTAACATAGTCATAATTAGGGTGGTTGAGGAAAAGAACTTGCATTTATTGTGACAAGAGATTGTGCAATAAATAATGTTAGCATAAATTTGATTTTGACTTGAGAAAGCTTTGTCAAATGCTTTAGATCCCTAGACTTGCACATGATTTCACTTAATCACTTAAAAAGGAGAGTGATAAACTCCATAATTTCACATATTTCATCTCAATTTCCTTTGAATGTACATGATTTTTTGTGACAAATGATTGAGAATGATACAAATACATATAGGAAAAAGTACAAATTGAAAAATATGCATTTGTGTGAAATTTGGAGTAATATGTGTTTGTAAGTTATTTTTGAAGTTCATCAACCCTCTTTCTCTTTTATAGGAAGAGGTGGACAAGTGCAAAAGGCTAAGGAAAACATGGAGTTTCCAAGAAAAACATAGGACAAGCTTAAGAGTGAAGCAGGGGACAAAAGAGGAAAACGAAAAATTCTTCCTGACATTCGTTGAGCTTTCGTCGCACAACTAAGACACGACGAATGATGCTTCCTCTCTGTATCCAATCTGTTCTTTGTGTGTTTGTCGCGCAACGAACGCACAACGAATGGAAAGTAAAACTCTGCGTTTTCAGACGCAAAAAAACGAAACTTCTTGGATATAAAAGTGAGAGCTCGACAGAAAACACTCATTCTTCACCTCTTGGGCATATTAGGAGCTAGGGCTTGGCTTTTGGAGGAGTGGGTCCCAATGGATTGAAGTTTAGAAGAGATTTTGGCTTCAAATCTTGGTTTATCTTCTCCATTCTCCTTTCCCTCTCTCTTGTTCTATGATTGTGCTATCATATGTATATATTCTTTTGGATTTCATGAACATGTGGAGCTAAAGCTTTGATTCTAGGATTATTTGGAACCCTTGTATGGATTAACTCTTAATTCCTCCTCTTATTTTGTGATTAATATTATATATGTGTTTATTTTACTCTTTACCTAATGCTTCTAAGTGCTTGATCACCATTTAGATGTTGTGTTCACTTGATTGATGCTTGAGAGGGCTAGGTTGAGTGTAGAACTTGGGTAAAATAGTGTGAGAACTTGAAGTTTGCATGACAAATGGATGGTTTTGTTGATAAGATAGACATATACTTATTGACCTCACATAGCCACATTAGGGTTGAAACTTAGAAATTGAGTTTTATTAATTGTGACAAGAGATTGCATGATTAATTTAATTAAACACTTGTTCTTGACTCGACGGAGCGTTTACAAGTACTTCAGAACCCTAGGTTAGCAAATATATAGTCATTGAAAGCAATTGTTAGAGGAGACTCTTTAAGTTTATGAAATACAAGGGGGAAAAATAATCTTAGGACCCATTTTATCCTTGAAGTTAAGAATCACTTGTTTATAGTTTTTCTTATTTGCTTAAATTAGTTACTCTTCACTCATGATATTTGTATCACTCAAATTCAGCGAGAGTGTGATAATCTCTACTTGACCGGGTTTTAGAACCAAATCCTCGTGGGAACGATACTTTTCTTATCACTTTATTACTTGGCGCGACCCGTGCACTTGCGGTGCGAACAAGTTTTTGGCGCCGTTGCCGGGGATTTGTGTCCCAAAACCGTCTTTGGTCAATCTTGATTATAACACTAGTAGCTTAAGCTTGAGTTTGTATATATTTGTTTGTGTGTTTTTTTATACATTTGTTGTCTTGTGTTCATGTGTATATTTGTTCTCTTTGTGAGTCTTTGTGTTTGTTAGTTAGTTTTTCTTTTCTTAGAACTTTGTGCATGGACTATCCTTTGTGGACTAATGGGGCAAGGGATGAATTTGAGCATGATAATGATTATCCAACTTCTTATTATGACCCCAATACTTTTCAAACTCAATATGAGTACATTTGTTGTAATTATTGTGAAGATAATCATTATAATGAGCAATGCCCCCATTTTTCAACCATGGATTTTGTTGAGGATGACTTTCCTAAGGTTCAAGCTAATTTGCATGATAATTCTTTTAACCTTAGTTGGAATCATGAACATTCATTGTCTTGGGATCCAAATTATTCTTTCCCTTCATATGCACCACAATGTCAAATATCACCCAATAGTTTAGATGAGTCTAATTCCATTGATGAGAAGGAGTCAAGAATAATGGATATGTTTCAACGTTATCTTGATAATGAGAATGAGTATAGAGCTAGGGATGAAGAAAAATGGAGGGAACACACATTAGCTTTTGAAAATTTAGCAATCAAATTAGGTGAACTAACTTCTCAATTTGAGTCTTTAAGACAAAGATGTGTTGTCATTGATCCATTAAATGACTCTTGTGTAGAAAGTACCTCAAATGGAGAATTGATCATGGGAAGTGATGATGCAATATCAATGGTTTGTGACAATTGTGGGGGTGATAGTGAGTTGAAAATTGAAGAGGGAGAGAACAATATTGAGTGTGCAATTGAGGTTCCAAGCTTGGAGCCTAATTCTTGTTATTGTGAACAAGTAGAAATCCCTACAATTTTTGTTCAAAATCCTCAGAGTGATTTCATGACTCTTACTGATGAGAGTCTAATTGATTTTATTGGGTTTTCAAAATATTTGGGGGCTATTGAGGATAATTTTGAGGTATTTGAATTAGAGCCTACCAAGTATTATATTGAATCATGTTTCTTATATGAATGTCCATTTTTGCTGAAACCTTGTCTTTTGAAGAGAAATGAAGACAAGGTGATCTTAGTTTTTGATACTTATGATTAGTGAGTTTGTGGAAAGTCTGGCTGAAGACTATAAATTTAGCGCTTTTTGGGAGGCAACCCAAGTTCTAAACTATTCTCTTTTGTTTTTAAGTTTCCTAACTAGTTTAGTGTAGTTTGGTATATTTTTCCTTGGTCTCACTTTTTGTAGGAAGAAAGGTTTTCTCCAACACTTGGATGACTAGTTGATGAGGATGGCTGGAGCTTAGGTTTTTGGAAGGCAAGAAGAGGTCTACGAAGGGGAGTACTATTATAATATTCATTTAAATTCAATTTTCGCCCTTTCTTCTTATTCTTCTTCTAGAATGACTGATGTGTGATGACTGGAAATTTTGTGCTGAACTGAATTTTGGTGTTGGTGAATGTGGAATTTTGAGTTCGGATTATATCGGCTTGATTAGGACTTGCTTGTGCATGATTGATGTGGATTGATCCTCATGAGATGTTGAAAAATAGTCTTAATTATGTCTTGGAGGTTGAGAGAATGTGAAGTGAAATGCTTGTTAGATCTGCTGTTTTGAGAGTTGTTGGCTGCTAATTTGATGGTCAAGTGTATTTGTGGTGTTAACATGTGGTGAAATTGAGAATTGACCTCAATTGTGAATTTTGACATAGGTTTACCAATTATTGATATACATGGTTTGTAATGGTTTTTAGTGATGATTTTGTGTCTCAACATGAGATTTGATGTCATTCAAAGGTTCTAGATGGAATTTTGATGAAATGGAAACATAAGGGTCTGTTTTTGGAGTTTTGAGATGAATTGATAGGCTAAATTCTGATTAATGTCTGCTGAATTTGCTGATAAAAGCTGATATCAGACGTTCGTTGTGGCTTCACTGCACGACGAACGCGCAACGAACAACTTTCTCTCGTTATTTATTTGCTGAGCTTATACAGGGCATTTTGCAAGCACAATGAATCATTGTTGATTAAAATCCTTTCAATGATGCTGCAATATTCACTCTTTGGGAACTTGAACTTGAACTTAAACTTGATATTGCCATTTGATTTCTTATTAGCAAAGCACTTGAGCCATTAGATATCTTAGTTGTTTCTTGATTGAGTTTCTTCGAAATAAACTTCCTGCTCAAGTTCGTTGTGAATAAGGATACTTCTTGCTCTTTTGTTAATGGTTTTGGCACATTGAGGTGCATTTGGCAATATAGCAGCGATTTGTTGTATTGGGTTTTAATTCAATGGCTTCTAATAATTTTGCCCAATATGGTTTTGGAGTACAAGCATCAAATGAAGCACTTCATTATAAGTTTCATTTTCTTGTACTTTGGTTGTTCCCTTTCAACATTGAGTGAAGTAATGGTCTTGAAATAAATGTAGAGTCAAGTCAGTGTTGATGAAGTTATTTTGACAGTACTCCTTGTCTAGCTTGCAAAGAAATTAGACAAATCGAAATGGCAGCGAGGACTAGGATTAGGCTGGTAATTTGAGAAGGAGTTGAAGGTTTAGTTGAATTCAAGTTTGGGGGAGAAACTTTTCATTTAGGATCTTTTAGGGATTTTCTTTTAGGGACTTTTCTCTTAGAACTTTTACTTTAGGATTTCATTTATGCTTCCTTAGAATAGTTTCTAGTTTTGTTTTGTGTGCTATCAAGGCTTTGTCCATGCTTCACTCCATGTTTGTTTCTACCCTCCTCTCCTCTTATTCTACAGTGAGGGCACTACTTGTTTTAAGTTTGGGGGAGTAAAGAGGCGATGAGATGATGATCATTGTGAAACTTTTTGAGAATTGTGAATAAATTTTTTGTTTGCTTGTGAATAATAAGTGCATAAGGGAATTTTTTGACTTTGTTGTGATGATGAATGTGTGATATTTTATCCCAAACTAAAGTTGTTGCATTTTTTAAAGAAAATTTGACCATGAACTGTTTTGAAAAGATGTATGAAAGTCCAATGATAGGAATAAGTTGTTTGACTAAAGGGTATATAGAAGGTGAACTATATGTTTTGCTTGAGTGGATTGTGGTGTTAAGGCAAATTTTTCCTTAATTCTCTTGAACAACTTATGCACTAATGGAGTTAGAGTAATTGGATGACGGATTTTGTGAAGGAAAAATGTAATAAAGTGATGTATGTGTTCTCTCTCACTTGATAATTTCAAAATTCTTTTTGGAAAATTCACATTTTTGACAGGTTGCACATAAGTTTGAAAAATGATTGAGGCCATCATTAAATGCGATTGAGCCTTTCAAGCCACCTTTGACAATCTTTATCCCATTTGCACCCTCTTTCAGCCTTTTATTGAAAAACCATGATAATTTTCTTTTGCAACCCACATTGAACCTAACCCTTACAGCCCGAAAAAAACCATGAACTACCTGAATCTTGAGATAATTGACATTTCATTAGTAGTGAGGATTGGTATAGTTGATAAAAGTGTGTGCAAATGTAAAACGTGTGGGAAGAGAAATAGTGGCTTTGAAAAGGAAAAGTTTGTACTCCTAAGTAAAAAAAAGGAAAGAAAGTGAATTGAAAAAAAGAAAGAATGAAAAAGAAGAAAAGATAGAAGTATAAAAAAAAAGTTGCAATAAGACTAGGAGTACAAATAATCAAAATTGAGATGAGTTTGGGGGAAGTTTATGTTTCTTGAAAAAGAATTTTGTGAAAGAGTGACTATGATGAAATGTTTTCATTTATCTCAAGATATTTGAACTCCTTTATCTCATTCTTTCAATTAACTAAACACTTAAACCCCTGACCTCATTACAAGCTATAAAAGCCCTCTTGATTTTAAACTTATGTGCTACAAGTTGAAAGTGGGGAGAGAAGAAAAGAGTGGAGAAATTTGAAGAGTGAGAGTTTATACATATATTGGAGTTTTACAAAGGACCGGAGAAAAATCTTGAAAATTTTCTTTAACTCCATCACACACACACACACTAGTTCAAAGATTATGGAGAGCTTGTTCTTAACATCATGAGTCATTCATCTCTGCATATAATTCATGTATTCTATATTTCAATTAGGAAGAACAACATATGAGGACAAGTAATTCAATTGAATTAGGGATAACATGTGGTCAAAGTGTAAAAATTTCTGAATTGCTTGAGGACAAGCAAGGACTTAAGTTTGGGGGAGTGATAAACTCCATAATTTCACATATTTCATCTCAATTTCCTTTGAATGTACATGATTTTTGGTGACAAATGATTGAGAATGATACAAATACATATAGGAAAAAGTACAAATTGAAAAATATGCATTTGTGTGAAATTTGGAGTAATATGTGTTTGTAAGTTATTTTTGAAGTTCATCAACTCTCTTTCTCTTTTATAGGAAGAGGTGGACAAGTGCAAAAGGCTAAGGAAAACATGGAGTTTCCAAGAAAAACATAGGACAAGCTTAAGAGTGAAGCAAGGGACAAAAGAGGAAAAAGAAAAATTCTTCCTGACATTCGTTGAGCTTTCGTCGCACAACTAAGACACGACGAATGATGTTTCCTCTCTGCCTCCAATCTGTTCTTTGTGTGTTCGTCGCGCAACGAACGCACAACGAATGGAAAGTAAAACTCTGCGTTTTCAGACGCGAAAAAACGAAACTTCTTGAATATAAAAGTGAGAGATCGACAGAAAACACTCATTCTTCACCTCTTGGGCATATTGGGAGCTAGAGCTTGGCTTTTGGAGGAGTGGGACTCAATGGATTGAAGTTTAGAAGAGATTTTGGCTTCAAATCTTGGTTTATCTTCTCCATTCTCCTTTCCCTCTCTCTTGTTCTATGATTGTGCTATCATATGTATATATTCTTTTGGATTTCATGAACATGTGGAGCTAAAGCTTTGATTCTAGGATTATTTGGAACCCTTGTATGGATTAACTCTTAATTCCTCCTCTTATTTTGTGATTAATATTATATATGTGTTTATTTTACTCTTTACCTAATGCTTCTAAGTGCTTGATCACCATTTAGATGTTGTGTTCACTTGATTGATGCTTGAGAGAGCTAGGTTGAGTGTAGAACTTGGGTAAAATAGTGTGAGAACTTGAAGTTTGCATGACAAATGGATGGTTTTATTGATAAGATAGACATATACTTATTGACCTCACATAGCCACATTAGGGATGAAACTTAGAAATTGGGTTTTATTAATTGTGACAAGAGATTGTATGATTAATTTAATTAAACACTTGTTCTTGACTCGACGGAGCGTTTACAAGTACTTTAGAACCCTAGGTTAGCAAATATATAGTCATTGAAAGCAATTGTGAGAGGAGACTCTTTAAGTTTATGAAATACAAGGGGGAAAAATAATTTTAGGACCCATTTTATCCTTGAAGTTAAGAATCACTTGTTTATAGTTTTTCTTATTTGCTTAAATTAGTTACTCTTCACTCATGATATTTGTATCACTCAAATTAAGCGAGAGTGTGATAATCTCTACTTGACCGGGTTTTGGAACCAAATCCTCGTGGGAACGATACTTTTCTTATCACTTTATTACTTGGCGCGACCCGTGCACTTGCGGTGCGAACAGAGAGGGAAACCTTGGTTCATGAAGTAACTAGGGGATTAGCAACCCTAGGCCTTAATTTATCATTGTTAACTCGTGTTTGAAACTCCAACTCTCTTTGCATTTATATTTGAAACTCATTTCTTATTTGAAAACAAACTCTCAATATGTTATTAATTAAAGTTATTAATGATATAATTAGCGCTAATCACGTTGTTTAAACTACAATCTCTGTAGAACGACAACCCTTTACTATACTACTTTTGACGACCTGTATGCTTACGGAAGCGCATCAAATCCGTGTTAAGTCAGTAAACATAATAGTATTAACAAAAAAGGATCAAAAGTGTATTTTTCAAATTTAAAGGACTAAAAATATACATGATGCAAAGATAAGAGACTAAAATTATACTTTAACCTAAAAATAATCTGTGGAGTATTAAAATATTTTCGTCGTCGCCAACTCTTGAGCCATAATTAAGCTACTGTTAAATGTTAAAACTAGATTTATGTCCAGTTCATCAGTTGGACTTTTTTAATACATCATTAATAACGTCGTTATTTGCTTCTCCTCCATCTCCGTTTACCCCCGATTATGCAGACTTCATCATCCGTGGCTTAACCCCTTCAACTCATATACAAAAACAGCCTTGATTTCCAGTTTTGATTCGCAGGCACTTGATCTCTTCGATCTCTGCAACTCACGCAACCTATAGAATTGAAGTTTCAATTAAAATATTATATTCCACCAACGCTATCAACCAACACTATTACTCCAATATAATGCTTCGTCTTTTCTTCTTTAATTTCTCTAAATCAACCAACGCTATCATCGTAAATACCCACAGTGTAGAGATTGTGCGTTCATCTCTCTTTGTGTTCTCAAATATTTAAATCCGATCCCTAATTTTTTCTGACTGAGTTGGTTTTCTTCTTTGGCAATAATTTGAGCTTTATTCCAGGACTTCACTTAAAATTCGTAAATGAGGTTAACGAGATGAAGGGGGACAAAGCCATGGAACAAGTTTGTATTTAAGGATTCCATCATGCATTTTCCCAGAATCATTTATAGTACTCTTAATATAATAAATTTTAGTCAAAGGTGGTCTATATATTATCATATTCAGGCAAAGGAAGAACATCATGATGATCTAATAAAAAACATTTATTATAAACTTGCACATTTAATTTATTCATCATTGACTTTACTAAAAAAAGTTGACTCAACCAAGATTTTTTTTTTATTTGGACTACATCTCTAAAGAATAGTTTGAACTATTCACCCACCCACTTCCGTGAGAATTTGTATGTAAACTTGAAGTGCTTGTTTGTGAGAATTTGACATAAAAGAATTTTATGCTTTACAAGATTAAACTCCTCTCTTAATTGTTAACATACACAAAATCGCTCAAAATATATAAACCAATATCCAAACCAGCATTAAATATCCATGGATGAAATCAAATTTGTGCAGGACGGAGTAGAGAGTGAGATTTTGGGAGAAATTTTGATGGGCAAGCCAAGAGAAGGGAAGGGCAAGGGATCAAAAGTGATGGGCTCATGAGGATGGAGCAAGGACCAGTCAAAGTGGGTAACAACATAATGAAGAAATATGAGAATATTGAGCTTGGCCAGTTGATAACCAGCACAAAGTCTTGGTCCTCCTCCAAAGGGAACAAACACATATGGTGGTATTGTTGTTGTCTCCTCATCAAACCTACTTGGATTGAACCTCATTGCATCCTTGAAATAGTCTTCATTGTAATGTGTCCCATATGCTGTCCATAGCACCTGTCATTTGCAAATTCACCAGTTAGTAACTTAATCATATAAATTAAGAAATAATTTTTAATAAATTAATAAATAAATTAGTATTAAAATTTCTTTTAGAATGACTATCACATTCTTAAATTATCCTTAATTGAAGCTATTAGCTATTGGGTGATTGAATTCAAAATTAAATAGGTCGGCGTGTTTTTTCAACTAATTCACTAAAATTTTTAGATGTTTTATTGTGATAAATATTGAAAGCATCACCTATGCAATATATACTCACTTTTGTCCACAATATAAGGTATTTTAAGAAGAAATCATTGGTCCGTAATGTAAATCTCATTGTTAATGCCATTTTTAAATTTTACCCCTATTTATTGGCAATATCACTAAGAATATGGAAAGATAGGAGAGAGGTGAGACAGATTTAAATTAATATTGGGCCATATTTATAAAAAATCTTTTCAACTTAAGAACAAATTTAATAGCTTTATTATTCTTCCATCATTCCATGCATGATTATATTTATACCAACTACCAAGATTGTTGAAATGAATTATATTTTTGATCTGACATAACAATAGCTAGAGTGAAAGATTGTGCAAGATATGGTAATAAATATGGAAGATGGAAGATGTAGTAGTTGACCTTCCATCCTTTGGGTATAGTGAAGCCTTCATAATGAATGTCAGCAATTGTCTTCCTAAAGGAGCCAAAGATAGGAGGATGCAATCTCATGCTTTCTCTCGCAACTTGCCATGAATATTTCATCTTCTTTACGTCTTCCACTGTCACATTCTCACCCCTCCTTTTCTTCTCCCTTATTTCTTGATGTTCTGCATCCATCCACCATTAAAACACACAATTAATTCCCCTCCTTATCCCTTACATCTCAAACAACTTTATTCAATAAAATAAATATATACATACACATAACAAAAGAAATCTAGCAACTACTACTTAAAGAATGCGACCTAATGACCCAAGGTTGTTCCAAATACGCAGGCACATGCACATTTACTCTATCATTTCGTTTTTTTATAATAGGCACTTTTTATGTGTGTCATGTTCCATTTTATAAGGACGGTTAATTAGAAGTTGTATTAAATCTGTAGCATGCATAACTACCATCATATATTCTCTCTCTTACAAATAAATAATGGTGTATTGAAAATTATATTTTTATATTTATTGTCTTTCACTAATTTTAACAAAATTTTTAAGCATTTAATTCAATGAAATACTCCCTCTGGTCCTATTTATAAGTCGCTAACCGCCTCTAAATTTTGGTCCTTAATATAAGTCACCAACTACCACTAACTAACTCATTTATTAAAATTTTCCTAATATACCCTTACATTGGAAAATGAACATTGGAAAATGAGAAGAGAGAGAAGATGAAAGAAACACTTTTATAGATAGAGGATTAATGAAGAGAGAGAAAAGGTAGTGGACCATAGTGATAAAGGTGAGAGGGGCAAAAATGGAAAAGACAAAAAAAATAAGACAAATTTAATGATGCAACTTCCATTAATCTCCATTCCTTGATATGTACAATTTAGGCGGTTGGCGACTTATAAATAGGACCGGAGGGAGTATATTTTATTATAAAAGCAAGGAGGGGATATATGTATAGTTATATTATATGATACCTTGAAGGAGTTTGACGTAGCATTCAGGGTGGTGAGCGAGCATCTTGAAAGTCATCGCAATGGCAAAAGAAGTGGTATCATGGGCTGCGAAAACTAACAAAACCACATTGTCCACTGCTTCTTGTTCTGTAATCTCACCATTAATAATCCCAAGGACAAGCTTACTAAGAAGCATCCCATCGTCTTCTTTCTTCAACCCCCCTTCCATTACTATTTCCCTCTTCTTTTCCCTCACCACATTCATTAACATCTCCTCTATCTCCTTCCTCGCCTTTTTCGCCCTCCAAAACCTAGAACCCGGAATGCTAACTGCTGGTGAAAAGACTCCTTCCAAAACCCTTTCAAAGGTGTTCAACATATCTGGCTCCACCTTGATCCCCATTAAACATTCAAAAACTACACTGAAAGTAAGAACTTTAGCTGACCTATATAGGTGAACCATTTCTCTGGCATGCCAATTTCTTGAAATATGATGCTGAACTGAGTTACTTATCTTTGAAACAAGGGCTTCAAAGCCAGCATGAGCAAAGCTTGTGACTATAACACCCCGAAGGAATCGGTGTCTTTCACCATCTTTCTCCATGATTGAGTCCTTTCCCATGAGTTGAACTGAAGAAGAAGGCCAAGAGCTTTTCACAAGCTTGAACTCATTGGACAAGAAGAACTTGTTGGCTTCTGATCCATTCACTATCACAGTTGGTGATCCCATGAGCCTTGTTTTGAAGATCTTCCCGTGTTTGGCTATCCGAGGTTGCACGAATTCCTCATACAACTTGTTCTTTTTCTGTGCATTGAAGAACTCCATAGTCTCTCCGATCCATGGGAGCCCCATTTCACCTGGTGGAAGCGGTGTCATTATGGTATGTTTCTTTCTCCCATGGCTTTGCTTGCGCCTCAAGAAACTGAAAGAAGCAAATGCAATTACGAGTAGTAAACAGAAGCCCCACATGGTGAGATCAGAATATATCAACACTATAATAGACATTGGTAGTGAAGTTGAGGGGGATATTTCTTTTCGTTTGTCTTGATGAGGAACTAGCATATGTGGCTTCAAGTATTTATAGGAATACTTGGTTGATTTAACTATTATTATTGTGTAGGAAGAAGGAATTGTCAAAGCCATAGTTGATACTGATCACAAGGTCAACCGTTTCTTGAAGTCACAAACCGTCCTAATCATTTTTAATGAATAAATAATCTGAAGGAGACGGAGTTGTCTACAAGGAAACAATAACGACTTAAGCCGCGTTTGGTAATATTATTATCATAATGTCAATCAAATATTCATTAGGAAAAAGACGGTGCATGCAGATTTTCACTGCTGATCAACAAATATATAAGACGGTGCTGATCAACAAGTATTAGAAAAAGAGTAAATTCGTCTTATCAATTTAAAAGTTAACATTGACAATTTGAGAATTGATGTTGAATATTAAAATATGTAACTGATTGTATGATTATTTGACATTTTTAACCCATTAATTATAGTAAATTGCCTCTTGTCCTGGGATAATATATGGAAATTTAGGCACCTTTGTACTTAAAGTTTTGATGCATTGAGTTATTTGCATTTAGTGCTAAATTGATTATTTTAAGGATTAAACTCATGCATTTAAGACTTATAGGCTTGGGATATTACAATTGTGCTTGAATTTGTTCATTTCAGGAGGTTTTACAAACACATGGCCTGAATTTCAGAAATTACATTTTAGTGCTCAAATTTGGAAAATCACAACTTGGTGCTATAACACTGCTTGTTTGGATTGGTCAAGGATAAATTGGGAAATTAGGAGTTTATTGGAGGGCAAAGATGAGATATAAATTTCTGGGATTATTTTCCTATTTTTCTGTATAGAAATTATAAAAGTAAGGTCTTGTTTAGAAGCTCACTTGGATATTTTATCTAAACCCTTAGATCTAGGACTTTAATTGATGTACCCAAACAGCCCTTAACTCACTTTTTACACTCTTCATATATATGTGTCCATTCACGATATTTCTGGAGAGAGATCGAAAAATAATTAAAACTCACCATCATCTCCATCTCTTTCAATTGGTCACCACACCCACCACCGTCGATCTCCACGTCCACCTCCGTCGGCCGCCCATTTCTTCCATCTCCTCATCTTCCACCAACGTCGATGGAGTTCCATTGACCATTCACCTCAACAACCATCTTCTCCACCTCAGATTTCTATTGATGGCCGAGAGTGAGATTTACTTCGATGGAGGCAATCCCATTGTCATGACTCATGAGCAGCTAATCCTGAATTCCTTAGTGATTGTTGAAGCTAGTTGGAGTTCTTTGAGTTACTAGGGAGTTTCCTCCTTCCTTAGTTTTAGTCTTATTCTCTTTATTATTGTACATTGTGGTACCTAGGTTTCTAGGAATTGTGATTTGCAATTTTATTGAGTTAATGTTTCGTTTGTTATATTTTGAGACTGAAATTTGTATTACGCTTGCACCTTAATGATGTGGTTGAATGTTTGTTAGCGTAATGTTAGCTTTATTCAATGACTCATGTATTTGAAGTTCTTAATTGGCCATTTGATTGCTAGCCTTGTCAATAGGAGTTGAGAATGCCTTATGCAAAGTGTAATGCATATTGAGTGCCAATTAAATGAACCTAGTGAACTAGACTTAGTCTAGGTGTTTAGGTAAGTCTAGGTAACTAGGAGCATTGTTTGGGGAATATTTCTTCTCACAGGCCAAAGTACTTGGTAGGAAAGGAAGTGAACTCAATCATTTTGGAATAAGGATAACTAGTGGATTCAATCATCAAGGAAACTCAATCTTCTCTTCTCTATTCTTCTTCCCATTCTTATAATATTTCTCCTTCTCCTCAATCTTCTCATTATTATACTCTTCCTTATTATCAAATTTTTCGGAGAATCTCATTAAGTTCATCAACATATCCATTTTCTTATAATCACGGTTTATATCATCTAAGAATCTCTGGTTTGAATTTTAATTTTATTTTAGTCAATTTAAGTAAAATTACTTAGTTCTCATTCTTATAATCTTCCTTCTTCATCCTCCTCAATCTTCTCATTCTTACAATCTTCTTCATTTAAGTCCATCATCATCATTTTCCTACAATCACAGTTCACATCATCAAAAAAAATCTCTGGTTTGAATTTTTTTTTAAGTCATTTTAATTAAAATTATATAGTTTTCTTAAATCTTTTGTTTCTCGCATACATATCTTAACATTTGATCATTTTTGTTGAACATTTTTTTTAAATCGTAGTAATTATTATTAACTATTGTTTTAATTTATTGTTGATTATTGCTATTGTCCTCTTCTCTTTTTCTCCTAAGTTATTATAATCTTTCTAAGAATTTCATTATTCTCAGGGATAATTTTGATATTACATTTATCTATTATTATCAACATTTATACAACCACATTAATTCACTAAAAAGCCCTGGTTTCCTCTCATTCTTATAATATTCTTCCTCCTCAATCTCTCATTCTCACAATCTTCTTCATCTTCAATCTTTTGGAGAAATTCATTACGTCAAGCATCATATTTGTTTCCCTACCATCACGTTTTACATCATCAGAAATCTCTGGTTTGAAGTTTGATTTTCTTTAATTTATTTCATTGAAATTCCATAGTCTTCTAAAATCTTTTGTTTTCCATACATATTTTAACCTTTGAATATTGTTGTTGAGTATTGTTGTTATTTTATTTTCTATAGTATATTTATTAATTATTGTTTTATTATTGTGGAGCATTTGCTGTTATTTTGTTTTATTATTTATTTATTTATTTATATTATTATTATTATTATTATTATTTATGGTTTTATTATATTGTTTTATATTATTGTGATTCATTGTTTTAGTGTTTTATTTTATTTTATTTTATTGCTATTATTTGTGGCCAGTTTCATTATTAATATTGTTGAATTTAGTTAGCGTTTATTTATTTTATTTTATGTATTGTTTTATTATTGTTTATATTGAGAAATACTCTGCCTATATTTATAGCCAGTCCTAAGCCCGGATAAAAAGAGTAGGTTGTGTTAGGCTTCGGCAGCCAACGTAAAAATTTGTCGAATCTATCGAGCATGAGCATACACAACCATTTTAACAATAGGTCATTGCCTGGTTTTTCGCAAGAGTTATCAAACTCTTATAGGAAGGGATATATAAAGAAGCAAGTTCATCAGAGTAAGATTAGATTTAGTACGTGGAATGTAGGAACCTTGAAAGACAAATCTTGGGAGGTAATAGAAGTAATGAGAGATAGAAAGATAAACATTTTATGTCTTCAAGAAACTAAATGGGTTGGTGAAAAGGCTAGTGATATTGGTGGTTATAAACTCTGGTATACTGGTAAAATGAGTTATAGGAATGATGTTGGTATAATTGCGGATGAAGAATTGAAGAAGAATGTGGTCGAAGTTTTTAGGATTGGAGACAGATTAATATCGATAAAAATACTAGTTGAAGAGGAAGCAATTAATATTATTAGTGCATATGCCCCTCAGGTTGGGACAGAATTGCACATTAAGGAACAATTTTGGGACGAATTAGAGGAGATGATTCAAAGAATACCTATCAATGAAAAGGTTTTTATTGGTGGTGATCTTAATGGACATGTTGGTAAAGATGCAGGACAATACACACAAGTTCATGGTGGTTTTGGATTTGGTAAGATCAATAATGAAGGACAGTCTATTATTGAATTCTGCATAGCTCACAATCTAAAAATTGTTAATACTTGTTTTGAGAAAAAAGAAGAGCATTTGATTACATATAAGAGTGGAGATAATAGATCACAGATTGATTTCTTTTTAGTAAGAAATTCGGACAGAAGAATTTGTACAAATTGCAAGGTAATTCCAGGTGATGGAGTGACAACACAACATAGGCCTTTAGTTTTAGATGTTCGTATGAAGTTTAATCGAATGAAAAAGAGAGAAATGTTTAATCCAAGAATTAAATGGTGGCAATTAAAAGGGGAAAAATGATAAAATTTAAAAATAGGATGACAAATGAATGTGTTTGGGATAAACAAGTGAGTGCTAATGATTTATGGAAAGAAATGATTAAGAGGGTGTTAAAAATAGCTAAGGAAATTTTAGGTGAATCAAAGAGTTATATTAGGTGTAAAAAGGAGACTTGGTGGTGGAATACTAGTGTTCAAGAGAAAATTAAATTCAAAAAACAGTGTTTTAAGGATTTACATATGTGTGATAATGTGGAAAATTAGGTTAAATATAGATTAGAAAAAAAGGAGGCGAAAAAAGTTGTAAATATAGCTCGTGCTATTTCTTTTGAAGAGTTTTATAAAGAGTTAGGGACAAAAGCTGGGGAACAAAGAATGTATCGAATAGCAAAAATAAGGGAGCGGAAATCAAGGGATTTAGATCAAGTAAGGTGTGTTAAGGATGAAGATGGTAATGTATTGGTTACAGATGATAAAATTAGGGATAGATGGAAGAATTACTTTTATAAGTTGTTTGATGATAGTGCTGAAACTTTGAATTACAATATAGATGATTTGGGGTTTAATGAAAGAAATATCAACTATAAAGGTAATAATAATAATAAGATTAGAGTGAGTGAGGTTGAGATTGCTCTCAGGAAAATGGAAAATGGTAAAGCTGTGGGACCCGATGGTATTCCTATTGAAGTTTGGAAATGTTTGGGAGAAAATGGAGTGTTGTGGCTTACTAATTTATTTAATGAAATTTTAAGGTCTAATGTAACATCCTAAAAATTTAATTAACGATTAGTGATAATTTAAGATTTAATGTTGGGAATTAATTATGAGTTTAGGGAGCTTCAAAGTGAAATTCCTATAAAATGGAAGCATTTTGGAAAATAAATACAGTTTTGAGAAATAAATATACCTATTTTCCTTAGAAATTAAGGAAAAATAGTTAGAGGTTGAGTTTTACATTGCAAATATTATGAAACATAGTCAATGACATAGGTAATACTATGGTGGGAGATAATACATAAGTTGGTACATAGATTATTTATCTTATTTGTTTTAAGGTAGGATTTAAAAAGGAAGAGTAAATAAATGAATGTTGAAGGGCAATTATGTAATTTACCCACAAAAACCCAAACATATACACTCCCTCCCTCCTTCTTCCACATTCAGCCTCCTTTCCCTCAAACCCTCACCATTCTCCTTCGTCTTCGGCCTCCCTCCTCTCCTCCGTCGCTTTCTTCTCCTTTTCTGCGTTTCTGGCGGCACACGGCGGCGACGCCGTCGTCTTTTCTTTCCCCTCAACCCTACTGAAACCCGCCTTCCTTCACTTTCCCACGCCTTCACTTCCTCATTTCGTCCCCTTCATTTTCCGGCGAAGCTTCGTCGATTCCGGCGGAAATCGCGAAGTACGGCGGCTGGAGGTAGGCTTTTCGGTTTCTTTTGGTTTCTTAAGTCATGTTCCTTTTCTAAACTTCATTTCCTTTCTCTTCCCCACAGTCTCCACTCCTCACATTCGGTTTTCTTTGGTTCTTCTTGCAAATCCGGCGAACTCACGGTGGTTAACGGAAAGAATAGCATTCGAGTTTTAATTTCCGGCGACTGTTGAAGTTTTTCACGGCGGGTCATGGTGGAATCCGGCGACATTGAGCTTAGGTAGCTAAAATCTTTCCATTTTGTTTTCTTTTCTGCTTTGTTGAATGAGTTTTGAGCGAGATCGATTCTGGTTTTGGGATTTTTTAGGTTTGATAATCATCAAATGGAAAACTCTAGTTGGATTGTTTGTGATTGCTTCTCTTCTTTCATGTTCAATCTGATTTGTTTGTTCTGGAAAGTTTTATTTTATGATTTAGGTCATTTAAGGGAAAGAGAATAGGATTTATGCAGCTTGAGTCAAATTTCTGAGAAGTTGTAACTGTTTGTTTAAAGTTGCTACTGCGTTATTTTGGCTGAAACTTTGTGGTTATGGTGTTTGTTTATTTGGGCTTGTGATGATATTCATTTCTTTTGTTTGGACAGATTTTTAATGTCTCCTCAATGTGATGCCCAATCAGTCCCATGGCCTACATGTCTAGAAATGATTATTTATGCTGCATATATAAGAAATTGTTGATGCATTCAAAGTTGTATGCTGAACTTATGGTGGTTGAAGCTATTTTTGATTGCCACTTGGTTTAGATTAACTAAATTCATTAAATTGAAGTTTAATTTTTAATTCACATGGTTATTAAACAGATTTCAGCATGCATGTTTACTTCATGGATGTTTGATTTGATTTGTTTCCCAAGGGCTGAGTTGATTGAATGATGATTAAGCTTAAATTTTTGGTATTTTGGAAAGGATTTTGATGTTTCATTGATGATTAGAAGGTTGGAGAATTTATTTGAGTTTTTGACATTTTTGGTTGCTTTCTATGTGGAAACATCCTCACTGTGTGAAGTGTTTAAGTTGTGGTCTAGGACAAGCATGACTTATTCTAATTGTGGGATCTTTTGCCTTCTTGAGTAAAGAAGAAAGACTGTTAAAGTGCATAATTGCTTATCATGTAGACTTTAAAGTATGTTGTGAATGGTAGTTAGTTTCCTTGTTGCTTGTGTGGACTGTCTTGGCCAGATTAGGTTAGAAGAGATCGAAATACTTATTTTGTTCGAGTGGGATTCATTTGGTTTATGATTTAAGAAAGTGAAATAAGAATTTGTGACTTATAAATGATGATAAATGTATAGGAGTTATTGTTTGAAAGTGTTTATATGTGTGCTTTTAACAACACTTTGTTATTTTATTTTATTATTCTTGGTTCAGCCATTTGGACTAAACAGGGAAGGCATTAACTTTAGTGATTTTCTATTTCATTAGGAGTTAGATGAAAGTAGTTAAATGTGAGTTAAAATTGACCAAACAATTGCAAGTTAGTTTTGTGTTGTATGAGAATAAGTGTTTGTTAAATGGAGGGTTCTTGATAATTTCCAGATTTGGGTATTTGGTAATCAAATAGGTTTATATCAAGCTTAAGGTTTTGAACTTTAAACTAGTGAATGTATAAGCGCTATTATGTACTGCTGCAACTGTTTACGTGAGTGCTGTGATTTGCTGACAAAATTTTGTGGAGAATTATATTTTGTTTGGACTGAATACATGCCTATTTTCTTTGAAAGTTCGGTTTTGGTGGATTGTATGGGATGTGCATCATATTTTCTAAAATTCTGTTTGTTGAAGATATTTGGAAGGTGATATTAAAAGAAAAGAAAGTGCATAATGACAAAGACTATAAATGTGGTTTAAGTTCACCCTTTTGAATAATGGGAATGATGTCTTGGATTTTCATAAATTTGGGTACACACTGTGAAACTAAAGATGGAATGTGGTTGTCTTTCTCTATTATATCATAGTTGATAATAATTGCTATTGCTGTTAGATTCTTGGAGTAAAAGATGAGTTCATGTAACTGGAAATAAAAGTGTAGGGCTTAATTAAGTTTTAAGATGATTGATTACGATGTTTAAATTAGTTTGTGGTTCATATATCTTGCCTTGGACTGGATATATTGCTTATTGATTTGACTTTCCTTTGATTGCCTTGTTTTTGGATTGGTTTGATTTAGGACTGTTTAGGTTGTTTATGTAGTCGATTGATTTTTGGTAAAGTTATGGTGGATGTTGAATGGAGAGATCATTTGGTTATCAACCTTATGGGATTGAAAAATGTTTGAAATGAGTTATTAAAAGTATCTTGGGATGTTAAGAGGTGTATGATCAAAATGATTTTATAAGATATAGTACATAAATGGGGAAAATTGGGTAGAAATGTGAATACGAGAGAGACGTTAAATATTATGAAGTAGAAATGGTACTAAATTTATTATTCTGTACTACATCATTATAGGATTGACTATGATGTGGCTTGTGAGACATAAAGAAAAAGGATGAGGAATTGCGTAAATTGTTGGGCGACAGGTAATCACACTTAACCTTGCTATAACATTGAGGGTGACGTTAGTTAGGGATTTTGTAAAAATCCCTTCTCACCCTCTATATATATATATATATGGGTAAAGGTGCAAAACTAGCCACCGTAAATTTCCAAATGGACAACTTTAGCACCCGTAAATTGGATGGTGCAAAACCATACATTGTAAATCAAAATGGGACAAATTTAGCCACGCCGTTAAGTTGAAGCTAACAGACGTTTGTGTTGGCGTGGGGCCCACCTTCATTAAATCAAAACGTCTGTTAGCTTCAACTTAACGGCGTGGCTGATTTAACCTAAATGTCGCCCTCTAGGTCAATCAAAATTCAATACAATACTACAAATACTAGTAGCTAGTGGTAGTAAGGGTCTTTTCCTCGGTCTAGGTTATAATCTTACTAATTAAAGGAGATTTTGTCACTCAAATTAAGTAAGGAAGTTTGAGGTTGATTTTATACTAAAACTACCATTATAACCTAAAAATCTAAACTAACCGAATTGAAATGTAAAGAGATAGATGAGAAGTAACCTCCCTCTCCAAAGTACTTGTGCTCTTGGTTAATCGGACCTCATATATTTGTTACACTTGATATAATCTAACTAAATTCTCAAGATCTCTTAAATCTAAGAAATCTTCAAGAGTTTAATTAGGTTAACCAAGCTTAATGCTCTTTCAAGTCTAGTTCATACCTTAAGCAACATTAAATTCTAATCAAGAACTTAAGAAAATTAATCATTCCACAAACACAAGAGGAGTTAATCACACACAAATGTATCTATGAAACTACAAACATATAAGCTTTAGGTTTTCATGAACTAAACCTAAAAGAGAGATTCCAAGCCACAATTAAGTAGAACACCTAATTCTAGGTATTCTAACCTATACAAGCCTAAATCAAGGACATACATAGGCAAAAAGTTAAGTCTAGCTTGAAACCTAAAAGAGTACATTACAAATACATGAGGCCAAATGTGAAGATCTACAAGCACATTCCTTTGGATAGAGAGATTAGGATGTCTAGCCAAGCATGGAGAAGGTGGAAGGAAGATGAATGGCGTGAGAATCCATGGAGGTTTGGTGCTTGGCCGAGAGGATGGAGGAGATGGAAGAAGAGAGAAAAATGGAGAGAAAGAAGATGAAGATGAAGTGGAAGTGAAGGAATGTATCAAATGAAGTTAGTTAGGGATTAAGTAGGTTGTTAGTTGGATGATGAGTTGGCAAATGAGGGTGGTGAGTTGTCAAAAAGATATTTTTATGGTTATGGAGGGAGGTTATGCGAAATGGAGAAGGTGAAGGAAGGGATAGGGGTATTTTGGGTATTAGGTGAAAAGTGGATGAATGTGGTCTTGATCTTGGCTAGATGCATCCCCAAAGTTTGCTCCTTTTTCTCCTCAAGATTGTGCTGCCCTTTTTGCCCTTAATGAAGCTCTCCATCAACTCCAAATTTGAATTTGAAGTTGGAGCCAATTTTGAAATTTGAATTTTGGGCTCCAATTCTCTAGTCCTTGCCTTTCCTCCAAGTCCCTCCTTTGAGGTGCCAACTTGGTTCTATTTTCCCTCCAAGCCAATTCCTTGCATTCCAAGCTGTCCAAAAGGGTTGTGGGGTCCACGTGGGACCCCCCTACACATGAAAACGCACAACTAGTCAAAAATGACCAAAATACCCTTGGTTACTTAAAATGCAAGTAATTAAGCTAATATTTTCCAATAATTCACACATAAGCATGCGCAATAAAATATGCCAATAATGATCAAATATAGCAAATAAACCACACTAATTAAGCTCAATTGCACATGCTTAAAGGGATGAAATTTGGTCTAATCAAATCCCCCACACTTAATCTTTGCACTCCGGGCAAAGTCATGTAAAAAGAGTAACTCAATCATTAAGCATAGTGAAGGCACTTGGAATTATCATAGCATACAAGTTGATCTTTTTGAACCTTTCCCTAAAACATCGCATGGGCCAAATCTAAGGATACAAAGCGAATGCAAGTTTAGCAAGCAACTAGAATTAAGGAGGAATGCCAATTGAGATTTTTTTCCTCACCGGATTAAAGTGTTTAACTCATTCACTCAAGTTAGGAAAAATACCTAACTAGGGACTTGTGATCACTCTTTGGCTCAATGCACTTAACCTCTCCATAAGCTTGTAGTAGTTCTAAATTCTCCACCCATTATTATGCATGGCACAATCAAATCTAGAGGACTTTAAGGATTGAATGGAAGACTAATATGAATGATGAATGATGAAAAGTAGTCAATGACCAATGATATAAACTAGTAATCACCACATATGCATGCAACACAATAAATCCAAGTCCAACAAACATGCTACATCTCACTTTTTTTTTCTTATGCCTTTGGCATACTTGAGCACTTTGTACTCTTTTCTCTCTTTCTCTCTTTTTTTTTACTTAGGCCTTTGGGCTCTTTTCTTTTTTTTTCTTTTCTTTTCTTTGCTTTTCTTGGCCTTTGGCCACACTTTTCTTTTCTTTTCCCCATCTAAGGCTCTCGGCCATTTTCTTTTTCTTACATGCAACATGCTTTTCACAAGATATAACAATACAACACTAATATAAATGCAAGCATATGCTATAATCACTTATCCACACATTGGTCAAGGTGGTAGAAAAGAAAAGTGAATGGCCCAAAGGGGTTAATCAAAGGATAATATTCAGTTGGCTTAGTGTTTGGGTCATAGGGCTTAGAAAGAAACGCCCCTTTCATTTTCAATCATGCCATGCATTGTGATCTTGAACAAGAGCTAGGACAAGTTCTAGGAGGTCAAGTTTACTATTGGCCCACTCAATTCGGTTGAAGGCTTCTCACTTTAATGGCTTACTCTAATTAGTCACTTCCTCCCTAAGAAAAGTTAAATGGGAAACTTACACCCTCTTTATACCTTAAAAGTGCCCCAAGCAATGCCCTAAGGAATCATTCCGAAAATTCTACTTACACACTAGAGGACAATTCCATTTACTTTCAAGAGCCATGATCAAATTAAATTTTCAAGAAAATCATGCCAAATAAGTCCACAAATCAAGTGTGAAAGCTTTGAATTAGACCACTTTTAAGCACATAATACATCCCTCCACACTTAAAGCATACATTGTCCTCAATGGACCAATCAAATCAAGTAGGAAGATGCATTTCAAAGGCAAGGTAGCAACATAAAAGGCCGGGCAGTCCAAGCATACAAATGGCCAATGCATGTATTATTCACAAACTAACACTAAACACAACCTATCAAAACAAATTTTATAATTTTTTTTTACTCACTGACGCTTAGGAAGCCCAACTGGATGTAGACTCAAGTCGCTAAGCATCCGGAAGCAAGAGTGCTACCGGAAGCAACAATGCTTCCGGAAGCAAAAATGCTACCGGAAGCAAAGTTTGATCTACACTCTAAGTTAAGGCTCTAGCGGATGCAAAAGTTGCTACTGGATCTAGATTCGGAGTCTCAGTCCTATCGGATGCAAGAGTGCTTCCGGAAGCGAAAGTGCTACCGGAAGCAACTGGACTTAGATTTTTTTTTTTCAAGTTAAGTCCCTTCCGGAAGCAAAAGTACTTCCGGAAGCTCAACCATACTCGGATGTTCTAAGTAATCTCCCTTCCGGAAGCAAAAGTGCTTTCAGAAGCTCAACTATACTCCGCTGGCGGAAGCAAATTTACTTCCCTTAGCACGGACGCTGGTGGATGCAGAACTCATCCGGTAGCGGGAGTCAATTCAACACTAATCCAATCCTAGTTGACATAATCTAAGTGAAACGCTTCCGATAGCCAAAACACTTCCGGATGTAAAATCCTATTTCCAAAGCAACACTTCCGGAAGCAAATAGGCATCCCCAAGCACTAGTGAATTTTTAACAACCTAAAACAACATACTAAAACATGAACCTAAACACAATCCTAAACACACAAACACAATCCTAATTTTTTTCTAATACTAACACCTTCCCCCACACTTAAGAATTTACAATAAGAGAATGAGTGAGGAAAGGAAAGAGACAACCTCTTATGGAGGCTTAAAGTTATCCTTGAAGAATAGGAATTTATGGTCATGAAGTTGGTGAAGTCGGCCAATTTGAAGCTTCTTCATTATGCTTTTACCAAAAGCATCGCATGAGGCTTGGAGCTTCCTAGTAAGTTCCCTTGCGGCCTTAATGAACTCCCAATATTCCTTGTGCATCCGAAAAGTGCCTACAACATGAAACAAACGTCCCTTTTGCAAGGGGTTGTAGGCATGCCAAGATAAACTAAATGGAACACAAGGATAATCAATATGCACGTGATGAGGTAAAACAATATCATGAAATATGGTGATCAAATTAGGCAATTCAAATCTAGGAAGATGTTGCCCCTCTGAAGCACTTGACCAGTGATCACCATTTGACCTCCCCATCAAACTTTTTGTATGGCTTCTCAAAACAAGTTTCAAGGTAGAGGATTCTCCTTGCAAAGCACACTCTGCACGCATGCGCCTCAATCGGCTCCGCCAATCCAAAATTGTATACAAGGTATAGAAACGCAAGTCTCCTTGCAATTGAACTCCAGCCTCCATCATGAGAGCAAGCACTCCTTCCAACCTAGCTGGATCCACAAAATTGAACAAACATCCCTTGTGCAAGGGGTTGTAGCTAGACAAGGAGTGTATAAATGTACCAACAACATCAAGTTCACAGTCATCAGGCTTGGGACTAGTAACATCATGACGCATGCTCACAATACTAAAATCATCAGCAAGAGAATTCATGCAAGCATCATTAACATTCACCAAGCAAGAATCAAATAAACCGGAAGATGTATGCTCATCCTCATGTGAAAGCAAGCGCAAGGGACTTACATGTTGTTCTACCACAGTTTCAATCAACAATGTATATGGCCTACATGCTTCCTTATATATGCAAATATTAAATGAAGGCTTAGCATAAGTAGGCAGTGGCTCAAGAGCAACCAGCAATGGCACATTAAACTCAAGCATAGAAAACAAATCAAGGATCACACTCTGAACAAGCTCATGAAATGTCTTCTTCCCTAAGTTACATGAACTAGAAAATGTAACAAGTGTAGGATCAAAAATTATACCTTGAGATGATTTATGCACGAGTTGAGAAGTAGAGAAAGATTCAAGCTCTTGTGCCAATTGCGCTTCCACCTTGCATTCCGCTTTAGAGATTTCATGCTCCGTTGCTTCCGGAAGCGAAAGTGCATCCGGAAGCGTTAGGCTCTCTGCCTCACTATGAACTTCCTCAGGAACATGTGTCACTGGAGTAGGATGCTGTCCATTTTGCTCATCATCCTTAGGCTGAGACTGTTGCACCATATCACGTATAAACGCCTTCGAGACCTCTTGCTCCAAGAGAAGGGAGCTCTCGGTCTCTTGGTCTTTCTCCCCAATGGAAGAGGGCAATCCGGTCACTTCTTGCTCCTCAACCTCCTCATTCTTCTCTAGGGAATTAGAGTGATGTTCAACATGTGTATCACCCCTAGAAGTAGCCTCATCCATTGTATCAGCACCCAAGACAACATCATCATTGGCTGTTTGCAATTTTGTCAATTGTTTTCTATGAAATTCCACGAGAAGAGAATATTTATCCTCATAACAGTCAACGCATATGCTCATCTCATCACATGAACAAGTCATAGAATTATCAAGATCATCACTATGAGAAGCACTAGGTAAGACTCCATTAGACTCAAAAGTGCTAGGTGGATTTGCAACATTCATCTCAATCCTAGGATCATTCTCTTGGCACTTTTGAGGTTCATGCTCTTCTTCATCAAAGCAAGGAATTGATTCAACTTGAACTCCTCCCTCCAAATTCATGTCATCAGGATTTACAACCATATTGAAAGGTAGGTCACCTTGCTGTGCCTCTTCCTCGGCCTTTGTATTCATCCATTGAGAAGCAAATGAAATAATGGCCTCTTGTTGCTTTGCATGCTGATCAAATATTGAGTCTAACCTCTCCATAAAGGATGCACACATTTGCATCATCAAATCATTTGTACTAGAAGAGGGAGAATCTGGACTTGGAGAAGCATACTCATTGGGCATTTGAGCATGAAAGAAGTCATTCTGCTCCATATGTGTAGGAACACAGCTTTGTAAAGGCTCTGGATGATCATAAAAATTGTGCTCATAGCCATAAGGAGGTGGATGAGGCTCAAATTGCGAAGCTTCTTGATAACCATACAAATCCGGACTTTGAGCACAAGAAGCATTAAATCTCATTTGGTAAGGATCAGGATCTTGATATGGAGGAGCATAACCTTGTTGATCTTCAAAAGCATGATATGGAGTAGCATAACCTCCTCCCCCCCACTCAAAGCTTGGATGGTCCGCCCATCCTTGATGGTATGTGTTCGCTCCGCAAGTATACGGGTCGCGCCAAGTAATAAAGTGAAAGTAAAGATCGTTCCCACGAGGATTGGGATACAAATCCGGTCAAACAAAAGGTTTGGTGATTAAATTAAGTTGAGCTAACCATAACATGATTGAAGGTCAAACAAGTAATCTATTTGCTAAAACTAAAATGATAAAATGATATCAAATATTTTTGTTTTCTTCAAGGATTAGTCGGTATCTAGGATTATTTATCCCCCTTGTATCTTGTAACCTTTAATCAACTCCTCTCCTAATTGCTTTAATGTTTATATATGTGTTAACCTAGGGTTCTAAAATACTTGTAAACGCTCCGTCGAGTCAAGATCAAGTGTCTAATTTCATTAATTATCCAATCTCTTGTCATAATTAATAAAACCCAATTTCTAAGTTTCAACCCTAATGTGGCTATGTGAGGCTAATAAGTATATGTCTATCTTATTAACAAAACTATTCATTTGTCATGCAAACTTCAAGTTCTCACACTATTTTACTCAAGTTCTACACTTAACTTAGCTCTCTCAAGTCATAAGCTAAATGAACAACTAAATGGTGATCAATCACTTAGAGACATTAAGGCTAGAGTAAAATAAACACATATATATACATTAATCACAAAAGGATTGGAGTTTAAAAAGTTACTCCATACAAGGGTTCAAAATAATCCTAGATAAATGGATTTAGCTACTCATAATCAAATATGAACTACAATACCAAAATGAGTAAAGAGTCATAAGTGCTCACAAAATAGGAAGAAGAAAATGAAGAGGAAACCCAAAATGGAGAGACTTTAAACTCTCCACCAAACTCCCAAGCTTCAAATCTTCAAACCCCAAGCATAATCCAAGCCAAAAGACCAAGAAGAATATGTTTTTGTTGCCCTAGAACTCCAAGAAGTCGGCCTGGTTCATTCTGTTGCGAGCTGCCCTTTTATGCCTTTCAATTTTTCACTTTCAGCACACTCAAAACGCAGAGTTTTGGTTTTTGTTCGTTGTCCGTTAGTTGCACAACGAAGGCTCAACAAACGGATCAGAGGCAGAGAAGAACATCATTCGTCGTGCCTTTGTTTGGCAACGAATGCTCAACAAACAGCATTAAGAAATTTTCCTTTTTGCTCTTTTGTCACTTGCTTAGCTTGTCCTATGCTTTTCTTCATAATTCCATGTTTTCTTAAGCCTTCTTCACTTGTCCACCTCTTCCTACAAAAGAGAAAGAGGGTTGATGAGCTACAAAAATCACTTGGGCACAAATATAACTCTAAATTTCACTCAAATGCCTATCTTTCTACTTTTCTTTTTCCTATGTATAATTATGTCTATCTCCATTACTTACCACCAAAAATCATGTATATTCAAGGGAAAATGAGATGAAATATGTGAAATTATAGAGTTTATCACTCCCCCAAACTTAAGTTCTTGCTTGTCCTCAAGCAATTTAGAAATTTTTTATACCTTGACCACATGCTAACTCTAGTTCAATTGAATTACTTGTCCTCATATGTTGTTCTTCCTAACTGATATATAGAATACATGAATTATATGCAGAGGTGAATGACTCATGGTGTTAAAAACAAGCTCTCCATAATCTTTGAACTAGTGTGTGTGTGATGGAGTTAAAGAAAATTTTCAAGATCTTTCTCCGGTCTTTTGTAAAACTCCAATGGATGTATAGACTCTCACTCTTCAAATTTCTCCCCTCTTTTCTTCTCTCCCCACTTTCAACTTGTAGCACATAAGTTTAAAATCAAGAGGGCTTTTAAAGCTTGTAATGGGGCCAAGGGTTTAGTGTTTGGTTAATTGAAAGAATAGGATAAAGGAATTCAAATATCTTGAGATAATTGAAACATTTCATCATAGTCACTTTTTCACAAAATTCTCTTTCAAGAAACATAAACCTCCCCCAAACTCATCTCAATTTTCATTATTTGTACTCCTAGTCTTATTGCTACTTTTTTTTTCTTTTTATCATACCTCTTTCTTTTTGTTCTTTTTCATTTATTCCCCTTTTTTTTTTGTCTTTTTTTTTTTTTTTGACTTAGGAGTACAAACTATTCCTTTTCAAAGCCACTATTTCCCTTCCACAAACACACACACATTTTTTTTTTTTACATTTACACTCACTTTTATCAACCATACCAATCCTGACTACTAATGAAATGTCAATTATCTCAAGATTCAGGTAGTTCATGGTTTTTCGGGCTATAAGGGTTAGGTTCAATGTGGGTTGCAAAAGAAAATCATCATGGTTTTTCATAAAAGGCTCAAAGAGGGTGCAAATTGGATAACAATTGTTAAGGCTGGCTTGAAAGGCTCAATCGCATTTAATGATGGCCTCAATCATTTTCCAAACTTATGTGCAATCTGTCAAAAATGTGAATTTTCCAAAAAGGATTTTTGAAATTATCAAGTGAGAGAGAACACATACATCAGTTTATTACATTTTTCCTTCACAAAATCCATCATCCAATTACTCTAACTCCATTAGTGCATAAGTTGTTCAAGAGAATTAAAGAGAGATTTGCCTTAACAACACAATCCACTCAAACAAAGCATATAAGTTCATCTTCTATATACCCTTTATTCAAACAACTTATTCATATCATTGGACTTTCATACATCTTTTCAAGATAGCTCATGGTCAATTTTTCTTTGAAAAAGAAAATGCAACAACTTTAATTTGGGGCAAAATATCACACTTCATCATCATAAAGTCAAAAAAATTCCCTATGCACTTATTATTCACAAGTAACAATTTATTCACAACTTTTCAAAAAGTTCAAGCATGCTCAAAAGTGTTAGATGATCACATTCCTTCCCCCAAACTAAAACCATACAGTGTCCTCACTGTCAAATAGAGAGAAGGACCAAACAAAAATCACCTATGGAATGAAACATCCAAAAGCTACATATCACATGAATGGCATAAATAAGTGCATAGGCACAATCAGTGACCACAATTGACCACAATCAGTTTGAGCTGAATAACTCATAGTTCACCTGTCAGTCACACTTGCAAGACATTCACAAAACCACAAAATATCACACAATCTAAACTAAAGTATCTAGCATGACAAGCACAAGACATTCACAAAACAAGCACTACAACACAAGCACACATCAGTTTTCCCTAACATCTAAAATGAAATCATCAACAGCCTTGACGATTTCTCTTTTTGCACACTCTAGGATGCTTTACTCTCAGCTGGTTAGCCTCTGCTGCTTCCTTCTCAAAATCCTCATCTTCACCAACCTCTCTTACTTCTTCTTCAACATTCTGATTCTCAACCTCTTTTGTCTGCCAATTCTTTCTCATATCAGCCTCAAATTCCCTTTGTTTCCTTACCGACTCATCAAGTCTTGTAGCCAAAGTATCAACTCGGGTGTTCAGCTCATTAATTTGGGCAGCCATCCCAGTAATAGCATCATGGATTGCTTGAAGACTGACCTGAAGTGTGTCAGGCAGTGCTGGAGCATGTGATTCACTAACATCAGCTTCCATCGGGTCATCAGGAGACAGATTCTTCTGAACACAATCATAAGAAAATCGCTCCCGAACTTGAAAATGCTTATCTGTTGGGAGACCTACTATGCTATGAGCACTGTAGCGATCTGATATCAGATGAGGGAAAATGAGGGCTGAACCGTCACGAGGCTTGCAAGCAGCTTTTGTCAAACTCTCAAGAATGATGTTCTCTGTTTGGACATCCTTTTCTGTGATAAAGAGGTAAATGAGGAGGGCCAATTCTTGTTTGATCGTTGTTTGGTGTGTGGAGGGCATGATGTTTGAAGAGATAAAATGGAACCACACCTTGGCCTCATCAGTAAGACCAGCCTTGCTAAGGTACCATTTGTCACCCTTTAGTGAGTTCTTGCTCCATTTAAACTTTCTGGCTTTCATGATTGTTCCCCTGATGCTTGCTCTGAGCTGCGAAGTAATGCGCTTCGCATTAGCTGAGTACTCACACTTTTCTACATCAGGTAAGGCATAGTGTGCCTTAATCACTTCTGAGGTAATGAATGGATGGAGCAGTACCCCTGTTTCTGGATGCTTAGCCCTTGAAATTAGCTTGAGATGTTCTGCTTCTTGATAGAACCGTCTAACTAAAGCCTCATTTCCTTCCGTACGGGGTTCTAACAGTTTAGCAAATTTGTATCTCTCCCCTGCCTTGGCATAGAAGGGGGTGCATCTGCTCTCAGGGAATTCTCTTTCTTGTAATAATTTTCGCTCAATTGCAGGTGCCTTCCCTTTCTTTTTCTTAGACTGTTTTGCACCATTGAGCTTTCCTCCCATAGTATCTTTAGTTGACGGCATGAGCTGCAAGAAGGCATACACACACACAAACAAGACAAGCAAGGCACTTAGCACACTTAGCAACCAGCAAGAAATCCCAAAGTCACAGCCTAGAATGGTAAACTTAAAGTTTCTCATTAAGGCCTAACTCACAACACCCTTAATGCCTAGATCCCCCAAACTTGCACTCAACTGACCATGCAGCCTTTTCTCAACTTCAATGCTCTCCCTAAACCTAACTGCCATTTGCAATTCATCGATGATGATTCAATTGAAAAACACATCAAAATACTTCTCATTATGAAAGAACTTGAGCATAGAATTTATTTCCAAAAGGACCAGAATTATTCACCCAAGTTCTTAGACAATAAGAAATATAATGGTGTTAGAAATCCAAGCACCAATGGCATACGTCACTCGCAGAAACAATTCTCACAAAATTACTTAAAACAAAACATTGCCAAAACATCATTGAACTGTCATTCTCTCTCAAAGATTGAAATTGAAATTCAAAAACATCAAACTCAGGCTCTCTACAAGCCAATCAGATCTGGCCAAGCTAAGTCCAAGGTTCAAAATCAGTGAAATCTCACAAAAATTGCTCTGTCACAGCTCACCAACACCACAAGGCCAATAACAAGCATTTTCCTCACATAACCTGAACACTCACCTCAGTCCAGTCCTACCTAAACCAGTAATTTCAGTCCAATTTTTCAACTTCACTCAAAACAGTTCAGATGTCACTATCCAGCCCTAAGCAAGTATACAGGTTGACTCCATTCTCACAATGCTACTAAAATCCCCAAAAATCCCTAAATTATTTTGACTAACTACACTAAACTAAACTAAACTACTAACTAAGCACATAAACAAAAAGAAAGAGCTCAAAACAGAGGAGGGAGTACCGATTTTCAAAGGAAGAAGGGAGTGACCACAGATGAAGATGAAACTGAAGATCGGACCTTATGAAACCAAGAGACAGCCGACGGCGATGCTGGGTGGTGGCGGTGTGAGAATGACAGAGAGGTGGCTGGCCGGAGTGGTTTTCGAAGAGAAGGAAGGTGACGGTGGAGCTGAGGTTTCGAAGAGAAGAAACGGCGAGACAAAATGGGTTGGAGGAGGTAAGGATGGCCGTATTGTGAGAGCGGCAGAACTAGGCGGTCGACGGCGAGAGTAGCTGAAGGTGAGAGGTGAGGTCGACGGCTAGAGGAGTTGAGAGAGGGAGAGGCCGAGATAAACAGAGCGAGTGGGCGGCGTGGTTGAGGCGGCGGATAGGAATGGTGGAAGGGTAAGGCCGACGGCAAGGGAAAGAGGGCGGTCGGCGGCAAGGAGTGGCTGGGTGGTGGACGGCGGAAATTTGAAGGGAGGGGGAGGTGGTTGATTTTGTGCGATGATGAAGGGGAATTTGGTTTATTTGGGATTAGGGTTTATTTGGAATTTTATTTTATTTTTATTTTTTTATTTATTTTTTTTTTATTTTTTTATTTTTTTATTTTTTTTTAGTGTTGCTTAGAAGTGTCAATTGAGGAGAGAGAGTGCCAGAGAGGAACTCCCTTCGTCGAGCTTTCGTCGCGACTCATACACACAACGAACACATTAACAAACAAAACAAAGAAAGACTGGGTTTGTTGAGGCTTCGTCGCATGACAAACACATGACGAATATCAGATCATTTGCTGCATAATTCTGCAGAACCCAGAAGCCCTTAGAACTGATCAAAATTAATCATCCCCTCTATACATCAAAATTAACCATCCCCTCACTCAATTCATTCACTCAATTTCATCACCCATTCAACACCAAAAATTCTTTGTTCACTTAATGCTCAAATCACACAAAAGCCTATGTACTTAACCATCAAAATACATCCACATTAACACATAAGCCACAGTCCACACACTCCAAAACTCATTAATCAAGATACGCCCTTTCATAACAAATAATGCAAAAAAAACTATACAACTCACTTCCACCATTCTAACTACAGCAAAACAGAACCACACACATAGAAAAATGCATTCAAACACCAACAATGACTCACAACATCAAGAGCACCAAGTCAATACATCACACAAGCAACTTCACCAAAAGCTCAGAAAATGCAACAAGATCAATTGGCCAGAATCAATGTCCAGAAATTCAGCATTCCACCATTCAGTCATTCAATTAACTATGACAATGCTTAATATTGAATATAAAGTGAAGTTTGAGAGGTACTCCCCCTTGTAGACTTCTTCTTTACTTCCAAAACCGTAAGCTCCAGCATGTCATCTCCAAAAGCATCCAAAATATTAGAAGGAACTTTCCTTCCTACAAAATGAGAAAAACAAGCGCAAATCTACCAAAATAAACTGAAGTAACACAAAAATCAAAAATAAGAGAAAATTTGAGAACTTGGGTTGCCTCCCAAGAAGCGCTTAATTTATAGTCTTTAGCTAGACTCTTCCTTGCTTCAAGCAGGATCAGAGAGGGGTAGTGAGACTGATGCTCGATCTATCTCACCACTCCAATAATGCTTCAGTTGTTGACCATTAGCCTTGAACCTTTGTCCTTCATCATTTTCAAGCTCTATAACACCACGATCAAGAACTTGGACCACAGTGAACGGTCCGGACCAACGAGACTTGAGCTTTCCCGGAAACAACCTCAGTTTAGAATTGAATAAGAGGACTTGTTGCCCAACCACAAACTCCTTAGGTAAAATCTTCTTGTCATGCCACCTCTTTGTTTTCTCCTTATACAACCTTGAGCTTTCATAGGAATTTAGTCGGAATTCTTCAAGCTCATTTAATTGAAGGAGTCTTTTCTCACCCACAACTTTGGCATCAAAATTGAGCTTTTTGATAGCCCAATAAGCATTGTGCTCCAACTCCACAGGTAGATGACAAGCCTTTCCAAACACAAGCCGGTATGGAGACATACCAATTGGAGTCTTGTAAGCAGTCCGATAAGCCCATAATGCATCATCAAGTTTCATGGACCAATCCTTCCTTGTTATGCCCACTGTTTTCTCAAGAATTTTCTTGATCTCACGATTGGAAATCTCAGCTTGGCCATTTGTTTGAGGGTGATAAGGCAAAGAAACCTTATGCTTGACACCATACTTCTCCAAAAGAGCTTGAAATTTGTTGTTGCAAAAGTGAGTACCACCATCACTTATAATGGCTCTAGGAGTGCCAAAGCGAGTAAAAATTTGCTTTTTCAAGAACTTTACCACCACCTTAGCATCATTAGTAGGCAAGGCCACCGCTTCAACCCACTTTGAGACATAATCAACCGCGACTAAGATGTACTGGTTGTTAAAGGACTTGGGAAATGGTCCCATGAAGTCTATGCCCCAAACATCAAATAATTCCACTTCAAGCATGTTGTTAAGAGGCATTTCATTCCTTCTGGAGATGTTACCCAACCTTTGGCACCGATCACACTTCAAGGAAAATTCATAGGCATCTTTGAATAATGAAGGCCAATAAAATCCACTTTGTAAAACCTTGGCCGCAGTTTTGTTACCACCAAAATGACCTCCATAGTCAGAAGCATGACAACACTTCAAAATCTCTTGTTGCTCAAACTCAGGAATACACCTTCTAAGAATTTGATCAGCACACTGATGAAACAAAAATGGATCTTCCCAATAGTAGTACTTAACATCATGCAAGAACTTCCTCCGTTGGTAAGGTTGCAGATCATACGGGATTATACCGAAACAAGGAAATTCACAATATCAGCATACCAAGGGATCATGGCCTGACTAATAGCAAACAATTGCTCATCCGGAAATGTCTCATCAATAATTTTGCCTTCTTCTAGTTGAGCATCAGTACTCAACCTAGATAGGTGATCAGCCACTTGATTCTCCGTACCCTTTCTGTCCACAATCTCTAAATCAAACTCTTGCAAGAGTAGCACCCATCTAATCAACCGTGCTTTTGAGTCTTTCTTGCTAAATAAATACTTCAAAGCAGAATGATCAGTATACACAGTCACTCTAGCACCCACAAGATATGATCGGAACTTACCAAAAGCATACACCACTGCAAGTAACTCTTTCTCAGTAGTGGTGTAATTTTCTTGCGCATCATCAAGAGTTCTACTAGCATAGTAAATCGGGTGAAACACCTTATCCTTCTTTTGACCAAGAACCGCACCCACAGCATAGTCACTAGCATCACACATCACAATAAAAGGCAAAGCCCAATCAGGGGCCATCATAATAGGTGCAGACACCAGTTTCCTTTTCAATTCCTCAAATGCTTTCAAACATGCATCATTAAACTTGAATTCGACATCTTTCTCAAGCAAGGCACATAGGGGCTTAGCAACCTTAGAGAAATCTTTAATGAAACGGCGGTAGAAACCGGCATGACCAAGAAAACTCCTCACACCTTTGACATTGATTGGTGGAGGAAGTTGCTCAATCACAGAAATCTTAGCTTTATCTACTTCCAAACCGTTCTTTGACACACGGTGGCCAAGTACTATCCCTTCTTTCACCATAAAGTGGCATTTCTCCCAATTCAAGACCAAGTTGGTATCTTCACATCTTTTCAACACATTAGCCAAATTTTCCAAACATTCATCATAAGAATCTCCAAAGACAGTGAAGTCATCCATAAATACCTCCATAGAATGCTCAATCATGTCAGCAAAGATAGCCATCATACACCTCTGAAAAGTAGCCGGTGCATTGCACAAACCGAAAGGCATACGCTTAAATGCAAAAGTCCCATATGGACAAGTAAAAGTATTCTTTTCTTGATCTTCAGGTGATATAGCAATTTGGTTGTACCCAGAGTAACCATCTAGAAAACAAAAGAATTCCTTCCCTGCCAACCTATCAAGCATCTGATCAATAAAAGGTAGCGGGAAGTGATCCTTTCGAGTGGCGGCATTCAACTTGCGATAATCCATACAGACTCTCCAACCCGTGATAGTGCGAGTAGGAATCAACTCATTCTGGGTGTTAGCCACTACAGTCATACCGCCCTTTTTGGGGACGCATTGGACTGGGCTCACCCAAGAACTGTCAGAAATAGGATACACAATGCCTGCATCAAGCCACTTCAAGATTTCTTTCTTCACAACTTCTTTCATAATTGGGTTCAACCTACGTTGATGCTCAATGGAGGACTTGTGATTATCTTCAAGAAGAATCTTGTGCATACAAGTAGAAGGACTAATACCCTTTATATCTGCAATAGTCCACCCGATGGCTTTCTTGTGCTCTTTCAAAACCTTCACCAATTGCTCTTCCTGCTGGACTGTCAAATCAGAAGCAATAATCACTGGTAAGGTATCATTGGCACCCAAGTAAACATAGCACAAATGTGAAGGCAAAGCTTTCAATTCCACAGATGGTGGATCCTCAAGAGATGGCTTGAGCTTTGGCCTATCAAGAGATGCCAAATCCAAAGATTCAAATGACACACGATTTTTAGGAAAAGACATGGGAGCATCCATAATGGCCGAACATTCCAACATGTCTTCACTACCATCTTGTACACCAACTAACACAGCCTCAACTGGATCATGATATACAGATTCATTGAATTCTTCTTGCATAACTTGCTCAAGGATATCAACTAAGAAACATTGCTCTGATTGATCAGGAGACTTCAACAACTTGTGCATACTGAAAGTAACCTGCTCATCTGCAACTCTCAATGTCAGCTCACCTTTCTCTACATCAATTAAAGTCCTCGCAGTTGCCAAAAATGGTCTTCCCAACAAAATCGGTATCTCCTTATCTGCTTCAAAATCAAGCACAATGAAATCCGCAGGAAAGATAAACTTTTCCACTTTTACCAAAACATCTTCTATTATACCACGTGGATAAGAGATGCTTCTGTCAGCAAGTTGTAGGGTCACAGTAGTTGGCCTAGCTTCACCCAACTCTAACTTTTTAAACACAGAGAGAGGCATAAGATTCACACTAGCCCCAAGATCACACAAAGCCTTACCCAAGAATTTTTCTCCAATATGACACGGAATAGAGAAACTACCAGGATCTTTAAGCTTGGGCGGAACTTGCTTGATAGCATCGGTGAAACTAGTAGTCACTGCAACTGTCTCAAACTCATTAAATCTCCTTTTCTTGGAAAGCACATCTTTCATAAACTTTGCATATTTCGGCATTTGCTCTAAAGCTTCCACAAAAGGGATGTTGATATGCAATTGCTTAAACATCTCAAGAAACTTCTTGAATTGCCCATCATCATGTTGCTTCTTGAGTCTTTGAGGAAAAGGAGGGGGAGGCACATATTTTGGTTTGGTCTCATGTGGTTTCGCCTTGTCATCACCACCAATCTTTTGTTGCACCTTGTTTTTGCTTTCAACAACATTTTCCTCTCTAGACACGCTTCCATCAACTAGAATATTTTCATCAACATTGGCACCCTCATCAAGAACAATCTCACTTGGAGCTTCTTTGTCAACTCCTTGAGATTTAGGCTCATTATCAACTTGCTTCCCACTCCTAAGAGTAATCACCTTGCATTCTTCCCTACCCTTATTCTTTGGATTAGGGATTGTGTCACTAGGAAGATTTCCTCTTGACATGTGAGTTGCCATAACGTTCAATTGAGAAGCGAGTTGCCCCATTTGTATCTCAAGATTCTTAATAGAGGCATCATGACCCGCATGTCTAGCATCATTCTGAATCCTTGCAGATTCTTGCCCGGCCAAGAGTTGGGCAAACATTTTCTCTACCTTTGATTCTTCCTCTTTAAGAGGCATCTGCGTAGTTTGACTTTGAAAACCCGGTGGGTGTGAAGGCTTAACACCTGAAGAAGACGGAGGATTCACAGCTTGCCCTTGACTCCATTTAAAGTTTGGGTGATTCCTCCACCCTGGATTATAGGTGTTGGAATAAGGGTTGTTGTTAGGATTTTGAAACTTCCCCATATAGTTCACAGACTCAGGAGCCATGTACAGAGGGCAATGGTCTGGGAGATGAACATCTTCACATTGATCGCACACAATTGGGGTCATATGCACAGAATGAACACCCTGAACTTTACTTCTCTGAGCTTGCGACTCAAGCATATCAAAACGCTTGTTTATAGCAGACAGAATGGTAGCCATCTGTGAGGAAGAAGTGATATCTTCTTTTGGAGTAGTAAGAGGCTGTGAACGCCTGTCTGTACCCTGAGAATTGTTAGCAGCTAACTGATCAAGCAGTCGGAACATCTCATTAACAGGGACATGTCTATATCCTCCATTTGTCATGGAATCAAGCATAGCTTGAGATTGAGGATTGATGCGGTTACAGAAGATCTGAAGGATGACCCACTTGTCTACCCCATGATTAGGGCACTGTTTCATTAGCAATCTGTACCTTTCCCATGCAGCATAGAGATGCTCATCAGGATATTGCTTGAAACTCAGAAACTCATCCCTAGCTTCAACAGACTTATCATCAGAAAAGAACCTTGCTCTGAACTTATTCTCAAGAGCATTCCAAGAATCAATGGATCCCTCTGGCAAATTATCAAACCACTCCCTAGCTTTCCCTTGCAGAGAAAAAGGAAACAGCCGGAGTCGAAGAACATCATCAGGAACTCCATTTTGCTTGAAAGAATTGCACACTTCCAAGAAATACAACAGGTGCTTGTTTGCATCTTCCTTGTGAAGCCCATGGAACATACCGTGCAGTTGAAGCATAGTAATCATGACCGGTTTAATCTCAAAGTTGTGAGCCCGCATATCTGGCATTCTGATACAAGATTGAACACCACCCATGTTTCTGGTAGCAAAGTCATTCACAGTAGCCCGATCATACTCAACATCAGCCATGGTTTCAGATTCAGTTTCTGTCGCGTCAACAAAGGTTTCAAGCTCCAGAACTACCTCCAAGCTGTCCGGATGGACCTGTTGCATAAACCTGTATACAAACTAACGGACAAACAACACAAAGCCAATAATGCACTAACAAAAGTATTAGTAGACAAAGAAAATAACAATTAATTATATATTATGCTCAATCGAAATTTAATAACCAAGCCTGGGGTTGACCAAGAGATTTGTTTCCAAATCCCCGGCAACGGCGCCAAAAACTTGTTCGCTCCGCAAGTATACGGGTCGCGCCAAGTAATAAAGTGAAAGTAAAGATCGTTCCCACGAGGATTGGGATACAAATCCGGTCAAACAAAAGGTTTGGTGATTAAATTAAGTTGAGCTAACCATAACATGATTGAAGGTCAAACAAGTAATCTATTTGCTAAAACTAAAATGATAAAATGATATCAAATATTTTTGTTTTCTTCAAGGATTAGTCGGTATCTAGGATTATTTATCCCCCTTGTATCTTGTAACCTTTAATCAACTCCTCTCCTAATTGCTTTAATGTTTATATATGTGTTAACCTAGGGTTCTAAAATACTTGTAAACGCTCCGTCGAGTCAAGATCAAGTGTCTAATTTCATTAATTATCCAATCTCTTGTCATAATTAATAAAACCCAATTTCTAAGTTTCAACCCTAATGTGGCTATGTGAGGCTAATAAGTATATGTCTATCTTATTAACAAAACTATTCATTTGTCATGCAAACTTCAAGTTCTCACACTATTTTACTCAAGTTCTACACTTAACTTAGCTCTCTCAAGTCATAAGCTAAATGAACAACTAAATGGTGATCAATCACTTAGAGACATTAAGGCTAGAGTAAAATAAACACATATATATACATTAATCACAAAAGGATTGGAGTTTAAAAAGTTACTCCATACAAGGGTTCAAAATAATCCTAGATAAATGGATTTAGCTACTCATAATCAAATATGAACTACAATACCAAAATGAGTAAAGAGTCATAAGTGCTCACAAAATAGGAAGAAGAAAATGAAGAGGAAACCCAAAATGGAGAGACTTTAAACTCTCCACCAAACTCCCAAGCTTCAAATCTTCAAACCCCAAGCATAATCCAAGCCAAAAGACCAAGAAGAATATGTTTTTGTTGCCCTAGAATTCCAAGAAGTCGGCCTGGTTCATTCTGTTGCGAGCTGCCCTTTTATGCCTTTCAATTTTTCACTTTCAGCACACTCAAAACGCAGAGTTTTGGTTTTTGTTCGTTGTCCGCTAGTTGCACAACGAAGGCTCAACAAACGGATCAGAGGCAGAGAAGAACATCATTCGTCGTGCCTTTGTTTGGCAACGAATGCTCAACAAACAGCATTAAGAAATTTTCCTTTTTGCTCTTTTGTCACTTGCTTAGCTTGTCCTATGCTTTTCTTCATAATTCCATGTTTTCTTAAGCCTTCTTCACTTGTCCACCTCTTCCTACAAAAGAGAAAGAGGGTTGATGAGCTACAAAAATCACTTGGGCACAAATATAACTCTAAATTTCACTCAAATGCCTATCTTTCTACTTTTCTTTTTCCTATGTATAATTATGTCTATCTCCATTACTTACCACCAAAAATCATGTATATTCAAGGGAAAATGAGATGAAATATGTGAAATTATAGAGTTTATCACTCCCCCAAACTTAAGTTCTTGCTTGTCCTCAAGCAATTTAGAAATTTTTTATACCTTGACCACATGCTAACTCTAGTTCAATTGAATTACTTGTCCTCATATGTTATTCTTCCTAACTGATATATAGAATACATGAATTATATGCAGAGGTGAATGACTCATGGTGTTAAAAACAAGCTCTCCATAATCTTTGAACTAGTGTGTGTGTGATGGAGTTAAAGAAAATTTTCAAGATCTTTCTCCGGTCTTTTGTAAAACTCCAATGGATGTATAGACTCTCACTCTTCAAATTTCTCCCCTCTTTTCTTCTCTCCCCACTTTCAACTTGTAGCACATAAGTTTAAAATCAAGAGGGCTTTTAAAGCTTGTAATGGGGCCAAGGGTTTAGTGTTTGGTTAATTGAAAGAATAGGATAAAGGAATTCAAATATCTTGAGATAATTGAAACATTTCATCATAGTCACTTTTTCACAAAATTCTCTTTCAAGAAACATAAACCTCCCCCAAACTCATCTCAATTTTCATTATTTGTACTCCTAGTCTTATTGCTACTTTTTTTTTCTTTTTATCATACCTCTTTCTTTTTGTTCTTTTTCATTTATTCCCCTTTTTTTTTGTCTTTTTTTTTTTTTTGACTTAGGAGTACAAACTATTCCTTTTCAAAGCCACTATTTCCCTTCCACAAACACACACACATTTTTTTTTTTACATTTACACTCACTTTTATCAACCATACCAATCCTGACTACTAATGAAATGTCAATTATCTCAAGATTCAGGTAGTTCATGGTTTTTCGGGCTATAAGGGTTAGGTTCAATGTGGGTTGCAAAAGAAAATCATCATGGTTTTTCATAAAAGGCTCAAAGAGGGTGCAAATTGGATAACAATTGTTAAGGCTGGCTTGAAAGGCTCAATCGCATTTAATGATGGCCTCAATCATTTTCCAAACTTATGTGCAATCTGTCAAAAATGTGAATTTTCCAAAAAAGATTTTTGAAATTATCAAGTGAGAGAGAACACATACATCAGTTTATTACATTTTTCCTTCACAAAATCCATCATCCAATTACTCTAACTCCATTAGTGCATAAGTTGTTCAAGAGAATTAAAGAGAGATTTGCCTTAACAACACAATCCACTCAAACAAAGCATATAAGTTCATCTTCTATATACCCTTTATTCAAACAACTTATTCATATCATTGGACTTTCATACATCTTTTCAAGATAGCTCATGGTCAATTTTTCTTTGAAAAAGAAAATGCAACAACTTTAATTTGGGGCAAAATATCACACTTCATCATCATAAAGTCAAAAAAATTCCCTATGCACTTATTATTCACAAGTAACAATTTATTCACAACTTTTCAAAAAGTTCAAGCATGCTCAAAAGTGTTAGATGATCACATTCCTTCCCCCAAACTAAAACCATACAGTGTCCTCACTGTCAAATAGAGAGAAGGACCAAACAAAAATCACCTATGAAGTAAAAACAGTATTTTCAGAACAATTTCCAGCACACAGGGCAGAGTTCAAAAATTATTTCCAGACAATACAGAAGGAGTCTAGCAACAAGTAATATGTCCCTGGAAAGCTTAAAATGTGTAGTTTAACCACAACAAATAAGTTTGTTCAAATTCGAGCTACACAATTTATAATTGCACAAGCAAGCAAACTGGTCACACAGGGACTTTCCAACAAACAGTCTGACTTCAACGAATTGTTCCAGGCAGTATACAAATCAGTTCTACACAAATAATATGTCCAAAGAAAGCTCAAATCTGGTAGATTATCCTGGTAAAACAGTTTTATTTATGGTGCAGTAGATTGCTCCCAGTTTTAAAAACAAGGAACCTGAAATTCCAGCACAGTCAGACAACAAATTCCAGCAACTTTCTGAACAATTTCCTAACAATAGTTTGGCTAACTAGAGCAGCCAATTAAGCATAAAACAGCACAAATATGTCCAGAAAATGTACACTAACAGTGTGCAAAGCAAGCACTAAAACAAATTCAACCAAGTGCACAATCAAGCAAGTAACCGAAGAGAGAAAAACAAATTAAAATGTGACTACTACACCTAAAACTAGCAAGAATCAACCTAAACCGGCAACGGCGCCACTTGATTTAACCTAAATGTCGCCCTCTAGGTCAATCAAAATTCAATACAATACTACAAATACTAGTAGCTAGTGGTAGTAAGGGTCTTTTCCTCGGTCTAGGTTATAATCTTACTAATTAAAGGAGATTTTGTCACTCAAATTAAGTAAGGAAGTTTGAGGTTGATTTTATACTAAAACTACCATTATAACCTAAAAATCTAAACTAACCGAATTGAAATGTAAAGAGATAGATGAGAAGTAACCTCCCTCTCCAAAGTACTTGTGCTCTTGGTTAATCGGACCTCATATATTTGTTACACTTGATATAATCTAACTAAGTTCTCAAGATCTCTTAAATCTAAGAAATCTTCAAGAGTTTAATTAGGTTAACCAAGCTTAATGCTCTTTCAAGTCTAGTTCATACCTTAAGCAACATTAAATTCTAATCAAGAACTTAAGAAAATTAATCATTCCACAAACACAAGAGGAGTTAATCACACACAAATGTATCTATGAAACTACAAACATATAAGCTTTAGGTTTTCATGAACTAAACCTAAAAGAGAGATTCCAAGCCACAATTAAGTAGAACACCTAATTCTAGGTATTCTAACCTATACAAGCCTAAATCAAGGACATACATAGGCAAAAAGTTAAGTCTAGCTTGAAACCTAAAAGAGTACATTACAAATACATGAGGCCAAATGTGAAGATCTACAAGCACATTCCTTTGGAGAGAGAGATTAGGATGTCTAGCCAAGCATGGAGAAGGTGGAAGGAAGATGAATGGCGTGAGAATCCATGGAGGTTTGGTGCTTGGCCGAGAGGATGGAGGAGATGGAAGAAGAGAGAAAAATGGAGAGAAAGAAGATGAAGATGAAGTGGAAGTGAAGGAATGTATCAAATGAAGTTAGTTAGGGATTAAGTAGGTTGTTAGTTGGATGATGAGTTGGCAAATGAGGGTGGTGAGTTGTCAAAAAGATATTTTTATGGTTATGGAGGGAGGTTATGCGAAATGGAGAAGGTGAAGGAAGGGATAGGGGTATTTTGGGTATTAGGTGAAAAGTGGATGAATGTGGTCTTGATCTTGGCTAGATGCATCCCCAAAGTTTGCTCCTTTTTCTCCTCAAGATTGTGCTGCCCTTTTTGCCCTTAATGAAGCTCTCCATCAACTCCAAATTTGAATTTGAAGTTGGAGCCAATTTTGAAATTTGAATTTTGGGCTCCAATTCTCTAGTCCTTGCCTTTCCTCCAAGTCCCTCCTTTGAGGTGCCAACTTGGTTCTATTTTCCCTCCAAGCCAATTCCTTGCATTCCAAGCTGTCCAAAAGGGTTGTGGGGTCCACGTGGGACCCCCCTACACATGAAAACGCACAACTAGTCAAAAATGACCAAAATACCCTTGGTTACTTAAAATGCAAGTAATTAAGCTAATATTTTCCAATAATTCACACATAAGCATGCGCAATAAAATATGCCAATAATGATCAAATATAGCAAATAAACCACACTAATTAAGCTCAATTGCACATGCTTAAAGGGATGAAATTTGGTCTAATCAGTGGCTAAATTTGTCCCATTTTGATTTATAATGTACAGTTTTGCACCATCCAATTTACGGGTTCCAAAGTTGTCCATTTGAAAATTTACGGTGGCTAGTTTTGCACCTTCACCCTATATATATTATCTTTAAAAAGTATTTTTATACAAAATAGGCTATCGGGTGCCTTTCAAACACGATTATTTTCATATAAAGAAATTTGAAACTCTATATACCTATTATCCTGCTTGGTGGTGGCCATTGATCTGGAATGGCGTGAAATGTATATAAGGATAGTGTTGGGTAGTGGTTTAAGAAGTGATGAGGATAGAAAAGAGAGTTACATGTTGAGTGTAACATCCTGAAAATTTAATACAGGATTAAAGAGTGTTTTGGGAAATGATAAATGGAGAAATTAGGAATTTTGAAATTTTAGGAATTTTTGGGATATTGTTGGAAATTTTGAGTAATTAATATGCATATAATTAATTAAGAAATGAAGAGTTTGAAATATGAGGGAGTGGTAAAGCTAAAAATATTTTGAAAGATAAGAAAATTGGAGGCTGGTTTAAAGGGTTTTAGAATTAAAAGAGTACACAATGGCAAGTTTGAGCTACAAATCATTAGAGAACCCCCTAATTACAGCAAAACAAACGCGCCCTCCCCCTTTTTATATAAAACCATCGAGCTCCCTCCGTCGACTCCACCCCTCTCCGTCATTTTCTTCTTCTTCGTCCTCTCCCTCGGAATCCAGCGACGGGCGGCGGCCTTCGGCGCGGCGGCGCCAACACCCCTCCCCTTGCCTCTTCTCTTCCCTAAACCGCGCCTCTTTCCCTCTCACTAAAACCCTTCCACCCTCTCCATCGTTCTCACTGCTTCCAACGGCGGTCACAGGCGACGGCGGCGTTGACGCCGTCGGCCTCACCTCCCTCCAAAGCTTCACCTCTTTACGTTTATTTCCTAAGCTTAAACCGATCTGTTCCTCTTCATTTCACTCATTTTTACGGCGGGTTTCTTCATTTTCCGGCGGAAATCACGGCGGACGGCGAAGGGGAGGTAAGCTTGCCATATTCATTCAATTCTACGAGTTATCTTCCCTTTTCAACTTCGTTTCTCTCACTTTCCTCTCCCATTTATTTTTCTGTTCGGCCACATGTTTTAGTGGCCGTTTTCCGGCGAGATAGGTGGCGGCCAGCGATGGGTTTGCTTCTTTTTCTCATTTTGGAACTTGGTGAGCATTTCCCACACCTTTCCTACCTTTGATTTTTCATGTTGAGCCATTTGAGAGTGAGGGTTTGAATTGGGGGTTTGAGTTTCAGTTATGATATGAATTAAAAAAAAAACTATGCCAAGGCTTCATATTTTAGTATCCTAACTATGAAATTGAATGTTGATTTAAGTTTGTAGTGATTCATGAAAAACTCTAATTTTAGGGACTGTTAGAAAAGATTTTTGTTCTAATTATTTACGCTGCTATTTTGCTATTCTGGAATTAATGGTTAAAAAGTGAATGATTGAGTGGCAATTGAAATGTAAAAATTGTCATTTTCTTTTCCTTGTTGTGCTGTTTGATTATGGTATGGTGAGGAATGGAAGTGATTGGTGGTGATTTATATGGTTGTTAATTGCTAATAAGTCATATTGCATAAGACGAAGTATGAGATATAGGTTTTGGAATCTCTTTCCTCTTTTGTGTGTCATGATAAAGGGTAATTCCTTTAATTTGGATTAGTGTGCTTTGTGTCTTGGTTGATTTGAAGGGGTTGATCAGTAAACAAAAGAAAGGATTTAGGAATTTGAAGTGTAAGAGTAAGATTGGGAGTTGGGATAAAAACTCCTTAATAGCTTTAATTGGTTATAGTAACTATAAGGGACCATGTTGTTGTTAAATGAAGAAAAGAGGAATATATGTAGGCCTTGGGATTAGAATTCGGTGCATTTTAAACTGAAAGTTTGCGGTTGTTTATATACATTGTTGCAATGTTTCTATTCACTTGAAGAAAAGCTCAAGTTGTTCAAAAGGTTAAATTGTTGTGGCTGGTAGATTACATTGGACTTCAAGTTATATATCAAATTTTAGGGTCTTGTAGCCATTATTAGACCTTGTCTGTTATTTTTGTGGGATGGTTAGTTGGTTCATGTCATTTAGGCAAGGAGAATGTATAATTTGTGGGTTGTTTGCTTGTCATGTGAATTATGATGATGATTAGAAATTCTGTTCTTTTCTTTGTGAGTGTAATGGTTTTGCAGAAGAGAAGAGAAAAAGGAACTTTTGAGACACTGGGAAGCCTTGAGTATAATTGATTCTATGTGATTATGGGACTAGTGGCTTAATTATAAAGATGGATGAGACTTTTCAAATGGTTAAAGGATGGTGGGAATAGATTTGAAGGAACTATGAAGTAAGAGATAGTGTTTTGCAAGAGTGAGATATTGATGTTGGGTAGATTAATAGGAATGAATTAATGAGATTAGTTTAAGGATTTTTGAGATATAGGTAGTATTTGTCTTAAGGAAAGGGAGTGGTTCTTGAAAATTATGTCTTACTTTATGAGAGTTGTTTTGAATATTTTAGGTGGAAAGATAGATTAATGGGAGCTGATAGTAAAGTTGTTGTTTTAGGAGACTTGGTGTGGTTTGAAAATATTTGTGATAGGTTAGTAAATTCAAGAAGGATAATTGAAGAAGGTTTTGATGTACAAGAGCCTATATGGCTTGGAATACTCTATCCTTGAGTCTAATGATACTATTTACATAAGTGTATTGTTGAGTTTGACATTATTGCGTATTTGTGGGGGTATTTGATTAGGTGGCTTGATTATTTCTTTCTTTATGGTTCACATTATTGATGCTTATACTCTTTGAAGTAAGGAGTATTGCTGCATGTGTAAATCTATTCTTCATGTGGGGTTGGAATTTAGAAATATAGTTTCAAAGGGGCTTTTAAATGGCTGATTAAATAGTATATGATTTTTCATGGCATAAAGATTAGAGTATAAAAGTAGGTAAGCTTGTGAGTGTGGATGCTAAACCGTTTATGATCTTGAGATTGATGAAATAGTGTGTGTATGTACATGTTTATATATGTGCGTGATGCTTGTATATGTATATAGATTAAGTTAGTTTATTCAAAGGCGTGTTTGATTCTTTCTATTTCATTTGTCCTCTCACTTTTCTCTTCCCTGTTTCGGCTGACATTGTTGATTTTATAATTGTGTTTTAGTTGGATTTAAAAATGATACAAAGCTATGTACAAAGGCCATTTTAAATTGTTTACATTGATGGAGTGATTGTTAAAAGAAAATAAATTAGATAGGAAAGATTGGGGTAGCATATTAGGATTCGAGAGAGAGACGTGACTCAATTTATAACTTAGAATGATTATTGACCACTATTATTACATGGTGTAATAATAGGAATGGATGGTGATATAGAAATATTCCTCAAGACATGGTAAAGAAAAAGGGAAGAATAGCAGAGTGCTAAGGATCACAGGTAACCACTCTTACCTGACTATAACATTGAGACTGATGTTAGTCGAGATTTCCAAACTCCTTTTCCATCTATGTATGTATAAAGCTTTCAAAATTTAGTTTGATATTAAAACAGGCTATTGGGTGCCTTTCAACCACAGCTATTTTTATACAACGGTTTTGATATATATATGTAGTATCATGTTGATGGAATATGATTGTGGAAGGTTGTTGCATGACACTGCTTGTACCATCGGCCGATGTAACCGTTCGATAGCGCAATCGACGGTTAGTTGTACTAGTCCTATTGAGTAGAGACAGGGACTTACGGTTTCCGAGTAGAGACGGGCTCCGTTTATTATTTCCTTTTGATTATAGACAGGGGAAATATGCCTTTCAGAGTAGAGACTGGGGCACAGTGTCAATCATATTTACTTTGAATTCAGAGATGTTTGGCTTATTGAGGTTATGTATATTTGGAGATGTGCAGGTATATATATATATATATATATATATATATATATATATATATATATATATATATATGTACATATATATATATATGTATGCATATATATATGTATGTACATATATATATATATATATATATATGTATGTATACATACATATATATATGTATACATATATATATATGTATCTATATGTATGTATACATATATATATATGTATGTATACATATATATATATGTATACATACATATATGTATGTATACATATATATATATATATATACATATATATGCATACATATATATATATATGCATATATATATATATATATATATATATATATATATATATGATTATGTGTGTGCATGTATACTGTACACAGGTGATTTATTTTAAAACTGTGGTGCCCTTCAGACGCTCTGCTAATCGCACTTTTCACTGTTATAGTGAGTTAAGTGTTGGTTACTGAGACATTATTTGTCTCACCCCATTCCCTATATTTTTGCAGGTGATTATGCACAAGCGCGAGGATTAAAAAAGGGGTATAGGTTATAGATGTTAGCAGAGATGTATATTGCCAATGAGTTAAGCTTGCATTCGCTTCCGCATTATTGTTACATTTATTCAAGAAATTAATTATGAATTGAAGGAGTTTGTTTTTAGTAACCATGTTAGATTAATCCTTTCTAACATGGTTAGCTTTAATAATGATTAAATATGTTTGATTTTATTAACCATGTTAGATTAATCCTTTCTAACATGGTTAGCTTTTAATTATCCATGATAGTTTTCATATGATATTAGGTGACTCTTTTCTATCATGGATAATACTTAAATAGTTAGAAGGTTCTTTTTCTAACTATGATAGGGTTACAATATTAGGAAAATCATTTTCCTATCATAGTTAGCAAAGTAAGTACGTTTAGGATTAATGATATTGATTAATCAGGAAATTAATAACATAATGTTACATTGAGTTGAGAGCTATGTTGATGAAATATAGAATAGGGATTGTGAGTATTGCATGACACTGATTATTAGTACCGTCGGCCGATGTAACCTATCGATTTGTGCAAATCGATAGGTTAATTGTACAGGTTCCTCTGATTGTAAAGGAACCAGGGATGTGTACACTTTTTATAGTGCTCCCTTTTTCAGGGACGTTTTCACTATTTAAAGTGCTCCCTTTTCATGCTTTCAGATTTGAGACTGGGTACAGTGTCAATCACGTTTATTTTCGTCTGTTGAGTTGATTTGGAACTGACTGAGGGATTTGAGTGATATGTGGGAAATAGAGATGATGAATTCGAATTGATTTAGAAGGAGGGACTTGAATGATGAATGAAAGACTTGACATATATATATATATATATATATAGTATTGGTTTTAAATGTGGTACCCTTTAGACGCCCTCGCTACCGCACATCTCACTGTTATAGTGAGTTAAGCGGTGATTACTGGGACAAATTGTCTCATCCCACGATTACTGACATTTTTGCAGGTATTCATGCACAGGCGCAAGCATCAGGAAAGGGAATTAGGTAGTAGAAGTTATATAGTTATTTAGAATCGTATATTGCCAATTTGTATAGGCCTGCATTCGTTTCCGCATGTATATATATTTATTTATTGTTTAATATCAATTAGTTTTGTTTAATAACCATGTTAGGCAAATCTTTTCTAACATGGTTAGCAATAAATTATCCATGATAGCAGCTGTGTTGTATTAGTTCATTCTTTTCTATCATGGATAGTATTTAATCATTGGGATATTCTTTTTCTAACTATGATAGAGATATTGATATTATGGCAATTTCTTTTTCTATCATAGTTAGTAAAGATATTATTGAACTAAAAGAGATGTCACAGGTTAAATAGGGAATTAGTAACACAATGTCACATCTAAGAAAATGCCAGATGATTGGAGGGAGAGTACATTTGTTCCTATTTATAAGAATAAAGGAGATATTCAAAATTGTGCAAATTATAGAGGAATAAAACTTATGAGTCATACTATGAAGTTATGGGAAAAAGTAATTGAGCGTAGGTTACGAATAGAAACTAGCATATGGAAAAACCAATTTGGTTTCATGCCGGGTAGGTCAACTACAGAAGCAATTTATTTAATTAGAAGTTTAATGGAAAAATATCGTAGTAGAAGTAAGGATTTATATATGATTTTTATTGATCTTGAAAAAGCATATGATAGGGTACCAAGAGATTTACTTTGGAAAGTTTTAGAAAAGAAGGAAGTACAAGTTGAGTATATAAGAGTAATTAAAGATATGTATGAAGGAGTAAGGACTAGGGTTAGAACTCCTGCAGGAGAAACAATTGATTTTCCAATAAGAATTGGACTGCACCAAGGTTCGGCATTGAGTCCATATTTGTTTAATCTTGTTTTGGATGCCTTAACTACAAGTATACAGGAAGAAATTCCTAAGTGTATGCTTTTCGCGGATGATATAGTTATTTTAGGGGATTCAAAAGTTGAAATTAATTGGAAATTAGAATTATGGAGGAGGACTCTAGAGTCAAAAGGTTTTCGAATAAGTAGAGGCAAGACGGAATATATGCACTGTAGTTTTAGCTATAGACAAGCACATGAGGATATAGAAATTAAATTGGGTGATCATGTTATACAACAGGTGAACAAGTTTAGATATTTGGGATCAATTATACAAGAAGATTGTGAAGTAGATGGTGATGTTAACAATAGAATTCAAGCTGGGTGGTGTAAATGAAGAAATGCTTCTGGAGTTATATGTGATAATAAGGTTCAAGATAAAGTAAAAGGAAAATTTTATCGAACAGCTATTAGACCGGCAATGTTATATGGTAGTGAATGTTGGGCAATTAAAAGACATCAAGAACATAAGATGGATGTGACAGAAATGACAATGTTGAGATGGATGAGTGGGTATATAATAAAAGATAGGATTCGGAATGATTATATTCGTGAAAGAGTTGGGGTAGCACCGACTTCGGAGAAAATGGTAGAAAATCGTTTAAGGTGGTATGGACATGTTCAAAGAAGAGAATTAGATGAGCCAGTAAGAAGTGTTGATCAGATAGTAAAAGATCCATATATAAGAAAAAGAGGGAGACCAAAGAGAACTCTTAATGAAGTTGTTCAAAGAGATCTTTCAGCAAAAGGTTTATCACCAGGTATGACTTATGATCGTTCAAAATGGCGACATATGACTCATGTAGCCGACCTCACTTGAGTGAGATAAGGTTTAGTTGTTGTTGTTGTTGTTGTATCTTGACATAAAACACCAAAAAAAATAGTGGCTTAGGATTTAATCTTGTTGCATCCAATTAGTTGTACTGGAAATATTCAAAATCTCTTATGCCCTTTTATTGCCTTTGATTGCATTTAGTTAACTAGGGTAGTGTAGAAAGACTCCTTAGAGACCCGATGTTGTGTCATATTGTTGCAATCCTTGGTTTAAAATAAATTTACATTTAACCCCCAAGGCGACTAGGAACCGGTTAAATCAGTAAATGAAAAGGACATTACAATTATGTTTTAATTACTTATGGGGGAAAATGCTCTTTAGAAAATTTCCAAATAATGAATGCACTTTTGTGGTTACTTTCGGGTAAAAAATGACCAAAAACCCTAATTAATATTTTGTCTGCTAATTAACAGCACATTTGGTTGAATCATTTTATATGAGAAAATATGCAAAAGAAAAACAGAAAAAAAATCTCAAGAGTATATTGAATCTGAAATGATATATATGAGCCTTTCACATCATATTTAGAATATTTAGTCATGTTTGTACATTTATAATATGGTGATTTTATTGCAATATCAAACATACTTTATAAATAAACTTGTCAATACGAATGACAAATATTACTTCATCATTAAGTATTTTTTTATAGGATATTTCAAAAATATCGCTACCTCATGCCCTATGGTCCTTATATATAAGGCACATTTCAAAAGAAATATAGATCATCCCTCTTATTAGTCAATAATTGGGATACTTCCTATGCAGAAATTGGTCTTAGCCCTATATATGTGTAATTCGTAGTTTGATCTTATAAAAAAAGAAATTAATGGCAATAATTATTTTTTTACATGAAAACCTAGGTATATTAGGGCCTGTTTGGTTGCACTTAGAAAGTAGTGAGGAAAGGGAAAGTATAGAAAGTTGAGTTTTTTTTGTAATTTACATATATCTTGAGGCTCACAAATTAAACTTTCTATTTCCATCTCACACTTTTTCTAGACCTAACAAATTGAAGCCCCTTTAGACTTTGATTATATTGATAATCCCAAATGAAAAGGACTCTTTTGCCCCATGATAAATAATTTAGAGCATAGCAGCAACATATTTGGCAATAAATGACTATGATTGGACATTTGTAAAAGTATGTAATATTGCAAACAACATTTTACAAGTCTCTTAAGATGACATCAATATGCACTCCAAAGTTTTTAGAACATATTAATTTAGCACACAGAAAAAAATGAGCATATGATTACAATAGGTGGAACACCACACTGGGCAAGTATTTAGTAAAAATATTCTAACAAGTCTTAGAATACAGCAACAAACATTGCAAAAAATATTATAGAATTACCCGCAGAATTCAGCATAAAAGACAAAATTACATCGCTTGATAAGGAATTATGGGGCTATTATTCATTAACAGCCTACTTTGAGATAGATTTTTAGAGCTATTCCATCACTAATTCACTGTTTTAAGTAATATTTGGCCATCAAATGGCAATGTTTCGGTTACACATAATAATATTCTGAGCAACGCTCATAATTTTTTTTCCAGCTGGTTATATAACAATTGGGCAAAAGGTCTTTTCATTTGAAAATTAATTCAATCAACGTCCAAAGAACTTCAGTTTAATTTTGAGATTTTGTTGGGCGTCTTAATGTAATGTCTTTCTTTTTTGATCTGAACTAATGTAATGTCTTTCATGGACCTATAATTAACATTCCCATGATGTAAACCGTTTCATGGATATGTATGAGTATTTGTGATAATGTGATCATTATTGGTCAATTCATAAGTTATTCTATCTAACTAAAACATGTTACGAGTTACTTAAATTCGTAATATCTAGAAACTTGATTAAAACTCACAAGTTTACTTTCCGAATTTATCGTTTCTACATTTGTTTTTTTTATCGTTTCTACATTTGTACTTTATCATAAAATTCCTTTATTTAATTTAATAGAGTTTGAATATAATGTTGATATTTATATAAACTATTTATATTAAAAATAAATTCAAGTCAAACTAATATTATTTTTTGTGTTTCTTATTTAATTATATTACAAAAATATTTATTTATTAATAAATATAAACCCTTACAAGTTTATTATTCGAATTTACAAACCGATTTTACATTTTTATAATGAACTTACTTAAACATACGGGTTTAACAACCTTATTTGTGACATATATTATTACATGATGTCTTTTTTGAAATTAACCCTTCTTAAAATCTCAATAACGGCTTCTTAAATATAGTTGCTGCTATTTTTTTTTTTTTGCCATGAAGTATAATTGATGCTACTAATTGCACGTAATTGGGTTTCATGCATATGTATGTTTAGAAAGTTAATGACTTGATCAGCTCTACATTTATTTGTATTACTTCCTGTGGTCGTTAATATAAGTCATCAACTATCGATTTTTCTTGGTCATTTTTATAAGTCACTTCATGGTTTGCAATTTAGCTCTTCTCTCTCACCGCTTTCTCTCACTTACTTCCTCAGTTTTTCTTCTGACTTTATTTTTCTCCACGCCAAATATGCCAATTTAATGACCATGTCGATGTATGTGTGAATGAATATCTCCTCTCGTTCCGCGTGCGTGTGAATGAGAATTCTTGCGTGTATAATCAGAAATCAGATTATTGTGGGAGATAGGCTATTATCTCACACTTGTTATTCATACATATATTCACTTCCATCAATTTATCGGAGCTACAAGATGAACTAGCACTTGGATTTGCTGGCGTGTCATGGACATCACCTACATGCAGGTATTTTCTTTCTCAAATCTGCACATCCAGGTACGTTAAATTAAGGTCAGGTATGTTCTTTTTCATATTATCAATACATAATATGATTTTTTGTGTTGTATACTTGTTTCAGACTCTACTTTTCTGAGGTAATATCTATTTCTTCAATTCATTAAATCTGATGTTGGTTTTCAAATTTTCATTTATTATGGAAAAATTTTTTGGATGTGAAAAGGTTAGATTTTTCATGATGTATCATTAAGTAAATCAACAAATAAGAGTTTATTGTGAAGTTTGTGAAAGCAACTGAATATTTTCGACCTTAACGGAGTCAGGATTGAGTTAATACCGCCAGTCATGGTGAACTCAACGACGAACAGGGAGGAAGGAACTGGTTTTTTTAGTGGTGAAAAACATGAGCATGACCCAGAAAATGACAGTTAATGCCCATGAATTTCTGAATTTTATTTATTTTTAATCTGTTATAGTTGCGAAAAACACGAGCATGACCCCAGATAATTGCAGTTAGTGCCCATGAATTTCTGATTTTTTTTTTCTGGTGCGGAAATTGCAGTTTTTGACCCATTCTCCTACTTTTGCGGAAACTGCACTTTTGACCCTTTTTTTGCGGAAATTGCAGTTTTTGACTCATTCTCCTACTTTTGCGGAAACTGCACTTTTGACTCCGTTTTTTTTTTTTGCGGAAATTGCAGTTTTTACCCATTCTCCTACTTTTGCGGAAACTGCATTTTTTTTATTCGCCGTGTTATCTATGTCATTCATATCTAATCTTTTCTCTTCTTCCTCTCATTTCTTATAATCTTTTCTCTCATCAATCTATCAAAATGAATTAATTTTGATTTTCTTTTTAAAGCATTTTACTAAATTTACATAGTTTTATTAAATCTTTTGTTTCTCATGCATCTCTTAACCTTTGTATATTGTTTGTTGAACATTGTGTTGTTCTGTTTTCATAGTATATTTATTAATTATTGTTTTATTTTATTGTTGAATATTGTGGTTGTTCTGTTTTATTTTTTATTGTATATTGTTATTTATTTATTATTTGTTTATGTATTATTTTATTTTGTTTTTATGGTTTTATTGTATTGTGTTATTATTTTATCGTATCTGTGATTATTGTTTTTATTTTTTATCACTTTATTTATTTGTTATTATTTGTGCTAGTTTAATTATTATTAGTGTTTAGTGTTATTATTTTATTGTATTTTGTTATTATTGTATGTAATACTCTGCCTATAATATAGCCGGTCCTAAGCCCGGATAAAAAAGAGTTGGTTGTGTTAGGCTTCGGCAGCCAACGTAAAAATTTGTCTAATCTTAAAGCATGGACACACACAACCATTTTTGCAATATGTCATTGTCTAACATTTTACAAAAGAAGGGATATATAAAGAAGTAAGTGAATGAGTGTAGGATTAGATTTAGTACGTGGAATATTGGAACCTTAAAAGGCAAAGCTTGGGAGATAATAGGTGTGATGAGGGATAGAAAGATAAACATTTTATGTCTACAAGAGACTAAATGGGTAGGTGAAAAGGATAAGGATATTGATGGTTATAAACTTGGGTACACTGGTAAAGTGAGTCATATGAATGGTGTAGGTATAATTGTGGATGAAGTATGGAAGAAGAATGTGGTTGAAATTTATAGAAGTGGTGACAGATTATTATCGATAAAAATGGTAATTGAGGAGGAAACAGTTAATGTAAAACGTGAATGATGGGCAGTTAAACAAAACAACAAGACATAAGATGGATGTGACAGAGATGAAAATGTTGAGAGGGATGAGTGGGTATATATTAAAAGATAAGATTCGTAATGATCACATTAGTGAAAGAGTTGGGGTAACACCAATTTCAGAGAAAATGAGAGATTATCGTTTAAAGTGGTATGAACATGTTCAAAGAAGAGAATTAGATGTGCTAGTAAGAATAGTGGAGTAGATGGTAAGAGAGACGTATATAAGAAATAGAGGGAGACCAAAGAGAACTCTTGATGAAGTTATTCAAAAAGATATGTTAGTGAAAGGTTTATCTCCAGGAAAGACTAGGGACATAGCAAAATGACGTCGTGTGATCCATGTAGCCGACCCCACTTGAGTGGGATAAGGTTTACGTTGTTATTATTACTTCATGGTTTTCAATGTGTATTAATTATTTTTTCTATATATACTCATATTTAATAGGGGTGGTAGGAGAGATTAATAGTTAATACTTTTGGAAATAAGTGTAATTATTGGAGGTAATATTGGAAATTGCTTGAATTTTAGGATAAATTAATTGTATTTAACCAATTTTATTGATATGAGAGAAAAATTAGTTGATGACTTATATTAATAAGAAACAGAGAGTATGGTCAATACTAGTAATATCTAAGTGTAGCGAAATAAGTTGCCCAATGAATTAATTTCTCGGAAAATACTAGCTGGCAGGTTCACGTTCCAAGAGAATCACTTCACACGTAATATTATTATCATAAGGTCTCTCAAATATTCCCCCGAAAAAAGACGGTGCATGCAGATTCTGACGGCTCTATTGAAATACTAGTATTCTATTCTATAAAATGGAAGCGCGCATTAAGCCCTAAACTAAAAGTGACTTAAGAAAATGATATGTCACGTATTTGTGTATAGTATTTTGATTCATTATAACGCACGTTTACCTTAATAATTTTTAGACTGAATTATGTAATAAAAAAATAGACTGAATTATATGCTCTTCCCTAAACTTCTAATTATATATATGAAGCCATGAAGGTAGTCTTCTCGACCTTTAAAACCTATTAATAAAACTCTCTAACCTTCAAAATCTGTGCAGATAACCCCCAATATTAGTCTTACCTTTATAGCCCTAAAATTTCGAGTTTTTATGTAAATAAAATTCTTAAATTTGAAGCCATTTCCAAATACATAAAATATATAAAATTATAATATTAGAGATGTCTGTAAATAAAAGTTCTATTATAAAAATAATGGAGATATTTCTTTTTCGATTGAAAGATTTGAAGTGTATGAACATGGTAACATAACTTTTGGCTCTTGAACTTTCAATCAATTTTAAATTTTAGTTCTTAAACTTTAAAATCGGTGGTTTTAATAATTGGTCTCTTGGCCAATTTTAGTTTTCGTCCATTAACTGTAAAATCAAAGGTTTTAGTCCCTTAATTTTTGGTCAATTTCGGTCTTGGTCCATGATTTGTTTTTTTAAAAAAACTTTATAACACAAGGACAACCATAACCAAATTAACCAAAAGTTCAGGGAGTAAAATCATCTTTTATATATGTATTAAAAAACTATCTATTATAAGGTTTGGAGACTAAAGTTTAGAGAACAAATTGTTTGTGAAGCAAAACAAAAATGGATTTGAGGGTCAAGGAATAAAATCACTAATTTTAAAGTTTAAGAATTAAAATAAAAAAAATTGACTAAAAGTTAAATAAAGTAAAATTGTATTAACCCTATTTATTATCAAGACTCGTAAATTTAAGACAGAAGGGTAACTACTAACTACTATGAATCAGATTTAGACAAAAAGATATTCAAAGTCAACTAAGTATTAATAGGGGGCAAGAAGAAAAGAGTTTAACCTGCCGCAAAATCCCAAGAAATCCGGCGGTCTCACAATTCCAGCTCCTAAGATGGTGGATTGGGTTGATAATGCTGAATGGATGAATATTATGAAATATCAATGGATCATTACTTTTGTTTGAAAATACAGTATTACTCTAATTATATTTAATTTTAATTAATTTCAACTAAAGGGTCATACTTATATCGCATCTAATTCTCTGCGGTTTTTTATTTTAAAACAACTCATAGGGAGATGTATGTGTGTATCAAATTGGCTCAGAAATCTCAAACTATTAGCATAATAATATGTAAAAGACATAACATTTACGTACTGGCATCTTTCTTACTTGCCAAATAATGTACGTAACAAAAAAGAAAGACACTTTTTGTAGTGCCTTTATGTAGTTTAATCTAATTGAAGCGTTTCATTAAAAAAGGCTTTCAGTTCAAAAAAAATGTAAGAAACAACTTCGAAACAGGAGAATTTTTTTGTAGTTACGTATTTACATTCATTAAAAGCTAAGACAAGAAGAATTAAAATGAATAAAATCCTAAGTAATTAATGTATATATATGTAACAACAACAAAATAATGAAACAAATCTATTGCAGCTAAATACTTTTTTTTTATAATGTATAAAGATCACAACAAACTACTCTGCATTAGTAATAGAGTTTACAAAACAAGACAAAACTAAAATCTGGAAACAAAACACCACGAATCAAATCTAGAACTGGTCATCTTCACAAGGTCATCATTCATAAGATGAGCAACTCTAGTAAGAAGATCAACAACACAATTAGTATCTCTAGGACATGATCAAAACAACAGCTAAATACTAGTCACATGTTATTAGGACCTTTTTGTGATTACAAATTTACCTTCTTGGTTGTTAGAACTTATCATAAATGTCCTAAAATATATGAGAAAATATTGAATAAAAAGTAAAATTGCACGCAAAGCTAATTATAAAATCATTAAATATTTATGAATTTCTACGGTGAGAGCCTTATATGGAAAATGAGAAAAACTATTTTTAAATTGTACTTTATATTTGATAACTATGAAAATAAAAATTTAAAGACATAGGGTACTGTTTCTCTAAAAAGATCAACTCCTATCAAGATCTTATAAAATAGTTAAATCTTTTCAATAGTCCTCTAATAAAATATTATTTTTTTCATTATAAAATCCAAATTCAAACGAAAATGAACTTCCCTTGTCTTATAATTATTTGCTACATTTTTTTGGTGAAATTGCTACATTTTTCACTTTTATAAATTGTTCAACCACCTTTATCTTTATGATAAAAAAAAAACCACCTTTATCTTTTTCAGTCCTTTTTTGCCAACTTCACAGCCCTTTTTCTTCCATTTATATTTATTTCTTTGACACAATCATATTCCTTGAATATCTATAAATTACAAAACTAATTGTGTCACCAGCATCATAGCAATCATTCAATTCTTTTCCGTTTATAGAAACAGACAAAATTAGAAGAAGGTAGATGACCTCCCTCGTCATTTACTTCAATATTGACATTTCCTTTTCTTAATAGTTCTTTCCCCACATTTAATTAGAAAGTTACTCATCATATATAGAAATAGAAATGATAGTACAGGACTCTGTTAAAAATAATTAATTAAAAACAAAAATGTTAGATATAAAGCGAAAATATACATTTACAGTCTAAACTTATAACATGTACATTGCTATTTCGACCAAAAAAACTAGAATATTAGCTGAGTCAAGATCACCTCAACAAACGGAATATTAACTTAATTAACCTCTTCCTTCAATTTAAAACTTTTTTTTATAAAATGTTGAATTTAGTAAAAGAAAGTTATAATAAATAACAATATCAGAACTAATATTAAAGTATACATTTAGTCCTTTAACTTCATACAATGTTTTATTCTCATCTTTCAACTTTTGAAAATGGTTTCTAGTCCTTTTCCCCTAAATCTAATTACAAAAAATATTGATATTGAGATTTAAAAAGCGAAAAAACTCTCAAAATTGTTGACATATTAAATTTAACTTTTGAATCAACAATTATTGTTAAAAACACTATTATTTGAAACTAACAATATTAGGGTTGAATGATTGAAAATGTGTTTTTCAAAGTTAAAGGGAAAAAAAGAAAACCATTATGTGAAGTTAAATGAACGAATTGATATTTTGACATTATTTATAATTTAAAATATATAAATATAAATTTGTTAATTTTTCAATCTATTTTTTCTTTAAACACAGAGGTTTATTTACACATTAGGAACTTTAAGAATAAATCTTAATAATCTACTCTATTGTTTCCAAATATTGGAGTTAGTTAGGCATTTGTTGTGACCTTTTCCTATATTAACTAGCAGCCAGCGTTTTTTCTAGATCATATTACTATTTATACAAATAATTGACTACTCATATTTCTGGGTTAGTTTATGACTTCTCCTCTGAACACAAGTGTCTCCCCTATGACATTATTAAACTCGAGATCTCAAAGATGGATTTGTTACAATTTTAAATAGGGTGAAGATGTAAAAATATCCATGTACTTTGGTCAAAGATGCACTAAATACTGCGAAATATTTCTTAAACCGAAGTCATCAAAACGCGTATGAAGTTTTTTGGAGTAGGGTGTTTGTGGTGTTGGTTTCACTCTAAACCAAACTTGTGTCGACATTAAGTTTTTCAGAGTTAGTAAAAATAATATGGGCAAAAATGCGTATTAAGTTTGGTTCGAAGTTCTCCAAACACCATAAAGATTTTTTAAAGTGTGTTTGTGGTGCTGGTTTCACTCTAAACCAAACTCTATTGGTATTTTTGTACATTTTATTTTCACTAACTTTGAAAAATTTTATTGTTAGTGTATATATAGACGATTTAGGTACTTTTAACCCTTTTGGTATCAACACGACATTTTTAGGTAAAAAAGTTTTTACGGTGTTGAGTGTACCTTAGACGAAACTAGATAAACAATTGTACACATTCTTTAGCCTTTTAAATATTTTTACACATTCTTCACCCTTTTAAACATAATTGTTAAGTCCAGCATTGTCGGCTACTGAACCCACCATGTTGAACACCTCAGCGTCAGCTCTCGTATTTTCCCCGGTGTTGACAGGCTCAACTCAGGTATTGTAGGGAGGCTCAAGGCTCTCTCGAGTCTACGATCTAATGCTGCAGCATTCCTGGGATAAAGCCTTGTCATTGGTCCTCTCAAAGATCGAAGTCGAGACCTCCCACTTTATAGGCATTCTAGATGTCTCGCTTGTCCTGCAGCTCAAGTGGTGATAAGCGAGACATCTAGAATGCCTATAAAGTGGGAGGTCTCGACTTCGATCCCTGGGAGGGCCAATGACAAGACTTTATCCCAGGAATGCTGCAGCATTAGATCGTGGACTCGAGAGAGCCTTGAGCCTCCCTACAATACCTGAGTTGAGCCTGTCAACACCGTGGAAAATACGAGAGCTGACTCTGGGGTATCCAACATGGTGCGTTCAGTAGCCGACAATACTAAACTCAACAATAATGTCTCTCATTAAACGTGTTGGCCACAGCTAGCAAGATAGGATTTTAGGGGGAAAGTTTTCTTTAATTTTGTTGTCCTAAGCTTCTCCAAATTTCCTCTTATGACCCTACACATAAAATTAGAGAAGAAGAAAAAAAAAATATTGTCAATTTTGATCACCACAGATTAATACATAATTTTGGTCAATTAATCATACTCCTAAGCTAATTCCTACTTAAGAGTATGAATAATCAACAAAGTATAATTGGACAAATTCTCGAATCTTTATATATTAATTTCCTCATTTTAGCAAGTAAAAAATACAAATCTTTTGATTTGTCACCGGGTGCACATTATAAATAACATTTAAAAGTTGCAATCTTTATCGTTGCATACTAAATGTAAAGAGGGGGAGAGTGTATGTATAATATACAAATGATATGATGAAGATAAACTTGAAAAGTCACATTAATTAATTTAGTTCAAAATAAATGATTCCATGTTTCTTTGTTTTTTTATAAAATGATTAACTATCTCTTATAATATGGACTGGAGTGGATATATATATTTTAAAATTTTAAAAATTATTGTACTAGCATGTTTTCTATAATCACATACTCCCCTGTCCCCTAACATAAGATAATTCTTTTTCCCCATTTTACAAATGCATTAATTTTTACCATAAAGTTTTTTCATCTTCTCCTAAGTACTCCTCTCTTACTTAAGGGCATTTTAAGAAAAACATGTATATTTTCTACAAATTTATTAATTTTAATTGACTTTAACTTCATTTTTCAGTGTTCACACATTCGGTCTAAAAGACTATATTAATGGACGGAGGGAATATATTCAAACTTAAAACTTCACGTTTAAACAAACAAATTAAGCGTATAATATAAAATCACACTATTATTATTTATACTAATAACTCATTTTATATGTGGTAATATGTATGAAAAATTGTGTGGAAAAACTAGCACTCTTATTTAAAAGCAAAAAAACCAAGTCAATGGAAGAGCTGAGAGATTAATTCGCATGCCCCAAAGAAGGACACCAAATTGCTACCCCTATTTACTGCTTTTCCAGCATTACTGTGCACCTTCACCAACTTTCTGTCATCTCTATTCATTTCCCTCATTACTCAATTCCCTTCTCTTTGCCATTTGTCACTCTCTCTTTCTCCCCCTTTGAATTTTTGTGACCTTCCTTTATAGCTGTGCATCTTCCTTCAACACCTTCATAATAACCTGGGACCTTCATGTGTCGGTCTTAACATTTCGAACATAGGAGTATATGCACACAAAATTCTCATGTGATTCCCAATATAGTTTAATTTCTTGTTTTTTTTAAAAAAAATTGATTCAAGATGTTTCTAAACCACTTTGAACTGAAAAATATTTTTTCAAGAGTTAGAACATAAATGATTTAATTTCAATTGTCCCAACATGTTCGCTTTCCTGGATTCGAACCTATGTTTTCCTTCTTCGATCTAGGAAATAGATTGCTTACCATTCCAGCTAAAATTTGCTGGTAAGAGTTTTTTCTTTCAACTTGTTGGCAATTGTTTCTTGATGTCTAAGAAATTTTATGGTAAAGAGATGAACTTCTTTAAGCTAGGAAACAAGTTCTGAATATATTATCTGGGCCACACATTAATATCATGGTAGATGACGTTATTAACTTTGATGCCAACTATGATAGTCAGAGTCTATCTGTAAGAAAAAGGGCAGTTCATGGAGGACGAATATCCTTTTCCTTTCACAGCAGCTTCTGTTTCAAATTTGTAAAGATTTTTCTTGCAGGTACCAATGGTGAAAATAATATTTGTTGTAAAATTGTGTGTGAGTGTCAATGTAAAAGATATATTTGACAAGTCATACCCTTATAAATTAAAGTTTATAAATCAAATATATGATTTACTGGATTGAAAAAACATAGTAGTCCAATAAGCACCACTTTGTGACAAATTTTCAATGTATATAAATATTCCGAATATTAACACCATTTAATATAAGTGAAAGACACAATTTTAGAGAAGTTTAGAGATGACAGAACATGAATTCTAAGTGTCCTTCACTGAATTACAAATCTTCCATCGGTTCTAGAACCCTATATCGTTATAGATGAGTTCATTTAATCCTTAAGAATGTGGTAATATGTTCAACTAATTAAGGGATTGTCTAATAACTGTTAAGGACAATGTCTTTAGTGTGTGACTCAAACCAAATTATCTTGATTTTTGCAGGAGTTCCCAACAACAACAACAACACACACAAGGAAGAAAAAACCAAAAAATGGAATTTGATTTTCTGTGTTTTAGTCGCACCTGATTAATTATTACCATGCAAAGACAATAGTAACATAAATTATATCTTCATTCATGTTATCATCATGTATTTATACTTTTGGTCTTTGGGGGGAAGAGTGAAACATGAAGATGTGAATATACATGTAGAGTCTATGTCTCATACTTATTACCCTTTATTTACTCTGCTGTAGATAATCTTTAGCAGTATTATTCAGAGAACACCATATTATGAGAATTGACAATCTTTGTTGTGGTATTCACATAACATGCATTAGCCTTTTTAGAGTAAGATGTTGCAGATTTCACTGTCTTAGTATGTCAGATACATCGATCGAACCAACAACTGAAAATTAGCCAATTACTTAAATCGAAAAATTGGTTAAAAGTAAGTTAAAGACGAAAACTATTTAAGAAAATCACTTATTTTCCTAAAAACACTTATTTATGGAGAGTTGGGGGGGGGGGAGCAGAAAAAGACATGAGAAAGAATGAGTGCAAAAAAGATTTGAGCAAGAGATATCATTAATTAAGGGTAAAAATGAAAAAGAGAACACATCAAACGATAAGTTCAAACTTTGCCTAATGTGCATAACTATACATCTTCATAAGTTTCTAACTTATATTTTGAACAAGTAGGAGTGTGTGTGTGTGTGTACTCGATCAATAGGTTTTCTTTTAAAACTAGACAAATTTCTTGTACTTCACATGACATATAAGAAATGAAACTGTTCGTTGTTCATGAATCAATATTCCCTCCTTAAGCTCTATCCTAAACTTAGTTAAATTATTAGTTGTTTGTAACGAAATATCCCTCATATAATTACTATTATATACGTTCATGTCATTTATAATGTATGAAGACAATAGGGATATACTTAGGGAAAGAACTTGCTCCCCTTAGTCTTAATAACTATTAAGCACCAACTAGACGCAGTTTAACCCAATAATAATTTAACCCAACTATTAAGCACCAATAGGGTCATTTTCAATTTGACCTTTTCAAAATTGTTTATTGGTCAGAATGATATTTAATCAAGAATCAATTTAGGAGGCAAAACAGGTTGAGTTGGTAAAATAAAAAGCAAACCGGTCAAGCTAATCAAGTTTCACATTTTTTTATCACATAAATTTACAAGTTATTACATAAAAGACTGAGTAAAATTTAAACTACAAATCCTAATGAAATAAGGTAAAGACATACATAACATTATTGCTTATAGAAGAAAAAACATAAATTAAAGCTAAAATTCCTGCCATGTTATGTTAATGCTAGATTAAGACCTTGCAAGACGTTGCATAGACATGAAATATATACCACGTAAAATAGCCCTATATAGGTATATTCAGATTCAAGTTTATTACTACCATTACATGAACGGTGTGAACTTCCTACTTTTAACTTTAGAATCTAATGTTGACGAAATTAAACTCAAGGGGTGAAAACTCTCCGTACCATGAAAAACAACTAGAACAATATGCAGGTTTCGTGCACTTTAGGAAAACACAATTTTTTTCTTAAAAAAAGAATTATTGGAGATGCCAGGGAAGTAAATAGTGAGAGTAAATGCAGTCTGAAACACATCAACTAACCTCACACCCCTTCACCTGCTAATATTTACTACCCTCTGAACCAACAATTTATATTCCCTACAAACCCATTCAAAAGTCCTCAAACCTCACTCATCAACTTCTTCCCTTCTTTATTTTACAAGCTTCTTGTTCTAATCTCTAAGCAAAAAAACCTAAAGAGAGAAAGAGATGGAGAAGAAGAGAAGTAGGCATGCTTCTCTCTTAGTGCAAACACTAGTGGCTTGCTTGATATCTCAGAACCTAGTAATCCCTGTGATTTCCATCACCACCTCCATTGAAGACAAGAAAAACTACTACTCTCCAGATCCTCATTCAGGAAGTTCCCCCTCAGGTCTCTCAGATTCACTGTGTAATGCTCTAACTAAACAAGCGTCCATCTTACACTCACACACACACATGCAAATGTCTCTATCATATTTTACTACTTCCTCCGTTCCTAAATATAAGACCTAGATAACTTTTTTTGGAAAGATTAAGGTTGCGAAACAGGTTATTAAATGATGACATATTTGATATCTTTTTAGATTATCCATTAGCTTATAGGTAAAATAAACTAGTTTAAGAGAAAAAATTAGGTAAATCAATTTATAATTAACTTATTTTTTGTTTTTTTTAGGATTTTTCAAAAAAGTCATCTAGGTCCTATATTTAGGAACGGAGGGAGTAGTTCATAAACTCATGCATTATTTTCAATATTATTCTATAATATGCAGGCTCACACAAGAGTCCTCCATCTCATCATCATCATCATGGAACCCCATCACACGGAGGAAGTTATAACCCAAGCCCTGCACCTCCCTCCGGTGGAAACTGCGGTGGATCACCACCATATGATCCTACTCCGACCACCCCAACAACCCCTTCAACTCCTTCAACCCCAACAACCCCTTCAACACCTTCAACCCCAACAACCCCTTCAACTCCTTCAACCCCAACCACACCATCAAATCCACCATCAGGAGGTGGTGGTTACTACAACTCACCACCACCTTCTTACGACGGAAATAGCCCCCCAACACCTTCTTATGACGGAAATACCCCCCCAACACCTTCCTATGACGGAAATACCCCTCCAACACCGTCTGATTGCCCTCCAACTCCATCTTATGACGGAAATACCCCTCCAACACCTTCCTATGACGGAAATACTCCTCCAACTCCTTCTTATGACGGAAATACCCCTCCAACACCTTCTTATGACGGAAATACCCCTCCAACACCTTCCAGTGCATATGGCCCTCCAACACCTTCCGGTGCATATGGCCCTCCAACACCTTACGGTGCATATGGCCCCCCGACACCATCTTATGGTGGAGACAGCCCTCCAACTCCGATCACTGTGAGCCCACCGACCACACCTATTGATCCAGGAACCCCAACCATTCCCTCACCACCTTATCTTCCTTCACCATCTCCCATCATTGGTGGCACCTGCAAGTGAGTACAACATATTTTACACTACTGCATCACATGAATGCATGCATGCATGCACCACTTTCAGTGCTCATGACAATGATCAGTACCAACTTATCGTATCTACACAGTTCGAACAGAATTTTGACCTGTCTAGATTTAAAATTTTTTAAATCAATATTTTTTAGATTATTTCTTTTTCGAGAATAATGAAAATTATTTAGAATATTATTTTTATTTTCTATTAATATTTTACACACACAGTCTGATCTGAAGTGATGAGCCATTGATACTCATCATTGTGATGAGCACCTAGTTCAAATGAATGAATGCATGCATGCATGCATGTTTAGATTGAAAAGAAAATCAATGATTTGGCACCCATTCTCATCAAGATAAGTAGCGAATCTGAATAGTCAAGATCTAATTTGGACGGTTTAAACATGTTTAGCTTTCCCTATTCATCTTTTTTACCAGTAGAGTAGAGGATCCAATTCTGAGTAATTGGTAATAACATTTTTTTTTTGGACTGATAGAAACTGGTAATAATATTGAAAATGCTTAATGTTTGCTAATGTCTGCAGCTATTGGAGGAACCACCCAGGATTTATATGGGGATTGCTAGGGTGGTGGGGAACATTAGGAAACGCGTTTGGAGTGGGTAGCGTTCCAGGGTTTGGGGCCAGCATGAGTTTGCCAGAATCACTTGGTAACACAAGAAATGATGGCTATGGAGCTCTTTATAGAGAAGCAACAGCTTCTTTCCTCAACTCACTTGTGAACAACAAGTTCCCTTACACTACCAATCAAGTAAGAGACAGATTTGCTTCTTCTCTTACCTCAAACAAGGCTGCAGCTGCACAAGCTCATCTTTTCAGAATGGCCAACGAGGGACGCATGAAACCACGTGTCTGATTTTGAGATAGTTATTATATATATTATCTCTTTCTGTCTGTCAGTTTCTTCAGTTGATGATAGTCGTTACATCCTAGCCACTCTTCTTTTTCAGCTTTAGTGTTTGTGTGAGCTGCTATTTAATTTTGTTCTTGATTATCATGTGTTATTACTTTATATTATTAAGATGGTGGATGTTATGTTACTTTATTATTATTATTTTGTGTTATCTTACCATTTTATTATTTTTACCTTCATGGTTACTTAATTATAGTTTGGAAATAGTTGTTTCAGTTGTTGTTGTTCTTATCATCATCATTATCATTAGATTCAATTCGAATCATTAAGTAAGTCATTATTAATATTCTTGGTACTTTTGATTGATTTATAAGTGAATTGAATTATTGTATATAGGCTAAATAAAAAGGTCAAGCCAAGAGATTCGTTTTGGGTTACCATTTTAGTGTTTGTTTATTGTTGAATTTGACCTGCCTAGATTATACGAAATACTAAATAGGTTCTCCTTTGAGAATTCTTAATATGATTATCATATATTTAGTCTCATCCTCCAAAATTGAATCGTATTGCCACTAAGAAATAAAGAAGTTAGAAGTACTATTATAATTCTGGTTCCTAAAATGGGGCACAACTCCAACCAATTCAATACAACCAATAAAAAGTTGTGAAGCCCTAAATGCTAAATTTGTTCGCAAATAAAGAAGTCCAACGTAGTTATCATTTTAAAAACCATGAATTACATCAAGAGAAATGAAACATAAAACTGCATCAAACTTTAATTGGAAACATTATAAAAAAATGTAATTAATTGTACTTGGCAATAAGTAAAAAAAAAATACCGGACTGCCGACAATATTTTCATCAGAAACATTATTTACTGATGGGTTTAACATCAGCAAAACTTCTGATGAAAATTTGGTTCCCTTGGTAATTTAGCGACGAAATTCATCCAACTGGGTAAGGATTTTTTTGAAAAAAATATATGTCATGTGGCATATCATTCGTTGCCTGCTCCTTCGACGCCACATGTCACTCTTACAAATTGGCTTGAATTGTGATAGAGTTGAGACTCTTTTTTTTTTTTTGTTCAGAAGTTGAGACTCAAATTCTCAACTTGTGTGTGGATGCTTTTTAACCAGTTGAGTTTTAAAACCTTTGTGATATTATTTGAAAACTATTGTATTCTTCATAATATTTAAACTCCGCAATTATAATTATATATGATCTTATATATACTTTACATTATATTTAGCTTAACACATTGAAAAATATGTTTAACTCAGTAATATATAAATTACATATTTATAATTATTTTATTATATAAATTAATATTTTATATTCATATACATTACATAATACTCCTATATTATGTCTTATTTTATAGTTCTAATAAAAATATTTATATGAAATATTTTTATTGTATAAAATTTTTAACTATCATTTCGTTATGTATATTATTAAATTATAATTATTTTTCATTTATCGTTATAATATTAGTAATAAAGAACATATTATTCAATAATTTCATAATTAAATTTGTAATAAGTTTATACATACATACATACATAATATTAATTAACTAGATTATTTTTGAAATATGATTCAAAATAAATTAGCTGCCAAAGTTCCGTTGGTAAAATTAGAAATGGAATTTCCATCATAAATCAATTAGCTACGGATTTGTGACGAAATTCCATCGGTAATTTTACCAATGGAGTTACCGTGGATAATCCGTTGGTATTTAGCCACTAAAATATCTCCATTAGAAGTTCCGTCGGTAAAATTATTGAAATTTTGTTGAAAATTACTCACAAAATGTTTCAGTTTTTTTTTTGGTGACTTGAAAAAAAGATGTCACTGAGAAGCTTGTAGCTAACAAATACAATTCAGTAATAATTAATCCGGTTGAGGAGTCCTAGCTATCTAAGAATTTAAGTTTGTTTTAATTAAGTATACTAATTACAAATTAATCCCAATGGTACGATTGATACCCATAGCTTTCCTAATATGTAAGTATGCTACTATTATGAGTTTGTCTCGTTATTTATTGTATGAAAAGAGTATAGTGGATGTGTTGTGTGTTAGAGACCCCCTTTAAGTGTTGCCTAGCCTACCTGGTTCATTTAGATATGGAGTTTGTGAATTTATGGTCGTTATATCTTGAATCCGAGTAGATTCTTTGTATACCCACACGTATGCAAACCAGTCACAGTGACTGCCTCTAAAAATGGATTCAAAACAAATTAAATTTACACAAATAGGAGAAGAGTGAGCACTCATACACTTCTTACTATGCTGAATCGTACACAGTGTGGGTGTGTGTGTGTGTGAAATAAAATATTTCACAGTTAACTGGGAGTTATATGTGGGCTAACTCATGGTGCAGTGACAACAACCTCAATCACGAACCTCATCAACTTCTTCCACACATGCAGCATAAAGAAAATGGGCATAGAACAATCTTTGTTTTTTTGGTACTGGGGTATGGAACAACCTACAATAATCTCATAGTTTTTTGTTATTTTCAATAGAACCCCAATGATTGCTGGATCGGGTCTTGGGCCCAAAAATAAAACCATGTTTGATTGAAAGTGGGATTGGGATTGAGGCTATAATTGAAACCATGTTTTGTATGACATGGATTCAAAAATAAGTGAGGTCCAGATCTAACAAAAATTAGACTCACTCAATTGGGAGATGGGAAGACGTCACATTAGTTCGAAGTTCAAACACAGAATCATCAATTTCTTTGATAAAGAAGCTATATCAAATAGACGAAATTGAATAAAAAATAAAATCATTGAAATAATTTTTGAACTTATCAAAATAAAGGGTAGAGTTCGAATATTTATTCACCTTAGTTACACAATAAACATATTTTAAGAGCAGTTCAAAAAATAAACATATTTTAAGAGGAAGAAAATTGAAGAAATACATTTTTGACGCTAATTTCCAACCGAAATTTTACCTACAAAATTTTCAACTAATTAACCACAAATGAAAATTTATTGAAAATTTAATTTTAAAATTTGTATTAAGTAATATATTGATTACTAATGAATATTAGTAAGAAAAATGAAAATTAATTATAATTTTTTTTATATATATAATAAAATAATAATTAAAAACATTCATACAATAAAAACATTTAAAAAAAATAGTATTTATTGGAAATAAGTATAAAATAAAGATACTTAATGTTATGCAATGTATAGTATTGAATAATATTGATATAAAAATATATAATTATTAATATGCAAATATAGGGACTTGTGGTGTGGGAAGGCGCCACGGAGGACGGTTGTCCAGCGTGAGTAAACTCCTTCGTTAAATTACTGAAGGAAACAAATTTTGTCGCTAATTTATTTAGTAACCAACAAATTAGCTACAAAATTTTACTGAATTGCATTTCTGACGAAAATCCCTTCGATAAATTTAGTCAATAATTAAGTGTTTTTTTTTTTTGTTATATGCAATGGTGGATGGCAAAATTAAATCCAAGGGTTTTACATTGACACAAATTGCAATAAATAGCAGTTGTCAACAACACCATGCCTGTTAATGAAAGAAATCTTTTCTTATCAACTTATTGGGCATGTGTTTTAAGTTAATTGCCCAAACTCTGTTAAGTTAATGGGAAAAATATTGTCACATTTGCCCATTCAGTTGTCAAGTTATGTCCATCGAGTTGTCACGGCTGCCCATTAAGTTGTCAGGTTTTTCCCATCAATAAAAGGGTAGGGGCAAAAGTGTCTTTTCAATTTTCAAATATATTAAGATGAGGTCCCTTGGGACCCTACATTAATTATTTCAACTTTTGGGACTTTTCTAGTATTAAGTCCTTTGTGGGGGACCTCAAATTAATTTTCCCAATTTTTTTCTATTGATTTATCAATGAAATTTATTCTCCAAAAAAAGAACTCCCTATTCAAGAAAGCTATTAAAGAGGCTCAAACACACTTGCTGAAGAAGAATGTAAATATCCCTGTGCGAGTAATCGTCAACCAATATGCGGAGTATCACAGCATATCTATTAGTATTATGTCACAACATATAAGAAAAATCAATAATCACCGTACCATTTCAACATTCCAGAAAGCTAAGCAGCTAGCCATAATAATGTCTAAATCTAGATGTAGTAGTCATAAAATGGAGTTAAAACTGAACTTAACTTCCAGCTGGTCTTTCAACTTGTTCATTTCAGTTGGTCCTTGTTGTCTGTATCATTTAATTTATAGGATAGATAACTATACGGATTTTCAGTCACTCATTCTTTCTAAAGGTCCGTAGCGATTTTGTAAAGGTCAGTAGTTTATGCATAGCTATTAGAGCACAAGCTGGGGGTATCTTTAATAGGAAAAATATATAAATTTGAGAAAGTGCATAAATTAAGAAAAGGAACCCACAAAGCTAATGTATTATTGTAATTGTAAATCAAGACTTAATGTCTAAGTTCACTCATATATCCAATGCATGAAGTAGGACAGTCTTCCAACTAATCATTTTATTCTTCCTTTTGCCAACAAGCAGTTTTTTTTTTTTCTGGGGGAGTTATTGCATATGTACGAGTAGTGGTTCAAAATCGAAGGCACAAGTCTTTCGTGTGGTTCACAGCAATAAATTGTGGTAATTAAACTGATTATAGAAATGGTCACTCACATGATACCTTGAGGACTGAAAATGGCCGTCTGTTCCTCTGCTAAACCCAAACAACAAGTCAACAACAACAACAATACAAGAGACAACAAGAACTTATAGTGGTATTTTGGTTTTGGCGGGCAAATCACCATTATATTAAAACTCAACAAATTTCATTAAACGGGGACGTGAAAAAAAAAATCATTACAGGTTATACATATTTTACTTACTAAATGAAGGATAATATTAATAAGATTAATGTTTTAAACTTGTGTCTACGGGTCTGTTTTGTATGAAAGAAAAGGAGAACGTCAATCAAAAGTTTGTGGCCTCACATCTCTAATTTTTTCGTATTGAACTTTTTAAATTTTTTCTTTCCTTTCCCACCCCGCAGATCCCAATAAGACTACCAAATAGTCGCCTTCCTCATTAGACCACTGGTCTGAAAGAATGGAGAGTTGCGAATTGAAGTTTTGCAATAAAATGTGACATATACCTAACACACTCCTAAGTCTCGATCCTTGTTTTTTTGTTAAATAACCTCCGGTAATCTGGCGTCTTATTGACAACCAATTAATCCAAATTTGAGGGGTAGGAGTGTTGCCCACACAAACAAGGTTGTCCCCTCTCTAAATGAGAGCGTTTCTCAGGATTCGAATATGCATTATCATCCTTACAGTAGTTGTAGCCCACTTACTAGATCAATCAACTATTGGTTACATCTCGATCCCTTTTAAGAGATTTAGAGTTGGAAATTTGTAAACTCAAGCCTAGAGGGCCAGACTTTGTTTCTTAGATTAAAAGGGAAGCAGACTTAAATGGACTAACTCTTATGGCCACGAGCTTTCCGATTTAGGGCATCAATTGTTTTTTATTTTTCTTTTATGATTATATTATTGCTTTTTTTACCATAAAAGGCAATAATATAATCATAAAAATTAGTAAAAATAATAAATTAGTAAAAATAAAAAAAATTAGTAAGTTTTACTTGAAGACCTACCACATCTATAGGAAATTTTTTTTACCTTAAATACCCAGGAAGTTTTACCCGAGGAGCTAGAAAACCCAGGAATATGGTAAAACTTCCTGAGTCTGGTAAGTCCTCTGGTAAACCTTCTAGGCATTTAAGGTAAAAAATATTTCTTGGGCCTAGTAGGTCCTCCTATAAAATTTCCTGGATATTTAAGGGTCTTAACCCAAACTTACAATGCAACTGAGGTAAAAATTTCCTATGTCTAGTAGGTTCTAGAGAAAATGTTCATGAGCATTCTATGCCTTTTTATCCATAAATAATGAGAGAGAAAAGAAAAAATAATATTATAAATTTTAAACTGATCATATTTTTGCCAGGAAGACTACTGGTCATTTTTGCCCCTTATGATGAATAGAAACATGTCATTCTTAACACAAGATCACTAATATATTTATCTCAAAGTACAATTAAAAATAAAGAGAAAACCCACTGAATCTCACACCAGGCACCATCCATACATTATCCAAATAAAAAATTCGCTTGTGTTTTTTTTCTGGACCTACCCTTTTTCATAAGCAAGAAGTGAATAGTATTATATATATATATATATATATATATATATATATATACACACACACACACATACACAGCATTATTCGAGGAAAATATCCTATTTATGAATTCGGTCAAATATTTCAGGCTACGACAGCGTAAAATCTAACATAATAATTCCGTAGAGTACAAAAAAAGGGACTCAGTTGAGTGTGTCATTGTGTGTGTATATAAAAGCATCCCTGGACATAAATGCATATTTAATTTTAAAAAAACGTCCAGTTATCGCAATCAAATTTAAGATTGTCAGGCCCGAGGGGCGTAGCTTGATGGTTTGAAGTGGATCCCTAAGGTGTGGATCCCGCCATTTAGCCCAAATGTGCCAAGTTCGAACCCCGGGAAGTCAGTCACCTCGTTTACGGGAATCCCGGCTGGCGACTCCGGATTAGTCTGCACCCGAAGGGTGTGGGACACCGGGGGGAAGCAATTCAAAAAATTTAAGATTGTCAGCATTTTTTTTATCGAAAGATTGTCAGCATTTTGAGTTAATGGCAATTCCAATCCTAAAATAAAATCAATCACAGGTTTTCCTCCTTTTGATGTGACATTTTAACAATTGTGTTTCACAAATGAATGAAAGTTACACTGCCATAAATAAATGATAGCTAGAGGATCAAAAAAAAAAAATGATAGCTCCACAGACCAGAAAAACTGCATGCATTCGCAAAAGTGCCGGAATAATGGTTGATTCAAAGTGTACTTAACACTGCAACAAAGGTTTTCGGCCTAAAATGCCTATATAGTTATCAAATGGGTCAAATGTGCCCATATCGACGACGACAATATATACTAACGATATTAATTTTTTTAAAGTTAGAGTAATAAAATATGCAAAAATACTCATCAAAATTGGTTCAAAATGCGTCGATCGGCATAAAGTTTTTTTTTCTAAAAGTGTCCACGTGGTTACAAAAGTGGTTCCCTCAATGCCTATGTGATTACTTTGTACATTTGTAAGGCGAAAGAAATACATCAAATTAAACATGGTGTGAATTTTATATTTCAATAAAATATTTGTTAAAAATATAAGTTCAAAAGTAATTTTTAAAAAATAAATAAATAAGCACAGTATTGAAATCTTAATGAAATTTGGGACATTTTTTGTTTACATTCTCAGAGGCCTATATTTATCCAATGATAAAGGAAGATTGAAGCATGAAATTGCATTTGAGATACAAGTATTAGCCTATGACTTCACTTCTTCATATTATTTTTCTTCAAGTTTCTGTGAGCACAAGTGATCATATACTCTGTTTGATCTGCAATCATTTCCCTAAGATTTCAATACTCTGTTTTCTTCTAATTTGTTTATTGAAATTGATTTTGAATTTAAAGGTATAAAAAATATTTTATTAAATACCCCATTAACCCCTTTTGTGTATTTTTCTTACATAACATATGCAAATAACGGTATAGATCATTGTTATCAACGTAACAAGTTGACTCTCCAAATTTATCCCTATTACGGTTCTACCTACCAAAAACTTGTGATAAGACATTTTAATTTGTGTTAGATGTAAACTCGGTTAAACTTACAATTTCACTCACCAAGCTCCTCGCTTTTACATTTCTAATTTATGTAATATTCTCTGTAACTTATATTTATTATCTTTATATTATTATATTCAATGAATTTATACACACACATAATCTTTTATAGAAATCTTTATTGACTTTGACAAAGTAGGAATGTTGATATTTACAATATCAACTATATGCATATTTGAAATATAGTGAGTCAATTTATTATTACTCCCTCCAGTTCTAAATATAAGATCTAATCGACTTTTTCTAGAAAATCCTTAAAAAAGCAAAATAAGTTAATTATAAATTTATTTACCTAATTTTTTCCTTTAAACTAGTTTATTTTACCTATAATCTAATGGATAATCTAAATATATATCAAATATGTTATCATTCAATAACCTATTTCGCAACCTTAATCTCTCCAAAAAAAAGTCAATTAGGTCCTATATTTAGGACCAGAAGTAGTATTATTTTTTATTTTTTTATTTAAATATATCTACTTTAAACATGTATTTTTTATAAAGGTAAATTATTACCATTTTGCAATTTGATTTTATATTTTTATCACCAATTTAGTTTCTTTTAACCGAAATCACAAATTTAGTTGAACTCGTGAGTTTCCACAACCTTAATTCAGATGTTAAATGGTTGCATAAATAATTTTTCTTTTGAAAATGAGTCAAAATATATTGAAAGTTTAAGAGTTTATACATGAATATTAAAATGAAAGGCAGTTAAAGAAAAGGCATAGAATAACGACAAGTGTTTACAATAATACATCGACAGGGAGGAGTAAGCATCTAGCAAATAAAGCGATGTCCCGGTGAACAATGCTAGCCATACCGGATGAATTAAGGTCTGCGCAAGGAGTTCTTAATCCATTCCATTAAACCAGGTTTTAAGGGAGGAATGATTCCGAGTAAGATCAGCACCATATTTGGAGATCCATAGTAGTACAAATCTGAGACTTCTTGCTATTAATTCCTTGCATAATAAGCTAAGAGTTGTAGTTGCACAGAGGAGAGTAGCTGATGAGAATCTAGCCAGATTCTTATATTCACCATTTTTGTAAATGAAGAACATCACAATCAATAATTTAACGATATGACCAGAGATAGTTGCGTTGGAAAATGTGTGAAATGTGAAAAGAAAGGGAGAAACAAATGAGCTCGCTTAAAGCGGGAGGCATGTGGTGGGCATGGTAATTGCATTTTTCATAAGGGCAGTCTCGGCATCAATAGGGGGCATCATTTCAATATGCCCATGATATAAGCCATTTGAATTTTTACAATCCTTAGCTTGAAGCTCCTCTAATGTAATATTCAATATAATATCTCTTTAATTTTTTGAAGTTAAGGGAAATAAATTAGATTTAGACTATTGAATTACTTCCTCCGGTCCAAAATATAAGACCTAGTTGTTTTTTGGAAAATCCTAAAAAAGCAAATTAAGTCAATTATAAATTATTTTACCTAATTTTTTTCCTTAAACTAGATTATTTAACCTATAAACTAATGTTTAATCTAAAAAAATATCAAATATGTCATAATTTAATAAAATATTTTGTAACCTTAACATCTCCAAAAGAGTCAACTAGGTCTTATATTTATGACCGGAGGGAGTATAACATATGAACACATGTAATTGAATTATATGTTAATTTATGAGTAGAGTAAACTAGTTTTGGTAAAAAAAGACTATTCTAAACATTTTAAAATTATTAATTTTACATCTTTAATTTCTAAAAAAAGTTAAAGGGTATTACATTTAGGAACGAAGAGATTATTTAATAGAAAAGTCCACCATAGTTAAAAAAAGACAAGCTTAATTAAAATTTCTTAAGTTTAGTCATATTATAGAAGAGTTTAACTAAACATTTGAAACACAATGCTTTAATATATAATTGGGAAAAAAACCATTTTGTAAACTCTATTAAAGAAACTATCAGATCTCCAATTTGTTTGGTTATTTTTACATGTCAAAAGTGAGGTAATTAACATAGTCAAAATACAATGTTTGTTCAGTTATGCGTGAAACACTACCTTTTTTTTTGATCGAAAATACTCCTTTCTTTATCAGCAAATGACAAAATGTTTCAACAATACAACCACACTCACAAAGGAGTAAGTATTAATGTCAACTTCAGAAAAACAACAAACTGAAAACAAAACACATATGCTAAAAAGACAACTAATAGGCAAATCTTAGCCAACACCCAGCCGAGTGGAAATAGAAGCATCTAGAGGAACATCATCAAAAATCCAGGCATCCTCCGTCAGAATGGAATTCAAAAGGAGTGTTGGTTGAGACACCCACCCCGAAGGGTACACCCTTTATTACAAGCTTCTGCTGCTATGCAATCTGCTGCAGCATTACCAAGTCTACGAAGGAAAGTAACTGAGAACCCAACGTTTGATGCCATGAGATTTAAGATATCTTGAATAATGCTTCTACACTTCCAATCATACATATCTGGATGTTTGGCTTGAAACACTACCTTAGAACCATAGGTAAAATTAGCATAAGATTATGATTAATTATTCATAATTGTAGATTGATTTGTGTTAATTAATTTATAGGATAATTTGGTCCTTAGCTTGTTCTATATCCTAATTCTACTTATACAGCAGGGGCTCTTGAGTATCAAAATTGGAGAATTCCAGATTGATGAAGAAAAACAAATTGAGAAACATATCATTTCATTATAGTCTCGCCTGTCAAACAATAAAATAATAAAATAGGTTAGAGAGAATGACCTCTCATCATGGGCTCGTCACGACTAATCCATGGCAAACATCGCAAATTCACGGTGTCTGTCTAGACTCTTATTTCATTTTTGGAGCAACTCAAATTCAATTCAACTACCGACTCATTAACCCGACTCAACAGAAAAATTGGGATTCATTTGACAAATGTAGAGTTCCAACTTCCAACACACTACAAACCTTAGTCCTATCCAAATTGAGTAATCTTTTTGCACCAAACAATTTTGGTTCCATTTTAGTATCAAATGCTGCCCTAATCCTACCAACATTATATTCTTGGCAACAAATGAAAACGTGAGCCTCGCAATTGACAAGACGTGAGGTATATTAATATAATACTACACATGCGTGACAAATAACAGGTAACACTCGAATATTGTGCAGCTAATAAAAAATAATTTTTATAGATATAGCAACATTTTAAAATTGTTATAATAAGAAATTTATTATTGTGGTGGACCAATCCCTTATGGTATTAATTAATATAATATTCTGCCTGTTATATGTCATTTTCTCTTGAATATTTTTGTTTTGAAAATTTAGGAGTATTTCCTAACTTACTAACTAAATAAAACCTTCTAAGTAAATAAACTTTCATTGAGAGATTTATATACTCTATGAAATGAGGAGAGAAGGGAGCGTATCAAATTTATCACCAATATGCTTTCTATTAATGGTTCAAAATCCTATGCATTAGGTATTTCGTATTTCCATCATAAGAATTATTTTAACTATATTAATTAATTATTGGTGGGTGCTGATTATTACATAAAGCAAAAAAACTAATTAATCAAATTAGCTATGCGGCAAAGGTCAAAAAAAAATTAGCTATGCGGGAAAAAATAGCTTAGATTGTAGATCGGGCAGGGCAAATCGTATCTACTACAGAGATATAATTGGATAGGGACATAAGGTTAAAAGGACTCAATATCTACTTCAAAAATTGGTGGCTTTGGCGATGACTTCAAAAATTGTTAGAGTCATCCGATGATATGCGACAATTTGCACGAATTAGCGGCAACTCTTTAATAGTCACTGCCAATACTCTTAATGGCGGCAACAATTGTCAGCCCAAAAAAAATGAATTTTCCCAAACACAAAATTCACATGAAGGAATCGAATTTGCATTGGGAGTTTTGGTTATTTAGAAATGTATATTAGCCAAACAACCTGATTTTTACTATTGCCAAATCTTACTTCAAATCATATGCGTGACGTTTTTGTTTGAAATATAGATTAATCCCCAAATTTTCCCTCTTACTCCCGCGAAAATCACCCTACATTTTCCCACATTCAGGGCGACGCGACAGTGCTTTTTGTCCTTGCTAGAAACTTTTCGCTACGACTTTTGAACCTTTGACAGTGGCAGATATCGCCGCCAAAAGCCGTTTTTTTAGTGATCCTTCAGCATAGTTGAAATTTCAAGTCCATCAAAATCATTGAAACTATGTCCCATATAACCATGCTCAAATTAAATATATATGAATAAACGAAACAATATCATATATCTTAGATGGTTGCGATAAAAAAAGGTGTAAATGAAAACATTGTGGTGAATAATGTATATGTGACAAGAGAGAGATATAGTTGAAAAATAATTGTGGAAGGAAAATTTTCAATCAATAATAATATAACATTATTGAGAAGAAAAGGAAGGGAAAGAATGAAGGAGAAAAAGAATGAGGGGTGGGAGAATGGACACGCGTAGCAGAGTGGGTAGGTTTGAAGAGGAAGAATCGTTGCAGAAAGATACGTCCATCTAACTGTCTTCCTCCTACAGTTCTACCTCCTGTATATTGGTACCCTAGTGCATTCAATCAATCCATTCTAAGGGTCTATCATTTAAAATGTTTCAGTTTGGTCCCATCCATGCATAATAAATATTTGGCAAAACAATATATATAAGAGTTACGTTTGCAATCTCATGATTTTAATTATTATTGATGATATTTGTGTCAATCATTATTAGTATGCCAACTTATGATAATGTTTTAATAGTATCTAAAACTTCAAATATTTTTGTTGATAACGGTTTTGATTGAAGAAATGAAAAAAAGAATTATAAACTCCAGAGATTGATATACTATAAGTATACATTTACTGATTTTTCAATTCTTTTTAATTTATTTTTTCTATTTATTAAGATGATGGAATTTGTGTGTTTTTTCGCCCATGTGACATTATTTTTTTTAGGGATTAGGGAATCATTTGGGAAATAAAACTTGCAATTTTTGTGACTTTGTTAATTTTGCATAACTTTCCAATAATTAAATTGTGAGAGTGAATCGGTGTATTCATTGATTCGACAAGATAAAACGTGTAACAAGCAATATATAAAAATAAGCAAATAATAACAATGGCAATGATTTTGTGATATGATCCGGCTTTATAAATAGTGGTTGTTAACAATATTCAAATCATTCCTCACATCTCTTACATATTGTTTCCCTCTTTCCCTCTTCCACATCATTTGCTCTCTGTTCTGCTTCTTCCTCTGAAATTACCTAGCACATCCAAGTAAGTTCGTGTACATACATACATACATACATACATACATACATTTCTATCTTTTAATTTCTTTCTGCTACTTTTGAAGGTTTCCGTTTAATGTTTTACAGTTTCTATCTTGCTTTCCTGCCTTATTTCACGTCCTTATACACTGTTTCTCAGACTTTATATGTATTATGCCTCATTGACTTAATTAAACTAGGTAGTTAGTTAAATAAAAATTAATCATATCACATATACAATTATGTTAACTACTCTAAAACACTCGTGTATTATTAAATTTCAAACCAGACACATTAACAAATATTAGTTTAAAGAAAAATAATAAACAATATAATTAATTACTTAAATTCTATACTAAGTAGCTGAATGAATATACCAAGTTGTATGATCATATACAGATATCATTATATAGTTAAAACAAGGTTTATTTTTGTGTTGACCAGAATTTGCATATATAGACCCAAATAAAAAATGGCAACAAACTACAAGCCAAAGAACATTCTCATAACTGGAGCAGCAGGATTTATAGCATCCCATGTTTGCAACCGACTCATCAGAAACCACCCAGATTACCACATTGTAGTCCTTGACAAACTTGATTATTGCTCCAACCTCATGAATCTCCTCCCTTCTCATTCCTCCAAAAACTTTAAGTTCATCAAAGGTGACATCAGCAGCGCTGACTTAGTCAACTTCATCCTCCTCTCTGAATCAATAGACACCATCATGCACTTTGCAGCCCAAACTCATGTTGACAATTCCTTTGGAAACAGCTTTGAGTTCACACAAAACAACATCTATGGCACCCATGTCCTCCTAGAAGCATGCAAAAACGCTTCTCCTCAAATCAAAAGGTTCATCCACGTCAGCACTGACGAGGTTTATGGTGAAACCGATGAAAATGCCATCGTTGGAAACCATGAAGCCTCCCAACTCCTCCCAACAAACCCTTACTCCGCCACGAAAGCCGCCGCAGAAATGCTTGTCATGGCGTACGGAAGGTCGTACGGTCTTCCCATTATAACCACTAGAGGGAACAATGTGTATGGAACAAATCAGTTCCCTGAGAAGTTGATCCCTAAGTTCATGCTTTTAGCCATGAAAGGGGAGGTTCTCCCTATTCATGGTGATGGATCTAACGTTAGGAGCTATTTGTTTTGTGAGGATGTGGCTGAGGCATTTGAGGTTGTTCTTCATAGAGGTGAAGTTGGACATGTGTACAACATAGGGACAAAGAAAGAGAGGAGGGTGATTGATGTTGCTAGGGATATTTGCAAGCTTTTTCGTTTGAATCCTGAAACACACATTAGGTTTGTTGAAAACAGGCCTTTTAATGATCAAAGGTATTACTTAGACGATCAAAAACTCAAGAGCTTGGGGTGGTTTGAACGTACAAGTTGGGAAGAAGGTCTTAGGATAACCATGGAATGGTATGTTAATAACCCTAATTGGTGGGGTGATGTTTCAGGAGCATTACTTCCTCATCCTAGGATGCTCACAATGCCAGGTGTCGAGCACAAGTTCGATAATAATAATAATGATAGTGATAATTCATCGTCGGTTATATCATCCGATGATAATAAGGGTTTGGGTATGAAGTTTTTGATATATGGGGCATCAGGGTGGATTGGGGGGCTTGTGGGGAAGGTGTGTGAGAAAGAAGGGATAGAATTTGAGTTTGGGAGGGGGAATTTGGAGGAGAGGTCACAAGTTATGATGGATATTGAGAGGGCTAAGCCAACTCATGTTTTTAATGCTTCTGGGGTTGTTGCTGGGGCTATTAAGCCGGAGACAACGACTAGGGGCAATGTTGTGAGTGTTTTGAATTTGGCTGATGTGTGCAATGAACGTGGAATCTTGTTGGTCAATTATGTTATTTGCAGTAACTTTGAAGACAAAACCGAATCCATGGTACATATTTCTTTTTCCTTATCTTGATCTTCATTTTAATTTTCCCCTTCATATTTCATATTTGATCTTTATTAGCGTTTATATATGGGCCATGCATATGATATGTAGTATTAATATTTAATTCTCCTACGTTTTTGCTGGAGTTTTCTATCTAATTTCTAGGATGCATAATATAAATGGTTAAAGAAGAGAAAATGCTGGATTTTGGTTGGTCTCATGACATGTGGGGCTCACCTTGAACCCTCTCTCATTTTCCCCCACACCTGTCCTTTAATTTATGTAACTATTATGTCCACTAGCATAGATAGAGAAGCTTGCGCATTGATACTTTCTTTCCTTTTTTTGGTAAAAAGAGCTTTCTATGTGGCGAGAAGTTTGGTTGTTAATTACTTGGGTGAAGGAAATTATTACTTCTTACTAACCATGTTGGTACATATCATGAAATACTCTTATATGCCTACTTTTAAAGAAAATATAAAAGATTTTTTATCTTATATAGGAATATATATATATATATATATATATATATATATATATATATATATATATATATATATATATATATATATATATATATAATATTTTCTTTAATTTCTTCTCGCTGGATATAAAGTGGTAAATTTGAAATGGTATAATTTGTTTTGACACCAATAAAACATATGGGAAATTATTTATAAAGAAAACCAGAAGAAGAGTATGTCAAAACAGAAAGAGCGAGTCTTAAAATGTGTTTAAAAACTGATTTGTGAGGTTGTCATGATCTTATATACTCCCTCCGTTCCTAAACATAAGAGCATTTTGACTTTTTTGGAGAATCCTAAGAAAGCAAAATGAACAATTTAATTATAACATATTTTAAATATTATTAGATCATATGTAAGTTCATAAGTCAAATAAACTAGTTTAGTGAAAAAATTTGGGAAAATCAATTTTTAATTATCTTATTTTGCTTTTTTAGGATTCTCCAAAAAAGTCAAAGTGCTCTTATATTTAGGAACGGAGGGAGTACTTACTTATATATAAATATCTATTTATATGTGGCATTAGGTTGAAGATCTGTTGAAGAACTATGAGAATGTGTGCACTTTGAAACTGAGAATACCAGTATCATCTGATTTGGACAATCCAAACAACTTCATCAATAAGATTATCAAATCAGGCAAAGTGGCCAACATCGCAAATAACATCACTGTTTTGGACGAACTCATTCCAATCTCCATAGAAATGGCCAAGAGAAACCTCAAGGGTTTGTGGAACCTGTCAAATCCTGGAATGGTGTCCCTCAATGAGATCCTGGAGATGTACAAAGACTATATTGACCCTGGATTCAAGTGGGCTAATTTCTCAGCTCAAGAACAAGCCAAGGCCCATTTCTCATATAACAGTAGCACTGAGGTTGATGTTTCTAAGTTGAAAATGGAGTTCCCTGAGTTGTTGCCTGTGAAGGAATCGTTGGTTAAGTATGTCTTTGGAGCCAAGGAAAAAAAGCTTTTCACTGAGTAGTAGCATTGAAGATTTGAATCACAAATATATATATTGTCTTTTCTGTTCTTTTTTTTTTTTGAACTGATTGTCTTTTCTGTTTTTTTTAACTGATTGTCTTTCCTGTTTTGATTTCAATCATTTTAAGAATTTTATTGTGTCGTTATAGCAATATGCCATGCATGCGACTTGTGTAATCCACACCAAATGCGGTGGTTTATAATTTTGGGTTTGTAAGAATAATATAAAGATAACTCTGGAGTCTGGATGACTTCAGAGCATCTCATTTTAAGTATATATTCATGAAATTTGTTCACTTAAGCTTATGCTGTGTTTTTATTCATATTCTTATTTTGTCAAGGTTTGGACTTTGGATATTAAGTGCACTATGCTCAATATAGGATTAAATTGTAGAGTTACCTATTTACTTTATTTGTCATTTACTTTGAATCATCATTTGAAAACATGACGACGAGGGAGAGGATTTTGAAAGATGATTAGAATATATTTAAGGTTTTGGGAAAAAAAAAAGAATATTTAAGGAAAAACATGTTATCAAACCAACATTATCCATCTATAATCTTTAATCTAATTAAATTAAAATATATTTACATTTAAAGTTAAGCGGATGGGATGGCTAATTTTTCTTTTCGGAAAGTCGACGAGCAGCATATGGAAAACAAGCCAAAACCATGCATGTGAAATGTTGACAAACGTAGTTCCGAATCATTTCAGCCAATTAAATTATAATCACAAGCCGAAAAATACCTTCTACATTTCAAATCCTATATAGGTGATTTGCAATTGTTAATTTCTATACATAGCTAGTTAATATAAATACTTAATTAGTTGAAATCTGAGAGAGTTTCAAATTCAGAAGGTATTTTTATATCATAAAAGTTCAGCATTTTTTTCATAAGCATATGACTGAATTTTAGTTGTATCAAACTAAAAAATATGAATGTAGGAAAATATATGTTGTAGAATTCATTTAAGTGAGGCTAACTTACACATTTTTTTTCCTGTAAGATCATCTACGAATAACCCCATTACATTTTAAAAACCTTATACGGTATACTCTAAAAAAATAAAACAAAAAGACACATCATATAACTTTTCTAACATTGCATATTCACATAAATGAGGAAATTCGCTTTCAAAAATGACAAAAAAATATTGCAATCTATCTTCCATATTTTATTATGGGGAATATAGAGAAGGGAAAAAAGAAGATACGCTTCCATAAGAAATAGGGACCAGTTAAGCCTTACTGGGCCCAGCCTCCACTTTATTAGCCTTTTTCTGTCACAAAAATAGTGTTTTAATATAGTAGGCCATGAGTAGACCCACTTAGGATGGGGCTTGATTCGAGAAATCAAAAAACTTTTTTGAGGTGTATTTTAAGCCTAGCCCAAAAAAACAAGGGGCAAAGTAAGAAAAGAAAATTGTAAGCAGAGTCGATAAATTTTAATACACACAGACACACACAGACACACATTGTTATTATTTTTAAATAGTAATTATATAATCATATTTTTTAATTAGTTAGTTAACTTATTGATAAAGTAAAAAAACTCTAATGAGTTTATGGTTCAAATTTAGCATCTTACTTTCTCTCACAAGCTTGCTTAACTAGTAAATTTAACAATCTAGTTTATAAATAATTTGTGAAGTTGAGCACTTGAGCTAAACATACTTTATAACTAACCATTTTTTCACCCTCAAAATAATCCAACTCTTCCACCTTATAAATATGAGCCAGTTTTCTTATTAAACGCAAATCTAGGTATAGAGATGTAATCAGAAAAGGGCCTTTCGATAAGATTTGTGTGCTCTAGAGATTCGATTTTTAAAGAGCTTAATTTCAGAAAAAGAATATATTTATAAGTTAAGTTATAAAATAAAGATAATGTCTTCACTATCATTTTTCAAAGAACCAAATTTTTACTAAAAATTTATCATTTTAAACTTAATCAAATTTAGACCATTTAGTTTAGAGCTAGAGAGTCTTAGATTAGATTATCTCTCTCTACTAATTATTTGTGCTTAGCAGGTAAACTGATTCTCACATAAATTAGGGCATTTTGGCAAAATAAAATTTACTTTTTACATATTTATTATAGCTAACTAACTTTAATCTTCTCTTCAAATAATGCAATTTTGTTATTATATCTTTTAAAAGGAAAATGAGAGATTAATTTCGGAAAAATTATTATCATAAATACTTAAAAATTATATCTTTTTATAGTGATTCTTCTGAGAAAAAAAATCAATTTACAAATATGTAAATACAAAAAGTAGTATTGTTGGAGACGAAACAAGACAAAGCATGAATAAGATGAGACATGTGCACGTTTTTCTCTAGCATGTGCATGTTTTTCTCCACAAAGAAACATCTGTCGCTTCATAAATGCAACCTTTTGACTTCACTCTATTCTTGTTCTCCATTTTGAATGCTTTAATTTTCTCTTTAACAATTAATTTGCTTTTTTTAAAATTACCAAAATTAAAGCATATGCCACATTTCCTTTTTGAAGAAATTTTATGATATTGCCACTTGTTATATCTATAACGTAAAAGAGAGGATATAGATATTGTCTCAAATTTATTGAGATCTGATATTTAAGAGTATATATGTATATTTTTTATACAATAGAAAGCAATACACTTTACTATATTACAAATAAGGGTTGTGAACCTAATCTACCTTCTAAGTAACCATTCAGGAGCACTGGGCACCCTGAACTAACAACAAGCTCATATTTACACTCAAAGTAACAAAAGTGTTTAAAAAATAACCCGAGTGGACGGTCACTAACGTTGGACCGTTTATCTGTCCATGTGGCCGCTGCGTGAGTTAAATTTTTGTCACGTAGGATAAAGGTAATGGACCTAATTTACCCTCTAAGTAACCACCAGAAGCACTGGGCACCCTAAACTAACAATAGGCTCATATTTACACTCAAAGTAACCAAAGTGTTTAAAAAATTCTCTCAGTGAATGGTCAATCACGTTTGACCGTTAATCTGTTGCCCATGTGGCTGCCACGTGGGTTGAATTTTATCCACATAAGATATGTCATGTGGAGCACACATATAATAAAAAAACAATTCCCTCTCCTCTCTCTTCATCACTTCAAAACAGCCTCACCCCTCCCCCCAACACAGCCGACGCCCCACCCCCAGAGGGAATTGTTTTTTTATATGTGGGCCCACATGACATATCCTACGTGGCAAAACTTTAACCCACGTGGTGGCCACATGGGCAGATTAATGGTCAATATGATTGACCGTCCACTAGGGGTATTTTTTAAACACTTTGATTACTTTGAGTGTAAATATGAGTCTATTGTTAGTTCAGGGTGTCCAGTGCTCCTGGGTGGTTACTTGGAGGGTAGATTAGGTACATTAATCTTACGTGACAAAAATTTAATCCAAGTGGCGGCTACATGAGCAGATTAACGGTCAAACGTGATTGACCGTCTACTTAGGGTATTTTTCAAACGCTTTGGTTACTTTAAGTGTAAATATGAGTCTGTTATTAGTTCAGGGTGTCCAGTGGTTCTTGGTGATTACTTGGAGGGTAGATTAATTAAGTCCATTACCCTACAAATAAATAAACGAAAATCACACAAGTGAACTATATGAAAATCAGTTTGCATATATAGGGAACATTTAGCGAGTATATCAATTTCCATGTCATCTCTCTTAATGTGTTGAGTATCAATCACTCAATCCCTATTAATGATATGTTGAATCGCAACGATCATTAAATTTCAATTTTTATGAATATCTCATTATCTTCATTCTTAATAAGCCCTATTACATTTGAAGAATAGTTTGTCAAACAAACTTATAATTCCCATCCCAGGCCCTTCTATATCCAAATAAGGCATGCCCAATAATGTTCTGCAGTAACGGCTCACCATGCATCATTCTTAACTGGTTTCCTTAATTTAATTTCATATTTCTGATTCAAAATATCAAATCATATGTCATATTTGTTCAAAATAATTAATATATTTACCCAATTTCTGTGATCTATCTGGATTTGTAATAGTGACTACCATGTACACTGTAGCCTAGTTTGAATTTATAGAAACTGATCACTGTTTTACTCGTAACCTTTTTGGCTGGACTAATGACACTGACACACATGCATTGTCGGTTAGTTGAGTGGAAAAGGCACATTCTCATGAAGCTATGCCAAACAACAGCATTTTTTTCATGTATCTTTGTTTTTTTCTCAATGTCAGATTTAACATTATGATTAGTTGCATATATAAAAATGAAAAAAAATCGAGTCAACAAATAAAACATACACCATATTAAGAAATATGAACACAAATATTAATATATAATTATAACAAAGATGCATTAATCATATAATTTTATAAGCATAAGTTTTCAATAAACAAATATAAAATTTATATATCTGAATGAATAAAGCTCAAATAAAAATATTATATTTTTTTGGTTCGGAAAAGAATCTTATATTAACGTTGGGAAATTAGACTATTTTATCTAAACTTTATCGTAATTACGATGAAAAAATGTAGAGTATATATAGAAAAAAAGAGTAAATGAGGAATGAGATGGTGTGTGTGTGTACTAATCTATATATTATTTGATTTGTTTCCTCGTATGTTACTAAAGCAGATCCAACTAACTAAATTTTGCGTCATCCAATAGTCAATTGGTACTGGTGTGATAAGAAGAAAATGAAAAGGGAAAGGGGATAGGAAGAAAAACCATGATAAATCAGAAGAAAGCACACATTTTTTTGATGGTATGGTGGTCAAATCATTAAATTTCTCCCTTGCAATCAAATCTTCTCTTGAAAGTTCAAACTATTAAATATATATATATATATATATATAGTGAACCCAAAAAAAAAATCTTAAATGTATAAATGTTATCATTTTATATTGTTCTAATAATTTAACAAAATTGGTTAGAAAGCTTACTTTGTTTCTTTTAAAATGAAATAATGAAATTTATATTGGTCAAATTAAATCAATAGACTATGATGAAACGACTCGATAGTTTCAAAATACAGTACAGTTACTACTTACTTCTACTCGCCTACTAGCCTGCCATTTTATTTTAACTGAATTTTTCAGTCCGAAATATTATGTATTTATAAGTATTGTTGTTAAACTTGCGAGTTGACTTTCCTAATTTTATCGCTTATATGGTTCCACCTAAATGAAGCATGTCATGAATGCTAGCTGTAAAATTGGTGAGAAATCACAAGTTTACGCATGTCAAATTTACCATTTTTACTTTTCTACTTTACTAAAAGTCACACTAATTATTTTTATTTGATCATATTTAATGAATTTATATATGACTTTCATAGAAATTTCTCTATTAAGTTTGATAAAGTATAAATATAATGTTAATATATTTGATATCAACTATATATATTTAAGCAAAGATGTAGTCAAATTAGTATTTTTTTATTTCCTATTTAAATAATACTAGAAAATGTATTTATTAATATGGTCAAATTGTACACCTTTTACGGGTTTACGGTCTGAATTTACTTTCTTTTTACGAGGTTAATTACTTAAACTCATTAGTTTGACAACCTTGTTTATCAATAGTAAGTGTCAAATATAATAGACTCAAAATCCTTCTAATAAATAATAAAAGTAATTGATAGTTTACAATTGCATGATAGGTTCAAGTTATTATTACATGTTATCATATTTATAGTAATATATACTCATATTTTTTTTATTTTCAATCTGACAGATTACAAGTTAAATCTAGGTGTATATACGAAAAACTTCTTGATTGAATCCCCTTTAATAAAAGAAAAGGTTGCCGTTTCTATCTTCTAAAATGTGGTTGAGGGAAAGAATGTGTGGGTCTCTTATCCGATGAGGAGGGTTAGAATAGGAAAGTAGAAAAAATAGAATATAAATTTTTATTTTCCATATTCTGAAAAGTTGCCATCGGGCGATTCTGCATATTTGATTGGTTTAGCTATTTTAAAACAGAATAATATAGAGTGATATGAAAATTTTGAATATTCATAAATTGTCGGTTTCAATTTCAAATATGATAACAAACATAGACATGATAACAAACACACACAAAAATACAACAAAACTTGTATGAGTTTCTCTAAACTTTGGCCCTGCATCGTTTCTAGCTTGAAGATTACACAAATGATGCTCTGAAATAGAAAAAACTAAAATTTTGTAGCACCTATATGGCTATATATTGTTATAAATAAAATATACATAAGGTTTGTATTGACTTTAGAAATAATAATATAATTAATACTCCCTCCGTTCCTAAATATAAGACCTAGATAACTTTTTTTTGGAAAGATTAAGGTTGCGAAATAGGTTATTAAATTATGACATATTTGATATCTTTTTAGATTATCCATTAGCTTGTAGGTAAAATAAACTAGTTTAAGAGAAAAAATTAGGTAAATCAATTTATAATTAACTCATTTTTTGCTTTTTTTTTGGGATTTTTCAAAAAAGTCATCTAGGTCCTATATTTAGGAACGGAGGGAGTACTATTATAAAAGACTTGATGTTCAAATAATAAAATTTAATTTTTTTATTTGGAAACAAATACAAAAGCAAAATAAACGATATGTGGGGAAGTTTTCACTGTCTCTTTGGTCCATAATTTCTTGAAGAGTAGCTCAGATACATGCTATATTTTTTTTATTTAATCTTAACTCCAAATTTCAGTGACCTCCAATAATAGTACTATTAAATATCTAATCAAAGTTTGCCGAATTTCCAAAACTTAATTCTAGAATTGGAACAGCTATAGAAAATTAACTAAGTTGGCAATAATCTATACATGCATTTCACTACTTTATGAAATTTTGATGAGATATTGACATTTGGATATAAAAAATTAAGATTTGATACATAAATTTGTAGAGATGTTAAAGTCAAAGTTTGGTTAATGTGGCAGCCACGTATAGACATTGTCATGGTGGTAGCGAGAGAGATACCGATTCTTACTCAATTATTGATTGCTACTATTCATATTTGGATATCTTGCCCACGTCTTCAATATTGGCCCTTATAATTATAGGGACATGTTTGGTCGAGATGGCTTAAAATGTATAGGCAATTAAGGACCACCACAATCACATATATGTACTTCTTTGGATATATTCTTTGTCATTAGTACTTTGGCATTCAAAATACACACACACCCGTAGCTTTGCCTTCTATAGTTGTTTTCATTGATATAAAAACTGATTTTCAAAATAAAATAAGTTGTCATTATTTTCGTTGTTGTTGTTATTTGATAAGTTAAAGTTAGTAATTATCACTATATATCACTACAAGAAAAAGATAGTCTAGTCACGCAAGCTATGTGGCGCATGGGGCAAGAGTGACAAAATCAACTTTCTTTGTCACGTATGACTTCCCCAAACGTGACACACACTGGAAATGCAGTTTTTTTGTCACGCATGACTACCCCAAACGTGACATAATTTGAAACGTGACAAGCTCTAACAATCCCCTGCGTGACATAATGACCCATGCGTGACATATACCATACGTGACATACAGTTCATGCGTGACATAATGACCCATGCGTGACATATACCATACGTGACATACAGTTCATGCGTGACATAATGACCCATGCGTGACATATACCATACGTGACATACAGTTCATGTGTCACACAGTGTTCAAATGCCAAATGCATTCATACGCCACATCTGTTCATGCGTGAAATAATTTGAAACGTGACAAGCTCCAACAATCCCCTATATAAACTCACTTCTAAAATCTCCATATTCACCTCATTTCATTTATTTCCTTTACCATCTCCATCTTTCTTCCTACCCACTATCATTATTTCTTCACTTAAGGTAACGACCAACTTTCATTTACACATCTTCTACAATTAATTTCATACACTATTCTTTCACTTTTTTTACTCTACTAACTAATGTTCTTAGCCTATTATTAAATGAATTATGCTAATCTTGTTATTTCATTTTGTAGGTTGCTTTCAGCGTTTGGCTAGCTAAATTTAGGACAAAAGACTCATTGACTATTTAGTAACACAATAAAGTTCCAAATTCCAAAAAATGACCCCTAAAAATTATACATATTACTATGAAAACATTTTAGAACCAGACAAATAAAATTAAAATTTCATTTGGGTAAAAATGTAAATTTCCCGCCAGTGCATAAAAAAATTTGAACTTCCCTACTTATGTCGCGTATGAATGCTGCGCCACATATAATGGATAACATGTTAAAATGTGTATGTCATGCATGTGTATGTCACGCATGACACCAACTTTTAAAAAAAAATATGTGGCGTATGGTGTATGTCGCGTTTGGACCAGGTCCATACGCCACAGAACCACCTCACTTTATGTGTCACGTAAGGCGCCAGTTTGTGGCGTTCAGATCAGCTTGTCACGTCATGTTTTGTGGCGTTTGGTTCACACGTGACATACCTGTTTTGTCTCGATATTCAACGCCACAAACCCCACATTTCATACGCTACTAGCCTATATTTTTCTTGTAGTGTATAGAGCAGTTTGAAACCACTCCATTCCCTTTACTACTGATCACTTTAAACTTAAAAAGTTGATTGACATTTGGAGCACGTAATATGATGATGAGAGCTTGAGAAATTACATTATTTGATTTTCAAACCAAGTCCCAATGAATAAGAGCATGGGGAATTATATTATTTGATTTTTAAGGCAAGCTCCAGGTAATTAACTAGTTACTTGAAAATATATTTATCAAAATACTACAACTTTTAACGTAACTCCGTCCTGTAAGAGATCAAGATCTCTTAAAATAGTTGATATAACAATTTCTTAATCCATTTGTGTTTATCTCTTTTAAACATCTACATCAACTACATTACTCATAGGATAAAAATTAATGCTCCCTCTAGTCATAATTATATATAAGACCACTTTGATTATTTTAAGATGAACAATTAATCAATTTAAATTGCTTAATTTTTCTTCAAAACTAATACATTCTAATCATGAAATAACCTATAATTAAATATGACATGTGATATAATTTAGTATAATAATTTACTTCCTTGATTTAGTATTCAAGACTGGACACTACAAAAAACGGGGCCCATATCGGCGTTTTATAGGGCCTCGGATCGGCGGAATTTTTCGGCGAAAACGCGCTACGGCGTTTTGGCAAAACGCCTAAAAATGTGCCGTCGAAATGCGGCTTATCGGCGTTTTTCGAAACGCCTATGCGAGGTGAAAAACGCCGGTTCGAGGGTTAAACAAATAATATAATATTTCCTCGTACCGGCGTTTTGCAAAACGCCTATGCGCGTATTATTTTATTATTATCTCATATAGGCGGATACCAAAACGCCTATACGCGGACTATTTATTTATTTTTTGTTCACACGCATACCGGCGTTTTGGTCAACGCCTATGTGCGACATGACCACACTTTTTAGAATTCATGCACCTTGGCGTTTTGTAGAAACGCCGGTAAACAAAATATTATTTTTTATTATACCGCACATCGGCGTTTTACAAAACGCCTATGCGCGGTATTATAAAATAATATTTCAAACCGGCGCTTTACGAAACGCCGGTTTGAGTATTCAGAAAAAAAAATAAAAAACATTTTTCTTCCTGATTGTTTAGAACCAGGAAGAAAAATGAATAATATGATAATCACAAACTTACATACACATATAGAATATTATATATAAAATAACAAGAGTAATTCATACAACAAGATACACAAATATATAAAATCAAAACAAGTAATATGTGAAATAAAAGCAAAAAAAGCATGATAACATTATAACCAAATATCACCATAAAAAACGAAATAAAAAACCAAATCAGCAATACTAGGCAAAAAAACAAAGAATCAAGCCAAATAAACAAAGCAACAGAACATGAAACAGAGACGAAGCGAAGAAAAATATAGAGGAGAACGAGAGAAAATGAGCAATTTCGCTGAAGGAGGGAGGTGCTATTTATAGGGAACGGAGGTGCATATAGGCGTTTTCAAAAACGCCTAGAGGCATTAGGACGCATATCGGCGTTTTTCAACACGCCTATATGCGTCATAATGCATATAGGCGGTTTCAGAAACGCCTATATGCGTCCTAATGCATATAGGCGTGTATAGGAAACGCCTATATGCAGTATTTTTATATATAATACTGCCTATCGGCGTTGTCACCAAAACGCCGAGATGCATGTTTATATTAAAATAATGCATATAGGCGTTTCAGTGCAACGCCTATATGCATTATTTTAATATTAAACGTGCATATGGGCGTTTTGCAAAACGCCGGTATGAATTATTTAATCTTAAAATGCATATGGGCGTGTTGCAAACCGCCGGTACGGCATTTTTTTTAAAAAAAACTCCTCCCACAACCTACATTTCTTAAATGCGGAAAAGTAAGATATATTGGTTATAAATATGCGTCTAGAGCATTAGTCAGTTGCCACATTCTTTCTCAAACCTCTCATTCTTACATATATCTGTGGTTTTGTTGTGAAACAGCAAAAGCAATAATGTTGGATAAATCGTGGATCTCTTTACCCAGATCGTCTCCGCAATACTTGGTGGGGTTGAATCAATTTCTGGATTATGCTTTTATGCACAGTAGTGTTCGGGGTAAGATACGGTGTCCGTGTGAAAAGTGTAAGTTCGACAAATGGAAGACTCGAGATGAGGTAGTTATTCACTGTCTAGATAAGCAGTTTCCTAGATATTATGTCACCTGGGCGTTTCATGGAGAGGATGGATTACACGGCACTACCGGTGATCTAGAAGTCGGTTCGAGTTCTCACGTTGGCCGAATGCAAGGCGAAGACAGTGACAATGACTGTGAAGGAGGCGGCCAGCCAACAAATCTGGGTAACAACACTGTGAGGGAAGCATTTGGTATGCAGGAAGCAGCAGACGCTGGCGGGGATGAAGTGGTGGACGGACCAGTCGCGGAGTACTTACGCACTGAGGTGGCCAGAGATTTCTTTGAGCTCATGACGGAAGGTGACAAACCGTTGTACCCAGGTATGTATAAATGTTTAATCTATTCTAACCGTTTATTATATATGTATGTATTGTACGTGCGATGACAAAAGATGTGTTTGCACAGGGAATGAAAGATACTCTAAACTGTCGTTTTTGACCAAGTTGTACAGTATTAAGTGTAAACGTGGCGCATCTGATGCGACCATGTCGGACGTGATTGAGCTGCTTTCAGACGCCTTTTATAACATTGGAGCCGAGCTACCGTCGTCGTTCTACGAGGCAAAGAAAACAGTCAGGAAGATGGGGTTAGATTACATTAAAATTGATGTGTGTCTGTATGACTGTATGTTGTTTTGGGGTCCTGACGCAACGTTAGATAAATGCAGACGATGTGGTACTGCCCGATATAAGGTGGAGGGTGAAGGGCATAATAAGAAGAAGAGGCGACGTGCCATTAAGAGCATGAGATATTTTCCACTCCGTCCAAGGCTTCAAAGGCTATTCATGTCCCCGAAGATGGCTGAGCAAATGCGGTGGCACGCGACAGAAGCTAACCCAGACGGCAAGATGAGGCATCCTCGAGACGGTGATGCATGGAAAGCTTTTGACGGCGCATTCCCTGATTTCGCCTCGGAGCCAAGAAATGTCAGGTTAGGCCTCGCTTCTGATGGTTTCAACCCATTCGGCTCCTTCAACCAACATTACAGCGTGTGGCCAGTTGTTTTGATGCCATATAACCTCCCCCCGTGGTTGTGCATGAAGTCCAGCTCGTTCATTCTATCAACAATTATTCCAGGGCCGACATCTCCTGGAAACGATATCGATGTGTACCTTCAGCCGCTGATACAGGAGCTGAACGAGTTATGGAGCGATGGGGTCGAGACGTTTGACGCCGCAAGCAAGATGATGTTCACACTGCGCGCCGCTGTGATGTGGACTGTTAGCGATTTTCCCGGACTCGGCATGTTATCTGGCTGGAACACGTATACAGCGATGGCATGTCCCTTCTGCAACTTGGACCAGGTGCCCCGCAGACTGCCGCACAGCAGGAAGTCATGTTTCATTGGTCATCGACGGTTCCTTCCTCCGGATCATCCCTTCAGGCGGCAGAGAAAGAAATTCGACGGGACACAGGAACGGAGAGATCCCCCTCTACAGATGTCTGGATTTGAGATCTTTGAGCAGATATGCGATGTGCAATGCGAATTTGGCAAGGATCCGCCACCACCGGATGAAGAGGCCCCTAGCACTAGCCGCAGTGGAAGGCTGGCTCAGCGGAGGCCTTTTGAGTCCTGTCGAGATGTTACAAACACACAGACATGTCCTGACACGCTGCACTGCTGTGGACTCCTATCGAGAGTATGTGGCGGCGGACAGCTTCAAATTAAATTACAATATATCTTTATTGTTCTTCAAAATATATATTTATATCTAATATATATGTCTACATTGTACCTTTCAGGGATTATAGGAGATATGTCAAGTGGGAGAATCGAGGACGACGGGGGATCACTGCAGCTATGATTGATACTATGGTCCACCGGGGGTTCGCCGATTGGTTCACAAAAATAATACGCAACGAACCAAATCCGTCACCATCACTGGTGAATCTAGCTGCTGGACCTTTTGAATATGCGCAGAGATACTCTGCCTACAATGTCAACGGCTTTCACTTCCGCACTGTTGCGCGCGATGGCTCTCGTCTAACGCAAAACTCGGGTGTGTTTGGGTCATTTGGAACAAGGAGTTATGCTAGTCGAAATGATGCACAAGCGCGTTTAGGGGAGGTTCATTATTATGGCAAACTTGTTGATATACTTGTGCTCAACTACAATGGTGCATTCCCAGTTCCGCTCTTCAAGTGCGATTGGGCAGACACTAGAGGGAAAAGAGGCAAAAACGTTGACGTTCTCGGCATCACCTCAGTGAATTTCTCGAGACTCTTCCACACAGGGGCATTACCTGACGACGAGCCATACATCGTTGCTGACGAAGCGCAACAGGTTTATTATGTTCCTGATCCTAAAAACAAAGACTGGCACATGGTGATTCAGGTGAAACCTCGCGATGTGTACGATATGGGCGACGAGGATTATGACGCTACAACTGAGACAGCTCAACTGGTTGCTCCTAATAATTTGGAATATTTGATCCCGGAAGGGGATGAACCAGTACCAACTGTTAGAGAGCGTGAAGATGGTGACGAATAAAAGATTATTGTATATATAAATATGTAATGATTTTACTTAATTTAATTTAGATTAATTTTCTTTTATAATTTAATTAGTACGTAAACAAACTGAACAATAAAACTAGAACATAAATTTTTTTTTCCCAGAAATTTACATAAGTACAACAAAAACATAAAAGTACAAAGAAAATAAGAAAAAAATACAATAAAGATAAAAAGTAAAAATTCTAAACAACTAAAAACCTAATACTCCTCATCCTCATCATCATCGTCATCCTCCTCACTGGCGGGTCCTGGAGAGCGTCGTCGGGGGCGACGAGATCGTGATGCGGAGGCTTGAGCACTGAAGAACTCCTCTTGGCGGCGCCTGAACTCTGCCGCCAACCGCTCCTCATGATCGCGCGCCATCTGGGCCAGCCGCTCCTCTTCTGCCCTCACCCGGGCCTGAAAATCGCCCATCAACCGCTCCTCATCTGCCTTGAGGCGGGCCTCTCGCTCTGCAATCTCTTGCTCGCGTTCCCGCAACCTCTCATCTAGTTGCCGGGCCTCGTATGATTGGCTCGCCCTAGAGGATGAAGCCTGATACCCACGGCTTCCGGAAGGAGGGAAGAGCTGAGTAGGTCGGGCTCCAAAGCCAAGGCCTGGAACGCGTCCCGCACGTTCCTGTGTCCCCAACTGCGTGTGGAGAGCAACGACCTCCTCATACGGGCTCCCGCTCTCCCCCTGCTGAGACTCAGGGGTCTCCATGGCCGGCTCCTGTGCCTCGATATCAGCCTGCGCCTGAGCAACACTCCTAATCTCCTCGGCAGCCTTCCGGGATAGAGGTGTCCCATCCGAGCGGGTGCGCGCTTGAATGAGGAAATCTTTGAAGACGCCCTTCTTGATGCCCTTCGCCCTAGCCTCCCGCCGCTGAAATATGTGAATCGTTAAACTACGATCAGTATTATTATAGCATAAGATATTAGATATAGAAAGAGTACTAGTGGATAGTTATATATACCATCTCATCGTAGCGGACGATCATCGGTACGCTCCCAGTCGAGTGGCCAACCTCCTGCTGTGCCCGAGCCTGCTGACCGCGCCTTTCCCTGGCCCGCCCCAGGTCGCCCATCCTCCAGGCGAGGTAATTCCTCCACTGCTCAGGGTCCACTCCATCGGGCACGTCTGCCTCCACCGCCTCCCTAGGCCTAGTCCCCTTCTGGGACTTCAGCAGGTACAACTTGTTTCTCTCATCCTTCCAATTATCCCCGACCACCCCTATCGCGAATTTCTTGAGGTTCAAGCTGTCGGGGACCCACCACTTGCTCTGCAAAAAGAAATTTTTTCATATTATTTAATAATAAGTATAATAACAATTATATACGTATTATAATATTTTGAAATACGTATTACCTTAATAATCTCCCAAGCCTCCTCTTTCCGGCTCTGCGGAACTTTCCTCCAGCTGGTCGGGTCGATCGGGAAGCGCCGGAAGTCCTTGCCGAGGAGTCGGCAATGGCGGCGGAATAGAATGGCAGCATCTGTTGTTGGCTGCCCGGTGGTGCTGTAATATGGCACCTCAATCTTCTCATTCGGCGGAAGCGCATGCGCCAGCTTCGCCGTCAGCCTCCTCCTGGTGACAGTGCCAGTGGTATCTGTAGGTAAGAAAAATATATTAGATAATATATATTGTATAAATTAAATTTGTAACTATTAATTAATATCAAATTCAATTACCTCTGACATCCACCAGTTGACCAGTACTCGAAGACTTCCTCCCGCGCGACATTTTGATCATAATTTGCGGCACCGGGATGTCAAACTCGCCACCTGCACCGCCACCGCCGCTGCCCTCCTCCCCCTCCGCCCTCTCCCTCTCTGCCCTCTCCCTCTCTGCCCTATCCTCATTCAAAATGTCCTGCATCTCTTCGTAGCTCATCTGGACGTTCAAGTCTCTCCAGAGGTCGTCCTGCGTGACTTCCGGGTTACCACCAAACCCGTAAGGAGTCCAAGGTGGCGCCTGAAGAGGGCTGTCAATAGGCGGGGAGCTGGCGTACTGCAACACCTCTGGTGGAGTAGGCTGCTGCTCAATCTGTAACCGGCGCTCTTCTATACGTCTGGCTTCAGCTTCGTCCCTCAATCGCTGCTGTTCATCTCGCAATCGCTGATCCTCTTCGGGGTCTATTGGAGCTTTACCGGTACGACGAGACATGATCTATCGAAGAGGAATATTTATAGGAAAAGATAAAGAAAAAAGAAAGTTTCTGTGGGACCCTTACACGTTTTCACGTTTTCGAAAACGCCAAAATGAACATCGGCGGTTCTTTTATAGCCGTTCCCACATCGGCGTTTTGGGACCCCTTTAGGCGTTTCTAAAAACGCCTATGTGCGATTAAAGTATTAATTTAATCGCAGATAGGCGTTTTCTAAAACGCCTATTTGCGATTAAATGATTGTTTAATCGCAAATAGGCGTTTGTCAAAACGCCTGTTGGCATTAAGTGCATTAAAAATGCACTTAATGCGCCGATAGGCGTTTTGCCAAACGCCGGTCTGCGCATTAAGTGCATTTTTTATGCACGTTATGCACATAGGCGTTTTGAGAAACGCCTATGTGCGAGTAAAAAATATTTTTAAACGCACATAGGCGTTTCCCAAAACGCCGAGGTGCGGTTGTTTGAAAAAAAAAACAAAAAAAAACCAACCAACCGCTTTTTTTATATTTAAAAACCATACCGGCGTTTTCTATACTCCAAAACGCCGATATGGAAACGCGGGAAATATGGCGGGAAGAGCGCGTCAAACGAAGCGGCGTTTTCAGATAGGCGTTTGGGACAAAAACGCCGGTATGCGTCTAATATAGGCGTTTGGGACCAAAACGCCGGTAAGCGTGCGCCGGAATGACCCGTTTTTTTTGTAGTGGGAGGAGTAATTAAGCAATTTATATGACAACTTATATTCTATTACGAGGATTTATCAACTGGTAAATGTGGCAAGTCCATTTAATATTGTAGGCGAGAACTGAGAACTAGTGAAATTATAGGGAAGAAGAGGTAATTTACTAAACTTTCAACAACACCCTACGCCTATAAATTTCATCTTAGAAATTTGATACGATTTTTCCTTTATTTTTTGGATCCTTCATTTTCTTCTACACTCATGTATGTGAAAATAAGCAAGAGAAATTTTATTATAATAAATTTATTTTTTTACCTTTTACACTGCTGGTTTTGTTTACAGTCTGTGTAAAAGGCTAATTATTCTTTTTTTAAATTTTTTTCTTTCAATTAAATATATAGAACTACCGATTCAAAATAACAAATACTCCTTATTTAGTTTTATTTGTAGGGCTGAGAGAGATGATTTTTCCCTATATATAAGTCATTTCATTACGAATGTATAATTTCTCCGTCATTTATTAAATGTTGACTTTATTTTCATATGATCTAGCAGATACTCCATCCGGTCCCTAATATAAGAGCCCAAAATTTGAATGGTTTTGGTTCCTAATATAAGAGTCTATTTAATATTCTCTCCTCATTTAATGTGTTTTTTTCTACTTTGCCCCTAACTCTCTTTCATATTTATTAATGCTTATGTATTTCTCTCTCTTAAAAGTATCATAATAAATATGGGTAATATGGGAAAAGAAACATTAACTTCAGACACTCAACTAACATTCACATGTTTTCTTAATAAGCATTTTTTTGGCGGCTAGCTCTTATATTAGGGACCGGGGGGAGTATTAAATATGGGTAGAATAGGAAACTTGTTAATTTTTAGTGGGAAGTTAATGATGTTTAAGGTTTTCCTTAGTATGTGTGAAACATATATGTAATGCCTATAAATAGGATCAAGGGAAAAATATTTTTCTCTTAGTTTCCTAAAATTAATCTTTGAAAAGCACGCCAATTAATTTTCTGGTGATGGAAAAAATGCTGATGAAATCAAGAATTTCCAGTAATGAAGATAACTTGAAACCCATCTACATACGCATTTAGCTCTCGTAAGCATGATGCAAGTAATTCATTAGAATGATATGATTGCATTTGCATCTATATCATTATACGTATGGAACATATCCCACTTTGCCAATTGATTGTGTGTGTTGTAGCGGCCCACACATTCATTATACATACTTATATACACACACTACCCGTGATCCTTAAATAGAATTGAGATTACTTTTAAAATCTCAAATTGTTCCTAAATATAAGTCACTTTATAATTTTTCTCAACTTTTTCTCATATTAACCTTAATAATGATTATCTATTATAAACGAACAAGAGATGTAGAGCGAGGATAAATATATATGGTTATAGTGAAGTGGTAATATCATGCATTAACAACTAATTTAACTAACATCCTTAATCTAATCAAATTAAGAAAATGATCTTATATTTAGGAACAGAGAGAGTAGTCAAAACCTAAATTATTTTCCTCCTTTCACTCTCTTGAAAGATGGTGTTGGATACATGTTCTTAATACAAATTACTTTTCTAGTAAAAAAGCTAATTACTTATATTATATGGTAACAACAATTTATTTCATTTAATGATAGGAAAAAAGATGGACAAGTACAAAAAAAAAAACAACAACAAAGTCTTATCCCAATTAGATGGAGTTGGCTACAAATATCACACGGCACCACCATTGTGCTCGATCAATAGTAATGCTTGAACATCAAAAAACTCGTTAAATAAGACTTTGCAAAATGCTTAGATAATTCCAAGAATTTGCCTAAGCGCACCTTTAAAGTGAACATATCACAGTAGTTATTTGTACCAAAAAATAAAGGCAGAAGTAGTTAGTATATGTTAGGGACCATCAGGAAGTTATGATGGTTATAAAGTTATAACAAAAGAAGATTCCAAGATTGCAATGAAAGCATGAAATAACAGTTACCTCTATCTTGTGAATTGAAGCTAGCCATTATTTAATTACTATTATAATAATATATGCTCAATATCAACTAATAATAAGTATAATAAACAACATACATTTAATTTTTATAAAATCATAAAGAATACTTTTTTCTTCCACCTAACAATACGTGACATTAACAATGTATAAAGGAAGTAGCTAGTATGGTACGGGGATTTGATGAAAATTTATGCTTACAGACTGTGCTGTAATAATGTATCAGAAATTGACTGCCATTTACATTCATAATAATAAACGGGGGGGTGAGAGGAACATTTTTAATATTTATACATATTAAACTTTGATATTAATTTCTGTTTAATGTATACTCCATTAATGTTTTGTAAACCAAAACACACACACACACACTCTTTAAATATATCGTTATTTACGAGATAGATTTCTTAAGGTTTATCAATTTGAGAGACTGCTTAAGGTTTAAAACACCTATTTACGAGATAGATTACTTCTCATCATCTTTTTTAAGTAAAGGTCTTGCATAGTATAACTTATTATTTATGTTTTCAAAATCTGAATGTATTTAATTTCTGCCAAGGATAATGTTATAACTTATTTAAAGTTTCATTATATTTACAATGTATATTATTTTAAAATACATTATTAACATTATAAAATAATGTTTATGTGATTAAATAATTGTTTTCTACTTAGTTAAAGGTAACGCGTGATAACTGTTAATTTCGATACATAATCGATTTTTGTAAGAAAATATTAATTATATTTGTTTATATTTATACTTAATACTGTATATATTTATATATCTTTTAGATACACTTACACATCCAATGACCAATGTTTCCCATCAAAGGGTTATATTATAGCTGCGTACCTCTCATATTTCATTGATACTGATAATTATTGATATAATCATACTTATTCGAGCACGATTTTTTGTTTAGATGTATGTACATAGAAAAGGTTGAAATAGAATTTAAAAATAGAAACGACGCATTTGATGAAGATGCGTAGTGTACTGTGAAATGTCTTATTTATAAATAAAATAAATATGTCTGTGTTTTTATTTTATGAGCCGTAAAATTTATTATGGCTCGCGATCTCTGGGTCCTCCCCTAGCCCAAACTTTGTACTAATAAAAATGACTAATTATTTAACTTAGTAGGACATGCATAAATATAGTAAAAAAGAAAAACAAACTCAGCATCGATCGAGAGAAGTACTTGCATAATTCTAATAAATCCCATATTTAACTGCACTAACTACACTGAATCATTCTATAATATTTAATTAGAAAACTAAATATGTTACTTATATATTAATGTGTCTAAATTTTTTCTATGATATTTAAGTTTAGGAAAAAAATAGATAAATATATGAGACAAAATGAAAACTGAAGACTTTATAATTAATGACAAATTGAATATCAAAAGTGGTCTTATATTTAAGGATAGAAGGAGTACAAAGTGTACTCTAGCTACATGCAACATGTAATAAAATTAAGTGGTATATTTATTTTTCAATTAAAAAATAACTTGATTTAAATTTCGGATGGAAATGAGTATTTTAATCATGATTAGTTCGTTAATCTAGGCAGTAGGGTCAGTGAGTATATCCAGCTAGCAACCGACACCGCCCAAAAAAATAAAGTCGCCAAGAAGGTGTCGGTGAGAGACTGGGAGGAGTAGTGTCACTCTCGTAATTAGACCCACAAGTAGTGGCAACGATAAAAGAACGCAAATCTCTGTACACATATTTACATAAAAACTAAGAACTTGATTACTGAAATGCTCTGACTAATCATGAGATAGTAACATTTATATAATGTCTGTTTATATTTTAAATGGACACCACAAAACAATTAGGTGGTAGTTAATTCTTTTCAACTCACATAATCATAAAAATATAGAAATAGGTCCCCATGACCCCATCTTCTTTTTCCGGTGTAATAGCGAGTTTGTTTATATTAAAAACCTTTTATGCATTGGTCGAACTCAAATGACTTGAATAGTTGCACCTGATAATATAGGACATATATATTGTGGATGGGAATCTATACTTGTATGTGTGTATGTATATATGACATATTTATGACGTGAATTTGTACTTAAATATCATATTTTTTTTATTGTCTAACTCCCACAAACTTATACACCCATCTTAGTAATTCTCAGTTAAAACCAAGCAACCGAGGAGGGATGGAATAAAGTAACATAGTTAAGGTGTTTTAGGATCTGTTTGGATATAGCTTTTGAAGAATAGTTTCTAGGAAAAAAGCTAAAAAACTCTTTTAAATAATAGATTCTGGAGAATGGTTAATGAAAAAGCTCAAAAAAAAAAATAGTTTTTAGTCAAACCAAGGTTTTCTGCCTCATATCTTGATTTTCATTTAAAAAAGTTATTATAAAAAAGTTGTGAGTACTTGTTTTACTTAAACTGAAACCTAGTTTTAACCGAAAAAAAGCTATTTTAAAAGAGTTGAGTATTTATTAAGTACCTGTTTAGATACATTTCCAAAAGCTATTCTGGTTTCCAAACTTAGGTTTCACACAAAGACATCTAAACACTCAATTTTTTTGGATAAACTATTTTGAGAAGAAAAGTTAGGTTTTAAGTTCCAAAAGCTATTGTGAGAAAAACTATATTTTTCTCCTTTTCTAACTGAAAGTTTCGATCTTTTATTTAGGAAAAACAATTATTTCAAATAAAAGAAACATGAAAAGCTATTCATCATAATTATTTTTCAGAAAAACTATATTCTACTCAAAAGTTATTATTAAAAGTTATTCTCAAAAAGTTTAATCCAAACACTCTCATTTCATCAAAAAGTTATTTTTAAAAAAGTTATTCTACTCAAAAGTTATTCTCAAAAAACTATTTTCCTAGAAGTTGAATCCAAACAAGTCCTAAGTTCGAGATCAAACTTACGTTCAAACTTAAGTTTGAGAGTGTGTGAAACATACACTTAATAATCCAATGTGATTTTAAATACATTACTTACTAATATTCTTTTATTCTAACCATCAACTAATACTTTTAATCTATTCGTTTTGTTTTGAGGGAGAATATATATATATATATATATATATATATATAGAGACACACTATAACTGAGTGCGTTTTTCTAAGCTGTAACCAGTGGGGATAATTTTGCCGGGGATTTGGAACGCGGCTTCATTTGGCGTTTTCTTTCTCTCTCTCCTCGAAATTTCGTTGTTTTGAGTAAAAAGTGGAAATTCAATTTTCATTTCAGTTCGATCTTTCAAGAATATATATATATGTTGCTGTTGTAGTAGTTGTTGTTGTGATGTGAATAATCAAAAATTCCAAACCCGTGAACAATGCAACATATGCAACCACACAAACATACATACATATATATACATACAACCTCATCACTCTTCTCTCTCTCTTGTTCGCACGCTTTCTAAGCGAGTCCTTCACTGAATAATAATAATGGAGCTTCTTCTTCTTCTTCAGATCTATTATTCTTATTATTTCTGATTCGATTGTACATTATTAGTGGATTGATGGAAGTGAGAAGATGAAGTACTACATATCCACCAGTGGCATCAAGAGAGTGACTATTTCTAACGGCGGCGGTGGCAAAGGATCGGCGAAGGCGGTTGCCGCCGCCGTCTCCGGTCGCCGGATTTCGGCAAGGACGGTGCTTCCGGTGGTGCTGGTTTTGGCCATCGTGTTGCCGTTTTTGTTTGTGAGATTTGCGATTTTGGTTCTGGATTCCTCTTCTGTTTGCTCCTCTTTAGGTAAGTGATGAACATCATTATATTCTCTATTTGTTTCTCTCTTGTCACACTGTTTTTTCTAATTCCTTCCATTCTTGTTTCTTCACAATTGCTTTGGATTCACGATATTACTAGAGCTTTTTACAACTTGGAATTAAAGCTAAATAATAATTAGCATTCTGATTCAATTTTAGCTAGCTACTTCTCAGGCTCCTAATTAGTTTTTTTAAACATCATCCGTCTGCCACCTACTGAAATGGACTAATCAGAACTCGAGGGGCATGTGTTCGAGGGGTATGTGTGATACTCACATAAGTAGAGTTACCCCTCTCCCATTGCTCACATAAGCAGAGTAATTGAGCTTCAACCTCTACAGGGATTCAATCTCAGGCTCCTAATTAGTTTTTTTAAACATCATCCGTCTGCCACCTAAATGGACTAATCAGAACTCGAGGGGCATGTGTTCGAGGGGTATGTGTGATACTCACATAAGTAGAGTTACCCCTCTCCCATTGCTCACATAAGCAGAGTAATTGAGCTTCAACCTCTACAGGGATTCAAATAATCAACCACTCATAATTGGTTCATGGATCTTAGTTATAATAAAAAATCTATTTCTAATTATTCACAACAATGAAAAGGGTGAGTATATATATTGATGGTGCCATGTGATTTTAATTAATTTTAACAGAAAATTAAATTGATTAAATTAATTTAATATGTCTTGCAGCATGTAGAAAAAATCATTATTTTATTTGAAATTTATAGAGATAATACTATTTGATTATGCATCATCAAGTTGATAGTAGCTCTGAGTGAGTTTATTACATTACACGAGGATAATGAAAATGATAGAGTAAAGTGCAAATTGTTGTGTATTCAATGGATATGGGAGGGGGGTAGAAGATTTTATGATTAAGTTTGGCTTGGGGTAAGTTATTTGCGAGGAGACAATATGTGTATATAATTCCAATGTTTACAAACTACTGCCATTTACTGAATGCAAGGCGTACGATCAAGTCATATGACTCCACTACAAAAAAAGAGGGCCTTATCGGCGTTTTAAAACCCTACGTTTCGGCGTTTTTTACCGGCGAAACAGCTCTACGGCGTTTTACACAATCGCCGCTGATTTAATGTGGAAAAGTTTTTTTCCGGCGTTTTCTGACACGCCGTAGAGAACCCGGAAACGCCGCAAAGCAGGTTCCATATATTATTATAATATTCAAGCACACCGGCGTTTGTGAGTCGCGCCGGTGTGCAAAAATAATAAAATATTCACGCGTACCGGCGTTTGCACTAGAAAACGCCGGTATGTTATTCGTTAAGGCAAAAACATACCGGCGCTGAGCACAAACGCCGGAAAGCGATAATAAAATATAATAAAACACACCGGCGTTTACGTCCAACGCCGGTGTGTTTTATTATATTTTATTATCTTACCGGCGTGTGTTAAAACGCCGGAAAGCAAATAAAACTGATTAAAAAAAAAGCGCCCCAATTTGAAATCAAATTGGGACGAAAATTTAATATTATGGATATCATAATATATAAAAAATATTATCACACATAAAAAGAAAATAACAAAAATAATAATCTAGAGCATCTGAATGATTGATAAATAGAGTAAACAGAGAGAGAATAACAATAGTTCAAAATTGTATTATATTGAATAATGAAATAAACTATATTACAATGAATAATTAAATAACTGAACTTAAGCAAAAAAAAATATAAACAAAGAAAATGAAAATAACCAGAGACAAAGGAAGAAACGATGAAGAAGAAAGAAATAGTGAGAAGGCAGAACGAATGGGAAGACAAAGTGGGGGGAGTACCGCTATTTATAGGAGTATGGGAACACACCGGCGTTTCGACACCAAGCGCCGGTAAGTATAATAAAATAATGCATACCGGCGCAATGGTGGAAACGCCGGTATGTTATTTTATTATTTGTATGCATATCGGCGTTGTGGGAAACGCCGATATGCATATAAAAAAATAATTGCACATATCGGCGTTCCGCGAAACGCCGATATGTATATTAACTTATATAATATTGCACACCGGCGTTTCGTGGACACGCCGATATGTAATATTTTATTATTACTTTAATTAGAGGCGATTCCCAAAACGCCGGTAAGCCTAAACATCTAACGAAAAACTTTCTGGGCAGTGTTGGCTTTGGTGAACGCGTAAAGGTTAGGGGCAGTGGCTATAAATATGCATATATGTAGAATATGTGAGTCGTCAAAATCTTTCTCAAATATCTCCCTTCTTATTTCATATTTTCTGTAGTTTTGTTGTGAAACACCTATATCAATAATATAATGGTGGATAAATCGTGGATCTCTTTACCTAGATCGTCACCGCAATACATGGCGGGGTTGAATCAGTTTTTGGAGTTTGCTTTCTTGCGCGGTAGTGATGTTCGGGGTAAGATACGGTGTCCGTGTGAAAAATGTAAGTTCGACAAATGGAAGACTCGAGAGGAGGTATTTGCCCATTGTATGGATAAGCAGTTTCCCAGGTATTACCTCAATTGGGCGTTTCATGGAGAGGGCGAACTACACGACAACGCCGGTGATCTAGAAGTCGGTTCGAGTTCTCACATTGGAATGCAAGTCGAAAGCAGTGACGATGAAGCCGACGGCGGCGAACATGCAAATAATCCGGGTAATAACACTGTGATGGAAGCCTTTGGGCAGCATGAAGCAGGAGATGGCGGGGATGTAGTGGTCGATGGACCAGTCGCTGACTACTTACGGCTTGAGGTGGTTAGAGATTTCTTTGAGCTTATGACGGAAGGTGACAAACCGCTGTACCCAGGTATAAATAATGCATTAACCATTCTAACTGTAAGGAATGAAACGATTGTTGTTTGTAAGGAATGAAGCGAATGTATGTACATATAAATAAATATTCGCAGTTTTTATCGTATTTAGTTCTGTTTTCTTGTAATATTTAGTTCAATATAATTACATATAAAACGGTTGGCAATAATAAAATTGTATTTACAAAAATATAAAAATGTACAATGATTAAAATAAAAGTACAAAACAAAAGTACAGTAAACAAAGTCCAATCAAATAAAAAAACTAATCTACACGATCCTCATCCTCATCCTCATCTTCATCCTCTGCAGAGCGTCGGCGTCGGCGACGAACACGTGATGAAGAGGCTTGACCGCGTTCCTCCCACCTCTGCTCCTGCGCCCTAAAGAACTCCTCTTGTTGGCGCTTAAACTCCGCGCGCCAGTTAGCGACCTCTTGCTCATGCGCCTGCCGCCGGGCTTCATACTCGCGCGCCAGCCTATCCTCATATGCCTTCACCCGGGCTTCACGCTCTGCGAGCTCCAGCTCGCGCGCCCGCAGCCTGTCCTCTTGCTGCCGCGCATGTTGAGTCGCCCCAGAGGATGCAGGTGAGTAGCCCTGGGTCCCGCGACTTCCGGAAGAAGTGAAGAGCTGAGTGGGTCTGGCTCCAAAGCCAAGACCTGGCACGCGTCCGGCAGGATCCGGAGTCCCAATCTCCGCGTGGATAGCAGCGACCTCGGCAAAGGGACTCGGGCTCACGCTCTCCCCCTCTTGAGATTCGGGGGTCGCCCTGGCTTCCACGGTCGCCTGTGCCTTCGCGACTTTCTTGATATGCTCGGCAGCCTTCTGGGAAACAGGTTTCCCATCCTTCCGGCTGCGCACCTGAACGATATAGTCGCGGTAGACGCCCTTCTTGACGCCCTTTTTCTTGGCCTCCTGCAACTGAAATATTTGAAACGTCAAAAAATAATCGTTATAATATATAGTTAATAATTAAAAATCAAAGACTAGTAGATATTAATATTACCATCTCGTCATAGCCGACAATCATGGGTCTGCTCCCAGTCGTATGAGAAACCTGTTGCTGTGCCCGCGCCTTCTTGCCCCGCTCTGACCTCGCCTGACCCAGGTCGGACATCCTCCAGCCGATGTACCGCCTCCACTGTTCAGGGTCGACTCCGTCGGGCACCATATTCTCCACCTCCTCCCTAGACCTCGCCCCCCCCTCGGCCCTATCTTTGTACAACTTGAGTCTCTCGTCCTTCCAAGAATCCCCGATCATAGATATCGTGAATTTCTTTAGCTTCTTGCTTTCGGGGATCCACCACTTCCTCTGCAATAGGAAATTTTGACAATTAATAACATTAACACTAAATAAATATATTATTTCACGTAATTATAAAATAATTTGGAAATTCAAATTACCTTCATAATATCCCATGCCTCTTCTTTCCGCGACCTAGGAACTTTCCTCCAGTCGATCGGGTCGATTGGGAAGCGCCGGAAATCCTTACCGAGCAGGCAGCAGTAGCGGTGATATAGGACGTCGGCATCCATGGTTGGCTGCCCAGTCTCCTCGAAATATGGCAGCTCAACCCTCTCATTCGCCGGAAGCGAATGCACCTGCTTCTGGTCCAGCCTCTTGTTGGTGACAACGCCATTGATATCTGTAAGGAAAAAACACATTTCAGATAATTGATATAAATATATTAATTACTACATGCATTAAATCAATATATCAAATTAATTACATACCTCTGACGTTTACCACATATCCACTCCCAGAAGTGGACCTCCTCCCTCTCTTGAGTTCAATAAGAACCTGCGGCACAGGCATATCACCGTCCTCCTCGCCGGCGCCGCCTACGCCGCCACCACCACCGTCACCGTCGGTACTGGAGCTCGAGCTTCCCTCCCTCTCCTGCCTCTCCTCCCTCTTCTGCCTCTCCTCCCTCTCCTGCCTCTCCTCCCTCTCCTGCCTCTCCTGCCTCTCCTGTCTCTCCTCCTCATTCAAAAACTCGTTAATTTCCTCGAAGCTCATGTTGACGTCACTCCCCAAGTCTTCCCAGAGCTCGTCCTGCGTCACTCCTGGGTCCACACCAAAGCCGAAAGGACTATACGGTACGGTGCATAGAGGAGAACTGACGTACTGCAACACCGACTGGGGAATAGGTTCCTGCTCTTTCTCTTTCCGAAGAGCTTCTATACGCCTGGCTTCTTCCTCGTTGCGCAGTCGCTGCTGTTCTTCCTCGTCTATGGGATCTTTACCGCTACGCCGAGACATTATATATATAGGAGAAACACAATATATAAACCGCAACTGGCAGACAAAGATTCGGTGGGCCCCTCTGTCGCTTTTTAGAAACGCCCAAATGCAATCCGTCGGTGGTATATATAGGCACAAACTTTCCGGCGTTTCTGGGGGTCCTTAGCGGCGTTTCCTTGGTTGCGCCGCAGAATAATACTAATTTTATTACACATCGGCGTTTCTAAGAAACGCCGATTTGTGTATTCATTTAATTGTATTAAATGAAAACGCACATCGGCGTTTTAAAGAAACGCCGATGTGTATATTCATTTAATGGAATTAAATGAAAACGCACATCGGCGTTTTTGGAAACGCCGATTTGCATTTTTATTATAAAAAAAGAAAATAAAATGCATATCGGCGCAAACGTAAAACGCCGATATGCATTTATTTGAAATTAAAGAAAAATAAAATGCCGCGCTGCTTTAAAAAAAATATTAAAATATACATACCGGCGTTTCGGCCTCGCAAAACGCCGGTATGTAAACGCCATAAAAAAGGCGGGAAAAGCGCGCCACATGTTTTCGGCGTTTTCCATGGGCGCTTTTATGAAACGCCGGAACGTATGCTGTTTCCGGCGATTATTGAGGAAACGCCGGAACGCTTGCGCCGGAAAGTAGCGCTTTTTTTGTAGTGCTCATATCATGACACGACTTTACTTTCCTCTTTCAGCTTTTACTGAGCATTCTTATTGAATATTGTTTTTTTAATTTTTAGTAAAGATAAATTTTGCTATTTTTTGTGATAGTTCATACGTTTGGTATTCAAGTTTTCTTTTATGAGATAGAGTTGCATTTATATGTAGTTGTTGCTCTCTACATTAAATACATTCTTTCTCTTATCCTGATAAATGAAGGATTTTTTTTTTAAAAAAACTCAGTTTTCCATATTCATTGTGCTTCACTAATTTTAATTATATTTTTAGACCGTGTAATTTGGTTAATCATATTTTATAAATAGAAAAGAAGAGATTATTATCTTTCTGTTGTTACCTTAACCTAGACGTAAATTTTTAATCCTGAACTAATTGCATTATTATAATTTGTACTACTCCCTCTGGTCCTAAATATAAGACCTAGATGACTTTTTTGGAAAATCCTAAAAAAACAAAAAATAAGTTAATTATTAATTTATTTACCTAATTTTTTCCCTTAAACTAGTTTATTTTACCTATAAACTAATGGATTATCTAAAAATATATTAAATATGTCATCATTTAATAACATATTTCGCAACCTTAATCTCTCCAAAAAAGTTATCTAGGTCCTATATTTAGGACCGGAGGTAGTATATTATGTAGTATTATAATTATAATATCTAAAATAAAATTCTAATTTTCAGCATGTTTCCTGTCTATATTGTGAGCTCACACATACAGTACAAGACAACTTTTTCAAATGCTACGTTTCACACATATGCCATCAATCTATATTGTTCATTTCTTTTTTTCTTTTTGGCCAAACTATATAGTTCATTTCTTTAATTTTCGGTTTTTTGCCAGCCAACAAATATGATTGGATATATATTAAAAACATGATGAGAATAAAATGTGAATTCAATGTCCTTTGCAGACTGCATGGGATGGAGATTTTTCAGCGGAAGTGACGCATCTCTGGTGAGTGCTCAGACTCCAAATTACAAAACTACCCTTCCTCATATACTCAATATTATATGCATACTCAGATTCTTTTATATATATATATATATATATATATATATATATATATATACACACACACACACTCAGATTCATATTAAAAATAATAAAAAATCTGAGTAAACTACTTATGATAAATTGTTGAATTCTAATATAATTTATTTAATTCATAAGTTAAAAGTAATACTATAATTTTACATGAGTGAAGGGTGTGTCGGTACTGAGAGATATTACTATTAGGGGATTCGCGATAAACGCGTCCAGTTGTAGGGCAATTATGTTTATCCTTGGGTTAAACCAACTTTTGGTCCCTATAGTTTGGTGTGATTTGGGTTTTAGTCCCTAGAGTTTAAAAGTGGGGGTTTCAGTCCTTATAGTTTGAATCAGTTTTGGTTTTAGTCCCTATAATTTTAAAGGAGAGGTTTTGGTCCCTCAAGTTTCATTTTGTCTAAATAAATGGTCCCTATAGTTTGAGAAGGACTTGATGATGTTAAATAAGCTGACATGTCAGCCTTAATTGCGATGATGTGGAGTGAGTGGGAAGCTTACATGGAAAAACAAATAATAAATAATAATTAAAAATGAATATTTTTTTAAAAAAAAAATCTCTCTTGCTCCCCTCTATCCCCACGCCCGGCCATCCACCACCACCACCTTCAAAGCCATCTCCGGTGACTCCATTTCCGCCAGCAGCTCCGCCCCCCAAAACCACCTCGCTCCAACTCCAGCTTCACCCCATCCTCCTTCTTAACTATTCTCATCATTGAGGGACTGTAGATCTAATGAAGTTTTTAGGGAAAATACTGGTGGTTGTGATTCACTGTGAATGTCATGGCCGGCGACTAACTTCTTCAAGGTCTCTGATTATTTGACATATGCTTTTCTTCAATGTTCAAAAACCCCTCAAGCTCAAATACACAAACCCATATCCTTTTTTTCAATTTTTAAAATTTCCATTTTGGAGTGACGAGGGACTTAGCTTTAAAGATACAGATTATTCAAAAAGTTCAGTTAGATGAAGGAAAAAGAGGGGTTTAATGTGAGTGAGAGAAGGGATGAGAAATGTATTGATGGGTATTTAAGAATTGAAATGATGGTGGAGATGTAAGGGACGATGATGGTGAAGACTTGATAACTGTGAAGGGAAGAAAGATGTGGTGGGTGGAAGATGAATGAAATTTGAAAACAATGGGGATAGGGTGAAGCTGGAGTTGGAGGTGGTTTTGGGGGCGGAACTGCTGGCGGAAATAGAGTCACCGGAGATGGCTTTGAAGGTGGTGGTGGTGGATGGCCGGGCGTGGGGATAGAGGGGAGCAAGAGAGATTTTTTTTTTAAAAAATATTCATTTTTAATTATTATTTATTATTTGTTTTTCCATGTAAGCTTCCCACTCACTCCACATCATCGCAATTAAGGCTGACATGTCAGCTTATTTAACATCATCAAGTCCTTCTCAAACTATAGGGACCATTTGTTTAGACAAAATGAAACTTGAGGGACCAAAACCTCTCCTTTAAAATTATAGGGACTAAAACCAAAACTGATTCAAATTATAAGGACTGAAACCCCCACTTTTAAACTCCAGGGACTAAAACCCAAATCACACCAAATTATAGGGACCAAAAGTTGGTTTAACCCTTTATCCTTTTTCTGCTTTTTTTGAAAGCAACGGCAAATGACGTAGCCATTAGTAGTAAGTGAAGGAATAACAAGGATAACAATTTTGACTGCCTCCACTCATTTTCATGTTCATACATCATACCCACTACTCAAGCATATCGCAAATCAAAATTAAGATTGGGACATCCAGAACTGACTTTTGTGATTTGTGATCTTTTAGTGACATTTAAACTTTCTTGAACGGCAGAAATCATGGATTAAAAGTACATATATATGTCTACCACCTAGCGGGTTGGCGTGAGTGGTAAGTACTCTCGCCCCTTAAGCAAGTGGTTGGGGGTTCGATCCCTAACTCTTGCGAATGGAGCAAATTCACAGGCTAGCTGTCTACCCCTTATAGGACTTCAGAACAGCGAGGGATTAGTCTCACTTGACATGCTGGTGGGCATACCTTGGGTAACCAAAAAAAAGAAAAAGTACATATATATGTCAGGTCCAAAAACGAAAATAACTCGTATGTAACTTCGTGCTTTAAGTTAGTATCCTCCTAAAACAAGATTGGGGTTTATGTCACTCTCAGATAACGTATCTCTCGTTGTTTTTTCTTAATTTTGTATCGTATAATTACAATTATTTAATGCTTTTTGCTATTTTAATAAAGCTGTAGTGTAATTTTGTCCTATAAGTAAATTTTACCCCAGAAATATTTAAATATTAGTAAATTCGTACGGACCATTAAAATAAAATACTAACATTGATAGTGAGCACATAGTTGGTTGAATGGAGGCAAAATCGTTCTTGAGAAATTTGGGTTCGTAAAGTAAAGCCTATAAATGGTTACTTCCTAAGTAAATTTGTATCCTCAACATTTACAACTGTGTTTCTTTAAAAACAAATTAATTTATATTTCGAATATAGTTTTAAAGACATTTATTGCATAAAATGTCAAGGGAGATGAAAATTGATAAAGAAGTGAACTGTGCAAATAAAATAATACAGCTTTAAGGCTATATATTTTTTTTATAAAGCTATAGTACTACTATATGAATACTTCTTATGGATGATTTTGTTACTGTGCTGATGTGTATTGTATCGTTTATACACGTGAAGAAACTCAGAGATGAGCTGAGTAGAGCACTTGTAGAGGCAAATGGTGAAGATGTTAATGAAGGAGCAGCCGAGTCATTCAATGAGCTTGTGAATGAGATAGTGTCAAAAGGACAAGACCTTCGGGCTTTTGCCTTCAAAACAAAAGCCATGGTAAATAAAAAGAATTACTCATTCATTCTTCTATTTTAGCTAATTCTTTTTTAAGCTCCTTGTTTCTTTCTGTTTAGATTCTTTCATTGTAGTATTTTGTTTTTTGAATAGATGATTGGATTAGTATTTTTATATATATAAGTAAATCTTATGTATAAATTAAATTACCAATCGTTATCATTTCAAGTTAACTTATAGTGATGATAAAATGATGAAAATGGGCAATGAGTATCCTCTTCATATGATGTCTGTACCATTGGATCATGTTTTGATGGCGGAGATTTATTCCAAAAAAATACTATAATCATACCATTAAATATTGACTAATAAATACGACAAATAAATTTATGATATTATGTGATGTGAATAGTTTAACATCTTAGATTTTGTTATATTTATACATTTGAAAATATTTTATTATATTTTCCATATAATGTTCTGACATAACAGTATTAAATCTCAACCACAAGTTTATTATCCGATAGTTAACATAAAGTGGAGACCATAGGAAGTGAACTGTGAAGTCAGTAAAATTGTAAAAACACTCCTCACCACACCAATGATCATATGAAGAGTACATGCATGAATTTCTTTCAATTTTTTATGGAAATAATTATGTATATTGCATGCCGCATGTGATAGATAGATATCAATACTTGAGGGTTTTTTTGTGAAGTTAGTGATATGTTAGCAGGCTTGGACTTCTACCTTCTTATTTTTTTAATCACCACCCGTTAATCCGGCGCATATTGACAACCGACTAATCTGGACTTGAGGGGTAGAAGTGTTACCCACATAGGCAAGGAAAAATTGCAAATTGCTCAAAAAAATGTCTGAGAAAAGTTTTTACATTCTAGTAAGCTAATCAAAGAATGAGTGATATCTGTTATCCCAAAAAAACGATTGAGTATTGATGTCTTCATTAATTGACTCCACAGTTTCTTCTCTTGTATATGTAGCTATCACAGATGGAACACAAGGTTCAATCAGCCAGACAGCAAGAATCAGTTTTCTGGCACTTAGCTTCACATGGTGTTCCCAAAACTCTTCACTGTCTCTCTCTCAAGTTAGCTGAAGAATATGCTGTAAATGCCATGGCGAGATCTCGTCTCCCTCCTCCTGAACACGTCTCTCGCCTTGTCAGCCAAAGTCTTCACCATCTGCTTCTCATAACTGATAATGTCCTTGCTGCTTCTGTTGTTGTGTCCTCTGTAGTTGAAAATGTAGCCAACCCTGAAAAACTAGTCTTCCATATTGTTACTGACAAGAAAACTTACACTCCAATGCATGCTTGGTTTGCCACCAATCCTATTGAACCAGCAGTTTTGGAAGTTAGGGGATTGCATCAATATGATTGGTCTGAAGAAGTTAATAAAAGTGTTAAGGAGATGATGCAGGTTAATCACCAAATTGAGAAGCAATTTTACAAGAAGTTCAAAGAAAAAGAGATTGGTCAGAGTGGTAGTGGGGACCAAAGCAAACTATTGTCAGCTTTAAGGCCAAGCAGCTTTTCTTTGATGAATCATCTTCGAATGTTTATCCCTCAGGTAATTAATAATCTTTTTTAGTAGGCAAACATGATTTGTTCTTTGAAAGGTATATTGTTTACGTACAATACTTTTGATTTTTATTTTTTATTTTGTTTTTCGGTATAATATAAGCCAATAGGCTTGTTACTTGTATAATTTATCTTCTAAGCCTCATTAGATACAAAAAATGTTTTTTAGAAAGTGGAATTAAGATGCAATTAGTTTTCTTGTTCCAGTGAAGAAAGGATAACATGATATACTAGAAATGTTACTTAGTGATAATAAAGTTTGGGAAAACAAAGAGTAGTGATGATAAAGATGAAATTAGATATTTGATAACTTATTTATATTTTGTTTTTTCTAAATCTAATTTCTTATGAGCTTTCATTCTTCTTACCGATGTGACCAAAATGAAAGGGAACAAAATTAGAAGAAAAAATTGAATGAAAAGACATTTCTCTGGATAAAATTGATAAATAGTTGTTGAATGATATCAATGATATAACCTTCATTGTATATGTTGTATTTTATGCATTTGCAAAGAAAATACTGACCCATGAATTTAGGTGCGTAATAAAGTATAGGCAGTCATAGTTTTTCAAGATGAAATTAAATACACACAAACACACATTAGTATGTGACTATTTCACTAATATAGCACACATCCAAATGCTTAGAGTATGGTGGTTTCATATTCTAAATTATTCCTTTTTCTATGCACAGTTGTTTCCAGATCTCAGCAAGATAGTGTTGTTGGATGACGATGTTGTAGTACAACACGACATATCTTCTTTAATGGAGCTTGATCTTAATGGCAAAGTCAGTGGTTCAGTGTTCAAGTCATGGTGTGGAGACGGAGACACGTGTTGTCATGACAATAAATACACAAACTACTTCAACTTTTCACATCGCTTCATATCATCCTACTTCAATCCTGATCACTGTGCTTGGCTCTATGGCCTCAATGTATTCGATCTTCAAGCATGGAGGAGAACTAATATCACTCAGACTTACCTTCAATGGTCGAAACTTGTAAGTAGACACACACACACACAGATAGCTTAAAGCACTTCTTTTTCCAGTGAAATTTAATGTATATTTTCAGATGAAACCACAGACATTAAAAGTCAGCTTAGCATTTCTCCTTTAAAAGGTATCTCATTGCGAAACATCCTTATGAGATGGTGATTGAAAACATTCATAAAGCCTTTCAAAGTAAAACTGTTATTGTGTTGTTACTTTTTTTTTTTAAATCTCTCTGTGTGTGTCTATATATATATTATAATGAACAAACCTCTTACAAATTGTACGTTCTATTAGCCATTCACAATGCAGCTTAATCTTAGACTCCATGCAATGCACGTTTTTTTTGGACTGAAATGCAATGCACATTACACGCATAAGTTTTTGAAACAAGTCTTTCTAAAAGCACCATTCAATCTAGAAACAGATTAACTTTGCAGACCAAGATGACTTTGTAACAAACTATTAGAAACAAATTAACTGAAGCCAACCGAATCACACTTTCTTGTTCTTACAGAGAACTGATTTATGTTTTTGCAATGATGAAACCATAATCTGTATGTTATGTAATTTTCACAGAACCTCAGGTCAGGGTTAGCATTATGGAACCCAGGAGTGCTTCCACCGGCCTTGATTGCCTTTGAGGGTCATGTTCATCCCATAGATTCGACATGGCTTGTCACTGATTTAGGATATCGATATCAATCAGAAGAAATCAGCTTAGAGAGATTGCAGTCTGCTGTTGTTATCCATTTTAATGGCCCTGCTAAGCCATGGCTAGAAATTGGATCCCCACACTTTCGGAGTTTGTGGAATAGATATATTAATTCATCAGATAAGTTCATTCGCAGATGTAGAATCACTTGGTGAAGGGGCCTAAGTTCTTTTACTTATATACTATTCATTTCAGACTAAGTTCACTTTGATCCCAGAAGAGAAATCACCTATTTGAGTGTCGTGATCAATTTTCAGCAGCAAAACTCAAATTTGGCAATATTCTTCAAGGATCAAGATGTGAATATATAGTCATTCAAGACTGAGCAAGATATACTAATGAATCAGAGGGAAGAAGGTGATATCCTTCAGTCTCTGACTTATACGTCCTACAAGGAATGATGGAAGTTGTTCCAAGTTCATATATAAAAATACTATTTGATGAAGTCACATAATGGAGATGCTAAAATTAGAATCATGATACTATTCGCTGGTGAGAGACAGATATAAGCTCTAGTGTTCCTAGTTTTTTATTACTGTAATTAAGTTACATGATTGGAAGTGCTTATTTACCTATATTATTTGTATAGGATCCTGGATTTATTCTTGATTGAAAATGTTACTATTGTACAGGTCTTAGACGAATCCTTGACCTACACTTGGTTAATATTCACCATATATACCTTGATAGTTAATCTGAGGTTCTTTTCCAGTGACATTTAGTATCAAGTTTATGCTGATTCCCGGCCATTTTGATGGCTATATTGACTTATTAAACTCAAATTTAGCAAATTTACAATTATTTATCATTAACTCTGCAAATTTGCAGACAGAATAACTAGAGATTCCAATTTTTATTTAAAAAATATAGCTCTGGTCCTTTATATATAACATATTTTTGGATTTGATCTTAATCTAAAATATAAGACATAGATCTAATTTTTGTCAATCTTTTTCCAAATTCATTCCTATAAATTCTCCCTCAACAATAAAATATAAATCACATAATAAGGGTAAAAGAATTGATGATGATGGTGATTAGGGTATTTCAAAATAGTAGTGTCATATCAATTAATTAACTAATGTCATATTAATTAATTTAACTAACATATTTAATACAACTAAATTAGATAAATATATCTTACATTAATGACTAGAAGAAGTGTAAGATGACTTAATTCTTACACATTCTACATGTTATTAGATAACATGTCAGCTTCAAAGCCGTGCAAATTAATTTATAGAAAAAATAATATGTATAACTATTTTAAGGTGATTAATTTGCTTCCTCAACCTTACTAAATTAAACAACTTGATCAATCTTATATAAAAGAAACATGAACGCTACCCCTATTAAGATGCCCAAATGGGCTAGGGGGATTCTTCCTATAGTGGAACGGATCCCATTTCCATATTCATCACTTGTATGAGAAAAAGGTTCTCTTCATTAATACACATCATTAGATCAAATTTGGATGGTTAGATTTTCTTTAATTTAATTTTTTATTTTAATTTATGTAAAATATGAAATAAAGATAATCTCATAACTACAATTTATCATAAAAATGAATTAATCACTTTAAAATAAACAAATTAAAAATTTTAAATCTGAGTCATTAAGATCTAAATTTGAAAGATAGGTCTAAATCTCACCACAATGATGAGAAAATGTTTTCTCATAATTGTGATGAGCATAGAATGTGAACCCTTGGAGAAAATAAATTGAATGAAAATAAAATAACCTTATCTATAGAAGTACGTGCTCATGTAATTTTTCCAAAGTGTTGAAAATGTAAAGTTTATTAGCATAATTACATGGAAATGCAAGGCATCAAAATTAAAGGCCACCCAACCAGAAACCATTATTATTGGCTGAGACCTTGCGTAGGCTCATGAAGTAAGGGGGGATACAAGTGCATCCATGATATAGATATACAGGAGAGAAACTCCTGTTATTTTTGTTATAGGAGCCTCAACAATTAGCAAACGTTGCCAAATAAAAATCAAAACCAAATTCGGAATCACGATATTTATGAACCTCCTAATCCCCATAGAAGGGCTTGGGGTCCAGGAGTTCCAAGGGCGTACTAATGACCAGACTGATGCTCCAAGTCAACGTGTAAAGCAAGGAATCCAGTAGTACGGTTCAATTGACATTTCTGTGTATGGTGCTTGGGATAAATAATTTAACACAAGCAAATGGCTAGACAAACTCTGATTATATTTATAAAGGTAAAGGAAAGACTTCATACAATGCAATATATGGACAAATTTTATATAAAAAGCAGATAAAAACAGCTGCCAGAAATAAGAATTAAGAAATCAACTTGTTGGATTTCCTAAGGGGAAGGTAAAACTGGGACAGGGCATAATTTTAAAGATAACTGACTCGTGAAGTTAGGAGATCTCACTTACAAAGGAAAACAGTTTATTGAGAAAAGAATCAGCATGTACAAGTCAGAAGGCAGGAGAAAAATAATTCAACTTTCTAGTTCACCCTGTATCCAATCTTGTGAACACACCAAGGCTTGAACGGTGACAGGGTTAAGCGAACCCCAACAGCGGTCGAGCTCTCTTCCATTATTATTATAGGCCAATTCTGGCGACACCTTTGACATTGGAACCCCTAATACGTTTCTTGCCATCATGGATAAGACAGGATACCTAGGAGTGTGTACTTTCCACCAGTTTAATATGTTGAAATCAACATTTCGCGGAAAGAGTGGTTCTTCCAAGTATTTTTCTAAATCTGATTTCATATCATCACCCTGAGAAGTTTCATGAAGGAATTTGTCGAACCCCATCAGTCTATCCCTCGAGTCCTTACCGGGTATTGCTGGTAAACAAAGTGTACCATTCCCAACCTGCCAGGCCAATCCCTGATCATGAGAAGAGGCTAATGGAGAGCAGATTGAATGCTCATTGTACAGGGCCTTCACACCATCAAAGACCTCATCAATGCGAGCAGCAGAATTGGTACCATAGATTTGTGGGTAGTAATACTCGACCAATTTCATCTTGAATCTAGGATCCAACATTGCTGCAACTGCCAAACCTAAACTACATTTCTCCCAATATGCATCAAACTTGCTTCTCATCTTTGACGTCAAACCACTGATACATTCATCTGAGTTTTTGCACCATTCCACCATTTGCAACTTCACATCACAGAGCTCAGGGAAGTAAATATTTGATGTTGGATACTTGCCCCTTGTCAGAACATGTGTAACATCAGAAAAATACTTCAAATAGCCAGTGACTGCAGTGGCTCTCTCCCACTCTGCATTCGAAAGACTGATTCTGTAGGCATTGTCATTTTCTTGTAGAAGAGTGAAGACATCTCTGAATTCCAAGGCCGTCTCGAGCATTGAATATGTGGAATTCCAGTGCATTTGGTTATCAAGAAATAAGTATCTTTTACTCTGGATCCCAACTTCTTTAACCAAGTCGTTGAACTTTTCCAATACAGTGAGTGAACTTCTAATATAACGCACACTTTCTCGAATCTTATTGACTATTTCACTCACTGCTCCCAAAGCATCCTGAACCATGATATTAACAACATTTGCAGCACAGCGCATATCAAATAATTGACCATTACAATAAAGAAACCTATTCTGTGAAAGACGCTCACTAATTCTCTTTGCAATGTTATCACTGGTCGAACAAGAATCCAATGTCATGGAAAATAACTTGCGGTCAATATCCCAATCCATCAGACACGTCATGATGGCCTCCAAAAGCATGTCTTCAGTATTAGAAGGATCAATCATGATAAAATTTAGAATTCTCCTTCTTAATTGCCATGAATCATCTATGTAATTTGCTGTCAAACACAGATATTCAGTATTACCCATTGCCATCCACACATCAGCACCAAGGCTGATTTTACCGGGTAACTTATCCAACATTTCATTCATCTTTTGTTTCTCTTTCCCATACAGCTCAATACAGTCAGCCTCAATACTATTGACTGTCACAAGCTCAAACAATGGCTGAAGATTTTTCACAAATACTTTAAAACCAACATGCTCAACCATAGTCAACGGATATCCATGCAAAATAATCATGCGGGCAAGATCCAATTGACTTCGTCTTTGATCAAAGTTCTTGTTTCCATTGCTGAATATGTCATCTTTCAATTGCTCCTGCTCAAATTTAATGTTCACAAGGTTAAGGTCATCATCCTTTTTCTGATCTTGATCAAAACTGATATTTGATATTACAAGAGCCCCATCCTTTCTCTTTTCTCTTGCTGTAATGCATTGTGATAGTCCATTGTTAGATCTCCTCTGGCACCTGATTAAATGGTTCCTTAGATGAGATGTTCCACTGCTACTAGATCCACTCAACCTCTTTTTACAATGCCTACAGATAGCCACAAAGGCATCGCCTTTTTTAACCCTATCAAAATCATTCCATACCACAGATTTCAAACGGCTAGATTTGGCTTCTACAGCATCTGACAAATCCATTGCATGAACCTGACACAATAAAGGCCATTTAACATTTCAAATAGAATCTATTGCAAGGAATATACATGGCCTACTCATGCAGAGTACCTTTTCTGAGTGCACAAGTGCATAAAACCACAAGTGCAATGCCAATATTGAAGAAAAAGATAGGAGAATAAATGACTTAAGATGAAATTATATGTAAAACCTAGCTCAAGTAGCCATTCTCAAGAATAAAAAATAAAGCAAAAACATAAGATTCCCTTAATTATAATACTTCCTCTGTTCCTAAATATAATACCACTTTTACATTTCAATTTGTTCCTAAATATAAAACACTTTCTAATTTTACCAATGTTTTCCCAAATCAACCCTAATAATACTTATATGTAATAAACAAGCAAGAGGAGAAGAGTGGGAACAAAGGTATATTGATAGGGTGGATTGGTAATATCATGTGCTATTAAATAATAGTAACTAACTTAACTAACATCCTTAATCTAAGCAAATTAGGGAAAAAGATCTTATAGTATATTTAGCAACAAAGGAAGTACCATTTTGACTTCTTTTTTTTTGAGAAATTAAGGATGCAAAATTAATCATTTTAAAATGTTTGAATTATCTTTGTTCCATAAAACTTATTTATTCTACTCATAAACTAACCTATAAAATTATTTTATGATTCCTTAAATTTCACAAAAAAAAGTCAAAGGGTTCTTATATTTACATATGTAAACTCCAGTTACAGAACAACACGAATTCCATACCATTTAATCACAACCTGCAATAACACATACAGCACTAAACTTTGCCTAAACTCCACATTCCATAAATGAAGAGAGCCTACGTTTACATTGCTTCAACAAAACCTAATCTTTCAAAAAAAAAAAAAGAATGTATCAAGAAAGAAGTTTTGAAGAAAAGAAATCACAAGGTAGAAGTAGATACAGCTCAGCTCACTCTTGATACAAAAGAAAAGGTTTTCATTGTGTGTGTGTGTGTGTTACATGTATGGAGAGTAGGTCTTGTGAAGTGGAAAGAGAGAGAGAGAGTAATTGTATGTAAAACCTAAAATTGCGAAGTTGAATTGAAGAGAAGGGCAAGAATTTCATACCAAAAACCTAATTGGAAACTGAAGAATAAAGCGCCGCCTTATTTCTTCAACAATGGAGTACAATCCTTTCTTCTGCTCTCTCTTTCTCTTCTTTTCCTCCCAAACCCCAAAACGCTCACAACTCACAACTCACAACTCACAACTCACAACACAAGCAGCATCATTCTTTTTCCTTTTTCCTTTTTCCTTTTTCGCATACAACATTTCACATATGACTGTTTATTTTAGATAATAATAATAATAATAATAATAATAATACATAAATATAAATATAAGTTAAGAAAATAGAATAACAAAATTGTAAAATTTTAGGACTTGAATTAAAAAGTATTATTTGTTTTGGATAAAAAAATTAAAATTTAAAAAGGGTAAACAATTTTTAGAACGATATCATTAATGTATGTGTATGGGAAAGGAATAACGTGAATAAGGTTTGTTTGGTAAATTAAAAAAATTTTTTTAATTATATCTTGAAAAGAGGGGGAATTCATAAAGGAATTATTTTTTAAAATAAATTAAATTTATTGAAGTTAATTAATGACAAATCAAGGTGAAGATGAATAATGAATAACTATAATCTAAATAATGTATATGGCGAGGGAAAAAGAGGAAACAAGGGTAAAAGGAAAAAAATTAAGCAACTAAAATTAAAATGATGTTAGTTAATCAAAATAATAAAGGTAAATGAAGGAAAACAAACATCTCCTTTAAAATAAGAGAATTGTACTAGTATTCTTAATCTAACCACAATAGGTAAATAAATTGCATATTGCTTTGCCAAGAAATAAATTGTATATTAACAGGAAGTAAAAAATTCACCTCATTTCTTTCATCGCCTTATGTAAATAACATGTATACTTAATTAAATTAAATTTACCTAGGAAGATTCCATGGAGGAAGTGTTGCAATTCTCATGTAGTATGATTAACAAGATAGCATCCATTCATCGGGTGATGAATTTTGGCATGCTCTTTTAATTTAGTATCAATTATAGCATGATATAGCTATATTAGTCTAATTAGATTTTGAGCATTTATTACTTTCATTTTTTTAAAAATGAGTCAGGATATATTAGAACAGGCTAAGCTAGGTTATAATAAAAATGTTATAACACATAGCAAAGACATTTCATAATTAGGGAAGATATATTAGAACAAAATAACAGTTCATACAATAATATTAAAATGAGCATAACTTTAATTTCGTGTATTGGAAAACTAAAGCATATCTAATTTTTAATTAATATAAATTTTCTTAACTACTCTAGATGATTAAGAATATTGTAACATATTCCTCAACCAACATAATCTATACTATCTCACATATCCTGTATATATTCTTTTTAATTTATTGCTGTTGTTTTATAATCATCTAATGTCCATGTCACCTAACATTACATCTACATATGCATAAATATAACATTACACACAAAAAACTGATTAGATTCGGACACCCTGCCCATCTTTTGAGATGGATAGAGAATCAAAATCCAAGAGAGATGGTATGCCACTTTGGTTGGATTATTTGGATTCATGATTTTACTAGAGGAAATCCCAATATAATACTCCATCGATCTGTTTCTAAATATAAGATCATTTTTTAAATTCATTTTGTTCCTAATTATAAGATCACTTTCTAACTATTGCCTATCTTTTTCTCAAATTAACCCTACAATGCTTATCTATAATAAGTTAATAACAAGCAAAAGAGGGAGAATGGGAATAAATATATATAGTTGGGATAAATTGGTAATATCATGTATAAATAACTAACTTCCTTAATCTAATCAAATTAGGGAAAATGATTTTATATTTAGGAACGGAGGGAGTACTTTTTAAAATTCCAAATCTTAAAAAGTCTATTCCAAGTTCCAAACTCTCAAATCAATGCTCATAATAAAAAGGAATCTTCGATGTGGTGAAATTGTGAAAAAAAAGGTCATCTTACGCTTGTTATGAACCTTTTTACAAACCTTACTCGTAAATTGGGAACTTCATATCCCAAATAAATAGGCTCACCCCAACTCCATTATTTTATGCTAAGGATTCTAAAGTTGCAGAGAAAGTAATATAAAAGAAAAGAAAGGAATGTTAAGGTTCCAAAAAAAAAAAACATGCGTGCATGTTTCGTAAGAACCAAACTTTTTGACATTCCAATGTGTCCTTTCTTGGCATCGCAGAAAAGAAGCCTTGTGGTTCTTCTTCATCCCCATCACACCATATTCTTTGCTTCTTTCTTTGACCCTACCCTCCATGCATTTTGTATGGTTATATAGTTATAGACGTTTATTCTCATCTTATGCAATTCATCCACATAGCTCAAACATTAAGTTCGTATCAGAAACTCATAATCAGTTTCTTATTCATTCAACATTATGGGTGTGGTGGGAACAATGGCCAGACATTTGGATACAATTTTAGGGTAAGTATATTGTGACAATCTTTCATCATCTATTGCTCGATCTAGTATCAATTTACCACACAAAGTTATATATTAAAAAGCCCATGACATTCTATTTTCCCCTTCTTTTTACAGGCCAGGAGTTATGCTTCTCTATCCCCTGTAAGCATCGAATAACTCTTAGCACCTTTATTTACAATAATTATCCAAGTTTACTTAAATTAGCTATTTCTTATATATGAAATTAAAATCAAAATTACCCTCAATAAAAATCAGTAGTTAACTTAGAAGAGTTTGTTTAATTAGAAACTAAAGTTTTATAGTTTCCCATGGATGCTGAAAAGATCAAAGCTTTAAACAAAACACGTGTTATATAATGAAATATGTTGGATTCCTTACATAATATAGCTATGAGAGATGATGACATATAATGCGTGTGTGGGATACAAATTAGATAATATCATTTTGTAGCAACAATAAATATTATGATTGAAATGAGATGATGATGAGCAGGTATGCATCAATGAGGGCGATCGAGAGTCCTTCAACATTGGACGATCAACAATGGCTGACGTACTGGGTTTTATATTCATTCCTAACCCTCTTTGAACTTTCCTTCCACAAAGTCCTTGCTTGGTAAGCACCTTCAAAACTTATTCACTTCATGTTTATTTAATTGATTACTCCTCCAGTCCTAGTTATACGTAAATGATCCATTTTTCTTTCTTAATCTCTAAAAAAGGTTAGAGTAATCATATATTTAAGACCAAAGCGAGTATTAGGTTTACCAATGGGTAGTTGGTTGAGCTGGTAAGTGGGCTGCAACCCCCGTAAGGATGAGAACGCATGTTCGATTCCCGGGAAGCGCTCTCATTGGGAGAGGGGACAACCTTACTTATGTAGGCAACACTCCTACCCCTCGAGTCCGGATTAAACCGGGCGGTGATTAACAAAAAAAAGGAGTATTAGGTTTCCAAAACTTAGAGTAAACCTTGGGTTTAGGCCTCAATTGTCTGTGAATTACATTTAAGTTTTGTTCTAATATAACTCCATATCATCCTAAAAATGTTATAAATAAAAAACAATGTTATCATAATCATAGAGTTACATTAATTGAATGTTAATTAAAACTAAGGAGCAGGTAAAAAAATCTTTAACGTATTCATATTATTTTTTTTTGCAAATGCTTGCACACACAAAAATGACCGCTAACACTAATTAATTGAATTGAATACATGATGAATTGTAAATGTACAGGTTTCCGTTATGGTCGTTGGTGAAGTTGGTGATATGCATGTGGTTGGTACTGCCAATGTTCAATGGAGCAGCATACATATATGAAAATTACGCAAGGAAGTGGCTCAAGAATATTCAAACACTTGGCTTTGACCCTTCTTCATCGTCTTCCTCCTCTGCGTCTAAATATCCAGAGGTGCTTCAAATGATGACTTTCGATGCAAGAAAAGCAGTTGAACGTTACATTGATACTTATGGCCCTGAATCCTTCGAACGAGTCATCAAGGCTGCTGAGAAAGAAGCAAGAAAGCACTGAAAATAAACTAATAATTATTAATTAAGTACTAGTTTTTTCCTAATAATGTTAACCACTAATTATTATTAATACTCACACATTCCTATCATCAATTCACACCCGCACATATGAATATGTATCTGCGTTTTGATTAATTGCTATATTATGTGATTTGTTTGTGTTGGACTGTTAACACTTAGTCTTGTATTTTGTGGCCTGATTATTTTCAGATTATTATTATAATTTGCCATTATTGATTATATGACTGCTTCAACTCAAGAAGTTGGGGAAAGGCATTCGAGTTTATTACAATGCCTTAAACAAAATCATTTTACGAGGATACTTGTATGTCTAACAGAAAATAAACACTTCAATTTCCCTGATCTGATGCCAATATAATAACCAAATGATTGTTGGATGATCATTTTCTTATTTTTTTGTTGATGATTATACAATATATATTGACCCAATGTTTAAGATTATATTATTGTTTTGATTCAAATTTGAACATCGTTATCTAACCCAATCAAAACCACTCATCTAAATGAGATTTTTTATCCACAGAATTTTAAACAAGCCCTTGATCGCCTGACAATTATCATTTATCTAATATGAATCTATAATAATGGTTGACAAAACAATATAAATCTATAATAATGAAAAAAATTATAATACCTGAAAATATATAGCGTACGTTATACTTTACAAAATCCTCAATATAAATATAAATCTTTATGAAATGATGGACGAGAAGCAAAGTCACTCTGCATCGAACATTAAAGATGTGTAAATAAATAATATTGATAGAAAAGTGATGATAGGGATAATAATATATAAAAATTCACGATTATGCTTAAATAAAAAATATGAAACATCTATATGACTTTTTGTGTATCTTTATATCTCAAAATGCATAAAAACATAAAGGTAATAAATACGTTAATTCACAAATTTTGTGGAGATTAAATTGTAACAAACAAGCATAAAAAGAGAAATAACAGCAGGATAATTGGCCTGAAAAACAAACGAGGTTCTTTATTAATAATTTAGCAATTAGCAATGTCTTCGTACTTATTAGGAGAAAGATCTTATCAGCAAGTTTTGAATTTCTTGAAAATCCCAAATTTCCTTGTGTAGCAATGAAATTCTGTGAATTTACTGCCAACTTTCTTCATCATGCCAAACAAAGTCAAGAGATCCATAGAAAGCTCAAGAATTCATGTGGTAAAGATGGATCGGAAGTATATAGTGATTAGCATCCAAATCTTCCACATGTACTAAAAAAATACATTATCATAATCACTTGCTGAACGAATCACATCCATATTCCACTAGGATTCCGTTATGTTCAACAAGTAGGTGTACTGTGAAAGCAAAACTTAAGGAGTTATTTACATATAGATGTATGTTGACTAACACCTAAATTTGTGGTTTTTGGTTAATTTTCTCTGAAAATCTAGATATCTACCACTGTCAGAAGTGAAGTAACAGCAAGGGGAATGGCAGGAGGACATAGTCTTCCAGGACCTGAGATTCCCAAGCCCAGATAACAACTTTTAGACATTATATTTTGAGCCTCATCATTGCGGCAACAACTTCAACATTTCTTGTGGTCCTTAAAAATTCACAGCTTGACTTCAAACTCTCTTTCACTTCTATATCATTCAACTTGATCAGTTTCGTTGATCCATAAAGGAGATTAGTTACATGTGTCTTCCCAGCATAGTTACACAAATGGTGTCTTGGCTTCTTCTACAATCACTCGGTTATATATTGACCATTATCATCTTATTTCTGCAACCACTAGCTATACTTGAGGATGGTTAAACAAGTGGGCTAATCGGTGTACTCATCATGTGACAGTAATTTAGCGGTGAACAATTTAGAACTGGTTGGTTTACATGTGTAGATAACATACCTTCCCATATACGGATCGGATATAGTTGCATGCAGCGAAGTGAGAGCCAAGTTCTTGGGATTCAGGTGCAGAGATACAGATTGCTCTGGCAAGTCATGAAAAACTCTAATGCATGCTAAGCTTGAAGAGTGAACATGATTAATAATATTGAGAGGATAATAACAACTAATTATAAGACTCTCTGACTTTTTTTAAAATAATGAATCATGCATGTGCAAAACTAACTGCTTTAAATTGTGCATAATTAATTTTTTTTCAAAATTAATTTATTCTACTTATTTTTTTTGGCCAATTTTTAATTATATTATAGTTTAACTCATAAATAAGTAGAATAAATTTTCCAAAAATTGAACAATAAACTCGTGAGTTCGACAACAACTAGCAAACCTCCCCCTCCAATTTTTCAAACCACGATAGGGGGGAGTGACTTATTTTCCCTCCATTTCTTGCCTTCCAACCAAACAGTGCCCCCAAAATTAATTCAAGGTCTCACTCAAAACATATAATATTGGAAAGGTCCCACTAATTGACTAAATTAAAGTAGGATCCCAGGAGACATTACTTAATTATATTAGTATGACACAATAAAACTCTCATTCCCTTTTTGACTCTGCTTTTTTATTTTGTTTAATTTAATAAAGAGGGCAGAATAGTTTTTTTGTGTTATAACATAACTAAGATAAGACCCCTTTAATTTGGGCAATTGGTCCGGTGGTGGTGGGACCTTAAATTAATTTTCGCTATATCCTTTTACATTTATGGCCCATTAGTTCTTTTAAAAAGTAGGCAGTACTCAATAGGCCCATCTTAGTGGCCCAACAAGTAAATCCTTCTCCATTCTTCTTCATCGTTCGTCATTCTTCCGCCGCCGTAGCCTCCACCGTGCCGTCGGCAATCTCTTCTCGTGAGCCTTCTCAAATTCTCACTTCATTCATGCTCTTACTATTCCAACTCTATGTGTAGTATCTTTTTCGAAATCAGTATTTGATTTCTTCACTACAGAAAACACTATCTCGTGGTTTGGTGTAGAATCACAAATTGTTATTCCACTATTTTATTTTCTTTATTTCTTATGGTTTTCGGACTTTTTATCATGTTGATTTAGATAAGGAAAAGTGAGGTTCTCTTTGAAACTGTAATTATTTTCTGCCTTTGTAAAACATTTGTGGAATTCATTGATAGAGCAATACTTTATACTTTAGAGCTTGTAAAGTAACTGTTATGAATGTTTGATTACAGTGGAAGGAAATGACGATTATGAGAGTTGCTGTTAGATCATTAAATGCTTGTTTCTACCATCAATTTGCTAGAAGTCTCTCAACGTGGTCCAATATAGGTACACTAAGAATTGTCTCACATTCCTTGCTTTCTGCTCTGCTTTGTCTATCAGTATCAGCTTTTGTTCTTTATCCTTTCTGGTTTACTTTGATTCCATCATATTGATGGACCATGAGATATGGTTTACATTGTACTACCCTGGTCCGTAATATAAGAGCCCATCCGCCAAAACATGTTTCTTAAGATAACGTGTGAAAATTAGTTGAGTGTCTAGAGTTAATGTTTTTTCCAATATTGTTCACATTTCACATTTATTATAATACTTTTAATATATATATATATATATATATATATATATATATATATATATATATATATAACATCAGTAAGTATATGAAAGAGAGTTAAGGGCAAAGTAGGAAAGAATACATTAGAGAGAATGTGAGATGAGCTCTTATATTTTGGACAAAAACATTCAGATTTTGGGCTTTTATATTACGGACCAAAGGGAGTATCTGTTGAGAATCTCCGCTTCCATATTGACTCCTTATATTCTGATCAGGAGCAAGCCTTCCTGTACTTCAAACAATTAATCTAGATCATACCCTTAAACTTTCTGGAATTTAGTTTTTTGAATGCTTGTTTTTATCTTTTTCTTTCTAATATTTGTTCCCAAATCCTTTCAAATTTGTTGAATGTTTGAGCAGGCAATGGACTTAATGACCGGAAAACAAATAATTCTTCCGAGTCTAGTGAGGATTTTCAGCAGCGGATATTTGGAAACAATCCCATTAGCAATTCCAAAACTGAATACTTCTTTCAAAAGCTTGATCGATTGGGGAGCTGGAGGGGAGCTCGTGGAGATAAGTCAAGTTCTAGAAATGAGATGTATGATAGTGAAGATGATGCTGAAGGTGAAGATTTTGACACATTAGATGATGGAATGGATGGAGAACTGGAGGAGGCGGCCGAATATTTTGAATTTGATATTGAGGAAGTAGATCAAGAAGGTTATTCTTTTCGATATGATGCAGATTATACGAATGCTTCATCATATGATATTAAGGTATGTATTGCTTCCTCAACTTACGTTTATTCAAGCTTATAATTTCTTTTTGAGCGTTCATATTTGTTCTGTGCAATATTTAGTTCATTTTTAGCCTGACACAATGTATATATTTCACCAAACCTCCATTGGGCAACTCATTGTTTATATGTTGCCTAGTCTAGCTTCAATAATGTCTAACGTTACGAAAATTTTATTGGTATTTATTTTTGTTGTAATGATATATCAAAAGGAGATTTTCATGGCAACTTTGATATTTTGAGAAGTTTCTTATGAAGAAATTTTTATATGTTGGATTGTTAAAGAGATAGTAACCTTTCAGGAAAATAATTGTCATTTCTTGTGGAAACTATTCTATAAAAGCTATGTAAGCTTTATAGAGAAATTGAATTTCTTCTCTTGTTGATTGTTATTGATACACTGATTGGCATTCTGTTTTGTTTGTTTGGAAAATTTAAAACTTGTTTTTCTTCATATAATATGAAAATTGTTTAAAATGCATCAAACGGGATGTGTGGGTATCTTCTTAACAATGGGAATAGGAAAGCTTTTGCCAAATCGTAGATACTGCTGAAAACATGTGTTGTGTGCGTGCACCTTTGTTTTTTTTTTTTTGGGGGGGGGGGGGGGGGGTTGGGGGGGATGGTTACCATTTTTTTAGACTAATCTTTTGTTCAGTTTTTTATTTTGTATTTCAGTGTAAGAGATATGTTTTATGATCTATTCGTTATATTTCTTCACGCAGGATCTTGATCTTACAAAACCAGCTGCACCAAAAATTTCCAGAGATGATGGGTTCACAGTAACCACTGAAGAAGTCCTCAGAAAAGCAGATTTTAGGGTCAGCACCAATGGGTGTTCTTTCATAGTAGTCTTTCTTTTATTTAATCTCTATAATAACTAGTCTGTGTATATTATTAGATTGCGTATTACACATTAGCACAAGTACTGTATATCTCTACACAGTAAGAATGTTGATAAGTCTTAACTAACCCAGTCTTTTCCGTAGTTCTTTGATTTCCATAGATACCAACTCTCAGCCTTTACCTTTGATCTTTGATTTAGATAGATTGTATGATGATCAAGACGCGGAATTGCTCTCAGTTACTTTGGTTCATTAAATTTACTCTAAAATTTGTGCTTTACATTGTTACTCCTCAGTGGGTTGTCCTCGTATTCTTATTTTCATTCACATATGAGGAAATCTGTTGTATGTTATGTAATGGAAGATGAAGGTGACTAATAAGGTAAAACTTGTGGAATGTTACTGAGGCATAAATTTAGGTTTTTGGCTATTGTAGTCAAAGTTGATTTACACCTTTCACCTTCAAGCGAAGCTGTGATCTGCATTTGTTTCTTATCATGAACAAATTGTCCTGTTTAAGCTATTCCAGTGATGGTGCTTACTGCCAATGCTTTGTGCAGAACGTAAGATTCCTTGCAAACTTCTTAACACCAGCTGGGATCATGATCAAGAGGAGCCAGGTAAACTTTAGACTTTTGAGCACTGCTTGTCAGGAGCTGTCTAAGGGGGGTGATAAAATGGTTGTGGGGAATGGATTTTGAACTATTGATCAGAACCATTCCCATCAACCCTTCTTCTCCTTTGGTCCTTTTCATCCTGCCAATCAGATTCTCAGCAGAAAATCAAATGTAATGAACTTATGTTGAAGTTTGAGATTTTACTGACTGCTCTTTTGTTTTGAATTGAGCAGACTGGCATTAGTGCAAAGGCTCAAAGGAAGATAGCCAGGGAGATCAAAACCGCACGAGCTTTTGGATTAATGCCCTTCACAACAATGGGGACAAAGGCATTTGTGTTTGGTAAAACTATGGAGGACCTTGATGATGATTATGTGACTCACCGATATGGTGATCCCTACATGGCTGTGGATATGGGAGACCGTTGAGTCATTGACATGGTAATGCGGTGCGATTAAAGTAACCTCTGACGTTCAGACTAAGCAAAACTGGTATTGATTTTTCAGAGAATTTTGATAAACAGGCACAGGCTGCTTGTGTATGTACTCTTATTTGTATCATTAATTTCAATGTAAATTCAGTTTGGGCACAACATGTGAATACAGGCTTTGGGCGTGTCATTGTGTGTGTTCAACCTAGTAGCAATCCTATTAATCCTCCAAGTACTAGCAGGCTGTCCATCTTTCGATAATTCTTGTTTACAATATCTTTTTCTTGAGTAATTATTGGTAATAATTTTTGTTTATGACCTTTTTCTTATTGGCTGTTATTTGTTGATTTAGTCTGCATATTTCTTCAGTAGGTTATGTAACTTCTTCATTTAGTGATATTTGATTCGTTGGAGTATGTTTTTGATAGATTCTCTTCCCATGACATCTGCTTTCTCAAACATATGTTGTTCTTGACTAATTTGCAAACATTCTCATTAATTCATGGCTAAATAATCTTGCACGTTTCATATTCTATACCTAATGGACGTGTTCCATGGTGCCTGAATTATCACAAGAAGCTTTGATTTTATTTAAAGTTGTGGTGAGAGTGATAATTCAATCAATTGGCCATGAGTCTCATGTGGCGAAGTTAGATTTATAATTAATAGGGCGAAGACCCAAAAATGATACATAACTATGGGCCAAGGAACAAAACTAATACATAACTATTTTGAGGTACACCAATGATACCCAACTTTACCATGTGATCAAGAATGATATTTTCACTAATATGACAATAAGAGTAGAGATGAAAAGTTCAAAATGCCCTTATAAATTAAATATATTTTCTTTCCCCTTATTCCTTCTTCCTTCTTCTTCTTCCTTCCACCACCAACAACCACACCGGTGGGCGGAGGTTCACGGCCAACCACCACTGGCGCTGCCACCAAGAAATAATGTATATCTTTAAGAATAAGGAGGCAAAGCAGAGAATAGAGAGTATGAAAGAATGACAAGTGGTGGTGGAAGTGAACAGAGAACAGAGGTGGAAAACAGAGAATGGTACATGGTGACTTATACAGTCGAGGGAGTTCCCACTTGTGACCACCTCAAACTCCGAACTGTGAGCCTCTCTCTCGTCGCAGATTCCATACCCGGCGGCCACATGACCCTTCTTGAGCTGCTATTTTTTTCAGAATGAGTGGGTCCTCTAGAAGGCCGGCGAAACGAAGGGACTCGTCAATCATGCGGATCTGAGCAGCGTGATGGTCCTTCTCTGAGTGGGAGGCGCCGACGCCGGCCATGACAACACCGGTGGTGGTTGGCCGTGAGCCTCCGTCGTCGGTGTAGTTGTTGGTGGTCGAAGGAAGAAGAAGAAGGAAGAAGGAATAAGGAGAAAGAAAATATATTTAATTTATAAGGGCATTTTGGACTTTTCATCTCTAATCTTATTGTCATATTATTGAAAATATCATTCTTGATCACATGGTAAAGTTGAATATCATTGGTGTACCTTTAAATAGTTATGTATTAGTTTTGTTCCTTGACTCATAGTTATGTATCATTTTTGGGTCTTCGCTCATAATAGTATTATCTAGGGCTGCACAAATGACGGACATGACCGGGCCACCTATATGCCCTGGTCATGTCCTAAATAATTGTCGGGCCAAAATTTTTGGCCCGAGACCCGGTCATGTCCTGTTTGGCCCGACACCAAGATCGGGCCGGACATGACCGCAGGGCCACATGACGGACCATGTTGGTCATGCCAAACACAAAATGAGAGAATACTCAACCCCAATTTTAGAAAGAACAAAGGAAAAATTTGATCATCATTCATCAATAATAATTAAAAAGCATTAATGCAATGATAAATATAATGAGTCACATATAGCTACTACAAAAAGGAGTTAGTGATCACTTTGAATATAGCTCTCGACAAAAAAATCACTTTGAATATAGCACTAGCTACTCTAAATTGAAAATTAAAGAGATAGTTGAGTGAATTTTAAATTAAGATGGTTAATTGAAGATTAATAAAATGCAAATACAATTGTTAACATAACCTAATAACTTACTATAGAGATATTAATAAATATTAACTATATAGGAAGCTATTATAATAGAAACAAGCAAAGAAAAAAAACATTTAATAGAAAAATTAATAAAACATTTTTATAAAAAATAATTAATAAAAAATTATAAAAATATTGATAAATAATCGGGTCGGGCCGCCCGATTGGTCATGGAGCATATGCCCTGATCCTGTCCTACCCGATAGTCGGGTCAGTCATGTCCTAATAGGGTTGGTTCCGGGCCACATCGTGACGGACCATTTTTCGTATATGACCGGGTCGGGCCGTGACGGGCCAAACGGACCACCGGGCTTTTGTGCAGCCCTAGTATTATCATTTTACTTGTAACTTCTCGAGGCCGCAGTATAATGCATTTGTTCTCAATTCAAGTAAGAGCTGAACTTGTAAGTTGTAATAGGATGGTAGCCCTAATGGCTTGTTTAGCAAGGCGACCAGCTACAGTATTGCAAGCTCTAGGAATGTGATTTTTTTGAAATATCTTACCTTGAATTAAAATAGGAAACCTTAAAATCTAGATTAAAAAAAGGAAACTATTTCAATTATTAATTTATTATTACTATTGTTATTTTATCATTGATTTTGTTTCCTCTTTTTTTTAAACATAATTTTGTTTCTTCTTTTGCTAGGAGTTGATGCTACTTTATTTGTTCCTATATAAACTGGGGTTGTGTTATTTTCTTGAGTGCAAATAGGGTGTTCATGGGATGAGATTGAACCGGAAAGCCTCTGTCACGTGTCATATCCTAAAAAAGGGTTTGGAATAGTGTTTTCGTTCCATGTCCCTACCCAAACGGTAACTGATAGAATCGTGATGAGAAGTGAAAATCCTGATTTTTTTTAAAATATCTATTTGTAAAACAATATAACTTTTTTATTGGTAACACATCTTATACAACATAATGAGCTAACTATTTATCAGCACAATATTTTCTTATAAAAAATGTCACATATACTCACCCATATATGATACAAATGACAATTACATTTTTTTAAAAAAATTAAATAAAAATACAAACATATATATATTCGTGACAGACTGGGATCAGGATGACCCGTCCTATATCCTGTCCAAAAGATGAATTTTGTCTCGTCCCAAAAAACTATAGGACTAGACAAGATGGTTAAGAAGGAAAAAAATGTGCACCCTACTTGTAAAGTAGTAGTAAACCCCAATTGGTATATAATTCTAGATTATTTTTTTTTATGAATAGATTATATTTTATGGTGAAATAACATGATTTGAAACAACAATCAAACAAATCAATTTATAATGGAATTATTTCATTTTTTCAATATTTCCCAAAAATATTAAGTAATAGTAATAACATTTATCTAGGTTATCCCAATTCCCAATCCCACACAAACAAACACAACTAAGGTTGGTAAGCAACGACGCCGGAAGAGGTCGTATCGTCGTCTTCTCCATAATCCATTCACTGTAAGAACCCTTCCATCACTAGTCTAAACTCAAAACTTCCCATTTTTCTCTTTCATCTTTCATTTTTTTCATTACCTCAAACAAAACAAAACAAACTCCTTTCAATTTCCTTCCTCCCTTCAATCCCTTCCCATGGCCATGCTTTTCATTCTTTCTTCACTCTTTTCTTATTCTTCTTTCCCCTTCTTCATCCCACATAGTACTACTTATGTGGGGTCCACCTTTATCTGCTTAATTTCTTCTGGGTGTGCCTGAGGTTCTCAAAGTTTATTGCTTTTAGGGTTCCTTTGTTTCTTTCATGAGTGATTGTGCATTTTTGTTTTGTGAAGAGTTGACAATGGAGTTTTAACTTTCAAGGAAGCTGGAAGCTGCTTTTGTTATGTGAAATCAGTGAATTAATAAAGTTAATGCTTTTTTTTTCAGCATTTGTATTGCTGTTGAATGTAGATTGAATAGTTACTATTGACAGTATTTTTAGCCTATTTGTTTTTATTGAATCGTTGTGTGTGCTCAATTGTTGTTCATATGAAAGCTAAATGTTCAAACTACTTAAAAGTTTGGCCTTTTAATTTATGTGTAAATCAATTTTGATGTCTATTGTTGTTGTCAGAATAATTGTTATGGAGGTGGGATGGCTGCTATATGATTGAGTTGGTTTGCTTTCTTACTTGAGGCACATGCAGGGTCCATTTTTGGACTTAGTGGAATTCTTTATCAGCTTCCATCACATTGAGTTGTGTTTATTTGGATATGTTGCATATCAGTTTAGGACTCATTGTAGGATTTGATTTGTGATGTTGAATTTCTATATATGTTCTTTGTTCCTTTCAATAGGATGCTTTGTCTAGCCCTCCTTCCTATTAATTACTTCTTTTATATACTGAAATGACCTAAGTACTTGTGGGGTTCTGCTTCTTTCATTTGATGATTGTTTTTGGATTTCTGTAATTAGTTTAACTGATGGAAGTAGAAGTGGTGGACCTTTATGCTACTGATCCAGGACCAATTGATGGTTCTGTTTTATATGATCAAGAGAAGCATGTGTCAGCCGCCGTTTGGGAAGGACAGGTGCAGTTTTCCTTTTAACAGTCTTTTCCCCTTCATCTTTGTATATCTTGGAAAATTCTCATCATTGTATGTGTCTTAATCTATATTTTTGTCTTGTTAATGCATTGACAGGAGCGTGGTGCTCTCAGATGCCATGAACACACTTCGAAGCTTGACCAATGGACACTTACTCCTAAACAAATTGAGTTGGTGCAGAAGGCTGGTTTTGGGTGCTTAAGATCAATTCCGGCCATTAGTCTCGACAATCCTCTTATCTCTGCCCTAGTTGAAAGATGGAGAAGAGAAACAAATACTTTCCACTTAACTGTTGGAGAAATGACAGTAACCCTCAAAGATGTTGCGCTCTTACTAGGTCTGGCTATAGATGGAGACCCTGTAATAGGGATAACATATACCTCATGCAGTTCAGTCTGTGAAAAGTACCTTGGTAGAGCTCCGGAATCTGGTTATACAAGTGGTGGAATGGTGAAGCTTAGTTGGTTGAAAGAGTTCTTTTCTCACTGTCCTGAAAATGCTTCTATGGAAGTGATAGAGCAGCATACTCGCGCCTATCTTCTTTATCTTGTGGGTAGCACCATATTTTCGACAACTACTGGGAACAAAGTTCCAGTAATGTACTTGCCATTATTTGAAGATTTTGAGCAATGTGGACAATATGCCTGGGGAGCAGCAGCATTGGCATTTTTATATAGAGCTCTGGGAAATGCCTCTCTTAAAACTCAAAGTACTATTAGTGGCTGTTTAACACTACTGCAGGTCAGTTAAATTAGGTCCTATTAGTTTCAATTACCATTTTGTATTTTGCTAATTTTCTTATCAAAATGCTCATCTGATCAACAATTGTTCTTTTGCAGTGCTGGAGTTACTTTTACCTCAATATTGGTCGGCCAAAGCTTAACCATGATCCTATGCGGGGTCTATTTCCATTTGTGCTAAGATGGAAAGGGAAACAAAGTGCTCCAACAGCAAATCGTGATGTAATCTTTTACCGGAAGGCTTTGGATTTCCTAAAACCAAGTGATGTAAGTCTGATATGTAATTATTTGTTTTAAACAATAAACTATCTCTCCTTTTCTGTTTAGTAGGATTAGACAAAAGTTCTATGATGGTCCTTAAAATGTTATGTTATTACCAATTTAATGCTACATAGATTTTGTTTTTAAAATGAGCATCTGAGTACATGGTTGTTGTTCAAATTATAGAAGATTTGACCCTGGGAAGATTTTATACGAACTTGACAGGAAGGGTGGAATCGAAACTATATTCTATATACTTAAGTAGGTAATTACAATGAGAAAAAATAAAAAAACCTTTGGAGTTTAAAGCTGATGCCGTACCAGTTTTGGTGGGCCCAAATAGAGGGTTATCTCTGTTCATGATCCGTTTAGATTCTCATGTATTATTGGAAGAGAAATATTGTTTAATTTAAATGATTTACAGGTGGAGTGGTTGCCATATAGAAGCATGGACAGTACGGTAATTCCAGAAGATATAAAAAATACTTTAATTCTTGGGAGATCAAAAACAATGTTAATATGCTTTGACAAGGCAGAGAGACATCTTCCGAATCGATGCCTAAGGCAGTATGGCATGCTTCAGTCAATACCAGAGCACGTGGAGCACTGGGAGAGGAAGAGTCGAGGAGTTGATGGCGGTGTTAATTTGTCGGGGAAAATGGAATCAGAGCTTAGTGAATGGATGGACCGGCATCTCCATATTGTCGATGGTTACGAGGATGTAGAAGAAAATGAGTACATACAGTGGTATTCCAATATTACTCGCAGATTTGTGGGAAGGCCTATTTCTCTCTCATCTGAGTTTCAAAGAACAGTGAGTATACATATTTTATGAATTAGCATTTACAATTTAAACCAATTATTGATTTAAGTTTGAAATGTCTTTGAAAGAACAAACCCAAATGTTTTCAGAATGCTGGTTTGAGTGATATAGCACATATAGCAGACACTTTTCCAACTGATGGGCTGGATGCAGATCAAATTGAATCAATTTCTAGGATAAGGTCAATTGCACATGAATGTTTGAGAGACCAATTTGGTGGTGGTCCAGTCTTAGTGCCAGCCACCCCACAAGTTGAGGTTGGAAAGAGAGTGAGAGGAAAGGAGAGGGTTAGAAGAAAAGGAACCGGCAAACGATTGCGGAGGAATGACAATGATGCAGTTCAGTTTGATGCAGCCGGCAAGGATGAGCGACCTCAGTTATATGGCAACGCTATGAAGATCGAGGAATTACAACTTAGTCATGCTGACCAAGAGGCAATTCAAGATCAAATGTATGCTTTAGATAATGAGGTCAATTCTATGCTGTTAACTCATGCTGATGGTGACAGTGGTGCTGAGAATTTGCACCTATGTGATGCAAACTTTGAGCTGGATCAATCAGCTTTAGACTCTGCAGTTGGTGAAGAAAACAATGAGGAGCCGAATCATATCGCTTCTGAGGTTAACGGTGAAGAACCAAAGCATGCAGCCAATGAGGTCAACAAAGAAACAAATTATGTAGCTATTGATGATAGCGGCGAAGAAGCGAGCCGTCTCACTACTGAGGTTAATAATGAAGAACCAAAGCATGGAGCTGATGCAGTTATAAAGGAAGAAGTGAGACAGAATGGTGAGGAAATGGATGCTACTAATATGGTTCATGATGCACAACCTTCTGATATGTCTAAGGAATTTGATGATTCACAGCTGTGTGATGCAAGTCATGATGGGATAAAAAACACTAGTCATTCTGATGCTTCATTATTAGAGGTCCATAACTGGGATCATGTAACTTGAGTGAGTTCAACTCAACTAATGATTAAGTTAGATCCTCTACATTTATACATGTTCAGTGAGAATGACCAGAAAGTATGTGTCTGGATTTGAGAGGCAGACATCATATTTAATTTATTTACATTGATCCTTTTTTTTTTCCTGTCTCTTTTTGAATGTATTATATGCATTGTTTTTTTTTTTTAATGAATGTAGAGGATGGGAATTGGACTCACTACAATGCAATTTAACTGATCTCATCGCAGGGTTTCATATTGAAGTTATTGTGATAAAAAAATTCATATTTTAATTGTATAGCACATTTGTTTTTATTCAGATCAAACGAACAAAGTTGTACATAAAGTAAAAGTTATTAGGCTTTTATAATTATTTTGCAAACATTTAATAAATATATACTTAAAACGATGATTATCTACTGATAAGACCTTGAACCACCTGTCTAGATGAATCTAAACACAGTATGTTACTTACGGGCTAACCTCAAAGGATGAAAAATCAATTAGAGTTCAATCTGCGTAAAATAATGAAAAGAATGAATGAATATTTAAAACTACGGAAATCTGTGGAACTAATTTCATTCTATTGAGAATAATTTTGAAGCAAAATAAGGTAATTGGAATCAGTTCGAGGAAATATTATATTTTAATCAATATACTCCGTATAAATAATTGAAAAATATTTGAATGAGTTCTTAGTACTCAATGCACCAGCATTCCTACAATGTTATAAGTAACAAAAATTTTAATTTCAATTGAAGTCTTTCTTGTAGCGTATATTATATAAATTCTTTGGCCAAAGCTTCCACGCAAATATTTTTTCAAAATAAACATATGGACAAAGGAATATATTAATGTATAAGTGCATAAATTAGAGGACGAACAAATGCTGTAAAAAAAAAAAGAGGATGAACAAATGCATTTAGCTTATTTGACCTTTTAAAATTTTTGACAAAGCAATTACAAATTACAAATGAAAGTAGTACTTCATCCAGTCCGTAATATAAGAGTAGAAAATTTGAATGATTTTGGTCAAAATATAAGAGATCACCTTACTTTACCTATTTGTTTAATGTGTTTTTCCTACTTTTCCCCTCACTCTTTTTCATATTTATTAATGTCTATATATTTATCTCTCTTAATAGTATCACAATAAATATGGATAATATTGAAAAAAGGAATTAAATGCATACATCCGGGCTCACCAGAGCCAAGACATATTTTGACCGATGAACTTTTTTTTGATAATATAAAGTTTAGGTGAGTTGGGTCCCGGGCTCACCAGGGCAAGGGCAGGCCTCCGAGCTCAAAGAGCGCTTACATATGTACTTACAGATCGCCCCACCAACAAAGTCTTCACATCGGCGGGATTCGAACCTACAACCATATAGTTATGAGTCAAAACTCTTTACCAATTTAACCACAACCCCCAACCCCCAAGCTTTATTCACATTAACTTTCATATTATGGACGGTAGGAGAATCATTAATTTTGGATATGATGCACGTGTTGATAGATAAAGGTTTAGATGGAAAAAATGAAACAATTTTCGATGTTAGCTATGTTAAAAAAAAGGTTTTCATGTAGTTGGTTGAGCTGGTAAGTGGGGTACAACGCGTAATGATGAGAACGCGTGTTCGAATTATGAGAAATGTCCTTATCTATGTGGGCAACAATCCTACCTCTCCTCTCGAGTCCAGATTAAATCGGACCATGATTAAAAAACAAGGGAGTGACTTCATTTGTATAAATCTAAATCTTTAATTTGTCCAAATTTGCAAACATACAAAATTACCGACCACTCCAGCTGGTTTGCTTACGTACCCAACAATACTTCTTCTTCTTCTTCTTGCATTGAATTGAAGAAAGAAAGAAAGAAGGTTTTAGAAAATGTCTGGCGATTCAACGGTGGTTGTGGCTCAGGCTCGTTTGGCTAGACTCACCGCTCATCTACGACCTTCTTCAACTGATCAACATGATCACCACACTTATCTCAATCCTCAACCACTGTCTACACAAATTTCAATCTTGCCACCTGGAAATCTCAAGGGCTACTTGACCATCCTTGATGAGAGGACTGGAAAAAAGTACCAGATTCAGGTCTCTGAAGAGGGTACCATCAAAGCTTCTGACTTTAAAAAGGTACTTTACTGTCTCTTCAGTCATTTAAATTTGTCAAAGATTTCATTTTTAAAGCTTTTTTTTTTTTGTGATTTGTGAGCTGGGATTTGTTTGGCTTCTATGATAATTGTAATTATATGATCAAGTTTACTTTTTCACAAAATTAGGGATGTTTGTATATATCTATCATTGTTTCTCCAAACTAATTTAATTTATTTCATTTATAAGCTAAGGTATAATCTAATTAAATGTTAAGTTGTCCAAAAATAATGTAGTTCTATTTTACTTCCTTAATTTTCACCAAAAGAAAGTCAACGTGATCTTATAATTAGGACTGGAGGGAGTATTTCTTGGTCATGTGCTATAAGGTTTATCAATCCAAGGATGAATTCGGGTTGTTCGTGATCTCTTGTTTAATTATACCCTCAATTTTGATTTTTTTTTTGGATGCTTTGGATTGGTGATTTCTCTGATTAGTCAATTCTTGTTTATGGTAGCATCTGGTTCTTATTTTTCAGTTATATGCTTTTCAGATTCTATCAGTCCAAGCATGCATTTGGGTTCTTTGTATAAACTTAGTTTGAAGTATTCTTGTTGTGTACTTGTGTTATGTGTTATGGATTTTTTCTTAATTAATTGGGTGATTCTAATTGTGAGCTTGCAGATATCAACCGGGAAGAATGACAAGGGACTCAAACTTTATGACCCGGGATATTTGAACACAGCTCCTGTCCGATCAAAAATTTCCTATATTGATGGTGATGAGGGAATCCTTAGATATCGAGGCTACCCGATTGAGGAGTTGGCTGAGAAAAGCACTTATATGGAAGTATCCTATCTTATAAGTGAGTATCTGCAACAACTATATTGCCACTCTACAACTGCTTTTGAGCATATTTTTTGTGAGATCGCTTTGGTAAATCATAGCAGTGCCGATACTTCCTAATTATGATAGTTACATGCTTCAATTCACGCATTGCATGGAAAGCTCTCTCATCTATTTTATCGGCTCCTTTATCTCTTTCTTTTCAGTGTATGGAAATTTGCCCACTGAAAGTCAGTTGGCAGACTGGGAGTTTGCTATATCCCAGCATTCAGCTGTTCCACAAGGAGTTTTGGTGAGGTTCTTTGCTATGTGATAATGTTAGGGATTGTTAATCATAGATTTTTATGTTCTAATCAAACCTGTTTGTAACGACTTTTAATCTTCAAAATATGTAGAAATCATGGCCATAAAAGGCCAGACACCAGTTGTTTCAACAAAAGTCTATTAGGTTTATATAGTCTCGTAATCAGGGGATAATGACGTCATACAATCCATGTAGCTGACCCCATGTAGTGGTATAATTCTTTGTTGTTGATGTTGTCGTTGTTGTATCTAATCTTCATCTCAAGCTAAACTTTTAAAAATATGTACATGTGAAATATTTTTGAAGCTTTTAGACAATGATTGAATAATGGTTTATGGAAATTTCTTTCCTACAGTTATCATTTTAAGGGGAGTAGTTAAGTTTTTCCTTTCCAAAAATAGGAATTTACGTCTAAATGTTGTCTTCTTTCTTTTTGTGTTGATAGGATATCATACAAACAATGCCACATGATGCACATCCAATGGGTGTGCTTGTGAGTGCTTTGAGTGCTCTTTCAGTTTTTCACCCAGACGCAAATCCTGCTCTTCAGGTGAGCAAGACTAGTTACTTTTAAGTTTTTCATTTTGTGGACTGTTCTACAATGATGCACATGCATGATGGTAAAATTTCTCAGTAGTTCATACTTTTGCACATCTTAGCCAATTTATTTCTGGAAATGTATGCCTCTCCCACAAAAATAGTAGATTTTTCTCATTCTACAATTATTTTTGATGCATATTATAATTTGATCCAGGGTCTTGATGTATACCAGTCAAAACAAGTGAGAGACAAACAGATAGCACGAATCATTGGAAAGGTTTGCTTATGCAGTTTTCTTTTTCGTTTTTGCCCCTCTTTCCCTCTTCTATATTGGTATGTGTAATTTATTTGACTTTTTGACTAGTATTAATGTGTCTAGAACTAGACCTACAAATTGCACTCTGGAGTTTTGAGCAGCTATCATATAATTTTATTTTATTTTTTACAATATGCCCAATTTTTCAATTTAATGTTTATTTTTTACTGCAGATAACAACAATTGCTTCAGCAGCTTATCTTAGATTGGCAGGAAGACCGCCAGTGCTTCCTTCCAGCCACCTTTCTTACACAGAGAACTTCCTATACATGCTGGATTCTATGTATGTCTTGTGGTTTCTTTAAGGTCTTATAGTTGATATAAAAGGATGTAACTTGCTTTTCTTGGTGATTTGAGTTTTCTTCTGACTGCAGCTACTCACCATCAGTACCATCCGTAAACATTTTTCCATTGATCCATGACATACTTTGTTAGGCTCTCAATAGCCAATGTAAACTTTTGTTGAATTTTTGTGTCATGGATCAACAGAAAAATTGTGGTTGTATTGTTTGCTGTTTCCATGGATTAATATTTTTCTTTCCTAATGCAAAGTATGGACTATTCTTCAAATAATGTAATGACACACACATAATGATAATTACATTATCTTGTAGGTTTTGACTCATGAAATTTTCTTTTGCTTTTTTCCAGGGGCAATCGCTCATATAAACCCAATCCCAGGCTAACGCGTGCCCTTGATATTATCTTCATCTTGCATGCAGAACATGAAATGAACTGCTCTACATCTGCTGTCCGGCACCTTTCGTCAAGGTTGAAGTTTGACTTTTGCTAAGCAACATAAATCTTTCTATGTTTAGTGTTTATTGAATACATTTTACTATGCAGTGGTGTTGATGTGTTCACTGCTATTGCTGGTGCTGTTGGAGCACTATATGGGCCTCTTCATGGTGGAGCCAATGAGGTACCTCTGACTCCTTCATACAAACAATCACAAAGTTCTCTCTATAGCTGGAGTCAAATTCGTTTAATAAATACAATATTTATGACAAGTGTGATAATGTGACCTTTGGTGGTTCTGCAGGCTGTTCTGAAGATGCTGAGTGAAATTGGAACTGTTGAGAACATTCCTGAATTCATTGAGGGTGTCAAAGCCAGGTGATTATTACCTCCTTGTTTTCAAGTTGTTATTCCCCCTGTTTGTCATTGACTGAGATGGTGATGCCAGTACGGTGCCTTGCTTTTATGTAGTTTTGCCTCAGATTTTCACTGCCAGCTTTGAAAAACAGTTATAGTTGAAATACAATAGTTTTGCCTCATATATTTATCTTGTTTCTTTTCTTCAGGAAACGAAAGCTCAGTGGTTTTGGACATCGTGTTTACAAGAACTATGATCCCAGGGCAAAGGTCCTAAGGAAACTGGCAGATGAAGTGTTTTCCATTGTTGGGCGAGACCCTCTTATAGAGGTGTTTATCTATCTCACGGTTTTTCTTTCTGCGAGTTGCCTATTATATATGTCTGAAACTCTAAATCTTTTTGGCCATGAGTTTTGAATGAGATAACAAACCACTGGATTTTCAACGTTGCCTTGCATGCTCTTTTAATGAAGTTTGTTTTTTCAATAGGCAAATAGAATTATTTTTGTGATTTATTAGGATTTTTATTAAGGACATAAGCTAGAGGGAATATTTCATGACACTTGCTTATATATGATTAATTAATTGTTTGTTTTTCATATCATATGTTTGCATTAGAAATGAGCTGTCTACCTCTGATCAGGTCTAGAGTCAATGCTAAATCTTAAGCAACTTAATTCATTTGAAAATTAGATGATTGGCTAATGTTTATGATACCTCTACTCATATATCACAACTGCTTTATTAATTCAGTTCAATGTACTTGGGTGACTTGTAAGTTACTGATTAAATTGGCTGTGCAGATTGCCGTTGCCTTAGAGAAGGTTGCATTATCTGATGAATTTTTCATTAAGAGGAGGCTATATCCTAACGTTGACTTTTACTCCGGGTTAATTTATAGGTAATCTATGATTGAATTCTGTTTTTAAACTAACATGGACAAGAGGTGTAATCTATGATTGAATCCTGTTTTTAAACTTAACATGGACAAGATTCTATATAACAAGGTTTGGAATGATGAAATTTTGTAATCAGGGCCATGGGATTTCCACCTGAGTTTTTCACTGTTCTATTTGCAATCCCTCGGATGGCTGGATACTTGGCTCATTGGCGAGAGTCCTTGGATGATCCTGATACGAAGATTTTAAGACCTCAACAGGTTATTGCCCTTTATTCTTTCTTTATGCTGTTCCTGCTTAGGAAAATTAGAATTGGTCATATTGTCCTGCTCTTTATAGCACATTTTTAATGAAAAATGGTCGGCTTCTTGGGTCTAGATTCTAGAAACCTTGCAAATTACATATTTGAATTAGAGGAGCAAGAAAACAATTCTTAAACAAGAATGCATCCCAACCCCTAAAACAACCATAAGCAGAACATTAAAGATAGATAGTCAATTTGTTTGGTACTGGCTTGGAAATCTGAGCAGTTTATGGCTGGTTTTAAGTTTGGTTGTGGAATAAGGTGGCACTATATTCCAGCATTTGATGGTTTGATTAAGAATCATATATTAATGATCTGTATGTATATAGCTTGTTACAATCATTAGGAGGTGCTCAATCAACCGTGCACTGAATTTTTTTAGACCAAAATATCTATGAATGTTGAGGATTCAACTAGCCATAAATTATTAAGCACGTCTCCTACATATGTGTAAATCTGTTTCCTGATTTCATCAATCTGTTTCACTTTAGGCATACATTGGGGAATGGTTGCGGCACTATACACCTCTCAATGAAAGATCTGCAGCAAGTGATGCTGACAAGCTTGGTCAGTTGGCCATATCAAACGCCTCAAGGCGGCGGCTGGCTGGATCTGGCTTATAGACTTAATCTGAATTAATCAAGTAAAACTATGCAAAGAGGTGATATATAACTTATAAAGTTTTAAGTATGTGGATTTTATTTTTATGAACCAAAAGTAGTAGATTTTATACATGTCGTTGGATAAATAATGAAGCCAGGTATGAAAGGCCTGTAAGGAAGGAAAGTAGGATTTACTGTCCCAGCACTCATCTCAAATTTGTATCTGCACTCTTGCATTCACCTACAAATAATTTTATTCCTTAGTTTTGTCTATATGAATGGTTGCAGTTCCAAGATCTTTTGGTCATGTATAATTGATTATCATACTTAAATGCTACTATTTCTCTGAATAAAAGAGGGATCATCAAAAACTTAATTAGTCCACCATTGTTGTCTATAGGAATTCATCCTAGTCTGATGTTTAATGTAAGAACAAGATTTATGATGCTCTTCTGCATCTAATTATTAATCATTTCTGGCAGATTTTACACGAATTTTTTAAAAAATATTTAACCTCATTCATTCTACTTTAAAATTTAGTAATTTTCCAATTTCCCTTTATTTAATACTATCTCCGGTCCTAAATATAAGACCTAGTTGACTTTTTTGGAGAATCCTAAGAATGTCAAATAACTCACTTGTAATTTGATTCACCTAATTTTTTCCTTAAACCAGTTTATTTAGCCTATAACTAATAGGTAATCTAAAAAAATATAAAATATGTCATAGTTAACTAACCTATTTTGTTTCCTTAACTTCTCCAAAAAAAAAGTCAACTATATCTTATATTTAAGACCGGAGGGAGTATTAACTTCACAAAATAAAAACGAATTCAAATCATAATAAATAATAATAAACGAATTTAATACTTTTCATGTTGGCCAAATAATAAAATTGAATTTTTTTTCCAGAAAAAAGAAAGGAAAAACTATTTTGCACTATTCTAGCTTTCAATAAAAAAAACAAGCTCATCATCTACATGTGATTTATCTACATGACAGATAAATGAACATTACTTGTGATTTCTTAGTATGCTTTAGACTCAATTACAATTTTATCCTTTTTGTAGCAAGTACTTCCGATCATATAATAGCAATAGCTTAAATTTTCAACAAGCTTTTCCTTCATTACCACTTGAAATATTTCCATTTTTATTTGACAGGTGTAATGTAGTATTGCGAATTGAAATAAGCCCAGATGTTAAAACTAGAGATTCAAAAAGTGCATTCTCACTATAGCATCCAAGTGCAAAAGTCACCTAACAAGAAAGCTTTAGGTCCATCCAAAAGGTTTACTGCAAGAAGCTAATAGTAATATTCATTACAATCATCCCCACCATCGTAATCCCAATCACACTCATAACCATCATCACCATATCCATAGTCATCAAAATAACCATTATCCCAGCCATCATCATCACCATGACCATGACCATCATCATAGTAATCGTTACCATGACTATCACCATCATACCTGTATCCTTCTTCTTGACCTACCTTAGTCTCATTCCTATCATCTTCAATCAGAATGTGTTCACCCTCTTCAACATGAATTCCTTCATCATCCTCCTCAACAGAACCTTGTACTTCCACCACTCTCTCAAAAAGCTCTTCCATACCATTTTCTTGACTATGAACTTGTTCTTCTTCCTCTTCCATTGCCTCTTCGAAATCAGTTTCTTCGTCCTCCTCCTCATAAGAATTTTGTACTCTCACCACTCTTTCCATGAACTCTTCAAGATCAGAATCTTCAAAATGGAATTGTTCTTCTTCCTCTTCCACTGACTCTTCAAAATCAGTTTCTTCTTCCACTTCCCCTGCATCTTCAGTATGAGTTTGTTCATCCCCAACAGATTCCTCTGAAACATCTACCACTCTCTCCCGAAACCGTCGTTCAGCATCGGACTCTTCATCCGTCTCACCAACATCATCATAACCATTATAATAATCTTCCTCTTCTCCTTCTCCTGCTTCTTCATCATAATCATCTTCAAAATCTTCTTCACTGTAAAGACAATTGCAATATTTGACGTCAAAATCCAGTACATAAGCTTCACTATGAGATCTTAAAACACAGTATTTTTACAGGCCAGAAATTATTAACTGCCATTGACCTATAAATCAAGAAAAACAGTTATATAATTGCTAACGTGAATTTGATTTAAACTTCTAGTATTTTACAATGCTTGATGAATTCTTCACTACTGCAAGATTTTTTTTACCCAAGTTCTAAAATCTTTAAATATCGTGAGGTCAAAATCAAGAAGGTCACAAAAGTTTCACGATGAATATTTAGAAGATTTGTGCTAGTATTCCTTCAAATGAAATGTACCATTAGTCCATAACACTGTAAAAGGTGCATGTTTAAAATGGCACTTGTAATAGTAAACCTAGAATAGTGACACATTTTGTCAACTGGGTCTGGGAGTATTATTGATGAAAACCAAGAGGATGAAAAAGGCAAAGTGAATTTTGATCATGCTCTCTATCACCCAAAATAAACACAATCAAATATTTCCTCTACCTTTTTTCTGTCAACTTAATTATTCCAGAAGTTTCAGGCTTTTACATCTTTCATATATACAAAATCTCCAGGTGTTAGATTAAACATACAAATATAGGATTTTAATTCATTTCGAATGTAGAATTCTTTTCTCTTATTTAGCTGCCAATTTTTGTTGAACTTGGCTTGATGTTTTGGGAAATCTCAGTTCAATAACAGAATGAAAAGGAAGAAAGTAAATAAAGAACAAAGGAAAGAGAGAAATATACCTGTTTAGAGAGTCTATCTCTTCTCTGGCCATAGGATTCCACCCATAGTAACCAGTTCCACGATCTACGATAGATTCTCAACAATATAATTATCAATAAAAACTGCAGCTAAATTAATCTTAAAAAAGCAAAACTAAAGGTTAACAATACGTGCAAAATAGTCATGACTAATGTGATAAACCGAGCAAAAAGTATATTAGAAGTAAAGAAGGAATGCAAAGGTATATGAAGAAATCTTTACTCAACAAATATAAGAGGAAACAAAATTTTCCTGAAAATAGTTGACAGAACTATTCTAAATCCCCATGAAAATGACCAATGACAGATTTTTCCAAGAATATTTTGCATATTGTGAAAAAACTTATCCATCATTAACCTGCAAAGCCTTTTAATTAATCTGGAAAAAAGAGAAAAGAACAGAAAGGAAAAACTTCGTTTACGCACATTTTAAGCAAAAAAGCCACTTACCCTGCACTTCTAATGTTACCAAGGAATCTTAGTTTAATCACACTTTTAATTTAGTGTACTATGCCAACTATTTTAAATTCCTTCCAGTTGCCAAAAAGTAGGATCAATCCTCAAGAATGAACATAAAAACATCATTTAACAGCTTTGTGAACAATTGCCACAGACTAACAGTTTGGACCTCAGTAAGAAGTAAATTGATAAGTGAGCAGACTGTAGAGTAAACGATTACATACAACGAGAATTATAATCCTCGAGAGCCAGTCGCCTCATTTGCTCTTGAACTTTAGTCTCCTCTTCTTTATACTGCAAGAATATTAAATAAGTTACGATGACTAGCAATCAAAGTTCTCCAAAATGGGAAACAAAACACCCTTTAAATTATCCTATCAAATACATTGAACAAAAAAGTGTCCACAATTCAGCACAATGATTTATTACCTCATACGCCTGCTTCCATTTGAATGGCAGATTGTTGCTTCTCATTTTATCAATTACTTCATCGGTGTTGGTGTTACCAAAGCGCTTCTCATAAAATGCCTTCCACAGTTTATCTGTCACCGAACTCAAATCTTTTCCCTGCAAAATCTTATTAACAAAACACAATTCAATCAAATCATTCCCAATCATATGATAACTAAGACTTCTCACATATATATATAACAAATCCATCTTACTTTAGTACAGCCTTCCACATACTTCAACTGGTCCACAGAGCAAAGTGGCAACATCAAGTTGAGAAGATAATCATCAAGCTCACCAACATCTCCTAAACTCCATACATTATCTATCCACTTCTTAATACAAAGATCAACCAGTGACAGCGTCATTTCCCCCCCTAAATTTCCCTGATCAGTAATAATGATAAATCATTAACTACAACAAAAAATCATAAACTATATGACACCATAACCAAATAGTAACTCAGACTCACTTCACTACATTCCATTCCAACACTCATTCAAATTAAATACTTCCTCCAGTCCTAATATAAGACCTAGTTGTCTTTTTTGGAAAATCCTAAAAAAACAAAATAAGTTAATTATAAATTAATTCACCTAATTTTTTCCCTTAAATTAGTTTAGTTGACCTATAAACTAATTGGTAATCTAAAAATATACTCCCTCCGGTCCTAAATATAGGACGTAGATGACTTTTTTGAAAAATCCTAAAAAAAGCAAAAAATAAGTTAATTATAAATTGATTCTCCTAATTTTTTTCTTAGAAAAGTTTATTTTACCTATAAGCTAATGAATAATCTAAAAAGATATCAAATATGTCATGATTTAATAACCTATTTTTCAACCTCAATCTTTCCAAAAAAAAGTTATCTAGGTCTTATATTTAGGACTGGAGGTAGTATTAAATCAGTCATAATTAAATAATCTATTTCGCTACCTTAATCTCTAAAAAAAAAAAATTAACTAGGTCTTATATTTAATATCTAGAACCAAAGGCAGTAAAATTGAAAGCAGAGCGTCCATACAAATTAAAACAAAGACAACATTGCAAACATTATTCCAGAAATCTGGAGAGATCAAAACTAGAAATAAATGACTTGAGAAAAACAGAAAAAGCTTATTTTTAGTTGAATGTTGTAAATTAATGAATGGTGAATGCATTGATGATGATTATGATGAAAGATGAGAGTAGGAAGTAGTATTATATTTATACTTACAGTTACAGAGCGAAACTTCTCGGAGAAGGATCACACTATCATTAAAGTGAAGCATGCATAATATATATACACAGGCACGTACGCACGCACGACACAAGCAAATATTAATAAAAAAAGGAATAATCCCATCTTTTTGGGGTCATGGCCTCATGTCATGGGTTAGAAAAAGGGTCAAAGGTTTTTTTTTTTTTTTTTTTTTTATTTTGGGCCTGATTAGTACTTACTACTCCATTGTAATTTGTAATTATAATAATAATAACATCAACCTTATCTCACTCAAGTGGGATCGGCTACATGGATCACACGACGCCATTTTGCTATGTCCCTAGTCTTTCCTGGAGATAAACCTTTCACTAACATATCTTTTTGAATAACTTCATCAAGAGTTCTCTTTGATCTCCCTCTATTTCTTATATACGTCTCCCTTACCATCTACTCCACTATTCTTAATAGCACATCTAATTCTCTTATTTGAACATGTCCATACCACCTTAAACGATAATCTCTCATTTTCTCTGAAATTGACGTTACCCCAACTCTTTCACTAATGTGATCATTACTAATCCTATCTTTTAATATATACCCACTCATCCCTCTCAACATTTTCATCTTTGTCACATCCATCTTATGTCTTGTTGTTTTGTTTAACTTACTACTCCAATACTTAACGAAATTATTTAACGAGATCTTTTTATGAAGAATTTATCTCTAAGTGTGTTTATCAATTGACCACAATGACATTGTGTGATACATGTAGCCGACCCTACCTAGTTGGATAGAACTTTGTTGTTGTTATTGTTGGACTTAATTAGAAATAGGTCAAAAGTCTTTTTTTACTTTGGTAGTGTCCGCTGTGGAGTACCTATAATATATTGTTACTAATTCCCTAATTAACCTGTGACATCTCTTTTAGTCCATTAATATATATCTTTACTAACTATGATAGAAAAAGGAATTTCAATAATATCAAAATCTCTATCATAGTTAGAAAAAGAATATCCTAATGATTAAAATATTATCCATGATAGAAAAGAATAAACTAATTCAACACAGCTGCTATCATGGATAATTTATTGCTAACCATGTTAGAAAGGATTTGTCTAACATGGTTAATAAACAAAACTAGTTGATATTAAACAATAAATAGATATATACATGCAGAAACGAATGCAGGCCTATACAAATTGGCAATATACAATTCAAAATAGTCTATATAGCTTCTAATACCTAATTCCCTTTCCGGTTGTCTGCGTCTGTGCATGAATACCTGCAAAAATGTCAATAATCGTGGGATGAGACAATTTGTCCCAGTAATCACCGCTTAACTCACTATAACAGTGAGATGTGCGGTAGTGAGGGCGTCTAAAGGGTACCACAGTTTAAAAAAATCAATAATACATATATTCCAGATTTTCTCTCCATAAATCATTCACATTTCTCTATCACTTTCCAAACAATAACGTCAACATCTCTATCTCCAATTCATCAGTACTACTACGCCAACTCTCACACTCACCTATAGATGCATTGTGCCATCAAGGGGCATTCATCTCCAGCATCCAATCTTCACTATATGATTTGACATTGTGCCTCTCTCTATAATGAGGGAGCAATTTCCCTCTCTGGCAATCCCCAGAGAGAGAACCCCAATTCTGTTTCCATTGCAGAACGGGAACGGTTGGACTCTTCAATGCCAAACAACCGTAGGTCACTTTCTCTCAATAAGTTGACCTATGATCCCCGGTCTAATCAATCCGAAAAGGATCATCAGTACAAATAACTGTCGATTGACCAATCGACAGTTATCATCGCGCGATGGTACATATATATCAGTGTCATGCAAACCTCACAATATCCACCAATTTCAATCTCATTCAATATCACAATCTCAATCAACATCAATATCATACATTCTTACAATTCCTTTCAATATCTCCAAATTAATAGTGTTTTCCACAACATAACTCTCAACAATCTCAACTCAACATCTAACCCTCTTTTCTATCTTCATCACCTCTTAAACCACTACCCAACATTATCCCTATATACATTTCACGCCATTCCAGATCAATGGCCACCAACAGGCAGGATAATAGTATATATAATGTGTAAAAATCTTTTATACAAAAATAATCGTGTTTGAAAGGCACCCGATAGCCTGTTTTGTATAAAAATACTCTTTTAAAGATAATATATATATATATATATATATATATATATATATATATATATATATATATAGGGTGAGAAGGGATTTTACAAAATCTCTAACTAACGTCACCCTCCATGTTATAGTAAGGTTAAGTGTGATTACCTGTCGTCCTTTAGCAATATACGCGATTTCTCAACCTTTCCTTATTGATGCCACGAGAGCCTACTTGCATCCTCTCCTAAGTAAGAATATAGAGAAAATGATAAATTAATATCATTTCTACTTTATTGTACTTCAACGTCTCTCTCGTTCTTATATGACTACCTAATCCCTCTTTTAATTTAATATCTTATAGAATCATTTATGTTATCCACTTCTTTATATCTCAAGAATGTTTTAACAACACATCTCAAATATTTCTCAATCCAATAATGTTAGCAACCAAATGATCAATCCATTTAAATCCACCATGCCACAAAACATACATCCTTCGAGTTTGCATTCACCATCCCTACAAGATTCAGAGTCCTACACACAATTCACATGTTTATTCCAAAATACCAATTACATACAACACCAAAAATAAAGGGAGAGGACTCAATTCAACCATTGCAGGAGAAGTGAACATAATGAAGCATTTTAACAACTATATATTCAAAATACCAATTCCAAGATTTCCTTTTGCTTCTACATTATCAAATAATTCAGCCCAACTAAGCCAAAATTGATTATATCCTCATAGTTATCACACCCACCTAATCTTTATAAATTGTTCAAGTCTTCACAATGTAATACTTGAAACAGACTTCCGACTTTTCCCTTTTTACTGTTCTTTAATGTCTATGACTAACAATTAAGAAAATCTATATTATTAATCAGGCAGAATTTCTCAACAACAATAATGAATTCTTCCGCCAACCAAAACAACAACTATCAAGCATAAATACATTTAACATGTGACAAGAATGATTATTAAACCGTGCCGATTTCAACCAGATTATTCAGATTTTAAGGCATTCTCATCAAGCTTGAGAAAAACAAGATTTAAGGAAAAATTATAGCTTAACTCACCATTTGACAAGCAAGTTACCAAATAATCATACCCCATATATATTCCTTTATATTTTGAAGTTACAAACCACATCATACTAATCAATTCTCAAATCTCAACAAGTAACCAAACAACACTCTTGTCCATTTTAGATTTCCAACTTCATTGCCTTTGACACAACCTCAAAAATTCTTCCTTGAACACCATTTATAAACGTATTCTAATGTCAAGGGATAATTACAAATCAAAAATCAGATTGTAAAATACTCCTATGGAACCACATTAATCATCACAAACTAATAACTCAAACATTCATTCATCATTCTTTATGAACCAACCATCCAGCAAAATCAAACATAAACAAGGAAGAAAAAGAACTAAACTAAACAGAACACCCAACTACTACCAAATACTATATGTATCCAACAAATCCTTCATTTTACTTCATTACCCAAATACACATAGAGGGAAAAGAAGAAAGAACAACGACCCTAAATCCAAAGTATACCTAAGCATGCAAGAACATACAACCATCAATTTTGCCCGATAATCCTTTCTTCCTTTTTAAGACAAGCAAGGCCAAACCATGGACAAAAACAGAGGAGAAGGGAAAAATAATCTATGAAAATTCCAAACCACTCCAAAATCCATATGTAAGCTTGAAAGTAAGTTTAATCTTCCACGTATACACATTTATTCAGAACTAAATGTCCAATCTAGAAATCTCAAACAAATCCAACATGAAATACCAATATCATTCAACAAACACAATGAAGGACAAAAGTTCACAAAACAAGTCGCTATTAAAATTTATTATTATAAAACCACATGCTAGTATCATTGGACATCCTGTTCGCTTTATTGTACTAAGCCGATTTAATACAGAGAAGAGAAAGGAAGGCAAGGGATCAATAAACCCAAACAGAGCAAACCAAACAAAGCTAGATTACAAGTTCACCAAGCATATATGTTAATCAATTTGAAACATCAAGGCACAGCAACTCTCAAATTCGTCAGATTCTTAAGTATGAAATTTAGGGTTTTGCACAATAATTGTAAATCTTCATTCAATGCTCAACTCCTCAAGTTTGTAAAACATCCAGTACTCAACAAATCAAACCTGCAGATGTTTTTATAACCTTTTTAAGATTATTTAAGTAAGCAATTTTGCAATTAAAATACCTATAAGCCCCAAATTCCAACTAAACTTAAAACCCTAACTCGGCCACTCTTCCAAACTCGCAGAAAAATAAAAGAAACGGGTATGGAAATTGCTTACAAAGTTCCAAAACGAGAGGAAGAGGACTCCCAACCGCCGGCCGCCGTGCCTTTCGCCGGAAATCGGCCACCACCGTGAGTAGGATGAACAAAATCGAAAAGAGAAGGAAGAGTATGAGAAAATAACTTTAAAATGGAAGCATAGCCCAATAAATACTAAAAAGGCCGAAGCTTTTACCCATTTCTTGCCTATGCTTCGCCGGAAAATGCAACACCCGACGGAGATGAAGCAAACGAACGAGGAAGCTTGCTGGAATAGAGAAAACAAAAAGAAAGAGTGGAGGAAGGAACAGTGAGGGAGGCCGCCGCTGCTGTTGCCGTCGGGCGCCGAATTTGCAAGGAGAAACAGGGAGGATTCGTTGGGTTTTAGAGGAGAGCAAAACGGACTAAGATAAAGGGGAAAAGAGGGGAGGGGAGGCCGCGCCGCCGTCGTTCGTCACCGCCGCGGCCACCGTTTGTCGCCTGGAAGAAGAGGAACGAAGAAGAAGGCGGTGGGAGGAGGGAGGGTTTTCGGGTGAGAGGGAGGAGGGAGTCAGAGGGAGCTCGAGAGTGAGAAGGAAGGGAGAAGGAGATGAATAATAAAAAAAAATTAGGGTTTTGTGGTAAATTACCAAAATGCCCTCCTATCTTTATTTGTTTACTTTCCTATTTTCAGCTCAATTTAAGGTAAGTTATAAACATGGTTCCTTGCATAAATTTACATATTTCCTTTCACCAAAATAATGTTTAGCCTACCAAGTATTTGCCATAAAATTTGTAATTTAAAACTCAATCTCTAACTATTTTTCTTTAATTTCTAAAGAAAATGGATATATTATTTCCTTAAAAATACATTTGTCCTCATTTATTTATTTACAATGCCTTTTAATTGAATAATGATATCCAAATGAAGTCATTAATTCTCTATTATCTCTAATTTAAATTTTTGGGATGTTACAGTACCATTGAACATTCAGAAGCTTTATAAGAAAATAATTTTTAGTTTGTCCGAGTTATTTAATACTCCCTCCGTTATAAGATCACTTTAGGGAGGAGAGCTTGTTCCTGAATATAATGTACTTTCTAATTTTACTCAAGTTTTTCCCAAATTGCCCATATACTCTCTTCAGTCTTCACCCAAAAAAATAGTGGTTTGAAGTTGAGAGAATATTTTTAAAACTTAGGTGAGTAGTATTTTGGAAATATCTTGTAATCCTAACTCATTGGAATGTCTTCCTTAATCTCTCCAAGTTTGCTAAAGTGATCTTATGTTTAGGAACGGAGGGAGTACTACCTCTATGGTTCTAAATATAAGACCTAATTGACTTTTTGGGAGAATCCTAAGAAATAAAATGAATCACTTAATCATAACATATTTTGTATATTAATAAATCATATGTTAGTTTATAAGTCAAATAAACTAGTATAGAGGAAAAATTTAGGAAAATCAATTTTAATTATTTTATTTAGCTTTTTTAAGATTCTCTAAAAAATCAACTAGGTCTTTTATTTAGGGACGGAAGAGTATTAGATTTGATCATTTGTTTCACTCATAACAATCTTAGCACAACCTCAACATCATTTAAATTTTAAAGTCACATCAATAATCTCTTTCTTCCATGACATAGTTTCCTTCGTTTTAATGAGTCAAATCAAGTGACGAATTTTACACTAATAGCTAATAACGATGGGACAAATTGCTACATTTTGATTAGCTCCATAAATTATATAGGCACCCAATGCTCGAGTTGTTAGTAGCTATTTTCAAAGGAAAAATGGACTTTATAGAAAAAGAATATGAAATTGATACTCTTGAAAAAAAAGTTCAAACTAATTTATTTGGTTTATAAGCTAACATGTGATCTAATACTTACATGACATACTCCATTCATTCCTAAATATGAGAGAGACATGATAAACGTGGCTGTCACCCAAGAGGGGGGGTGAATTGGGTGACAGAATAAATTAAATCTTTTGAATCTTGTTTTCGAAAGACTGCTTGTGCTTGGTGATAATATTTACGAAGTAGTGATATGCACAAGTCAGTAAGTTATGTGATGCAAAATAGAATGTTTGAATGTAAATTTATGCACACATAAATTTATCCTGGTTCGGTCACCCAGACCTACATCCAGTCCCCAGGCTCCACCTGAGATTTTCAATCCACTATTCTTGTTTAAACCGGGCACAAGAGAAGCCTTTACACTTTAGGTTTTACGAGCACGGGTTCACCTAACAACCCACAGGTTTTACACCGGGTTCACCTGCAAACCTTACAAATGCAAGTTTTACGGGCTAACTTGCAACCTATGGAGATTTAGACAACCTCTAAATGCTCCCCCTTACAAATTGTAAGTTTACACTATGTTCACTCTATGAACTGATTGTGCTAAACACTTAAGCTCAAAACTAACTCTCTCTAAGAGTGGATGATGTTACTCACTTAAGTACAATAAAGTTACTCTCTGAAAAATATCACAAATCTGGATCTGAGAGTAGTAGAAGATGTGTAGAATGAAGAGTATGATATATCAGATACTTTGTTCTGTTCTCTCTTTTTCTTCCATGTCTTCTCTTCTGAATGAATGTCTCTTTTATACTCGGCTTCATAGGCTTCTGTGGCAGGTTGAATATGAACGTTTGAATAAAGCCGTTAATCCTATGTTACCGTTGAGAAGTGCATCTTCATTAATGTTTAGCAGGGTTGACTTGCTTTATCTCTGAAAAGTAGTCCTGACACCTCTGCTCTGACAAAAGCATTCTGACACTGCATTTCTTTGAACGTTCAGACATTCTGATTGCTTGCGGAAGCAACTTCTCATCCGGAAGCAACCTTTCTGAGTGTGCTGCACTTGAACGTTAGTTTAGCAATATAATCATATAGTCTCATGCAGTGGGTGATCCCTAAATCTAAGAAGTATCCGGAAGCACTTCTACATCCGGAACTAAATTCACTTGATGAGGGATTTAGTTCACCATGACTTGCTCTCGCTTAGTCTATTTCATTCCACCACTCAGCGCTAGTCACTGAGCTATCGGAAGCACTTTTACTTGACGTGGTGAATTCACTGACGCTTAGGGTGAAATCTATTCTATCAGTCTGCGCCAGTCAAGATCTAACAGGAAGCAACTTCACTTGATGTTGCATTTCCGCTGACGCTCGGGGTTATATCTAGTCTATCAACCTGCGCCAGTCTAAATCTAATAGGAAGTGCTTTCACTTGGCGAAGTAGACTTACTGACGCTTGGGGTAATAACTATTCTATTGCTCTGCGCCAGTCTAAGTCTAACAGGAAGCGCTTTCACTTGGGGAAGTAGACTCACTGACGCTTGGGGTAATATCTATTCTGTCGCTCTGCGCCAGTCTAATTCTAACAGGAAGCGCTTTCACTTGGGGAAGTAGACTCACAGTCGCTTGGAGTAATATCTATTCTATCGCTCTGCGCCAGTCTAAGTCTAACAGGAAGCAAACTCACTTCCGATTGAAACATAGCTTAGTCTTAAGGTTTTGTGTACCTAATTCTCATGGACTAAGTTATTTCCCAGTGATTTACTTGCTGATGCTGGGGGATGAAAACATTCATCCGCATGCGCAAGTCCTAATCTATCCGGAAGTAGATCTTCACCCGGAAGCACTCTTACTTGGGATCCTATGTTATCCTATTGCTTCCTAGGCACTTGGTTTAATCCTCTATATTTTAGTCTTCATCAAAACTTAAGATTCTAACATTCTCCCCCTTTTTGATGATGACAAACCTAGTTTTATCGATTAAGTTCCTAAGGAAGGATTATCAAGAGAATAAAAGCAATGGATAACAACAAGTAACTCAGACAAATATTATTGACAAGCAGAGGTTACAAGTCAGAGTTATGTAATCAAATAACATATACAAGTAAAGAATGTATACAAATAAATTTCACTAAGTATGAATGAAAATATGCATGAAAACAAGATCAACAAAAATATTTGGATTGGGGGTTAGAGTTTGTGTCTCTTTTTCTTTTCCCTCTCTTTCTGCCTCTCTTCATTTTCCTCACGCTCACTCTGGTTTATCTGGGCAATGATCTCTTGAAGCTCTTTTTCCTCTTTTTCCCTCCTGAGCCTTTCTGATTCAATGGACTCCTCGTATGCCCTTTTCATGTTCTCCACTTCTTCATACCCAGGGAAACCTGTAGCATCATCGAAGTAGGAGATCTCTCCATTGGGATAGTGGACAGCCCGGATTCTCACATTCCATACAGGGAAGTTGGGGTCTTCCTCAACTTCCTGGACTTTCCGTTTCCCTTTCCCTTTGCTCTTCCTTTTGCTTTTGCTAATTGGAGGAGTGGGCATGGCACTTGCTCTTTCAGCATCGAGGCAAGCCATCTGACCAAAGGATAGCTTGTCAGTGAATCCATACTTCTCAAATTCTTCAGGAGTCATGTCTTCAATTTCCAATTTGACTTCCTTCAGAATTGGAACCGCTTGGACCACTGGATTTTCTTGCACAACCTGAGCAGATGAAGTTCCTTGCTCAGGTAGGTCAGATGGAGTCTCTTCCTCAGACTCATCAGATTCAGTGGTGGCAATTAACTTCCTGGCACGTTTCCTAGCAACGGCCTTCTTTCTAGGTACACTGAATCTGGCTGCTGGCTCAGACGAGGGAGGAGGATCAGAAGATTGCTCAGATGAAGGGACCTCAGACTCTTGCCCAGAGGATGCAGGAACAGGCTTGGCTATCACAATGGGAGAATGGTTGGGTCTCTTCAGTCCCCACTTCATTATGATCTCCTCAACCATCTCTCTACTTGTTTTATTTGGAGGAGGCTCCGATGATGACTCAGATTGTGAGGATTGTTCATTCTGCCCATACACAACCATATCCCATTGTGGTCCTTGCTCAGCCGCTTTGTTCTGCTGCATGAACCGGACGGCCTCTCCTCTTATAAGGCTCTCTGCACCACTCAGCCTCTGAGACTCATATGCACGACGCAGGGCGGCCGTGATATCTTCATCAATCCAGAGTGATGGCTGGCTGAGGGCATCCCTTGTGGCCATGCTTAGACGAAGAGTGGACATAACATTTCTCCCCCTTTTGTCATCATCAACAGGGGTGAGTGCCAGGGATGGAGTGGATGTGGAGGAGGATGGAGGTGGTTCAGGACCAAATTTCTTGGGAGGGGAGGGTGAGAGGGTAGAGGTGGAGGATGTGGGAGAAGATAGGTGTTCAGGAGTTTGAGGAGGGTCGGGGAAGCAGCTGGTGGTGACAAGGATATCCCCATAAGGATGAGTGGAGGGGTATTCTTTGTAGTTGGCGGAGTCAGGGGTAAAGGGTAAATGGTCATCGGAGAGTGGTTGAAGGCGGGGATATTCGCCGTATGGTTGGCTGAGGGGGTGAATGGCTGTTTCAGATCCTATGGGTCTAGGGCTTTGATGGGTTGGGTTGGAGAAGCGGAGTGGAGAGCGTGTAGGGGCACCTGGTCGTGTGGGAATGGGCGAGGATGAGGATGATGAAGGTGAGGATGAGAAGTTTCTAGGGGAAAGGCGTGGAGAGTTGTGAGGTGAGTCTTGGGTTTGGTGGTCATGGGTAGGTGAAGGTTGGGATTGTTGGTCATTTTGTGGTGGAGGCTGAGGTTGTTGAGTGTTAGGCGGAGGAGGAGGTGGTAGTTGAGGGTGATTAGGAGGAGGAGGAGGGTTTTGAGGAGGCGGAGGAGGAGGTGGCAAGTTACCTTGTGATGAAGGTTGGGGAATTTGTAGGTGCTGGAGGATGAGGTCTAATTTTGCATCCACCCTGGTAAGGTGATTCTCAAGTTGTCCTATTCTGTCCTCGAGCCGCTGGATCCGCTCCCCTTGGTGCTGGAAACCAGCTTCACATTCAGCACGGAGAGGACCCACCAAGGAATCAGTCAGTCTCAACAGAAGCTCTTCCTTTATGTCCTCGGCAAAGGCCCTAACAGAAGCTGGAACCCTTGCACTACGGCTTGGCCCAGCATGTGAGTCAACTTCCTGATCTCCTGCTCCAGATGCAGAGGGAGCTGAAGTACCAGAAGCACTACTGGCTTGTGAGCGTGAGCGAGTGGGCTTAGGAGGCTTGAAATACTTGATCCCCATCCTTGCCACATTGGTTGCTCCCACAGGCCTACACTGGACATTCTCTTCTTCCACAGCAGATGTAGCTTTGATCAGATGCTTCTCAAGAAGGAAGGCAATGATGGTGGGATAGGGAAGATAACCTGACTTGTCATTGCTTAACCAGCGCTGAAGCTCTAGGCATATCAACTGCCCAGGGTTGAAAGGCTTGAGCGAGAGGAGTCTAGGGAACCAAGGGTTGTCCAGCAGTGTGAACTCGTTGAAGTTGCCTCCCTTATGAGTCATTATCCGGGAGTAGATGTAGTACAAGAGCCTGTTAGAATCAGACATCTTGGACACCTTCTTGCTGTTGGTGCCATACAACTCCTCGAGTTCCTCCTTGCTGTACTTGTGAGACTCAGGGTAGATCCATTCATTCATATCCTCTTCTGTGATTCCCATCATCTCATTCAAGGTTCTCCAAGTGAACCTGAAGGTTCTTCCTCTTACAGTGGCAGTGAAGGAGAGTTTGTGGACTTGCTCTTTCCCATCCACCTTCCTGTACTTTGCTCTGCCTGAGAGGGATTGGCAAAAGACTCGCAGGACGTTGACGTTGTAGTCCTGGTTGATGCCCAGCCAAGGCATATACTTTTCCAAGTAAGGGCGCAGATGAGCAAACCCTAGTTCATCCAACTTGTCCAGATTGATGAACAGGCCATGATTAAAGATGGGAATGGATGTCTCAAATTTGGCGGATACACCCTCCAATGCCCCATCTCTATAGACTGTGGGATCATCTTCTTCCTCAACCCTCTGCCTCTTGGAGGAAGGCTCCTCAGAAAATTGAACCTTCTTTTTCTTTCCCTTTCTCTGAGCATCCCTCTCTTGTTCAGAACCCACTGCCTGTTCCACTCTACCAGAGGTTCCAGGCTGACCCTGAACGTTTTCATCCTGTCCCTGTGATTGCCTAGAACCTTTATGGCGTTCATGATGTTCTTCATGATGTTCTTCATGGTGCCCAGATTTACCAGAATGCTTGTGAGTGGATTTCCCAGATTTCGACTTGTGTTTCTTGGAAGAAGAGGTTTTCTGGATGACTGGGTTGGATTCATGAGATCCGGCCATTTTTATATGAATGTTGTAGTAATAAAAAGGATGAAATGCGAGAAATGTGTAAAGGAGAAATGAAGAACACAATGGAGAAGATGAAAAGACTTTTTAGAGAAAACGATGCGAGTGAAAAAGATGTAGTAAAAAGTGAAAATGGAAAATGACTTCTATTTATAGGTGAAACTTCTTGAGGATAGAATGGGCATAGTCTTTCAAATTTTCACACATTGGGTAACGTAAGTTTTTACGTTGGAACGACACACCTGATGACACGTGTTGCTTCAGAGAAGGCACAGCGTTTCATAGAGGAAGTTGAAACGTTTTCTGAAGTGATGTGTCCCTTGATCTGACACTGGCGCTCTTGATCATATTGAATTATCATCCAGCGCTAGCAAAAGAGTATTCGGAAGTGATTTTGCTTCCGGTTGGACAGACGCTCCTGGTTGCCTTGAGTAGTCATTCAGCGTCAGCACGAGAGCATCCGGAAGTAGTTTTGCTTCCGATGGTACTTACTTAAGATTTAACTTTGAGTGACTCGTTGATGTTCTCTCTTGTGCATCCACAGCGATCAAGCTTTCATAACTAAAGCCATATTTGCGTCAAGTAGAGTTTGTTTGATCTTCTCAATTTCAGGAGCAGTAGCTCTCGGAGCCCAGTATGAACAACAACTCATCCAGATTTGATACATTGCTCTGATCAGGTATGATCATGAAAATTGTTGTTCCTTCGTACCTTCTTTCCTACAAAATAGCAAATGATTTCTCTTTCCCATTTTTCAGTCTCCAAACTTGGATCTGACTGGTCAGTTTGTAGGAAGTATGTGATTCTTATGCACTTAAGAATTATTCACTATGAATATAGCATTGCGAATCAACTATGACTATATGCACATGGCTTCTGATAATGATAGTCATAGATAGCATGTAGAGTATGAACATTGTGTGAAATATCTTATAAGCCATATCATGTTCATGCTTATGATGCTTAATGTAAAATCTCAATAAGTCCATCTTACATTTGCATAGGAGATTTTACTGTTGCATGCTTCAACCTTAAATAATCCCTTGCTTACCCAAGGAGATCTTTTATACTTATCCTTGGCCTGAAGCACTTTCTTAGGCGAGACAGGATTCGCAGGTTTTCTCCATGTGAGTTGAGACATCCTCTCTCTTTTGTCCTTCTCAGGATAGTTGAATGGAACTCTGTGATAGCTTATCCCTGAGACAAGGTCTTTGTTCCTTGTGGTAGCGCACTGCTTCTTATGATTGAACCAGGTAGTTGCAGTAGTGACATCACCACGAGTTCTCTTCTTTGGGACAAGAGGAACTCTTGATCTTTCCTGCACAGGTAAGGCACTAGAAGGGAGTTTTGGTACCCATTTGTACTTGGGTCCTACATAGTTAGCGCTGGACCTTACTTGTCCTTTGGGGATCCATATATATTTATTTCTCACATTTAAATTTCTCTTAAAATTGCATGTGTGAGAAATATGACCAGTTCTACCACAATAATGACAGATAATGGGATGATGTTCTGAATCAGATTTCTTATCACTATTATGGTGGTCAGTTTTCTTTTCAAAGACTCTATGTTTATTAACTTTTGAAATTTCAGGGTCTTTCGAAAAATCTTCTTTTATGAGTGGGACTTTGGACTCCTTGGTTGTAGAAGAAGGAATAAGTTCCTCAAGTTCCCTATTCCTTTTTCTTAAGCCTAGAATTTCTTTTGCAAGTTTACAGAATTCAACATGTAGCTCATTATACATATCTTGCAATTCAGAAGTTTCAAGTTTAGGTACCTCATTTTCTTCAGCTTCTGAATCTTCTAGGCGGAGATCCACTCTCTCTTTGCTGATACTAGCTTCTACTACATCACCATCCAGTAGCTCATCAACGGTGGATTCACAAGGAGCACACAGTGAGCTTTGGACAGCCTTAACATCAAGAAATTGGTTAGAAGCATACATAGTATCAAGAGTGTTCCAAATATCTATGGCCCTAGAGCAATGTTTAATTTTCTGGTAATCATTGTCAGATAAACTTTTGTGCAAAATTTGCATTGCTCTAAGGTTTAAGTAAAATAAGCTTTTGTCCTCTTCTGTCCAATTTACTTTTGGTTTGAAATCAGAGTCCTTTTCAAAAACATCCCACATTTTGAAATCAGTGGATAGTATAAAACTTTTCATCCTTCCCTTCCATAAGTAAAAATCAGCATTTTCTAACACGGGTGGGATTGTATGATCAAAACCTTCAAAACACATTTTGTAACCCAAATCAGCCTAGGTCTTTGCACTTGAGATCGTTGGATCCTTTAAACAAGTGACCTTGCTCTGATACCAAATGATAAACGTGGCTGTCACCCAAGAGGGGGGGGTGAATTGGGTGACAGAATAAATTAAATCTTTTGAATCTTGTTTTCGAAAGACTGCTTGTGCTTGGTGATAATATTTACGAAGTAGTGATATGCACAAGTCAGTAAGTTATGTGATGCAAAATAGAATGTTTGAATGTAAATTTATGCACACATAAATTTATCCTGGTTCGGTCACCCAGACCTACATCCAGTCCCCAGGCTCCACCTGAGATTTTCAATCCACTATTCTTGTTTAAACCGGGCACAAGAGAAGCCTTTACACTTTAGGTTTTACGAGCACGGGTTCACCTAACAACCCACAGGTTTTACACCGGGTTCACCTGCAAACCTTACAAATGCAAGTTTTACGGGCTAACTTGCAACCTATGGAGATTTAGACAACCTCTAAATGCTCCCCCTTACAAATTGTAAGTTTACACTATGTTCACTCTATGAACTGATTGTGCTAAACACTTAAGCTCAAAACTAACTCTCTCTAAGAGTGGATGATGTTACTCACTTAAGTACAATAAAGTTACTCTCTGAAAAATATCACAAATCTGGATCTGAGAGTAGTAGAAGATGTGTAGAATGAAGAGTATGATATATCAGATACTTTGTTCTGTTCTCTCTTTTTCTTCCATGTCTTCTCTTCTGAATGAATGTCTCTTTTATACTCGGCTTCATAGGCTTCTGTGGCAGGTTGAATATGAACGTTTGAATAAAGCCGTTAATCCTATGTTACCGTTGAGAAGTGCATCTTCATTAATGTTTAGCAGGGTTGACTTGCTTTATCTCTGAAAAGTAGTCCTGACACCTCTGCTCTGACAAAAGCATTCTGACACTGCATTTCTTTGAACGTTCAGACATTCTGATTGCTTGCGGAAGCAACTTCTCATCCGGAAGCAACCTTTCTGAGTGTGCTGCACTTGAACGTTAGTTTAGCAATATAATCATATAGTCTCATGCAGTGGGTGATCCCTAAATCTAAGAAGTATCCGGAAGCACTTCTACATCCGGAACTAAATTCACTTGATGAGGGATTTAGTTCACCATGACTTGCTCTCGCTTAGTCTATTTCATTCCACCACTCAGCGCTAGTCACTGAGCTATCGGAAGCACTTTTACTTGACGTGGTGAATTCACTGACGCTTAGGGTGAAATCTATTCTATCAGTCTGCGCCAGTCAAGATCTAACAGGAAGCAACTTCACTTGATGTTGCATTTCCGCTGACGCTCGGGGTTATATCTAGTCTATTAACCTGCGCCAGTCTAAATCTAATAGGAAGTGCTTTCACTTGGCGAAGTAGACTTACTGACGCTTGGGGTAATAACTATTCTATTGCTCTGCGCCAGTCTAAGTCTAACAGGAAGCGCTTTCACTTGGGGAAGTAGACTCACTGACGCTTGGGGTAATATCTATTATGTCGCTCTGCGCCAGTCTAATTCTAACAGGAAGCGCTTTCACTTGGGGAAGTAGACTCACAGTCGCTTGGAGTAATATCTATTCTATCGCTCTGCGCCAGTCTAAGTCTAACAGGAAGCAAACTCACTTCCGATTGAAACATAGCTTAGTCTTAAGGTTTTGTGTACCTAATTCTCATGGACTAAGTTATTTCCCAGTGATTTACTTGCTGATGCTGGGGGATGAAAACATTCATCCGCATGCGCAAGTCCTAATCTATCCGGAAGTAGATCTTCACCCGGAAGCACTCTTACTTGGGATCCTATGTTATCCTATTGCTTCCTAGGCACTTGGTTTAATCCTCTATATTTTAGTCTTCATCAAAACTTAAGATTCTAACAAGACATAGTTTACATTTTTACAATATCTTAAGTGGCTTATATATTAGTTTCCTTTGTCATAACCTAGTTTATTATTTGATTTGCAAATCAATATATAATATTATAATAATACATAAAATAAGGTACATTTAAGTTGGCTTATCTAGCTTCATTAATTTATCTTAAAAAAGTTAACTAGATATTATATTAAAATGAAGGTGAATTGTTTGAAATTCTAGGAATTATAGTTGTTCGTGTTGCTCATCTATCTCATTTCAACGGCTAACTTTTTATAACCATCAATGGGTATCATATACAGATCATTAAGCAGCTTCTAAAATAATGATTATTTTTATAACCATCAAAGGATAAATAGGTCTTATATTTAGGAACAGAGGGAGTAATATTATAATTTAGAATTGCCAACAGTTGGAAAACATGGAAGCCGTAAGAATATTTTAAATTATTTATATATCCCTGTCACTTAAAACGAGTACTCTACAAGATCATGACAAATACCAAAGCTGTTATAAACCAAAAAATAACTTAGCATCACATCTACAAAAAGTAAATTCAAAGTAGAAGAAAGAATATTATTACTGGAGATTTACTAATATTGTTTATATAGCATTCCAACCAAAACAAAAAACACTAATATTGTTTATATAGCACGACGTCTTCATAAGCTTGGATGTGCCATTAAAATAACCAAATTTCTTGTGCAGGTCTTCATATGCTTGGACGTGCCAGTATAATAACTAAGTTTCTTACACTGGATACATTTTTCTTCCTAATTACTCACAAGATAGAATACAACAAAGCCAAAGGAAAATGAAAGTAAAGCATCTTATCATATATAAGGCTCAGATTCATCAGAAGCAGATATATCTGAGGATTGAAGTTTCTGCTAAGAGCCTTTGGTTAGAGAAAGGTTTGATTGATCTCAGCCAAATTCATATACAGGGTATTGCTTGTCCATTCAACCTTCAAAAGCTTACAAATAATCCAAAAGATCCTGCTGATTCTCCAAATCCCAGATTACAACTCTTCCATCCAAACCTACAATATGAAAATTCATGAGAAGAAAGGGCCTTTTGAGTAAACAGGCAAAGATGTAACTATACAAAAGTCATTCTGAAGTGACTCTGCTTTGGGGCCTCTAGTGTGCCTCTCTATAAGTTTCCAACCTCCCAGCTATATTATTTTTTTCGGTTGATAATTAAATTCTACATTAAATGAATCCCATTTAAGAATCTTATGGCCATGAAATGGAGCAATTATGAAATTTTATTTACAAAAATATAAATTGGGCTGTCTTGATATTTTCGTAAAACAATCAAAATTGTGCCACCTTATGCTCATAGAATGTCAAAATGTCACATGGATTTATGTAGAATTTAGCTATCAAAAGAAAAAAAACATACTCAATTTGATTAGATTAGATGAAGGACATTAATCTAGTATGATGATTTCAATAGAACACTTAAACATCTTCCTTTAAATCCTCCCTCCCTTTCTTGATTATTGTTGAAGAGCACTAATAGGGATAATTTCGGAAGAAATTGAGGAAAAATAGAAATTGGTCATTATATTTAGGACCAATATTAGTTCCCCAAATATGTATTATATTTGGAACCGAGTGAGTGAAAAACATTTGGGAAGTTGGAGTATGACAACTGACAAAGGGCGATAAATGGGCAGCATTAGAGGTCCCAAACTCAAGGTGGTTCTTAGTATTCACTGACCTGATGTGCTGAAACGCCTGATCAATGTTTTATTCTCTCCAAGAGGCATGATACAACTACAGTAAGAAAAATACACCGGTAATATATGAATTTATGGTAAATTTAAAAATGGACTAGCGGGAATGCAAACTACAAGATTTAGGATTGAAAAAGATAAGCAACTCAGAGATAACATTAATATAATATCATCAATCACAATCAGAAGGAAGAAGTTATGATGGAAATAAGATAAATACTTTATACAGTTCTCATGAACACCCCCACGTATTTTTGAACTCTCAACTGAGTCGTTGTTCATTCCATGCTTGGATTGGCCATAAAATTTCCCAAACGCTTCAGAGAACTAATAGAAAGACATGAGAAAACCCAAAATTACAGTTAGTAAAATAATAAGAAAAATACGTAGTGCTTACACTGAAATAGTTATATCTAATAATGACCTTCTACAATGACTTTCTACTAAGATATCTGAGCTAGACATGGCTTTCACTAGCTGGCTTAGGCTATTAAGAAGTGTAACTTACTTGTGATCCATATTTTGGTTCAGATGATATTGATTTCCTTTCTCCAAGATGTCTTACGAAACTCCTGAAAGACAAAAAAAAAAACGAAAAGTGGAACACAAATGAAATGAGGCATAAAAAACATACTCGTAATAAACTTCTCTTCTTCATGCTTAAGGATATATAGATATGCCCAAACTCAACGAGTAACTCATTCTTCAAATAAGTTCTTAATCCTAGATACTAACAAAAAAATTGCATACCATATGCCTCTGTCGTCAGCAGCAAAAACCATTGGAGTACAATCGAAACCCACACCAATCACCATTCTTTCAGAAACAAACAATACCTAAAAAAATGTCATACAATGACCACCAAGTCCACAAACCATTAATGAATAAAGTCAAGAAAATCATTATATGCTAAGAAAGGTCAGAAAGAGTGGATGCTGACCCACATCACGGAGCGGCAAATCACGGAAGGCGACATTTTGGGCTAAAGGAGAAGGGCCAACATCATCAACAAAATATATCATAGAGTTATGACCTGTATAATATATAAAGCAGATAAGCTAAAATGAAAATCCAAAATAAGGTCTTATAAAATGGAACGAGTGCACATACATAAAGTGAATCATTACAGCAGTGCAATGCACCAACAGGAAGTAGTTTGTTAGACAAATACTGCATGTTGGGACCCAAGCCCGTAAATATAAACTGTCCAATTAACTTCATGTACAATTTACCCATGAATTGCTCCTCAAGTTCAAAACTCATGAATTTCATGAAAAGAAATATTTATCCCAACCTTTTTAAGAAAAGGAAACATGAGGAAGTACATGGGTAATACTTTTGTACACAGAAGATGCCACAGAACTCCATTCCTTCCAATGCTAACTAAACCACAGTAAATGTTTTCTAGCACACAAACAACTTCAACAAAACACGTATACTAACAAAAAGGCATATAGCTGGCAACCTTACTTTCTGCCAGGAAAAGTAAAAAACCACAATAGGAGGGAACTCACCTACATAAGCCAAATGATTGCCACTTGGTGACCACTTAACTCCAAATGCCCATGATAATGATAGATCAAGCTGAATTATTAACTGTAGTAAGAGAACAACATAAGTCAAGCTACTGCTGCAATCATATATTTTTGGTTCAGAAGGACAATTTTTTTTTTTGGAAAAGCTAATGTAAATTGTCAAAACAAGTTAGCTTCATTGAGCCATCCTGGTCAAGCAACATAAATGGGCATGGGTGAGCTAGCAGTATATAACTAACTACCCCAAATTGGGCTTAAGTGAGCTGGGCTATCCAGTCAAGTAGCAGCCAGTTTATTGAAAATGGCCAAGCCTAGTTCAGCTTACCAAAAATCATTAAATTTTTATTCCTCCAAGAGGGTACACTATTCACTTGTAGCTGTAACTTTCAACGTTTGTTCAGAATATTCACCAAAAGGAGGAGATCTCTACCAGCTAATCTATACATATTTAGATATAACCAATGCAAACTATAGCTAGTTATCAAAGGAACAAACGCCATTAAATAAAGGCAGAAGGATATAGTCAGTGTATAAATTATGTGTCTCATTTTCCATTATTTCAATCAACAATCCCTTTCCCTCATTTTACCAAACATAGTCAAAGTTTAAATACTCTTTTGCTGAATCTAACTTCAAAGATCCCATGATGTTCGTGTTTATCCCCCAAAAGATGAAATAGAATATTTTTCTCTTGATATGCATATATATTCCACCACAAGTAAGAGTTAATATTGAACCTCTCCAAACTTTGAATACGATGAAGTGCTCCCATTTGATTCCCTGCCATTATTCATCAAGAAAAATCAAAAAATATAAAATCAAGACAAAAAAGGAAACATATAGCTAATTGGCCCAGAGTTTCATATATCATACTTTGCATCTACACCTTTTATTAAGGTGGAGAATACTCGGCATTTTCCATCCGTGGATGTCGTTGCAAGCAGAATCTGCAAACAACAAATGAAACTATGATGGATATTTGAAAATTTCTACCTTCAAGAGAAGTCCAACGCATAATGTAGTAAATTGTCTATTAACTTTTCAATCTATTCTATTCTGGCAGTTATGGAATTTATAGTGCATTATATTCAGCAAGATAAATAAAAATGACTCTGATGAAACTGATAGTCACCCTTGTTTCAATCAAACTCCCTCCTAGGTATAACAAAAATATTTACTCCTCATAAGATGAAGTTTGTAGAGAGATGCCAACACAGTACATCCTAATAACTGACTTAGCTTACAAGAGCATTGTAAAGCAAAAAAAATATATGAAACGTTTACTGTGCGTGTAGACTTTTATAAAATGAGAAAAAGGCAGAAAGCTAACATTATTGGGATGCCAAGAAACGCTTGTCACTGAAGAGTCGTGTTTTTTCCGGATTAGTTTACTGACCCACCTGCAAGGCAATGCAATTTTTTTAATTAAAAAAACCAATAAATTTAATGTTCAAGTGGCTTCCTGGGAAATAAGAAATCTTGCATTATACCAGGGAAAATATACAATAAAAAGGAAAAGGACTGGCAGACCTTGAAAAATACTACCAAAACAATTTAATCCCAATTTTTTTAAAAATTAGAGAGAGAGAGAGAGAGAGAGAGAGAGAGAGAGAGAGAGAGAGCTTACCAGTTGTTCTCCTGTTCATAGTAGCACACACAAACAGATTTGGCCCCACTTCCAACCGCAAACTTGTTTTCTGCAAGTATAAAATTTAGTAACATAGTAAATTATGAATCTCCAATAGGGAACTTTTTGACCAACAGTTCATTCCAATGGTACAGAATAATTGACAGAAATATTATAAAAAAAATTGATTAAAAATATAATATAAAATGGTACCACATACAAAAGATATTAGTGAAACTAGTTAAAATTATAGCAAACATAAAACCATGCAAAAAGCGCCATCACATAATTCCATGCCTATCTTTAAGGGATATAAACCATATTAATGGAGAAATAAACAAAAAGTGAAGAACATTGCAGTCACCACAGTAAAACTAGTGGCGCCATACGAACATTAAGAATGAGTTAGCTGACTAACATTCTCACTTTGCCCTTCACTTAAGCTAAAGAGGCAGTTATTTCTACTCAGATTACATGATACAGAAAATGTCTTGAAACAAGTAGATCCTATTTAACAACAAAGCAACAGATTTACTAAGGAAATTTAATAATAACACCTACGTTTTCCAAACTACATGCAAGAGTCTTTCCTACCTTTTGGGCTCCACTGAACACATAGAGCAGCACGGTTCAGCCTGAGAATAACGAGAGTTGGCACCCATTCTGATCCTTCAAAGTTCCAAACATATCTGTAAAGGACGTAATGATTTTGTTTTAGCATGTGTTTAAAATGCAAGAGAATGTAAAAGAAAAATAGCAAAAACCAACCCAAAGCTTAAAAGCTTCTTTACATTGAAACATTAACCAAGATAAAAAGTCAAATTTTTCAAAAATTAAACTATGAGGGCACTCACGAGTTCCGGTCATGAGATGCAGTCACTATTCTGTTTGTTCTTGTACTCCAGTCTATCCCAGAAATTATTTGGTCATGCTGTGAAAAGAATTGATGAAATTACTTTGAAAGCGAGGACAACACATTCATTGAAATTGCTTTAAGTTCATTGCAATTGAGGAGAAGAAAAGTTAAAAACATAGTACCTTTTGAAGGGTATGAACCTTTTCCCATTTGTCTTCAAACAGTTTGTAGATGTGCACTTCATTGTTATTGGGACAAAATGCAACCACTATGGACATTTAAAAAAAATATTATGACCACTCAAATACTCAAAAAAGCTGCAGTCATATGCCCTAATGACAAACAGTCTATGACATATCAAACTCTTCAAAAGTCCAAAAAGTCCCTTGAACTTTGGGGCAGTTGCATATAACCCCCCTGACGTTTCAAAGTTTAACCTAAAAGCCCCTGAACTTTTATTTTGTTAACATGAACCCACTGCCGTTAGTTTGCTGTTACATCTTGACGGAATTTGCCACGTCATCAATCCTATGTGGCATCTCTTAAATCTATAGTTGCATGAAACCTCCCCTAAATGTTGGTCTAGTTGCACATAAGCGCCTTAACATTTTAAAATTTAAATTTGACATCTTTAATTTTTATTAATATTAGACATCATTGATTTTTTTTACTATTTTACATCACAGCAAGTTTATTGTTCCATGCTGGCCAAAAAAAAAAAATTATTGTTCCATGGTGTCCTTCAAAAATCAAAATAATTTTTTTTATGCCATATAGGATTGATGACGTGGCGAATTCCGTCAAGAGATAATGGCAAACTAACGGCAGGGGATTCATGTTGACAAAATAAAAGGTCAGGGGGGTTTAGTTCAAACTTTGAGTGTCAGGGGGTTCTATGCAACTGAGCCAAAGTTCAGGGGGTTTTCTGGAATCAAGTCAAACTTAATATAATGGATAGGGGAATACATGATTTAACTCCTAACAATTCGATAATGAAGAGTTCAATACTATGCCAATTGTCATTTCATTCAATCAATTAGGGTAGGCCCTTCAATGGTTTTCTTTAAACATACATGAACATCTCTAGAAAACGTATATCCGTAAGTGTTGCGACAATATGCATTGAACTCCCAAAGGTTTGCTCATTAAAGAGCCTCAATGTTATCCCTTTTTCCTTTTGGTCAAGGACGATCTCTTTGATACCTTTGTATTGTTTTGTATTATTCTCTCATGTCTCAATAACTTCTCAACACAAGAAATGATACAACATTTAATATACCACTATACGAAAAATAAAAGAAACAGCCCCCAGAAGGTTAGTATTATCATGTGATTAGGATGCCTAACGTCTACTAAGGACAAGTCATGATCCATTGACAGATTATAACTTCCCTTTACATAATAATACAGACAAAGCATGACACATTCTACTTCTAGAAGCTTTTAGCTAGTCAAGTTTCAGCATAAATCCAGCATTGCTTTGTAAAATGTTCAAGTAAAACTCACTAACAAATTGAAGTACCCACCAGAGGACCACCAATCAGCTGCCCACTCGAATTGATCGAAAGATTTCAAGAAAAGTAAATAATACTACCTCCGGTCCTAAATATAAGACCTAGTCGACTTTTTTGGAAAATCCTAAAAAATCAATATAAGTTAATTATAAATTGATTCACCTAATTTTTTTCACTTAGACTAGTTTATTTTACTTATAAACTAATGGATAATCTAAAAATATATTGAATATGTCATGATTCAATAACCTATTTTGCAACCTTAATCTCTTCAAAAAAAAAAGTCCACTAGGTCTTATATTTAGGACCGGAGGAATTATTAACAATGTTTAACCCAAACGTTACATCTTCTAGTTTCAGACAAAACAAAGCACAGGAAACTACCTCATAAGCTATTTCTACATTCAAGCAATACCAAATCCATAAACTGCACACAAAATTGAAGAAAAAAATCACAAATTTAACTTGAACTTGAAAAATTTAACAGATCAAATGAGAAACACCGCATCTAAATGCAATTCCAAGGCTTGAAAATTGAAATCATAATCACAAAATAATACAACAGGCACATTTTTGTGAGCAGTCAAACAAGGAGACAGATTGGAAGCTAAAAAAGGGTGATGGGGTTGATGAATTACTGGAATTTTCAGGACTCCAAGCATGGCAAGTGATAGAGGAAGCGAATTGATGGACTGAGATTGCAGCCATTAATGTGAGAAAATGGGAAAACTGAGATATGGGTATTTGAGATCTGCGAGAAAGAAGAGAGAAAAGAGAAGAAAGGAAGAGTCTTTGTGAGAAATTTTGGAGTGATTTTGTATATCTAATAGTGTCCTTGTTTGTTGGTCACTTCTCCTCCTAAGTCCTAACGATGATGAATCATGAATGAATGTTTTTGGTTTCCTTTTTCTTTACATCATCTTTTTTTCTCTCTCTCTCTCTCTCTTTTAGCTTCTTCCCCTATATTCCCGGCTTTTGTCTTCAAAATTAATTAACGCTTTTTTTTATTTCATAATTAATTCTTTTTTATGCAACACTTAATTTAATCAAACGCTGTAAAATAATTGTATTTAGTTTTATTTTTGAAAATCAACTGAGACTACTACCTTAATGTTCATTATAGAGGCACACAATTCACCTCTATTTTTTTAACATAGTTTTAACTTTTAAGAACACTTTTCATTAAAAAATTGAAAGATTATTATTTTAATTAACATAGTTTTATATATGTTTTAAAATTCACTGTTTTACGTGACCACACTATGTATTTAAATCAAGTATTAATTATATATATAACCCATCAAAATTAATTATATATATATAATACTTGATTTTATGTTTTTAAATTCACTATTTTACATGACTACACTATAGTCGATGAGAACGAAGTCAAAAAGATTATTGAAATTGATAGCTATTTATTTACTTCTAACAGAAAAGGACTGATCAATTAGTTGAAACAAAAATAACCAGAACAAATGCTATTAGACAAATAGGTGATTAATTATCTCAAAACGTTTTCTTTGTTGGTAAGAAAGTAATCATTATGCCCACTAGTTAATTAAAATTTGTATTGCTTGCTTAACAATATAAACGATTATGACATTTTGCAACAGTTCTGTGTTGGTCATTCAGCTTTCTTTTTTCCTATTTACTTATTAGGCAAAATACATATGATGGGAGAATTACACATGTCAAGCATAACATGCATATTATTTATGTTTTTATTCTGATTAGATTTACATCATAATATGCTGAAGCTATGATTTTAAAAAAAAAAATTACTAGAAAATCTTAAGAAGAAATTATGATGTTTGACATGATTGAAAATAGAAATAGAATTGCAAAACTTATATTCAATACATTCTGGGAAAACTCTAGAAAAGAAATAAAAATGTGTAAAGGGTAAATTTAATTCCACACTATTTTGTGTCATAAAATAACATGATTGTATATATGGCTATTTACTGATCGAAAATACAAATATACTCTTTACTGACCCAAAATATAAAATATATTATTTATTTAGTGAAAGTTACACCATATTGAATTACAATTTTTTGTAGCAACTCTCACTTGTTAATAGAATATGAAAATAAAGGCTAATCTATCTATGAGGACAATCATATGCCAAGTTGTGGCATTGTTAACAAAACCTACACATTTCTAATATCCTCCCCATTTTTGGAAGGATTAGCTGACTACTAATTATATAACCCAAAAATACCTCACAACATCTCATCAAGTATCATGATGATCACTACATAAATGAAAATTTGGGACATTCTTTTACTTATCTGAATAATCAGGGTTAACTTGTACAAGACGGTAGCTTTCTTCTGTGCCAAGGTATGAGCTAGAGGAATCAGTTTCAGGGTTTTGCCAGAAGTGACTCCTTATGGACCTGTGTTTGGAACTTCTTGCAGAATATCCTGGGTCAGAAAGCAAATCCTGAATGTCTGTTTGGCCTTCAAGCATGCTTATAACTTGGGACATTTTTGGCCTAAGTGTTGGGGATGCATTGGTACACAAGAGAGACACATTTAGCATAACCATGGCTTCCTCAGTTGAATAGTCTGGTCCTAGGTCTGGATCAACCAGCTCCAGTAGGTTTCCTCTCTCTTGCAGAACATAGGCCTGAAAGAAGCTTCAGTTTATAATGATGCCACATTTTAATTCTGATACAATTTGGCAATAGGAATTACTGCCTCCATTCCTAATTATAAGTCAACTTTGACTTTTTTGAAAAATTTAAAATTACAAACTTTATCATTTCAAATTGTTTAAAATTATCTTTTTTCCTCAAAACTAGTTTATTATAGGGTAAAGGTGTAAAAATATGACTAAACTTTACCCTAAGTTGCATTTCTATGACTAAAGTTTCGCAAGGAGCAAAAATACCACTAAACTTGGAATCTAGGTGCAAAACTATGATTTCCGTCAATTATGACGGTGTTGACCGTTAGTTTTCGACTTGTAGGATGCTGAGTGTGCAATAATGACCATGTGGCATACTGAATAGACTCTTTATTGATGTTATGTGGAATAAGAGGTAAATGTATTTAAAATAATGCAAAAAATATGATTATTTTATTCTAACAACAGACTCATATTTGCACTCAAAGTACATTTACTTTAAATACATTTACCCCTTATTCCACATAACACCAATAAAGAGTCTATTCAGCATGCCACATGGTCATTATTGTACACTTAGCATCCTACAAGTCGAAGACTAACGGTCAACACCTTCATAGTTGACAGAAATCATAGTTTTACACCTCGATCCCAAGTTTGGTGGTATTTTTGCACCTTGCGAAACTTTAGTCATAGAAATGCAACTTAGGGTAAAATTTAGTCATATTTTTGCACCTTTACCCTTTATTATATATTGTAATTACATTGGTTATATGTTATAATTTAGTTGTCTAATTTGTTTCCTTAACTTTCACAAAAAAAGTCAAACTAGGCTTATAATTAGGAACAGAGGGAGTATGTTGTAATCTGAAACTAAACCAGCAAAGTAAACATAATATGGCAAGCAAAATCAGTTTAACCATCTAATAAAAATTTGGTTCTGATAAATATTGTCATTTGGTTAATGAATGGAATACTTGAAAAGTGTCATATTAATGCATCTGTTAGTCTAGTTTTTGTTTCACTTATCTGGGGGGTAGATTTGATGGATAAACTTTGGATCTACTTGTCTGAGATGTTGAAATAAGCATAATAAGTTGGAGTAAAGAAGTTGATTTGTCATTGTATCAATAAATTGTTCTACTATTGTACTGATAGCAGTAATGTCAATAAGTCATAACTACATTGCATGATGGGCTATGTTTTCTATGTAGAGCAAGAAACTTCTAAATATCAGAAAGCTATTTCAAAGATTAAAAAGTGTATGACATCTCTGAAAGAATGATCACAAAAAGAAGTTTCAAATAAATCAAGATTTACCCAATCAAGAAGGTAAACGAAATCTTCATTGGGTCTGTAATTTGTATTGCTCTTTCCACTGATCGTTTCCAACATAACCACCCCAAAGCTATATATATCAGCTTTGTCAGTCAAATAGCCACGCATTGCATACTCAGGAGCCATATAACCACTACAAAATAATGTCAATGAAATTTTATAATAAAGCATAAATGATGATAATAAAATCAAAAGAGAGTAGGTGGAAAATGTTCTATCATTGGTAAGGGGTGAATCTTCACACCAAACTACATATAATGATTGCAATGACATATTTGGCCACTAAACTGGAAATGTGTACTTACATGGTTCCAGCAACTCGAGTGGTGATATGGGTATTATCATCTTCATTAAGTTTTGCCAAACCAAAATCTGAAACCTTAGGGTTAAAATCTTTATCTAGCAACACATTACTAGTCTTTATATCCCTATGGATGATTTTTATTCTGGACTCTTCATGCAGATAAGCCAAAGCTCTAGCTATACCAATGCAAATTTTCTTCCTAGTTGTCCAGTCTAGTTTTGCTTTGCAGGCTGGATCTTTTCCTGCACATATTATGATTGGAAGAATGATAATTAACTATAGAACTTAACCATATGTTGATTCAATTATCAAGTGATGGTTAAGGAGGCTGAGTAAGAAGCTAACCAAAAAGTGCACGTGATAGACAATTATTTTCCATATACTCATATATCAGTATCAACTGGTTCCCCTCCACACAACATCCATAAAGCTTTACAAGATTGGGATGTTGAAGTCCAGATATCATTCCTATCTCATTCACAAACTCACGGTTTCCTTGCTTAGATTTTGAGGAGAGTTGCTTTACTGCAATTATCGTGCCATCGGATAGTAGACCCTACATCAATAACAGTATATATATGTTTTCTTATAATAGAACTCAGGTGGATCTAATAAGTACAGTGCATGGAACAAATTGAAGTCCATTTTACAGGAAAAGTTTTACTTCGAGTATCTGGAGATGTAGGTATCTCATAATGCACATTTAGTTTCTCAGATAAAGAAACATCAATACTTGGTTATGCAAGAGAAAACTGGTAATCAAGAATATACGTGGGAGAAGAATTTGAATACCTTGTAAACGGAACCAAAGCCACCCTCTCCAATCTTGTTAGTTGCATCAAAATTTTTGGTTGCTGATTTCATTTGTCTTAATGTGAATAATCCTGTTTGTAGATCTATTCCTCTAAGCTCTGAGATTAAAATCAACAAAGAAAGCTTTTATCTTCATACATATCATATGCATTCTACTATATGCAATGTCATTTCAGATCAAAATGAAGTTCAAGTGAATGTTTATCTCAATTCCATTTTCTATGAAACATTATAATAGAAATATGAGAATTGACTTTCAAATATGCCAATGCAACCAACGGCAGCTCAGTTGGGATGTAAGGAATTCAACAAATTTCAAGCAAGATTTCAAGTTTGAACTATATTAATAGAAAAGCCAATTAGAAAGGGTGTTATTAACCATGTTTTGGCAGATATATTACATACCTTTATACACAGAGTCTTGGCCTCCTAACCAGCCCATCCACCTCATAATACCTATGAGCATCAGAATAAGAATTGCAAGAGCAATTGACAGAGCAGCTATAATAAAAGTTCTCTTTCCAACCCCTGGTGAGGGAGGTATAAAATCTGCACAAAAGAAGTACTTGTAAATTTCATGGGAAGCAAAAACATAAAATCCAATCTTTTCCTTTTGCCTACATATCTAATTTTTCTTGAACATATATTGTATTCAGTTTCTTTATTCTGTTACATTTATAATCATACAGTTACTAGATGATTAATATTGCAACTCAAATGCATGCTGTTAGAAGATTATTAGGAAATAATTATAGAGTATTAGGAAATATTTAGATATAAGAATATTATGCTTTTATTAGGTAATCAATCATATTAGGTAAACTTGTAGGAGAAGTTTATTGTCTTTTTAGGAAACTTTTATGTTATAAGTATGTAAGCACATCAATGAAATAATAAGAAGACTTTTATTTTGTGAAACCCTTTTAGTTTTCAACACATGCCAAAGATGATCATTCAATTCAAGTTTTATGGTGGGAGATGATGTACATGATCTGTCAATTGCCTAGCAGTTTGGAAAACCAAAAAAATGGTAAATTGTAAGCAAGAATATACATATTAGTGGTAAATTTTACATTTATCCGGCAGTTTCTATTATATTTCACTTCACTTACATATAGTTGTGTGGTCTAGTGCTTTCCTTCTATGTAATTTGTTAGCATAAACTATCCATATATAAGTTAATTAATGTGTTCAATTAGTTTTTCTTGCAAGAACTCTGGAAAAATATTGGACACTTGATGTCATTTTGATAAATACACATTTGTCATAAGCACTGTATTCATTCAATCCAATAACAAGTTTTATATTTGGATACATATTGATATGATAGCTCTCTTTAGTGTTTCAGTAACTTCAATCTAAAACCACAGTTAGGGACCCTGGTAAAGGACAGCAAAACAAAATCATAAAGATTTTTAAACTATTTTAATAACTTACTAGGATCTACTGATATGGCAGATATCAAAGGTCCATAAATTCCTCTTGTGGGTATGCCAGTCGTGCCCTTTCCAGCATAGTAGAAGTGAATCTTCAAAGTATGTTGTGTGACAGTGGCATTAAATGTCTTCACAATCGGCTTTTCAGTCCCACCAGCTTCTTTCTCAATATCAAAGTCTTTTAGGACTAACTTCCCCTTCATTAAAAACATTCTATCCTCATCAATACATGATTATGTAGAATTCAATTATGGGTTAAGGTGCAAAATAATACCAAAAGTTTTCACTCTTGAGCAATTTGGAAGGTTTTTTATCAAAATTTCCCAGGAAGTGTTGGGAATGTAGTACATTTTCCCTCACCATTAAAATTTACATTGACCATTAGTTGGTTGAGCTGGTAATTGAACTCACCTCCGTAAGGATGTGAACGTGTGTTCAAATTCAAGAAGCACTCTTATTTAGAGAGGGGATAACCTGCCTATGTGGGCAGCACTCCTACCTCATCCAAAAATAGGCGCCAGATTACCAGGCAACAAAAAAAATACATTGACCATTAACATTTCTATCACTTTCCAAGAAATATTGAACCACAAAAAAACTTTTGGATTGCCAGGGCTCGAATGTAAACTCCAGGAACTAATTTGCACATTAACCTTTCAATTACCTGACATTTGTAAATCATGTAGAGAACATATACCTGGATGTAGACATCAAACACGCGCCTCCCAAGACTATTAAATGATCTGTCATTGATAAACAAAATCTCTGCAAAGTGGAGCCTAACAGTGTAGTTTCCATTTATTAGACAAAGTCCATAGTATGTGAGAGAAAGGGGAGACAAACGAGCTGTGGTGTACAGTCCTGAAAATTTAGCAGAGACATTGACAAGTTTGGAAGTGTTGGTCACAGTATAGGGATCAGAATCAATATCATTGTCCATGAAGTTTCCTGTGCTGCTGAGAGCCCAATTCTTGCCATAGTAAAACATTGATGCACCTCTTTGTTCTCTGTCCCCTTCATAAATAGAACCATTGATATTCTCTTCCTTACCACCACAGTTAATGTGCAAGGAGTAGTCTGTTGAAAAATCAAAGTGAACTAGGATTGGCAGAAAGAAATCATCATAAATAATAAATTCAAAACAAATAGATACAATTTTCAATGGAATATTGCTGCCGTTTGCACTATATTTATATATTAGAAGTTTGTAACTGGATTGCGAGTTACACAGTGTGGATGGTTATGTAGAAGCAACCTGAAAACAAAATATTATTAATATGTTTATATGCTTACATTTGCTGTCTGAATCAGAGCATGGGAAGTTCTTTTTCAAGCAAGAGTGAACATTTTTTCTGCAACCAGAAGTGAAATTTAAGATCATGACTTCAAAATAAAATTAAAAATAAGCTTATGTAGTATTGTTTATGGAGAATTCCTCTGACAATAAAGGCTGAGACTTCAACTTCAAAACACAAATGTCTTACAATTTATTCGCAGAAGAAGAGTAGCTCTCCACTAAATTTCTGAAAAAAATTAACAGAGAACTTGTTACTGCCATGGACTTGTAAACGTGGCAGGATAAAAAGAGACTTGTAAACTTGTCACTCACACACTCCCTCTTAGACATTCATTTGGACTTGAGCTGTCCCATGTAAAGTTATTGTCAGAAATGTCACTGCACAACAATATATCCAGAAAATTGTTCATAAAATCTACAGCATAATATTCCTGAAGAAGATCTTAAAAATTATAGTAAAATTTATTTCTGGTCATTGGAGAAAATGTTAAGATGATATAGAGAAGAGGAAAATATATTTAGTCAAGTTAACATACACATTTGTATTTTTCCCAAGAACCCAGCTAGGAATAGTCCCTGTCAGCTTGTTCCGAGTAAGATACCTACATTAACAAGGTAATTTTGTCTTACTTCAAATGAGAATGAGATGTTAGAACAACATATTTCACCCATTCATACACTTACATGAAGTCTACTTTGTCGAGTAGTTGAAAAGAGTCAGGTATCCTTCCAGTCAAGTCATTGAAACTCAAGTCTCTACACCAATCATAAATATGAAATCATTTTGTTAAATGAAAAATCAACAAACCTCAATTATTGCAGAAGAGATATATGCAAGATCATCCTATTCATGTTCATGCTATGAAATCTCAATTCTTGTCTACATAATTTGCATGTGTGTGTAACTATCTTTTGTTGCAGAAGAGATTCATTATATTCATAGAAGAAAAAAGTATAAAAGGACATAAAATTCATAATCACAAACTTTTCAAACGTAATTTACTAAGGATAAAGTATAGCTGTTTGAACTTATGGTCCATTATTATTTATTATCATATCTTAACCCAAAAAGAAAATAGGGTGGCTTAGTGCACAAGGATCCTACTATATGGGTTCAGGGTAGGGCTGTACATCGGACAGACTGGACCGGGCTTCCACCTAGCCCGAGGTCTGGTCTGGTGTGGCCTTCGGGCTAGATATGGCAGCCCGAAGCCCGGTCTTGCCCGGAGAAAAACCCGGCAACCACCGGGCTGGACAGACCAGACCAGGCTGGACCGGGTTTGTGGTCTAGTGGCTCAAATCAAGTGACCAAAGAGAATGGAGAGGAGGAGATATGGGGTTGGGGATGACCGGACATGGGGATGGAGATGGAGAACAGGATAATGGGGAATGAGAAATGGAGGAGATGTGGAGGCAGGGAACATTTTTGTGCGAGCTGAACTTCAAAACCTCCTTGTGTGTATCTCCGGTGAAGCATCGTGCGTGAAGGAAGGAGGTGAGTTGAAAGAGAAGAAGATGAACTGATGAAGGTGTGGGGGCAAGTCACATGTGTGCAGCTTCACATAAAAAAAAGGAAAGTGTGTATATGTGAGTGTTAAGAGAGAATATAATATTATTATAAAAAATAAGGAAGGGGCAGACATCACGTGTTTGCTCATATTGGAGGGAAAATATCTTTGCAATGTGTGTGGACCTAATGGAAACACGTGTGTGCCTTATCTTCTAATATATATATTATATTATATGTCATGAGATGAATAAAAATATGCCTTCCCTCTAAGTGTTTGGTCGGGCTGGACTGGACTTAGTGGCCTGATTGCCTAGCCCGAGGCCCGGTCTTACCCGAAGTTCGGGCCAGACTCTGGTCCAGTTCAAAAGCTTATCGGGCCAAAGTTGTTCTTGCCGGGCATGACCAGACTGGACCGGGCCGGGTCGGGTTGACCGGGTTCCCGGGTTTGTTGAACAGCCCTAGTTCAGGGAGGGCTAGATGTACACTGCCTTCCCCTGCAAGCAAAGAGGCTAATTCTAAGATTTGAATTGGTAACCACACGGAAATACCCTTTAACAAGAAAAGAAGATTTCATAAAAACGAATAAACTATTTGAACTCATGAAATCATTTGTTGGACTACTCACAAGATTTTCAGTTTGTTCATTTTACCAATATAGTCAGGGATCTCTCCTCTAATCAAGCAGCTCCTCAGTATACTGCATCATATTTCCAAGTCAAAATAAAATATAGTAACTTTTGAAAGAGCTACAAAAGAAAGAGAGAATTTTTGGGCCATTGAGCTTACAGGGTCCTCATTGATTTCATATGAACCAATGATGGTAAAGATGAGCCTCTACCTTTTAAGTCAGTTATCCTCCTAAATATTAAAGAGAGAAACAATTACTCAGCTTATTCATTTTCTATGAAAAACAAAAATGAAAAACTGCATTTTCATACAAATCACTTAATCTTCTCAAGGCAGAAATGCTGGAAGGTATGGGTCCCTCAAGTGAGCAACCTTCAATGTGCCTGTAACAAAAGAAAAGTGATATGTTAGATAAACTAAAGGAAATGTTACAAAGTTTTTAAAAGGAAAAGGCACACATGATATAGAGACTTACAGCTTTTCGATTGATGTCAATTTGCTAATGAAATCAGGTATCTTCCCAGAGAAATTATTGTCACTAATCCTCCTGGAAAAGCATTTTGAAAACAAGTTAGTACTAAGCAAGCCAGGAACAGTCACATTTGAACAATAAAATAAACAAGAAAAAATTTTGGATTAGAAAATGTAATTACTATTTGCTCGTTGAATAGAAGCATTGTTCATTGATTAACTTTAAATTCTTATGCAACTTGCATTGGCAAGCAAATGGATCTTATATTAAATATGTATTCGAGTATAAATGGTTGTCAGTGTTTGTTAATATCAGTTTTTTAGCTGAGAAGTTTACATAATTGAGATTGTAAACTATGTATTGATAAATACAGTCTATAACAACTCACATTATTCATAAGTTTTGAACAATATGATTCATGTCATACTCTAAAAAACACAGTCTAATTTTGGTAAAAGAGTAGAGACTTACAAATCAGTCAACTTGGTTAACTTTGAAAGAGCCAGCGGTAATTCTCCTGTGAATCCATTTGATGACAGAATGCTAAAACACATTACATTGTCCATGTTAACAGTAGGGAATGACAGGTCATGCAAAACAAAGGCATTGGAATTAATAAAAAATAGAAAAGACTCAAAATAAGTACATTTTCCCTAAATTGACCAATTTTCCAATCTCTGGAGGAATGTGACCTGTAAACATGTTCCCTTCAATGCTCCTGTGACATTTACACAGATACTTTCTTCAAATAAAGAAACACAAGCAATTTGTAATTACACTAAACTGGCAGTAGGAAGCAACATAGAAACTGTATATATGGAAGAAAAAGCTTCAGCTTAATTTGTAATGAATAAATTTGGGCTGTCATTTAAATTGGTAGACCAAATTAGTTTGATGCATGTTTCTTTTCTCTCTCTTCATAATAAGGCATTAACCAACACATTGCATTTATACATGCAAAACTAAATGCACACAAATTTGATAAAAAAAAAGAAATTGGTTATTAACATACAGGTTTTTGAGGGTTGTGATATTGGTGAGAACTTTGGGGAAAGGACCTGATAACTTGTTCCCCATAAGAGAGCTGCATATTCATTGAAAAAAGCTGATTAACTGAAGTTGATTTACTTATAAATAAGCTTATTTGAGAATAATGCAATGAAAGAAGTGAGATCACAGAGAAATTGTCCTTACAGCTCTTCCAAGTGCATAGTAGCCCATTGCTGAGGTATAGGACCAATGAAGATATTACGACTAAGGTCTCTGTATGAAGAAAAAGAAGAAATGTACTTCACAGACTAAGGAAGCTTGACCAATCCATTTTGAATAAAAGATATTATTATGACAGAGAATCATTTAGTTTAATAAGAGAGGAATGGTTTATCTCACAAATGCTTGAGATACTGAAGCTTGGAAAACTCTGGTGGAAGAGTACCAGAAAGATTCTGAGCCTTCAAAAATCTGCAGATACAGAATATGGAATGAAGTATAGTTCAAAAATCTGACAAAAAATCTGACACATACATAATCTGAGTTGCTAGTATGTGTCAGATTTTTTTTAAAAATAATATAACTGTTAGAAGTGTTGTGTAATAAATGTGAGCTGTCAGTTAGTTAGTGAATAATTGTGAGCTGGCAGTTAGTTAGTGAAGTTAGTTAGTGAGCTGTCAATAGTTAGTTAGGGGAATTGTTGTTGTATAAATACCCTATTGTATACTTCACTCAGTGTGGAATATAGTACATACTTTTAGCCTCTAGTTTTCTCTAGTTTTCTCTCTTTGCTTTCTCTCTTTTCTTGCAATTGTATCATTGGTATCAGAGCAATTCTCTGGTGATGGCGCCGGACACACGATCCTCCGGAAGATTGGGTGAGGTGGAAGTGCAGATAGGTCAGAATAGGGCCGAAATCTCAGAATTAAGATCATCCATGCTTCGCGTGGAAAATTCCTTGAAGGAATTGTCATTGAGTGTGGCTTCTCTTGCGTCGGGAACGAGACAGATGGAAACGAATGGGACTTCGACGAGTTCGCATATTCCGATCAACACGCCATTTGGGTCTTTTGGAGGACACGGTGGTTATGCAGTGCCGACGAAGAATACTCGAGTCGATTTTCCGAAATTCGACGGTTCAAATTTTCGAGGGTGGGCTTACAGGTGCAAGCAATTTTTCTTAGTTGATTCAACACCCATGGATCAAAGAATCAAGATGCTTAGCATTAATCTGGAAGGAAGAGCGTTGAAGTGGCATTTGTCCTTTATGAAGCGATTGGGAGATAGATTAATCTCATGGGAAGAATACTTTGCGCATATGGAGGCTAGGTTTTGTGATGTGAAAGTCTTTAATCCGTTGGTGCAATTGAAACAATTGTATCAAGATTCAACAGTGGATGCGTATATTGAGGCCTTTGATGAATTGATTACGGAGGTGGATGTGCCGGAAGAGGTTGCAATGAGTAATTTTCTTGGTGGACTTCGTTTGGACATTCAATCGGCGGTAGATGCTTTTAGGCCGATAAATTTGATGAGTATGATGCACATGGCGAGGCTTCAAGAAAGGACAATTAATGCGTGGCAGAAACCTAAAGGATCAATTGGGTTCAAGAACTCGATTGTTTCTGATGGAGGTAGTTCTTTAAAGCATTATTCTACTGGTGCTAATCCTGTTAATTCGTAGCCCTCTGTGAAGCAGACGGGTTCGGCTTCTTCCAATTCTTTGAATTCTTCCAACTTCTTAAAGAAACCAGCGGTGTCTCTTTCGAAGAAGGAAATGGAAGATCGGAGACGCCGAGGCTTGTGTTATTGGTGCAATGATCGTTACACTAGCTCACATAAATGTAAAGAATCGCAGGTGATGATGTTAATTGTACAAGAAGTAGAGGATGACGCATTTGTGGATGCGGTGGATTCCTTGGAGGGAGCACAGGAGGGTGAGAAACCCCAAGCATTTGGGAATGCTATCAGTGGAGAAGAGCAGGGTATGACACTGATTATAGAGGGGTTTATTAAGAAGTAGAGGGTTGAGATCTTGATTGATTCTGGAAGTACTCATAATGTTCTCCATGTGCAAGTGGCTAAACGCCTTCATTTGAAACCCCATTCAGATAGTATTTTGAATGTTGGAGTAGCGGGAGGAAGGACGGTATGTGTGGATCAGGTGTGTAGAGATGTGTTTTGGACCATGAATGGTCATTCTTTCAAGAGTGATTTCTTGGTGATGGATGTGGGTCGTTTTGATGTGATTTTGGGAGCTCAGTGGTTGAGACAGTTGGGTAGCATTCTTTTGAATATGGATCAACAATTCTTGGCATTTAAGCTTCATGATCAGTATTATGAATTGCATGGACTTAAAGAAAGAAGAAGGGTTACTGAGGAAGTGATAGGCTCACGTGAATTGTTACAAGCCCAACATGTATATATGGTTCAAGTTGAGTCTATATCAAACTCATTCTCAGGTATGGAGGTAAGTAAGAGCACGTTGCGGAACAGAGAGATCAAATGGAGGTTTTACTGAAAGAATTTGAGGATGTATTTCAAGAACCTACCTCGTTGCCACCACCTCGTGATTGTGATCACCGTATCCATTTGAAGAAAGATTTGCCTGTGAGTTGTTGGCCATATCGGTATGGTCCATTGCAGAAGGATGAGATTGAGCGGCAAGTGGAGCAGATGTTGAGTGATAGTTTAATTCAGCAGAGTAGAAGCTCTTTCGCTGCCCCTGTGGTGTTGGTACATAAAAGAGATGGCTCATGGAGATTTTGTGTTGATTATAGGAGGCTAAATGAGGAAACGGTAAAGAATAAATTTCCCATTCCCTTGATAGATGAATTGCTGAATGAACTTCAAGGAGCTTCTTTCTTTTCTAAACTAGACTTGAGAGCAGGATATCATCAAATTAGGATGTATGGTCCAGACATCCATAAGACAGCTTTTAGAACTCATGAAGGATTGTATGAGTTTTTGGTTATGCCTTTTGGCCTTACCAATGCTCCTGCCACCTTCCAGGCTTTAATGAATGATGTTTTTAAGCCCTTTCTTCGGAAATTTGTGTTAGTTTTTTTTGATGACATCTTGATTTACAGTAGAGATTGGAGTTCTCATCTTGATCACTTGCATAAAGCTTTATCTCTTTTGCGTGATCATCAACTTTGTGCAAAAAGTAGTAAGTGTACCTTTGGAGTATCTCAAATTGACTATTTGGGGCATATTATATCGAATCGAGGGGTGGAGGCCGATCCAGGGAAGTTAATTAGTATTAATTCTTGGCCAATTCCGAAGTCAATTAAGGATGTTCGTAGTTTTTTGGGGCTTACTGGTTATTACAGGAGGTTCATTAGGAATTATGGATTGATTGCCAAGCCCTTAACAGAATTATTGAAGAAAGAACATAAATTCCAGTGGTCTATGGAAGCCGCTGCTGCCTTTGATGCTCTTAAGCAAGCTATGACTTCACCACCTGTATTGGCTTTGCCAGATTTCAAAGAGAGGTTTGTAATTGAGGCTGACGCTTCCAGTGAAGGTATGGGAGCGGTGTTGATGCAGTTAGGACACCCTTTAGCTTTTATTAGCAAGGCTTTGAGTCCTCGGAAGCAACTCATGTCAGCATATGAACGTGAATTGATGGCTATCATATTTGCAGTTAAACACTGGCGCTCCTTCTTGGTGGGTCGCACTTTCACTATTAAAACTGATCACTTACCACTTAAACATTTGTTAGAACAGAAGGTGGTATCACCCGAGCAGCTGAAATGGCTTAATAAGTTGTGTGGGCTGTCTTATGAGATTGAATACCGTAAGGGTAAGGAGAATGTAGTTGCAGATGCTCTTTCAAGGTACCCTGTGGTGGAGGTGATGGCTATTACTGAACCGGTCTCTTCTCTTACCGAGAGGGTTCATGCTTCTTGTTCACAAGATAGCCACATGAAGCAAGTGATTGATGAGTTGGAAGTTGATTCCTCTTCTCACCCTCATTTTTCTTGGGTTAATGATACATTGAAATATAAAGGTCGATTGGTGGTAGGGGGAGATCAGGGCTTACGGTTGGAATTGATTAAGCATTTCCACATGGATGCCGTGGGGGGACATTCAGGTATCACGCCCACATATCGTAGGCTATCTTCAATCTTTTACTGGCGAGGATTGGAGAGGCAAGTACGTGAGTTTGTGAGAGATTGTCTTGTATGTAACAGGTTTAAATCGGAAAATGTTGCTTATCCAGGGCTCCTTCAGCCGTTACCTATTCCATCGAAGGTTTGGTCTGAATTGTCTATGGATTTTATATCTGGATTGCCGAAGTCATACTCTTACTCATTAATTCTGGTTGTGGTAGATAGATTGAGTAAGGCAGCTCATTTTATTCCATTAAAGCATCCCTATTCAGCTTTAACAGTAGCCCAGGCTTTCATGGATTCAATTGTTAAACTACATGGTTTTTCAGCTTCTATAGTGACAGATAGAGATGCTGCCTTCTGCGGAAAATTTTGGCGAGAGCTCTTCCGTTTGTATGGAGTTCAACTGCAGTACTCATCGGCATATCATCCTCAAACGGATGGCCAAACGGAAGTCTTAAATAGATGCTTAGAGTGTTATTTGAGATGCATGACAGGTGACCATCCGAAGCAATGGGTTAAATGGCTACCATTGGCGGAGTTGTGGTATAACACCAACTTTCATTCGGCAATTGGAATGACACCATACCAAGCTGTCTACGGTGTTCCGCCTCCAGTGCATCTTCCATACTTAGCAGGAGACTCCAAGAATGAAGTGGTGGACAGATTATGTTGGTCGAGGGAGCAAACCATTCAGCTTTTGAAGTTTAATCTTCAGAAAGCCCAACAAAGAATGGTATTACAGGCCAATAAACGCAGGACGGAGAGACATTTTGAGGAGGGGGACTATGTGTTTTTGAAGCTTCAGCCTTTTAGAAGGAATTTGCTCACCAATTCCGCATTGCATAAGTTGGCAGCTAGATACTTTGGACCATACCGAGTGTTACGTAAGATTGGGCAGGTTGCATATGAATTAGATCTACCTGAGGAGACTAAGATCCACCCAGTTTTTCATGTTTCACTTTTAAAGCGTGCTCCTAGGGAAGGTCAAGTTCCTAGTACTGTGCTACCACGAGTAGATGAGGAGGGTCAGTTTGTGATGGAGCCTCAGGCCATTTTAGGAAGGAAGTTAGTGAGGAAAGGGGAGCTTCCAGTAACTCAAATTTTGGTCCATTGGCGCCACGCGAGACCAGAAGATGCCACATGGGAGGAACTTCATTCTTTTCAGCAGCTCTTTCCGGATTTTTCAATTGCACCAGCAGAGTTAGCACTTTCTTCAACCATCCTTGTGGACAAGGATGTTCTGTAGGAGGGGGAGTATTGTTAGAAGTGTTGTGTAATAAATGTGAGCTGTCAGTTAGTTAGTGAATAATTGTGAGCTGGCAGTTAGTTAGTGAAGTTAGTTAGTGAGCTGTCAATAGTTAGTTAGGGGAATTGTTGTTGTATAAATACCCTATTGTATACTTCACTCAGTGTGGAATATAGTACATACTTTTAGCCTCTAGTTTTCTCTAGTTTTCTCTCTCTGCTTTCTCTCTTTTCTTGCAATTGTATCAATAACTCTTTTGTTGCATCCTATTTCATATTTAACATTTTGCTCTGGGTAACTAACTTATTACGTGATATGTATGGTCCATTCCAATTCATGAGAACTCCATCCAAAAAAAAAAAAGACATAGTTCTTGCAATTTCCATCTTTAAAGTGTTGCTTGAAATGTTCTGATAGCTTTTAAATATGTATGTGTTCATAGAGCCATCTAGCCTAAATGAAACTAGACACTTTTTTAAGTCTTTCGTGTGTCTGAAGTTGTGAGTTCAATGTTGTATAGATATGATGAGTGCATTAGTTGTTTCCAATGGATGAAGGATGGAGAATGAAAAAATATGTGCTTATAACAGGCTATGAATGTATTTTATTTTATTCTCTTCAAATCTTAGGAACCCAAAATATTATTCCAAAACATAACATATGGTAACACAGAAATATGGAATTTTCCGGAATCCAGAAATTTGAAGTAATGTGTACACTATCAAGGGGTTCATAATAGCCAACAAATGTTGGTCAAGTTGGTAAAAGAGTTTGACTCATAACTATATGATTGTGAGTTCAAATCCCGCCGATGTGAGGAACTTGTTGGTGGACGATCTATAAGTAAGCGCTCAAAGAGCCCGGAGGCCTGCTCTGGCGCTGGTGAGCCCCCAGGACCCAACTCACCTAAATTTTTTGTCACCAAAAAATAAAAGTGGTTCATAACAATAGTAGTAATATACTGTACTTCCCATGATAGCCAAACGCAACATGAAGTACTACCCTAAAGATATCAGGATATGACATAAGAATCAAAGAGAATTCGAGCATAAAAAATGAGCTATAAACTCTAGCTGTCTGTATGTCTTAAAGATTTTATTTTATTTTTTTGTGGTTCTCCTATATAACTAATTAAAGGTGTTGCTTTTTCCTTTTCCTTTTGTAGAGCTAAAGCTAAAAACATTTATTTAGCCACAGAAAGTAAACACGTATTCACTCTAATCTATCTTATAAAGAGATAGTCAACTAATTCACAGAAAACAGGTGAACATAGAGCCATTTATTACGGGTAAAATATTAAGGTGGTATTCCGATTTTACTTCAATATCATCATTTATTATATATTTACAAGTTTTTCATCTTCACATTCAATATGCAACTGTAAAAATGGAAATCTTACATCATTATTATTATTATTATTATTATTATTATTATTATTATTATTATTACTACTTTTACATGTACTTTTACATGTTATCTGCTCTTTTAAAGGAGACCAAAACATTTCTTATATCATGGACTAAATGGTAGAACCGAAATCATTCCAATGTTTCTATATTTATTTAAAAAAATACTTCATTTCATCTTATCCTTATTATATGCAAAATTAATCACTTTGAAATGTTCATAGTTTTCTTTTTTTCCCTCAAACTAATTAGAGAGGGTAACATGTAATTTTTGTATAAATACTCCCTCCGTTTCGTAATATAAAAATTTAGTCGCCAAAACACACTTGTTAGAACATATAAAAGTTAGTTGGATGTTTGAAATTAATGGTTTTTTTAATATTATTTATATTTACTATGATACTATTATGATAAAGAAATAAATAAACATTAATAAATATGAAAGAAAAGGGAAAAAACTCATTAAATGAAGAGACAATAATGTAAAAATAAACTCTTACTATTTTACTGTTGAACATAACCAATTAAATTTTTGGCTCTTATATTTGGAGAGAGTAATTTGCTCACTTAATTGTTCATTAATTCTTGTTTAGTTGTTTTGACCGGCAAGCTCAGCTAACTTCCCACGTATACAAGTAGCCAACCATCTTTAATGACAAATAATCGTGTTCAGCCAAAAGAATGAAAGAGGTGGACGCGTTCTTTGACCAATTGAAGTCCATGCTTAATTTAATGAATATAAACATTGCAAATTTCTCGGACAAAAAAGTCCTTTAGATGTCTTTTTCAGGAAATATAACACAAAATATAGAACCATATAATTGCTATCCTCTTTTATTTAAAAAAAACGAATCAATATTTTGACTAATGCACGTGAAAACAAGCTTCATGGAATCTTGATTAAAGTTCAGCCACCATAATAGGGGGCCTTAATGCCTTCATGAGAACCCCTTAGACATCATATCACCACTAATAAAAATAATGGCTTTCATGTAATAAAAAAATGGCTTTCACACACTATTATATATCACTTTCGATCATAAAAATAAAATATAAATTTTTCATCAATTTTTTTACAAGAGAAATTCTTACGAGGCCCTACTGAAGGATCTCACCGCTCAAAAGTATGATAATAATCAACAAGTTTATATTACTCAATTGCTATTATAACTTTTTCATTTATTAAATCCTTTTTTGGGACCTCGCAATATTTATACCCTCTTTATTATAGTGACAAAATAATTTTATATTATACTTTTAAGTATAGAAAATAAAATACATTAACATAAATAAATCTTCGTCAACAACGATATCTTTGAAGTGTTTTCTTTATTACAATTCATGTCACCATAAATACAACAGATTTAAGTTGGTGTATTACCTACAAGTATTTGTAATTAACGTTGCAGATAGGTGAGGATTCATCAACCATGACAGGGAAAAAAGAAGAAAAAAATGTCTTCCAGCTCTGGTTTACACACATGATTCCATGTGACACAGTGCCTAGGTTTTCCCCAATTATCTCAGTCAAAGTGTATGTGGCAGAGTATAATTTCGGGACACGACAAAAACAAAAGATATAAAATAAAATTTCCAAAATTGAACTCATTTAAACAATCGATAAAAATGTCAGTTTAATTATTGATAAGTTGATAAGAGTTAGATTTATTATTTTAGCCTTATATGTAGTCAATGTATTGAAAATAAAAGAAGTAGGGGGAAATCTATGAAAATTGAAAAGTTGCTGTCATACTTAAAAGATTCTGGTAAAAAAAAGTCCTACTTAAAAAAGATATTTTAATGTGAGGAAATTTGAATCGGAGTAATATATTAGTGTATAAAAAGTGCAAAACATTTGTAACTTCTGCCTATAAAAACACGTCAAGTTTTTCCCCTAAATAGATATTTTTCAACTACTTTGTAAAGAGTAGTATAAATGTATAACCAAAATAATCAAATCACTGTATAAGATCACAAATTTTTCATTATTTTAAAACAAAAAGGTTGATTCAAAATAAACTTTGATTCTAACAAAATTGTACTCATAATTTTCTTAACCCATCCAACAGGACAAAATGGCTTAACTATTATTTAACTTATTGGCTCCCCCACCCCCACCACCATAGCGAAATTCTCAATCAATCAAGAATAGAAAGTAACATAAGGAAGAACAAAGTGTCTATAATATACTGCTTCCATTACTAATTAAAAGATCATTTTCCATAATTTAATTAGATTAAGACACTAATTGAATTAGTTATTATCACATGATCTTATATTTAACAACAACTTGAAATGAAAGTGATCTTATATCTAGAAACAGAAGGAGTATATATAGAGAGAGAGAAGATAGAGGAGTACATGGATAGAACATGGCAAGAGGAATTGAGATTGAAGGAGCAATCACAGAGGACAGAGCTGGCAAAGCCTTTCCTATCATCTGATACATTCCATTTTCCTTTTCCACTGCAAGGATCTACTCCAAAGTCCCATTCCTTCTTCCCCAACTTCTTCCCTATCTCCTTCAATGCCTTCACTGCATTCACAACAAACCCAAATCCCATATTAAAAATACTTAACTCTAATCAACAGCAGATAAATATAAAAAAAAAAGCATATCATGTTATCTCTCCTGTCCATAAACCAGACACTAGTGGTAATACATGTTATATATGTATATTCATTCTTTTGGTCTTATGAATCAAATGAATCAACAAAGATATGATATTGAATAAGTAGAAACAGAAGATATCAATCTGCTGTGATCTTGTTTTTCCCGGCCAGAAAACCAAGACTTTCAAAACATGAAAATATATATCTTCATCTTTTGATATAAGAATGGGATGATGGGTTACCTTCATAAATGCTGAGCTTAGGTGTGGCTGCAAAAGATATGTGGAGGAGGAAGATGGAGAAGGAGAGAAAGAAAATCAGAAGATGGAGCTTCATGGGAACACTGAGATTTGAGCTCCCTGCTAGTGAAGCAGAGAATAAAAGAGAGAAAATTATTTATTTGTTTATTTAATAATGAGATGAAAAATAGGTATAGATAATGATATGGGATTAGATGGGGACACTTGTTGGGAAGTGGTGGACTGCGACTATTACTAAACGCAAAAATAATACTAGTATATCTATCAAAGTGAAAAATCGTTGTCATCGATACATTATGATTATGTTATATGTATACACAAAGTGGCAATACACATAGGCTAGTTTTTAGTGCGCTTTTATGTTCAGTGCAATCTCTTTATAAAAATACTCCTCCTTCTTGTTAATGTGTGACGTATTTAGACAAATTGATATTGATCTTAAGTGTAAGATTTATTTATAATTTTATTTTTTGTAAAATATTTTTTATTGATATCCTTAACAACAACCATGTAATGAATATGGAGAGGGAATTAATAAGGAAATGATTATTAGGGTGTTAAAAAAATATGTTATATTAACTAACATATTTTGCACTCACTTCGGTCCTAATTATAATATATATCTAATTGAATTTTTTTGTAACAATTGATTAAAGAAATAAAATAAATCACTAACTTTTAATATATATTATATGTAATTAGATCACGTGTTAGTTTATAAGTAAATAAATTAATTTTAAGAAAAATATAAAGTTAAAAAAGTATGGTTTAGGTTCAGTTTTATCAATGGACTATTGTCATAACCTGCATATGGCATAATTGACAATAAAAAAACGCATAATTATACACCGAACTTTTAAACAGGAACATATTTATTAAAATCTTATATTTTAGCTGACACGATTGACAATAAAAAGCGCATAATTACATAGCTTATTCTTATGTCAGTATAGTGTTATACTACCTCCGGTCCTAAATATAGGACCTAGATAACTTTTGTTTTGGAGAGGTTAAGGTTGTAAAATAGTCTATTAAATCATGACATATTTGATATATTTTTATATTATCCATTAGTTTATAACTAAAATAAACTAGTTTAAGGGAAAAATTAGGTAAATCAATTTATAATTAACTTATTTTGCTTTTTTTTTAGGATTTTTCAAAAAAGTCAATTAGGTCTTATATTTAGGACCGGAGGGAGTAGTATTTAACAACTATCATAGACACAAGTGTAGTCAACGATTTACCACTATGATATATAACCTTTCTCATGATTTTGTTCATTTCATTTAAAAACTTGAAATAATGCAACAATGTTATGCTCTATGAACTTAAATATGCATATCTTAAGGTAATGATCCATCTGAAGTTGGGAAATTGCAAATAAATCTTTTCTAATTTCAAAATCTCAATAACAAATCTAAGATAGACACTAACAATTTCAAGATAGGTATTAACAATAATTGTATTAACAACTCAATATGACCAATTTGATATTTTGAGATTAAATTGAATTTATTTGTCACTTTACCTCTAAAGTCTAAAGTTCTATATATCCTCTAAAGTTCTGTATATATCGTTTGATTATATATTATATTTCATGTTTTAAAATAAAAAATATATTTTAAACTTAGTTGTAAGATTTATTTCCAAAATTGATTTTACAGGATAGGAGAAATTTAATGATTTATTCGATTTTTGTGTCTGTGGGTATGTGTATTATATGTATCCGTTATAAAAGAAAATATAATATTCATGATAAATATTCAAAAAAAAATTAATTTAATGATTTTTATTTTTTATTATATTGGTCATATATATGTATGTTAACTAATCATGGGTAAGGTCATTATTTTTGTCTATACATTAGTGTCATTGCCTCCATTAATTGCAACATCCCAACACACACACTCCTCCATTCTTTTTTGCTGTTTTTGAGACATAAATTTATCTACTTTTTTTTAACTGAAACATAAATTTATCTACTTCACACAACAAAAAAATGAAAAATTGATGTCTCTCAAACTATGTGATGCTTTGAATAAATGAACAGGATGAGTATTATAAGCAAAATGGACAAGGAAGCCAGATCCATCAGTACTCCACCTGTCTCCATTAAAAATGGAGTTCACTGCATCATTGCCTAGTAACTATTTTACCCTTTGTTTTTCTCATGGTATTTCTAAAAAAAATTTAATACATGTGCTATAAAATGCTCATTTTGATTCTTAAGTTGATATTAATCCTCAATGTATAATATATTTATAATAATGTTTGGGTATTTTTCTTAGATTATCCCAATTATATAGATATGTCTTCAACAATAATCATATAAAAGGGAAAAATCGAGATAAATGATATAAAGGGGCATAATTAGGATAACTTAGATAATAAAACATTTCATGCTCAAAGACCCCCATATATCAAAGGCTAAGCTTATTTTTAGTGTAAGACTACTTTTCTCTTTGGTCCTCACTCCTCAATATATTATCCACTTAACTCATTCGATTAAACTATATTGTTGTTCTTTATATTAGTTAATGTAGTCTATTTTCTTACTGAGAAACTCAAATTCATCTTCTCTTATTCCCTTCGTATATAATCTCTTACATAAATCTTGTTGAATGAGCACCTATACAAACTGATCATTTAGGAAAAAATTAACCAAAATCAAACTTAGGTCCTATATATATTTATGGCATGAATGAGCAATATTTTTTCCTGTGAATATTTTCAGGACAAAGTACTCGTTAGTAGGGGTGTTCAACTTTGTCCCGTCCCTTCTCGAGGCATTTCGGGACGGGAAGTTTTTGTCCCGAAAATTTTCGGGACGGGACAAAATTTCTCTTCGGGACACGGGACGGGGTCGTCTCAATCCCGTCCCGCCCCGAATACATATATATGTATATTTATATATTTTTTTAAAAAAAAAATACATGTGTTATATACACCATGTATGGGTGCACATGACATTTTTTCAGGGAAAATGCGATTATAATAAAATTTTACCTTATTATATTGTATAAAATGTATTATAAAAGTAATATTGAACTAATTTATTTGTTTTTTACTAACACAAAGTGTCATAATTTTTTTTTCAAGTAAATAATTTTATAAAAAACAATTAAAAAAAAATTTAGGAATTTTCCCATCTCGTCCTGATCGGGACGAGACAAAGTTCGGGATGAGACGGGACACGAGACGAAAATTCCGTCCCGAGCCTTTTTCAGGACGGGACACGGGACGGGGGTGTTCCGATCCTGTCCCATCCCGTGAACACCCCTACTCGTTAGACTACTAAAATGACTTTTCCTTGTACGTAGGCATGCATGCCACGTGATGTCGCCATTGAATTCTGTGAGACCCAGTCATGTTTAACGCGGTTTCAAACTTCACTGTCGCTAATTGCAGTTGGACCATAGTGTGCCAATAAAAACATTATATTAGGGGTGTCAATTTTCCTTATGATGTTTAAGAATGCTGCCAATACTTGACATGAAATACTTTAAAGGCTAAAAATTGTTGTTTTGCCTTAAAATCAACTACTACAAAACATAACAAATAGAAATGGTCTCATGCATGATGGTGATGCTACCAACATATATCCAATTTTAGCAAATGATATTGATTCTATCACCATTGAGAAATTCTTATCGATAATTTTTCAAATGAACTTAATTAAGCTCTTCTTTCCCTCCATGATTTCGTTTTCTTAGAAAAAATTTATTTTCTTGTATAAGAAGAATTGAAGTTAACGGCAGATCAGACACTAATCTCCTTTATGAATTATCTGAATTCGAATATGAAATAATTTAACTAAGTAATGAGACTTTTCCCTATCATCACTCACATTAATAAAAGTTCAAACTATTTTTACCCTCTGTTTAAACTATTTAGTTTAGTTGGTGTACCTCATAGATTCTTATTCTCTTTGTTTTATTGTCATTTCTAATCAACATTTATGCGAATGGCTTATGAAAACCCTACATCTACCTATTTTTTTTACCATAATATAACAATGTTAACACACACACACACATCATTCTCTTGTTTAACTTATTACTAAACCTCATCTAAGTGAAATGCAAATCTCCACAAAATTAAAGGTTAGATGTTCATCCCGAAGCATCCTATGAAAAACTATTCTATGAAAAATGTAAATATTGGAAGACATGGCGCACTAATTTGCTACTTTTTTTTGGGTTAGTGTGAAGTTCAAACTCTTAAATGGGTCAAATTGCATTTACTCGTCGATCCTTGTCATTTTCTGCACACATATTTTTGAAATCGACGACGCAATAATAGATTAATCTAAACTTCAAGTATTTGAAGTCTCCTTAAATTACATTATTATTTTTTATAAAAAAATGATAAATTTCATTATTGTTGTTATACAAATATAGAGTTTTTTGTAATAAAAAATGTAGAGTTTTTTCTTTGATAAATGTCCAACTCATCGTCCGTGGGTTCAGTGGCGAAGGGATTGAACAATGAGCGTCGGGTTGACCACCACGTCGGGAGTTCGATCCTGGGGAGTGACACTTTGTTGTGTCTCCATCGCGGTGCTTGGGGAGGCATCTCTGTAGCTAAGTGAAGCTGGGAGTAACCTACCTGTGTGGACAGAAAGAAAGGGCTTGCTGGTCATACTCCAGAGCCCACAGGGACAGACCCCAGTGGATCATGAGTTAGGTGCTCTGCCCTTACTTGAATTGGGTTGAACCCAAACCCCTTCCTAAAATTTTGTTAAAAAAAAATGGTATTGTCCAGTCTAATGTCTGCACTAAGCATTATTTGGAATTGGAAATGGATAAAAATCTGTGACTTCATTGTTTTTCCAGTGGCTTGTTACTACTACTATCCCATTCCCCGTGCCTTATATACAATAATCTATCATTTTATTACATGGGAAAAAAAAAGAAAGAATTACATTTATGATAATACAAAAATATTATCGTACATGCATGTAATTAAGATAGTGACTGAGAATAATACGTGCATGTTAGACGATCCAAATAGAAATGGACAAAATTGAGCGTGTGGGGACTTCAAAAGAACAAATTAAAGATGGCGACAAATAAATAACGCGCATTTTAATCAAATGACAAAATTTGGTTGGTCGAAGAATTACATGAAAAATAATAATATAAAAATATTGAATATGCAATTAGAGTTCCACACACACACAGTCCTGGTCAAAATAAGCCCCACATATTCATTGCTCCATCACTCATTGACACCAGCCCCACTTTGTAACCCCAATAAAGATGATATAGAATCATCTGTAGTTCATGAAATACTATCGGTTAAAAGACAACTAACAAATATTTCAAATGATTATGAATATACCATGCACAATTATATAATTATGTTATTCATAATTATAGTTTATATTCATAAACCCATCATGGCATCTTTTCTAGTTTATAAGGGCATTTCTTAATGAAAATATGAGTATTATAGTGGATTTGATTGATAATTTGAATATTGATAGTGGAAGTTGACTTGACTCCTGCCAGCTTTCATCGATGTATACCATCGCAGCCTCACAATTTGGACCATCCGATTCATCATTGCATGCTTCTATTTTGACTTAATGCTGAGTTCTTCCAAGTCTGAGAAGACAAAATTATTAGTATATATCTTAATTTTAGAATATTTGTATTGAAACCTTTTAATTTCAACGTTGACACATACATATAACTTTTTTAAAAGTATATATTTCTTAATAATATTAATATTTATATTTTTTCCAGGAAAATGCATATATATTAAAAATAGTAGTTGAGAAGACAAGATTAAAATTGGATGCATCAATGATGAGGAAGTTAGATAAAGTCGTATAATAAGACTATAAGTCCTTTATTAAGAGTAGAAGGAAAACAAATACAACACTCGACCATAACATTAAATGAGACCTCTTTATCTTTTGCCAAAAAAGGACATCTTTATGAATAATACTACTATATATAAAAACATTTTGGTTGTTGGTATAATAACAAAATGGTGTCACATAATGTATAGCTGATCTCAACTAATTAAATTGAGATAAAAGTTATGCTATTATTGTTTACTATAATAATAAAAGTAATAAAGTATCTCTAGTTCATCAAAATAAAAGTAATAAAAAATATTTATTCCAATACTTACACGTTTCTTTGCCATTTAAGTTTGATTATATGGTCATTAATCTTTAGCCAAATTTTAGAAGCTAAAGTAAAGGGTTCAAACTTTGAGTGATTGTTACTAAGCCCACCCCAACCCAACAGAAGCCCAAAAGAGACAAATGATAGTTGGCCCACTAAGCCCAAAAGAGGCAAATGATAATCGGCCAACTAAGCTCAAAAGCCCAACATTCACAAATTTTGAATACAAAAAAAGCTGCTTCTCTGTCTATGTCTAGTGTCTACTGTAACATCCTAGCTTTTTCCTACTATATTTATAGCAATTTAATCAATTTATAACCACTTTATAATGTTAGAAGCCCAAAAATACGAATGAATTAAAATTTTTCTCTTTGAAACATGTATGAAATATTTTTCCGCGTAAACTTGGGCTTCTACACAACTTTAAAAATATAAATGTTCCCTGAAATCCGCAGTGGTTTATAAATCCATTAAATAGCTAAATCTACACCTGAACAGCCTAATGTAAATACAAACCTGTCATATTTAAATTTAATTACTACAATTCTTTCTAAATATAATTTGCCTATCACAAGGGATAGACTTTACCTAATAAATCACAAGCTATGAGCTTGTATAGTACAACATATATCACAAAATCTATCTCACTCATCTTCTTCGGGCCTATCAAGCATCCTTCCTATCCTGAACTGCTTATCTGTAAAAGTTTTGTTTGAAAAACAGTGAGATTCAAAGAATCCCAATAGTAGTTATCATTTATTATCATGCATAACAATTGATGAACTCATAAACAGAGATTGTGATTTAGATTGTCTGATTAACCATAATCCTGCTGCTCACACAACAATGTAAATTTATTTTCCTGATTGTGTGGCATGAGGCTCAACCTCCTGAATATAACATTTCAGTTATACCTACTCAACTAGGGGTAGCATGCCCTCTAGTCATGGAGAACTCCGATAAACTCACTGTTCTGACAGGATTAGAGCGACCTTTCGGCCCTGAGGTTATTAGAGCGACCTTTCGGCCCTGATGTGATATGATTTTAAAAATGCTTCATGCAATTCTCATACATCATAATAAACAAAACTACTACCTGTACTCCAGCAATTACAAATCACCTCATTCTTTAGTCTCTTGGTGCCACAAAAACCAATCCACATCCACTCCTATGTTTTTAAGGACGCTTAAACATGTGAAATCGAAGACCTTTCTCTGCCATATATAGTCACCATCGCCACTGAAGTTGCAGAAGAGGAAGAAAACAAAGGAATGAAAGAGAGTGAGTTTGGGTATTGAGAAAGAGATATAGGAGAGTGATGTTTTGGTGGTGAGATTAGAGAAGAGAGAAGAGAGTAAGGTGAATTAGACATGTGTGGTGAAGATGATGGTGGGAGATGGCGGTGAGGATGATGAAGAAAAAGAGAGATGTGTGTTGATGGTGATGAGAGGAGTGAACCAGAGAAGAGAATGAAGTGAGAAGAGAGTGATGAAAATGATGGTCGATGATGATGGTGATGACCGATGAGGAATGGGAGAGTGAAGGTGAGAAGGTGAGTTGAAGTAGATTGAGAGGAGGGGGGAAAATGACGAGTCAGAGAAGGAGAATGTTGAAGATGATGTAGTGGTTAGATGATGATGATAAGAAGGAAGGAGATAAATATAAATTATAAGTGGATGTGATTAATTGGGGGAAAATAAAAATAAATTCAAAGGAATATATTTATAAAAATGAATGGTTTGGGTTAATTTTGGAGAGGATATTTTGGGAGAGGATAGAATTGGTGAGAAAGAGATAAGTTTTGGAATATTTTGAGTCCCAATATGATTTCTCTAGATATATTTTAGTTCTCAAATATATTTCTAAAATTTCCTAAATACTAAATAATACTTCCTGATTCTAAATATTGCCTTATTTATTCTATTAAAAATTTTGGGGTGTTACAATTCTCTCCCCCTAAAATAATTTCGTCCTCGAAATTGAATGAAATTACCCTTCTGTTTTAAAACTCTTACAATAGCCTAAGAGGTCAAATACAAAACACACATTTTCTTGCACACCAATCCAAATTCAAAATTACAATAGAATATCATCAAAACACTTCACATATACATCCTATCCGACAATTCAATGCAAAGACAATTCAACAATATCATGCATATTCACAGAAACTTTTTATATACTAGCATACAAAGTAATGATTTCATAAAGAAACTACGCTAACAAGATAGAGCGAACACATCTCACTAATTGCAGCCACATTCGAGTCATTAATAAGCAAACAGACAATCAACACATTCATTGCAATATACCATTATAATCATTACAACCTATTTCAGTTTACATCTTTTATCTCTTATCATTTTCAAATTGTTTGTATTCCCTTTAACCCCTAAGATTTTCAATGATACCCCGACTATAATTATGTCCGGATCATAATTATGCTCGAGATCCCAGAGAAAAATCCTTATTCGGCAGTCCTATCAACAATTACTTCATATTTGCTAAAATTTTCTTCTACTTTAGGTTTTGCCTAACAACTGTTTTATGAATATCTTATGGTATCATACTTGATGAGTTCCACATTCTTTATTTGAGTAACCTTTCACAAGGCTACCTATAACTAAAACTTCTTTATGTTTTAATCATTTTTATAAGGATACCTCTAGGCCCTTACAACCTCATAATTCTACATCCTAACAGCTTCACCTAATACTTAGTCATTTGGTTTTCTACCAATGAACTTCTACTACCTCTTTATCTATTCCTATCATAGTGGCTCCTAAGGTTTACTAAAGGTGTTCTAATAGTATCTATAACTATCTAACTTCAGAGCAAAGTATTTCAGCTAAACTATGCCAGAAACTTTGCTCTGATACCAAATGTAACATCCTAGCTTTTTCCTACTATATTTATAGCAATTTAATCAATTTATAACCACTTTATAATGTTAGAAGCCCAAAAATACGAATGAATTAAAATTTTTCTCTTTGAAACATGTATGAAATATTTTTCCGCGTAAACTTGGGCTTCTACACAACTTTAAAAATATAAATGTTCCCTGAAATCCGCAGTGGTTTATAAATCCATTAAATAGCTAAATCTACACCTGAACAGCCTAATGTAAATACAAACCTGTCATATTTAAATTTAATTACTACAATTCTGTCTAAATATAATTTGCCTATCACAAGGGATAGACTTTACCTAATAAATCACAAGCTATGAGCTTGTATAGTACAACATATATCACAAAATCTATCTCACTCATCTTCTTCGGGCCTATCAAGCATCCTTCCTATCCTGAACTGCTTATCTGTAAAAGTTTTGTTTGAAAAACAGTGAGATTCAAAGAATCCCAATAGTAGTTATCATTTATTATCATGCATAACAATTGATGAACTCATAAACAGAGATTGTGATTTAGATTGTCTGATTAACCATAATCCTGCTGCTCACACAACAATGTAAATTTATTTTCCTGATTGTGTGGCATGAGGCTCAACCTCCTGAATATAACATTTCAGTTATACCTACTCAACTAGGGGTAGCATGCCCTCTAGTCATGGAGAACTCCGATAAACTCACTGTTCTGACAGGATTAGAGCGACCTTTCGGCCCTGAGGTTATTAGAGCGACCTTTCGGCCCTGATGTGATATGATTTTAAAAATGCTTCATGCAATTCTCATACATCATAATAAACAAAACTACTACCTGTACTCCAGCAATTACAAATCACCTCATTCTTTAGTCTCTTGGTGCCACAAAAACCAATCCACATCCACTCCTATGTTTTTAAGGACGCTTAAACATGTGAAATCGAAGACCTTTCTCTGCCATATATAGTCACCATCGCCACTGAAGTTGCAGAAGAGGAAGAAAACAAAGGAATGAAAGAGAGTGAGTTTGGGTATTGAGAAAGAGATATAGGAGAGTGATGTTTTGGTGGTGAGATTAGAGAAGAGAGAAGAGAGTAAGGTGAATTAGACATGTGTGGTGAAGATGATGGTGGGAGATGGCGGTGAGGATGATGAAGAAAAAGAGAGATGTGTGTTGATGGTGATGAGAGGAGTGAACCAGAGAAGAGAATGAAGTGAGAAGAGAGTGATGAAAATGATGGTCGATGATGATGGTGATGACCGATGAGGAATGGGAGAGTGAAGGTGAGAAGGTGAGTTGAAGTAGATTGAGAGGAGGGGGGAAAATGACGAGTCAGAGAAGGAGAATGTTGAAGATGATGTAGTGGTTAGATGATGATGATAAGAAGGAAGGAGATAAATATAAATTATAAGTGGATGTGATTAATTGGGGGAAAATAAAAATAAATTCAAAGGAATATATTTATAAAAATGAATGGTTTGGGTTAATTTTGGAGAGGATATTTTGGGAGAGGATAGAATTGGTGAGAAAGAGATAAGTTTTGGAATATTTTGAGTCCCAATATGATTTCTCTAGATATATTTTAGTTCTCAAATATATTTCTAAAATTTCCTAAATACTAAATAATACTTCCTGATTCTAAATATTGCCTTATTTATTCTATTAAAAATTTTGGGGTGTTACATCTACCATAACTAATTTTCGTGCATCATCAACGCTTGCAAATGATAATGAGGCTTTCAATTACTTGCATTCAAGTTTGAGGTCCACAATAGAAAGAGCTCTTGGAATTTGGAAAAATAAGTTTCATATTTTACTCAAATTGCGAAGCTATGATTTTCCAATACAAGTTAAAATTGTCTGCGCAACGATGACCATACATAACTTCATTAGAAGAACATCAAATTTCTGACCGTGACTTTTTAGTTGATAGTGATGCTGATGATGATGGCAACGATGATGGTGATGAGGAATTCTCAGCTCCACCTTTAACAACTTCATCTGATATGGCAAGTATTCGTGATTTTATAAGGGATCAAATTGTTTTTTATTCATGAGATCATTAGTCATATATTGTATAAGTATTTTGGTGAAGAAAGTCATTTCTAAACAATGAAATGTAATGATTATTATCCCATGGAAAAATATATTTTAGTAATTTGTAGCGTCTTCTCTTAAATAGTATTCCCTCCGGTCCTAAATATAGGACCTAGATAGAGACTTCATTTTGGTCCTAAATATAAGACCTAGATACATTTTTGGTCACATTTTTCCTAAATTACTCTTCTTCTTAATAACTCCAATATTCACCACTTATTATTGATTAAAGTAAAATTGGTAAAAAGCAAATTTCATTTACCAATTTTACTTTAATCAATAAAAATATATTTAGGATCAAAATGAAGTCTCTATCTAGGTATAACTCCAATTTTATTTACCAATTTTAGTTTAATGAATTTAATAGGTAAAAAGCAAATTTCATTTACCAATTTTACTTTAATCAAATTTCTTAATAACTCCAATATTCACCACTTATTATTGATTAAAATATACTAGTATTATTATTTTTCTTTTTCTCGTCTTCCTCCCCTCTCCCTTGTAGCTCACAGTCACATCCATGGCTAAACCCAAAGCTCCTAGATGAACCCTAGACTCCTACACAGTCAAACAAATCAACAAGACCTTCAAACGTATACATACACATATACATACATACATACTTACTTCTTCCGATTTTCTCGCCAAATTTCATTTCTTTGCTTAATCGTTATTTTTCACTGTTTTCAACTGGCGATCGCGTGCTGATGCGGCCATCATCGAGCGGATCTAAGCGGACGCACGTGGCGCGAACGTGAAGGTGCACGTGCGGTGGTATTATCGGCCGGAGGAGTCAATCGGAGGCCGCCGTTAGTTTGACGGCTCTAAAGAGGTTTTTCTTTCCGATCACTTTGATCCATAAAACCTTTCACCTCTTCCAGTTCTAGTCTCCGCCACTCCACTCCACTCTCTCCCCTTCGCCTTCCCTAGATCTTCTCCCATATGGTACTCACTAGTTTTATCAAACATACATATGCTGCTCGTAGAATCATTGCTTTTTCAGCTAATGCAAATTCCATTGCTGTTCATTACTCTCTCAAAATTTTTAATCGCACATTCAGAATCCTAATGTTGCGTGCATACTTAGAAATACTGTCTATGATTCTGCTATATGTAAAAACTGGTCATTCTTTTAGGCTTACCAACTGTTTGATGAAATTCCTCAAAAAGATATGTTGTCATGGAGTGCAATGATATTGTGTCTTGGAGACCAATTTGTTTTTATTTGTTATTATAGAAACTAATATTTAAGTTGTACAATTTGGAATCTATGATGTAGCAATCAATAGATTCTTGAATGGGTGTATTGATGTAATTGATTGAAAGAAGCATTCTTATCTTATCAGGTTCTAAGTAGTTTTTTATTAGAATAATAAAAAGGTATATTATAAAATAAGATTATAAAAGTGAGGGTATAATTGTCAACTAATAAATTACCCCCTCCCCTCCCCTCCCCTCCCCTTCTAAAACCAAACAAGAAATTGACATCACCTTTCCTCACCTCCCTCCCCTCACCTCCCCTCACCTCCCTTTAGGGCCTGTTTGGTTTGAGGGAAGGGAAGGGAAGGGGAGGGAAGGAAGGGAATGAAAGGGAGAGGGAGGGTTTAATATTACTTTGTTTGGTATGATAAGAAGGGGGGAAAGTAATGGAAGGGAGGGGGAGGGTTTAATGATAATTTGTTTGGTTAAGGAGGGAAGGGGAGGGTGATAATGATTAATTTACTATTTTATCCTTATAGTTATATATTAATTCATAATTGTCTATCATATAAATTAACTTACATTTTAATTCAAATTAATTGCTTATTAAAAGTCACTTAAAAATTGATACTCCCTCCGTTCCTAAATATAAGACCTAGATAACTTTTTTTTGGAAAGATTAAGGTTGCGAAATAGGTTATTAAATGATGACATATTTGATATTTTTTTAGATTATACATTAGCTTAGAGGTAAAATAAACTAGTTTAAGAGAAAAAATTAGGTAAATCAATTTATAATTAACTTATTTTTTGCTTTTTTTAGGATTTTTCAAAAAAGTCATCTAGGTCCTATATTTAGGAACGGAGGGAGTATAATAATATTCTAAAAATGCTTGATATTGATATTTTTTAAAACAATATAACAATGTTTAACCTATTAGAAGAAATGTAAATAGTGATTTGATTGATCCTTCAATCTTACAAAGTCAAGATTGCTTATTTAAAAATTTTATATATGTTCTATTGCAAAGTTGCTTATTTATCCTTATATATTAATTCATAATGGTCTATTTTATAAATTAGTTTACATTTTGATTAAAAAGAGAAGTGTTAACAATATCATTCCATGATTGATTGCACGGACATAATATGCATTGGAGGTAAAAGAATGTATTCCATCAAAACATTTTCTATTTAAAAATGTCAGCAGCTCAAGTTAAGTGTGCTTTCAAAGTGGGAGCAGTATCCATACTGGCTCAATGTCTTTCATTTGGTTCCCCAGACGAACAGGTCTAAAAAATCATATTACCATTTTGATTTTACATGTTCTTGCTACATAAAATCATGGCAACTGATAGCTGCTGATATGAGCGAGATTCAGTTTCTCCTACCTCTTGTACCCATCAAAAAGACTTGAATTTTGACATCTCTTCGGCTATCACACATGTTAAGCTTCTTATTAGGACTTTTTGGATGTTTTTGTTGTTATGTAATTTTTGCACTGTATTTCTTCTGCAGTTGCTTGAGGCTGCTTGGTGCCTTACAAATATTGCAGCAGGAAAACCAGAAGAAACAAGAGCTTTGTTGCCTGCTTTGCTTTTACTTATTGCTCATCTTGGGGGTTAGTGATGACTTTAAGACGTCCTTTCCATATTAGAGAAGCATTCCTTTATTAATTACCATTTGAACATCAAGATTAATATTTGATGTAATAACATCAAATTTTGAATTTCTAAGTAAATATGTGGGTTTTATTATTAAAAGGCGTCTTGGTCTCATAGATAGGATGGTGTCAATAAAGAACCACTCCTAGGAAGACTTTGGCTCGGAATGGGATAGGCAGAACACTTAACTTGAGCTACTCTAAGAATTTTTAAATAGCTGCTGAAATTTCTAAAAGAACGAGTGAACCATTGTGATAAACAAGGAAGGTTACTTCACACGATGGCTTTTGAAATGTTCAGGAAAATGTAAATTCTACAACATGATGAGATTATCTTGCTCAAGATATAAATAAACAAGGAAGATTCTTGGGAGTAGAAACTGTTGAGGAGATCTCTCCTTTGCTTAGAGAATGGTGGGATTAAAAAAAAAAGTAAGGTGGATGACACTTCTTTTATTTCCTTAGTAAGGGGCATTCAAGGGATATTATAAAATTAATAGGGTAGTTTAGTCAACATATTTTGGCATCCCTCCAAATCCCCCCAATTTGGAGGGAACCAAAATATGGGGTTTGAAGGGAAGGGGAGGGAATATTTTGAGCTCCCTCCCCTCCAATTTTTTAAACCATGCAAGGGGAGGGACTCATTTTCCCTTCCCTCCCCTTCCCTTCCCTCAAACCAAACAGGCCCTTAATGAACCTCCCCTCCCCTCCCCTCCTTTGAACCAAACATAGCCAAAAGCTATTTTCACAAAAGCTATTCTCCAGAAGCTAATCCAAACATGCCCTAAAGCTTGCTTCTTCTTCTTCTTCTTCTTCTTCTTCATAGTTCATAGTTCATAGAGGCGCAGAAAACCAGGAGGAAGATTTGAGATTCTGGGTATATTTAAAAGAGAAGAAAAATCCAATCTTTATATAAAGAAAGAAGAAAAATCAAATCTTTATCAATAGAGAGAGAGAGAGGCCATAAAATAGAGTGAGAGTTTGAGAGAAAACAGAAAAGCTGAGGTGGGAATTGAAGGAGATGCAATATTAGGAAGAAAATAAGCAATGATATATGAAAGTCAAAGGTAATATTGTTCTCTGTCTGAATTTTTCACTTCTTTCCTTTCAAAATGAAATAAGCACTTTGAATTTTGTTATGCCTATTTCTACTATATCTGCATTGCCTCTGCTTATCACAGAAATGTTCATTTCTAGCTAATCTTATCTTTCTATGTCTGTTTGGTTAGTCATTTAAAGTATTTAACTTTATTTCAGTCCAAGCTATTAGAGGCCTCATAACTATAACCACTAAATTATTCAATTCAGATGGTGATTTTAGCATGTGTTGGGATTTGTTGGCATTCTGTTATTATCTGATGCTTAAGTTTAAAGTTGGTTTATTTTAATTGGAAATTTTTTTTTGTTATAAGCACTTGTATGTATGCATGCTTTCTCTCACTGTTATGCCTGTGTAGAGTAATGTTTAAGTATTTTTTTTTTTGAAGTGAAAAGTTATAGCATTATTTGAGTGTCACTCTTTCGATGGCGAATTTGCCGTATGCTTTCTAAGTTTGTTGCATTTATAGTCTCAAACATGGCTCTATTCAGTAGTTAATTGCTTTGCATGTATTGCTGATGAATTGTCTCATTTCTTCTCTGTAGCTATCCTGCTTGTGTTTTTTATATGTGATGTGAATCATTCCGAGCTTTTGTTTGTTCCTGCTGGTGTTCTATGCTTTCGCTTCTCAGACTGCTGCCAGCCTGCAACGCTAAGCCGCTATCTAAATATTTGCCGTTGGACAGATTGGTTTATAAATCATTTTCAGCGACTACAAGTTCTCTGCAGTTTGTATTGGATGGCTTTGAGAACAAGAACAAAGTTTCTGATTTCAATTTGCTATTTCGCTCCTGCACAAATGTTAATGACATTAAGCAACTTCATGCTCTTCTTGTGGTCTTGGGAAAATTTCAAAATGTATTTCTGTCTTCCAAGCTCGTCAATTTTTATGCTTATCTTGGGGATGTCTCATTTTCTCGGTACAGTTTTGACCAAATTCAAAAAAAGGATGTCCATACTTGGAACTCAATGGTATCTGCCTATGTTCGTAGTGGCCAATATAAGGAAGCCTTAAAATGTTTCGGGGATTTCTTGTCAATCTCTGGTCTTCGACCAGATTTTTACACCTTCCCTCCAGTGTTGAAAGCATGTAAATATCTGGTTGATGGGGAGAAAATACATTGCTGGGTTTTCAAAACAGGATTTGAGCAGGATGTATTTGTGGCTGCTTCCTTGATCCATTTGTATGCACGGTTTGGTGCCATAGATGCTTCCTACAGATTATTTGTTGACATGCCAGTTCGAGATTTGGGATCATGGAATGCAATGATTGCTGGGTTTTGCTTGAATGGGAATGCAGCTGGGGCGTTGGAGGTCTTGAATAATATGAAAGCTGAGGGTGTAAACATGGATCCAATTACTGTATCAAGCCTACTCCCTGTTTGTGCACAATCAGATGATATTATTAATGGGATTTTGATCCATTCATATGTTATAAAGCACGGGATGGAAAGTCATCTGTTTGTTTCCAATGCTTTAATAAACATGTATTCCAAGTTTGGTTACCTGAGGGATGCTCAGAGTGTTTTTGATCTCATGAAAGTGAGGGACTTGGTTACTTGGAACTCCATAATTGCCGCATATGAACAGAACAATGATCCAATTGTGGCATTTCAATTTTATAAAGATATGCAACTGATAGGAATCCAACCTGACTTGCTAACGGTTGTGAGTTTGGCATCTATTTTTGGGCAGTTGAGTGATATAAAGCATGGCATGTCTGTACATGGATTTGTGTTGAGACATGATTGGCTTGAGAAGGATGTTGTGATTGGAAATACACTCGTGAACATGTATGCAAAATTAGGTGCTATGGATCATTCGCGAAGAGTTTTTGAACTACTTCCTACGAAAGATGTTGTCTCATGGAACACTTTAATTACAGGTTATGCTCAAAATGGTCTTGCAAGTGAGGGAATTGATGCTTACAACATGATGGAAGAGAATGGAAAGATAATCCCAAACCAAGGGACTTGGGTGAGCATTCTACCTGCATATTCCCATGTCGGAGCTTTGCAACAAGGAATGAAGGTCCATGGGCGGCTAATAAAAAATTGTCTGTACTTGGATGTCTTTGTGGGTACCTGCTTGATTGACATGTATGGAAAATGTGGAAGTTTAGATAATGCAATGTCTTTATTCTATGAAGTCCCACAGGGAACATCAATTCCTTGGAATGCCATAATATCCTGTCATGGAATTCATGGGCATGGAGATATTTCACTGAAATTGTTTAAAGATATGCTTGCTCAAGGAGTAAAGCCGGATCATGTTACCTTTCTATCTCTGTTGTCTGCCTGTAGCCATGCAGGTTTAGTTGATGAGGGTCAGTGGTGCTTTGATATCATGCAGGAAGAGTATGGGGTCATCCCAAGCTTGAGGCATTATGGCTGCATGGTGGATTTACTAGGTAGAGCTGGGTATCTTGAAAAGGCATATAGCTTAGTGAGCAATATGCCTTTGAAACCTGATGCATCCATTTGGGGTGCTCTTCTTGCTGCTTGTAGAGTTCATGGCAATGTGGAATTGGGTACATTGGCTTCTAACCACTTGTTCGAGGTTGATCCAGAGAATGTTGGTTACTATGTTTTGTTGTCTAATATTTATGCAAATGTTGGTAAATGGGAAGGTGCAGTCAAAGTAAGATCATTAGCCAGGGATAGAGGACTTAGAAAGACTCCTGGGTGGAGTTCTGTCATAGTGGGCACTAAGGTTGAAATCTTTTATACTGGCAACCAAACTCATCCACAATACATGGCAATATACAACGAATTAAGAATTTTAACTGGAAGAATGAAAAACCTTGGTTATGTTCCAGACTATAGCTTTGTGTTGCAGGATGTTGAAGATGATGAGAAGGAGCAGATTCTGAATAGTCATAGTGAGAGGCTGGCGATTGCATTTGGAATTATTAGCACCCCGCCTAGAAGCCTAATTAGGATATTTAAGAACTTGCGTGTTTGTGGTGATTGCCATAATGCAACTAAGTACATATCCAAACTCACTGAGAGGGAGATTGTCGTGCGGGATTCAAACCGTTTCCATCACTTTAAAGATGGAATTTGCTCATGTGGTGATTATTGGTGATGAGTAATGTGTTGTCAAAATTATAGGATTTTTTTATTGGAATTGTCACACAGATACATCCAACAGAATACAAATTTGCCAATTTAGAACATCTGAGACCAGTAATATTAATTCGTTTTGGTAGTCAGTTGGTTCTAGATGTCTTTCATTTGGTCTCTGCTTACATTTTATTGTTCAGTTGAAGTTGATTAACTGGGATAGAAAGTTATGGATTTCAACTTTTGTTTATTGGGTTTTAAAGGAGTCAAGAATTGGAGTAGTAGTTCTGCTTAATTGTCTTAGAAAATGTTGGGTTGCATATTATCAACACTCTCAATCAATGCTGCATGAAAAATGGCAATACCTAGCTTATAAAGAGTTATGATAATGTATTCCTCAAGGGCTGATCGGTTGATCGAGCCAATTACTACAAAATTAATATTTATGTTTAGAGAAGGAAAAGGTGATCAAAATAAGTATCAATATTGTTACAGGTACAGTTTACTTTCAGGAACTCTCTTCTGACGCCAAGTTTGGTTAGCCTACGGATACATTTTCAGCTGAGGACATACACACGCTCATATATTGAGCTAATTTATCTGTTGTATACAAGTTTCTGCTTCAACCAGGTGTTTTTCCTGATTATTGTTAATGAGATGTGCTAAGAGAAGCTGGTGGTATATCATTCTACAATAAAAGTATAGAGTTATCTTCCCTGATATAACGTTGATTTTTTGGGCCAACCCTTTTATATTTGCTGGCTATATTTTATGCAGATACTGCATCATTTACTCATGTTAACAATCAGATTTAATTTACCTTTTTAGCTTATGACATTTGAAATGTGCACAAGATTCACTCATCTCACACTCAGTATGGCCAAAATTATGGAAATAATGGACACACAAAGAATGCAACTGCAAATTTTGTGCTTGATCCGTTGTATGTTACATTGATAGTGATTTTTCACATCAGTAGCTTAAGTTGAATTAGTGGGGGATTGAACTATTGAACTAACAAGTGGCCTTAATAGTTGGTACCACAGGCCGGGACAGTTTGTACATAATTCATAATTTCATGTCTATCACAATCGTATTTACCCTTGTCACAGCCAAAATGTACAGACATGTTCTTGCACAACGTTACGACTTTTGCTTCTGGTTCTAGATAACATTTTCTATATTGCTATATATTTATTGCTGCTTTAACGTTGCTCTTTTCTTTTTTTAACAAAATTTCATTTTGTTGACCCTGGGTTTAAGTTTCCTATGCATAATACATCATATGCCATACCTGACTATTTTTTTTTTCCATTTTACTATCAGAAAAATAATAGCAGTAAATTCAAATTACAATTTTGAATCTGGCAATTTGCACATATAACAGGCTGGCCATTCTGTCTCCCTTGTCTAGGAACTTTTGTTATTAAACTTTTTAGAACCCTGTAGAATCAATTTTAAGAGTGTTGGCCATGATTTTTTCTTGAATATTAAAAGAAAATATTTATGAGTTTAAATAGCAACATGAACTCATGAATGTAGTTGCAATATTAGTTAGGGTGAAGGTACAAAAATGACCATGTAGTTTGGTCTATCGTACACCTAACACTACATAGTTTTTTTTTTTTTTGCTTAGAGCCTTCGGTGTTCGGCCCTCCTTCGGGGAACCGACTAAGCCGAAGTTGCCGCCGGGATTCCCCATTTTGGGGGTGACGACTTCCCAAGGCTCGAACCCATGACCTGGTGGGTACGCGGTGTCTTACCTTCCCCTTTCTTACCAATTGGTCTACGACCCCTTGGGCAACACTACATAGTTGTTTTAGGTGCAAAAGTGACCACATAGTTATCAAAGTGGGACAAAAATGACTATACTGTTAAGATCCATTAAACACCATTAACAATGCAGTCACTTTTGTCTCACTTTGATAATTGCGTAGCCTTGTTAGATATACTTAGCTTATATGATGACATAATTTTTCTCTTCCCTTTTCCCCCAAAACAAAACGACTTTTGGTTGAATAAATGTAGAGCATTTAGTATTAAGAAAACTGAAATTGAAACATGAAAGTTGCATATAAAAGTAAACTGACTGAAAGGTAAATATTTAGACACACCAATCTTCAATTCTCTTTGCAATACATAGATAAAGAAAACCAGAAAAAATAGGTCAACTATTGTACTTCTGAAATTGGTTACTTGAAACTTAAGGTGTTTATAGAATCTCATTTGCTTGAAACTCATTCATTACTTTAACATCTGTGCCTCTCTTATTCCATTCAGTGCAGGTAGGGCCACACAATCTTAACTCCTTGTGAGCTCAGCAAACAAAAGCTCATTCCATGCATCAGGAACTCCTGGAAGACACCAATGGCTGCAATCCATGCCAATTTTCTTTCCACGTCTGCCATAAATAGAGGGGTGTCCATCTTTTCTTTTCTGTGACAGTCTTGTTATATTGAGTAGATGTATATTCTTGGACGTGCTGCCTATCACTTTCTCCACTATCACTTCAGCTGGAAGCCTTTTTCTTGGATATGGTAGCCCAAATACTGGCATTGTTTCCTCATGGCAACTCTCTCCATCATTGTTTCCCCAAAATTTAGCACTGGCAATAAGGGTATTCATGAAATGTCTATGCTTGACTGTTTGTTCTTTCAAGTTCAATTTAATTTATACATTTAGTGAAGAATGATGAATTTGTGAAGAATATGAAGAAACAGGTAACTGGTGTCAAATTTTTTATCTAAATGATTGACCCTAGATCATATGAATTTCTCACAAATTTAGCAATGATGGATGTAGTTCCAATGAGATGGCAATATTCTTTTTTTCTTGTTAGATAGTGCACTGCTTGAAGGATGTGAATATTGTTCCAATCAAGGGTACTATAAGTAAGTTAACTAGTAAATGATTTGAGTTTTTTAATCTAAAATTGTTGGACTTACTTCATATGCGATGGTGAAATCCCTTGGAAGAATACTTTAGTTTTGGTAAAATCAATGTTCTCATTTACCCACTTAGCCCATGTTGACAAGGCTATCTTGTAGGCTGCCAAACGATTCATGTCTTTTTGTAAATGATCCCCAGCTTTAACGAAATCCCATCTGCATGCCATTCATGACCATACAAAGAAATTACCCCATAAAACTGATGCTAAAATTGGGAAAAATTATAAACGCTTCATGGTGTATTTTTAAAGAACACGTAGATTTCATTATATGGTTCTTGGTTATAAGTCTATTTGTGGATCTTTATGCATAAATTTATACACCTGATATCTCTCAACATGGTCAAACTTTATTGCAATATGCGTTCCAAAGTACAGTTTAGTAGGTTTGAGAGTTTGATTAAATTAAATTAAGAGAGCTCAATCTCCTCAAAGGTAGAATATATTTTAGAGCCCTTTCTTTTCTTTCCTTAATATAGGACTTTTTGGGAGAGTTGATTTAAGTACTAATATAGGATCTATTTTCAATTTTTGTTAATTGTTTTCTAAATTACTCATTGATACTTCATTGACATAATCAAGTAAGAGAGTGAGGAAAAGAATTAAGGTATATGATTAGAGTAAAAAAGGGTCAATCCAGTTAAAGTCCCCACTTGATGAGGGTATTGGGGAAGAAAATATGCTAAGCAGTCTTACCTATGCTTTTTGCATAGAGACTGATTCGAATCTATAATCTCAAATCCCATGGCAAGTAAGCTTACCGTTGAACCAAGTCAGCCCTTCTAAGGTATATGATTAGAGTGTTTTAGAAAAAAAAACATGTCATATTAAGTAAACTAATATCCAGCCATGATCAAAGTAGGTAAATATATCCATTATTTAGGACCGGAGTGACCTAGCCTAAATCCTAATGTACTTTATCTATAGCCTAGTTAATATTGCAGTGTATTTTGTTATGAGAACATTCAGCTTCATCTATATGGGTGAATAGTCTTATGTTCTTACGGTTGTTTCCAGCCACGGTGATTCCACCAATGCCATGAGTTGAACACCAAGACATGGCTCCCTTGCCACAGTTTAGCATCATTATCATCAATGGCATTCAAATTCAGAAGCCTTCCCCATGATTTCTCAGCAATGTCTACAAGCAGTGCGTTTCTTGAAAGTATCAACGATACATTTTGTTTCTACACAGAGCACATGATTTGTTAACTGTTCAGCATGAACATGAAATAACTATACTCCAGAAAGTTGAAGGAGCTAACCATATAACCCTATCTAATGCTTGTCTTTTTGTAACATTTATGCAAGCAACTCATTTGAAAAAGCATATGGATGCTACTACCTAGTTTTATCTAGCTCTTCATTATGTCATAGATTGGTGAACATCTTTACTTTTAATGACTTTAGTCTTACTCCTGATTGGAAAGTATAAACCAATCAAATTTTAAGGAATATGGATATGATTATTATGTCATGGATCACATGCATATATTAAGCTTCACAACATACTCCTATATTGATGAGCATATTAAATCAGATCTTATAGTTTGTTCAATGAAATATTAGAAGTAGAAAGAAAAGCTGACCAGAAAGGTGAAGGTAGAGATGCCTTCAACACGCTCTAACGTGTAAGCAGAATGAGTTCGTGAATAAAGCATGCAAGTGAGTGACTGCCACTGGTTCAAGCTTATGGAATCTCCCACAAACATTATTGTTTTATTCCTGTACTTCTCCAGGAACTTTTTTGCACTAAATCTGTGTCACATTATGGTGGGCGGGAATGTAATATAATGGAGATCATATGAATTTCTTAGGCATGATATGTAGGAATAAGAATCAAATACATTATTTCTATTATACTCCATCGCGTTCCTAAATATAACAACACTTTAGACAGATGTATTTGTTTTCAATTATAAGATCACTTTTAAATTTGTCTCAATTTTCTCTCAAATTGTCCTTGTTGATACTACTATTCAATAAAAAAAACAAATGAATAAGTGAGTTGGAATAAAGGCAAAACGTAAGGATACATTTATATTAACATGTGATTTTAATTAATTTAACTAACATTTTTAATTTCATTTAATTAGGTAAATAGATCTTATATTTAGGAATAGGAACGTAACGGAGGAGTATTGCATGTCCAAACAATGTAGTCTTAACGCATATACTTAAGGAAAGTAAGATTACAAAATGTAATGATATTTATAAACCCAACTTAACATTATCATGATGAAATTAAATATGATCTCCTGTCATGCAAAATGAAAATTGAAAAATCATCTATCTAGGCAGTGTCAGATTTACAGTTCATGAAGAAGAAAAAATAATACCTTGGTAGGTTACATGAATGGGGTTTCCATCTATATTTGAGATAAAGATGATCAGGACGACCATTTTGCTGGCAATCAAATGGCATTTCTATGAACTTACACTGACTTGAATTGTAAAGAGGGTATGAAGAATCATAAACCCATGTTCCATTGTATAAGTCACACTTATTAAGCTCTTCCTCTTTTCCATTCACAGCACCAATAAATGGCACAAGTAGTACCACCAAAGTTAGAACAACAGATACAGCCATTGCTAAAAGAAAAATAAGTATCTGATGAATGTTGCTGAAAGTGTATGTTTTGGAAGTATAAATAGAGAATGTGTACACGTATATGTATAAAGGGGAATGAACAAACTATTGTGTTTGTAATTAAATGGTTTTGTTCTCTTGGATTTATGGATGATATAGACTATATCGTTTGCTTTAAAGAAACTCATTATGGTGAAAACTGAAATGAAATAATTTTGGTGACTGTTACAAGTCGTAGAGGGATTGCCACGTTCAAAAGGCGCTCTTGTTTATTTCAATGAATATACTATAGGTAGTCATCAGCATTTAATTGGAACAATAAATATAAATTTGTCATTTTTAATGAATTATTATTGCCTTGAATTGATGGGTTGCTAATTGTCTTGTGAGTTGTGACTTGTGAGTTGTGAATGAAACGAGAGCCTTGTGGATGGAGGGGAATTTTTTTTTGTATTAAGTTATGACTAGGAGGGGAATTTTTTTTTTTGTATTAAGTTATGACTAGGAGGGACATTTTGTTAATAAGTTATGACTAGGAGGGGAATTTTGTTAATAAGTTATGACTATGTACTGATTAAACCTATGTCGTGTAGGCTAAAACAAAGATTTACTAAACTCAAGCTACAAGTAGCTAGTGTGAGTCTAGGTCTTTTCCACAATTTGATTACTTCTACTTCTTTAAGTCTTTAGTCACACAAATTACAACAAGAGATTGACATGATGATTTTATGAAATTAAAATCTACAAACACTACAAAAACAAGGAAAATAGCCGAATTGAAAGAGGTGTGAAAACAATCAAGAGAAACAATCTCCCTCTCCAAGCTCCATTCGCATGCTTTGATGTATTGGCCAAGAATGTTTGCTTTGAATTAATATAATCTAGCTAAATCATCTCTAGATCCTTGACTCCAAGAAACCTAGACAAGATTTAACTAAATCAACCAATTCAATGTTCTTATAATCTAGCTAAATCATCTCTAGATCCTTGACTCCAAGAAACCTAGACAAGATTTAACTAGATCAACCAATTCAATGTTCTTCCTAACAAATACATTCATCTTAGACAAAATAGCTTTATAATCACAAAACTATATGAGTCATTCACTTTCAAAAACATAAGGAAACAACAAATCTGTCCACTCATATAAATGAAAGCTACAAAGAAATTAGTCAAGATTTTCAAACATAATGTACCTAAGATCTAGAGTACAAAAGATACAAGATATTAGTCAAGATATTAGTCAAACATAATGTACCTAAGATCTAGAGTACAAAGAAATTAGTCAAGATTTATAAATGCTAGCAAGAAAGGTATCAAGCTTACATGAAGTAGGATCTTGAATCCAAGCCTCCTAATCTAATGTACCTAAGATCTAGAGTACAAAAGATACAAGATACATCAAGCTAATGATCCTTAAGCTACAAACCACTCTTGGCCGAAATATTGATGAATCCATGCGAATTTCACTTGGAGAAGGAGATGAAAGAGCTTAGCTTGAGATTATGTTGATGAAGATGGAGATGAATGGTGTGGGAGATGCCATGGAAGTGAGAAAATGGAGGTGGAAGTGGCTAGGGTTTCGTCTAAAACCCTAGGAGAAGAGAGAAAGATGAAGATGAAGTGAGAAAAATGTGTTGCCATGTGAGAATGAGAGGGGTGACCAAAATTTAGGGTGTGGTGAGGTGAAATGAAGTTGAAATGAAAGTGGAATGAAATGCAAATGAGAAAATGGATGTATATGGTTGGGATTATGGCTTGGTGCATTCCCCAACTTAATTCCTCTCTTTAAGCCCTTCTTTTCCCTTCCAAAAGTGTCCTTAATGAGCTCTTCAAACTATCATTTTCGGCCAAAGGCTCCTCTTTACCCAAAATGGATAAAAATTTGAATCTTCAAAATCCCTCCAAAAGTCTTTTTACCAAAAATGGTAATTTTTGTCCACTTGCTCCCTTCTTGCTTTTCCTTGCACTCCAAAGCTTTTCCTTGCCCTCCAAGCTCTTCCCAAGGGTGTGTGGGGCCCACGTGGGACCCCCTGCAAATAAAATATCACCAAATAGTCAAAATGACCAAAATACCCTTGATTTCTTAAAATGCAAGTAATTAAGTATAATTCTTCAATTTCTCCCAACTAAGTATGCACATGAAATATACATTAATAATGAACCAAAATACCAATTAATCGTCATCAAATCAAGCACAAATGCACATACTTAGTTAGGTAAGTTTAGGTCTAATCATGTACTTATAACTCAAGAATCTTTAGGTGAATTTAGTAATTTTAATGGAATAATTCAAATAATTTAAACCAGCATTTTTTTATTTCTCATTATGACTATGTACTTATGATATATTCATTTTATACTGAATATGGCCTTAGGATCGAATATTTAGTATCAGACCTTATAATGAGAAAGTGGTGAGAATTAATAGTGAATCAAAATCTAAAGCATGAATAAAGTGAATTTGTGGATTAGCACTATATTGCTTCTTCAAGGGTGTTCTCGTGAATCTCTTATGGGCATGATTTGATTGCCTGATGGCAAAATTGGCCGTTATTTCATTTGATATTTACAAACTTAATACAGGGTAAAAGTTTATTAATGTAATGCACTTTATGTTTATATTAACTTAAGTAAAATAACTAGTATGATAAATTGAAACTCTACGAAAAAAAAACCAGTTTGACAAATTAAACTAAAACTTATTAAAAGTAGTAATGAAAAAAATAAAATGTGAAATTAGTGAAAAGGACATGAGATTTATGATATATATATATATATATATATATATATATATATATATATATATATATATGGCATAAAATAATGCATACATCATTGCCCTTAGTTGTGCTAGATCCCTAACTATATCTTTTCCAATGGCTACCACTAGTGCTCAAAAAATAACACCATAACTAAACATAATGGTGTTAGGCTCTCGTACATGTAAATAAAGTACTCCCTCCGTTCCTAAATATAAGACCTAGATAACTTTTTTTTTTGAAAGATTAAGGTTGCGAAATAGGTTATTAAATGATGGCATATTTGATATCTTTTTAGATTATCCATTAGCTTATAGGTAAAATAAACTAGTTTAAGAGAAAAAATTAGGTAAATCAAATTATAATTAACTTATGTTTTGCCTTTTTTAGGATTTTTCAAAAAAGTCATCTAGGTCCTATATTTAGGAACGGAGGGAGTATTATCATTAAGGATAATCAAGTCAATCACTATATCTTTTCCATTTTCACCATATGCATGTACTCCTCCACATGTAGAAAAGCAATAAATATAACTATTTTGTAATTATTATACATATAATGTTATATCATTCCTTCCATCCACGTTTCCATAGTCCATTCCAATAAACCAAACCTACCATTAAATTATTTTCTTAATAATTCCTCCCATGATAATATTTCCTTCCAATTTGAAAAAAAAAAAAGAGAACCGCCGATCTGATCGATATTAAAAACTATGTATATTATAAGCTATTATACTCCAATACATCGGTAATCAAGTTGTTATATTTGTATACAAATAGGAAGGCTGTCTGTAGCTCTTTCACAACACAATGCCATTGCTAGCAGCTTTAGAGCAGCAAGCAGGAGAAGAGAAATATATTGTTCATGCACAAACAGAATCACTCATTTTTGTCCTCCATGATTGATAATAAAGATGCATGAAATTATCATCTGATACAGTGACAGACATATGGGTAGATGTTGGTGTTCCCGATTATAATATCGGCTCCATTAGCTTCTAAGTTTAGGAATAACAATTTGTAAAAATCCATCCCTGAAATTGAAAAACATCAAATTTATCAGTTACACGGGCACAACAAATAGAGAATATGTGATCAATTATGTAAATAATGTAGATTTATGTGGCTTATTGGTGTAATTGATCAGTGGAACACGGGTTAGCAATGGTGAAATCCTCCAGCAAGACTCTCTCAAATCCAACAAATAAAGTCCAATTTTTTTGGGCTAAGTTGCAAAAATAGTTATGTGATTGTGTTAAAGGTGCACCTAACACTATGTAATTTTTTTTTTGAGCAAAAGTAACCATGACATTTCAAATCTGAGGCAAAAATACTGATTTTATCATGGATATTTGTGCCTCAGTTTTGAAATGTAGTTACTTTTGTCTCATTTTTAAGATGTCATGGTTACTTTTGCTCCAAAAAAATTACATGGTGTTGGGTGCAACTTTGTCACAATCGTAGGAATTTTTGCACCTCTACCCATTTTATTATAATCAATAAGGTCAATGTTAACTAAATTCCTTTTTAGTATTCATTATTGTGCAAAAGTTTAAGATTATATTTTTATCTTATCAGATAAGCTTATTGCCAAATTTTCTTAAGTGCTTCTCTAATCAAAACCGGCCTATATGGGGATTTCACAGTATCACTTAAAAACTTGTAGCCCATCTTATCAAAAACTTATTTATGATAAAAAAAAATCTTATCAAAAACCTAGATATAAACAAGTGATAAATCCAAATTTACTCATACATGACTTAAAATTCTCATGTAATTTTTTAACCTTGCCGGAATCAGAAATTGCAAATTCCCATCAAAAGGAAAATTGGAAAAAAAACGTTTTTTTAGATTCATAATTCTTCCCTATGTATATTAGCCACTAAGGCTTAGCAAACAATGCTATTCTGAAATCATAAAATATTAATTCTAAACTTGGTCAGTAATTGAAAGTGCAACCCATGCATTCAATTAATGGTCATTGCTATAAAAAAGAACAAGGAATCAATATGAAGAAGCCATGTAACTTACAAAAACTCAGCAGATACTCTGTCCTTATTCACTCCAGAAGGAAGTGGCCAAGCTACTTCATATGGTCCATATAATATCTCTCTTCTATGATATGAAGAAAATGAACCATCAGGATTTCCCTTGACTCTCCAAAGGCTCGTGGAACGTTTACCTTTGACAGACAACCTATCAAAGCACACATAATTGCATTTCAATCAGAAAGGAAGATGTCTCAAACTTCCAAGAAATTTATGGTATACTAAAGATCAAGAATGGCTCTGATCATATAAAAAAGGGTCAACCCAGTTCTATACTAAGGATCAAAGCACACTTGGTGAGGGTGTTGGGGAAGGGAATATGCTAGGCAGTTTTATCAATGTTTTATGCATAGAGGCTGATTCGAACTCACGACTTTAGACCCCACGGCAAGCGAGCTTACCGTTGAGCCAAGCCGGCCCTTCGGCTCTGATCATAATATAATGGTCCTTATTTTTTTCTTCAACTTCATGTATTGAATTGAAAACCATAATGGCTGCCCATAAAGAAATGCTTCTTACTTGTGTTCATCAACCTCTACTCGTATGTCCTTGATATTGACACCTGGCACTTCCACTGTCATCACATACTTTCCTTCTGATTCTGCAACATCCATCCTTGGGGACCACTCAACTCCTGCAATGAAAATTATCAGAAAAATTAGTTTCATATATGCAACATGAAAAATACAAGATCAAGATAATCTCATTAATTATGTTCTTTAATATTGTACTATATAAAGTGGCAAATAAACAATTATAGGTTTTGCTTGACATATTGTAGACATCATCAAGAACTTAAACAGATTGCTGTGAGCATAGATCAAATTAAGGGAGAGAAAGCTCAACACAACAAGATTGCTTTCATGAAGACTATTTTGATTAACAGAACTTAATCACTCAAAAAACAGTATAATGACTTTTGTGGACACACAAGCAAAAACTCCAAGCTTCTCTATTAATAAATTCAAAATCTGGTGGTCACTACAATTTGAATTAGAATGAACAAGAGCAAACTTTCAATACAAAGAGCAATAGCTGTTAATTAAATACCTTTAAGCTAAAAGATCCCCAATAAATTGATGGCACAGATAAATGTCTAGAAACTAGAAAGAGAATCCAATTAGAGGACTCCCTATCTTGGATGACTAATCCCAAATAGTAAATAGCTAAAGCTACTTGCCATTGTTAGTTCAGCAAAGTTTGTGTCCACAAACAAAAAACAATTCAGATAATAAATTTCATTAATAAAATAAAAAGATTGCAACACTGAAAGTATTAAATAGTAATATAATTATAAAAGAAAAGGAAAAAACAATAGGAACAAGGCTGGAAAGTTCTTGATCCTTAAGAAAAAAACAACAACAAATCTAGATATTTAAGTCTTAATATCACGCAGTAGAATGTCACCACAAGTTGTCATTGTTGCAATCGAGTAAACAAGTCCACAATGGATTCTTTTTTCCACAAAATCCTAACAATGCAGAGTTCAAAATACTAACCACCAACTTCAGAACAGCTCATTTTCTTCTCAGAAGGCAACTGATCTCCCTTTGCTTTCGGTCCTCCTGTCCTAGCGAAACTCGGGGGGTTGGGAACAAGAACATCATAGCTCTGGACCAGAGGTTGGCTTAGTAACATGTTTATGGAGCTTGACTCAGTTCCTTTAGGCCTAGCAAAACAAGGCTCTCTCACACTCCAAGGAGTGTCAGATGCAACATCACAGGATTTGGTAGCAACAATGGAAGTGAAACTACTCTGGAAATTTGTTTCTGTCCTTGCAGATCTAGCAAAACAAGGTTCCCTTACATTACAAGGAGTCTCAGATGCAACACCACATGGTTTAGGAGCCAAAGGGGAAGTCAAGCTACCCTGGAAATTCATTGTGGAAAGACAACCAGTTAGAAAAACAAGTCATGTCTGAAAAACTACATAAAAGAATGTTCATAGTTGAGGAATCTTGTAGAAGTAAAAGCAATGGTAGAAACCTCATCAAGAGAAGTTTGCCTCATAAAAGGACCAAGAGATGCAGATGCTTGGCGAGCAAAATAAATTTTATTATCACATCTTCTAGGCACAGTGTTGTTCTGAAATGATGAGCAAACAACTGATTAAGAAACACATGTCATAGACAAAGTGATCATACTAATGCATTTGTCTTATGAAAAACTCATAAACATGATCCAAACTCCAAATCTAAAAAGGGAATACCACTTGTTGAACATGGTTTAGTGAGATATCATCCTTTGATGCTGGGTTCACAGTGGAAGTCAAAGTACCCTGGAAATTTATAGTGGACAGATGACTATTCAGAAGAATAATAATTTCTTAAAAAGTACATGCAAGAATATGCTCATAGTAATGAAATTTTGAAGCATGCAAAAAAAATAAATCAAGTGCAAGAACCTCTTCAAAAGAAGTTGGCCTCATAAAAGGACCATGTGATGCAGTAGCTTGGCGTGCAAAATACATCTTATTATCACATCTTCTGAGCACAGAGTTGAAACTACCACTGCAATTCTATAATGGATAAACAAAGGAATTAATATATTTAGATAAAAAACCATGAACATAATTCTATTAATTTACTTCATCAATACCATAGGAAGAAGATGGGCTGTTGAGATATCATCCTTTGAAGCAAAGTGAGCTGTGATCATGTGAACTCTGCGTTTCACTGATTCACTATCCATTTCTACAACTTCAAAAAATCAGAACTGATAGCAAAGGAAATGTCTTTTGTAGCTGAAAGAGGAAATGAAGAATTAAATATGGTCACTGGAAAAGAGATTTTTTAGAGGGAGGAACAATGATTTTTTTTTTGTGTTTTGGCTAAGACATAAGAGAAAAGAACAGTACATGTTTGGTGGGGCCCATTCAATCTAAATATCTCTAGTCTAATGCAGATTAGTTGTGATGGGACCCACTTCTTTTGTCACTTTCCTGAATTTTCTTTGGATCAAGAAATTACAACAAATTATCCAAAATTTGTTATATAGAAAATCCTAATGTGGGATAATTTTTGTGATCATAAAGATATACAACACGTATAATGATAACTGGGAAAGTTTTAGACAAAGTGAAAGACTTATGTTTTTGAATTAAGAAAATAAAGCAAAACTAAAAGTTCTCAAGGAAATTTAAAATTACTCAGCAATATATTTGCATGATCTTTTCTACCATTTATTTGGTAATTTGGTATGATATAACACTTTTGACAATTTGGCTTAATTATCACATTTTGAACACAATAAGGTATCTAAGGTACTATGAAAATTATATTTTAACTTGTGAAGCCACCTTAATCAAATGATTTTATCACTCCATTAGAAAAGTTGTCTCAATTATCTTCATTATGGTCCAAAAAATCAACTCATCTATGCACAAAAAACAAACATTTTTGTCAAAAGAAAATGATTTACAATCTCACTTTGCTTTATCTTTTATCTCACTAAGGGCTAGTGGACATATACATCACTCAGTTTTGTCTGGCGGTGCATGAGTTTTAATTTTAAGGCTCCTTTTTTTTTTTACACACAAAAGGAGCATTTCAATTATGCATACTTTTTTAATATTCTGTGTTAAAGTATGATACTGTATTTTTAATAATTATTCACATGGAGCAACTTCTTTAGCCGAAAATTGATAACAAGCAGAAGAATAGAGAATAAAGAATTTTATCATATAGAACGGAGATGTCTGCTAGGCCCATATGTGCTTAGAAGCTGTCGGAATCTATGTTTAGATATTTGAGATCAATTCTTGTAACAAGCTATTAGCTTGTATTACATACATTTAGTAAATAGCTAGCTATCACCTGAGATAGCTAAATTGTGCGTAGACATAATTGCAAGTTAGAATTATTCATAAAAATATGATTCCTATTTAGTTATATTAACTTGTCCACGAGATAATTTACAAATTTGATAGTAACTTCTGTTTGTGTTGTTTAATGAATTATTGGTGAACCACTTGAGGTTTTATACCGCGAGCAAAAATTATTCCAAGATGTTTAGAAGCTCAGTTTATAAAGGAAAATGTTTTATTTAATCTTCTAAAGAAAATTTTTAATTTATTCGTATTTTTGGGCTTCTAACATTAGAAAAGTTGTTACTAATTGATTAAATTGCTACAAATACAGTAGAAAAATTTAGGTGTGACAATTTAATAATTATTAATATGGAACAATTTCTTTAGCCGAGAATTGAGCCACCTAAATTGACAATACTTATGAAACATTAGTACAATTACTCCTATAAATTGATTCCACTTTTTTTTAACAACGACCTTAAATGTTAAGAATTTTAAAATGTAGTGTGTAACAATGTTGTTGGCATATATTATTCTTTTGTTCATTTTAGGGAGTCTGAGTCCCCGAAACGTATTGCTTTTTTAAGAAGTTTGGGCAGGAATTTCAAAAAACTAATCTAGGGGTGTTCATGGGACGGGATAGGATCGGGACACCCCCGTCCCGTGTCCCGTGTCCCGTCCCGTCCCGAAGAAAAATTTTGTCCCGTCCCGATTTGTCGTGTCCCGAAAATTTTCGGGACGAAAATTTCCCGTCCCGAAATGCCTTGGGACGGGACGGGACGGCCAGGACGGGATGAGACGGGAAAATTTGAACACCCCTAAACTAATCTCAATAATGTTTGTAATAATAAAATATTTTTTAACACTGCAATTGAGTAAAGTCTACAAAATCTGTGAAAGAATCCATGGCATCTATTGGTACAAATAATAGAATTCGTTCTTGGGTTACTGAATAGAGATTTTTTTAATGAAAAGGAAAATGACATCAATGCTCAAAAATAAGCTTACATAGTTCCCTTATATTAGAAATGAAAAAGGGAGGGGGCTAAAGAAGAGGAAATAGTAGAAAAGTTTTGAACGTAACATTATTCTTAATCCTGCCAAATATCCTTATCGCGATGATAAAAAAATGCTACATTTTAGCCTTCTTGTTGGTACAAAAAATTTCTAAGGAGTCTCCTGCGTAGCATTATGAGGGTAATAGATAATCTAATGAAGGGCAGCACACAAAGAAGTTTATAGGAAATAACGAGAATTTGATTGAAAACAGCCAAACCAAGCTCACCTGATCTGCATGTGTGTGTGTGTGTGTTTAGAAGTTACATTCAAATGAACAGGAGGCAGAATAATGTAGATTATGTGCTATAAGAATATATGCAGAGATGGTATTGTTTGGCTTAGTAAAATCCACAAAAAGCGCAAGTACTTCAAAAATTCAAGAAATAGACCATAACTAAGAAGCGCCAAATAGAATATACTAAACCAGCAATAGCGTGCCATACTGTGAGAGAAGCATGTAGGCAATACTAATCAAATAACATGTCGGTTATCTTTCGAGTGAGGAAATCTTGTCATGTGTAGAAGAAGAATAGAAGTTTTAGAATATTCTCAACATGGGGAGGATATAAGGATTGAATAAGAGGTACTAGCTCGTCCTAAATATAAGATTAGTTGACTTTTTTTTTTGGAGAAATTAAGGTTACCTCCGGTCCTAAATATATGATCTAATTGACTTTTTCTGGAAAATCCTTAAAAAAGCAAAATAAGTTAATTATAAATTGATTTACCTAATTTTTTCCCTTAAACTAGTTTATTTTACCTATAAACTAATGGATAATCTAAAAATATATCAAATATGTCATCATTTAATAACCTATTTCGCAACCTTAATCTCTCCAAAAAAAGTCAATTAGGTCATATATTTAGGACCGGGGGTAGTATTAAATTATGACATATTTGATATATTTTTAGATCATCCATTAGTTTATAGGTAAAGTAAACTAGTCTAAGGGAAAAAATTAGGTAAATCAATTTATAAGTAACTTATTTTGCTTTTTTAGAATTTTCCAAAAAAGTCAACTAGATCTTATATTTAGAACCGAAAGGAGTATGTTCCAATGAATGGGCATATAATAGAAAGAAATATTTATTCGAAGGTCAGCCACTTTATGTAAGATCTTAGATGAAGTAAAGCCTACTTTGCATGGGCCAGTATAAAATGTTATTTAAAAGGAATACCTAAAATTTATATTGGCCCATGCAAGTAGTAGTCTTTGAAATGATTTTTAACTCAAGAGTTTGTACCATAATTTTTAACTCAAGAGTTTGTACCATAATATATAGAATTAGTAGTCTTTGAGATCATGATTTTATAAGCTTGCTTTAGGTAGAAGAGCTCTGTCAACCCAATCGATTTATCTAAATTCTAATACTAAGTCTACCCTTTTTAATTGGGGAAAAAATAACTTATTTTTAATAAAGGCTAAATTATAGATTTGGTCCCTTATGTTTGCATCAAATTTCAATTTAGTTCTTTATGTTTGGAAAGTACACTTTTAGTCCTTTTTTGTTAACACCGTTAGTTTAACTTAACGGAAAATGTTAACTTAACAATTTTATATGGTTATTAAATACTGAAAAATGTTCAGATTAAAATATTTGAGTTTAAATAATCTTATGTTTTCAAAATTTATCATTTTTGTCCAATTTCATTATAAAATAATCATTGAAAATTGTTAAGTTAACATTTTCCGTTAAATTAAACTAACGGTGTTAACAAAAAAAGGACTAAAAGTGTATTTTCCAAATATAAATGACTAAATTGAAACTTGATGCAAATATAAGGGACAAAAAGTATATTTTAGCCTTGAATAAATGAACTTATCTCTTTTCACCAATATACTATGGCTGTTTGATGCAAGAGAAGCCACGTATAATTAGCTGCGGGGGAAACATATTTGACAAGTGAGCTGATTTTTGTTCAAGATCTTCTTCCTTCGATTGCATCGATGACTTAGACTTGTAGATGAGAAAATTATCGATTACTATCTCCATGCTCATAAATATAAATTTTTTGTATTGTGAAGATTAAAGAAGTTAATTAGACCACTTAATTTTTACATATCTTATATGTAACTGTATTAGAAGATACCCCATACTAGTTTATAAGTAAGGTAAACTACATTTGATGAAAAATATAGATATTTTCATGTCATCAATTTTGTATCATTAATTTTTTTCAAAAAATTTAATGTGATTTTATAATTAGGATTGGGGGGAGTATACTCAAATAATGTTCTCAAATATTATGGTTTTGCTTAATACCAGATGTAGTATTTTTTTAAGAAAATTAAACTTGATATTGTGTCTATCTATTTCAATTTTTTTCCATTGCTCGAGCTTCATATGATTTTTCCTTCGTCCAAATTGGTCTCTAAAGTGTTCAAAGTGGAGTTCGTGCAAGAGGTCTCTCAACTTTCCCTTCCCTCCACTTCTCTTTACGGACTATAAAAACTTAATTTGAGGTCACATTAATTTTTGGGAAAATTAATTTGAAGTCCCGCACAAGGGAGTTAATACTGGAAAAGTCCCAAAAGTTGAAAATATTAATGTAGGGTCCCAAGGGACCTCACATTAATATATTTGAAAAGTGAAAAGACGGTTTTGCCCCTAGCTTTAAAAAAAATTTACCTCACATTGGTAAATTTTTTTTAAGACTAGGGGCAAAACCGTCTTTTCACTTTTCAAATATATTAATGTGAGGTCCCTTGGGACCCTACATTAATATTTTCAAATTTTGGGACTTTTCCAGTATTAACTCCCTTGTGGGGGACCTCTAATTAATTTTCCCTTAATTTTTTTTGACTTTATCATTAAATTCTATATACTCCCACCGGTCCTAAATATATAACCTAATTAGCTTTTTAGAAAAATACTAAAAAAAAGCAAAATAAGTTAATTATAAATTGATTTACCTAATTTTTTTTTCTTACACTAGTTTATTTTACCTATAAGCTAATGGATAATCTAAAAAGATATCAAATATGTCATAATTTAATAACATACTCCCTCCGGTCCTAAATATAAGACCTAATTGACTTTTTTGAAAAATCCTAAAAAAAGCAAAATAAGTTAATTATAAATTGATTTACCTAATTATTTCCCTTAAACTAGTTTATTTTACTTATAAACTAATGAATAATCTAAAAATATATCAAATATGTCATGATTTAATAGACGGGAAAAACTTACATCAAGTTCCTTTCTCCAGGTTCTCAAGTTCTTTTAATATAGGAGTGACACGTGTCCTTTTATAACAACCATCCATTCAATCTAACGACCAGTAATTGAAGAAATGGAGAACCTAGATGAAGGAACTTGACCTAAGTAAGGTCTTTAATAGACTATTTTGTAACATTAACCTCTCCAAAAAAAAGTTATCTAGGTCCTATATTTAGGACCGGAGGTAGTATTTTGCAACCTTAATCTCTCCAAAAAAAAGTCAATTAGGTCTTATATTTAAGACCGGAGGTAGTAATATACTGGTGACATTTTTATACCTTATACACAAAAATGGCTCTATTTTCAATTTATACGATTTGTTGAAAATTCATTTTTAAAAAGCCTATATTCATTTTAAAGTTAAATCACTTGATCTTTGAAAAATCATATAAGATTGGATTAAATATCATTCTAACCAATTAATTATTTCAAAAGTATCAATTTGTCCTACAAATTATAAAAGGTTTTATTCTAACCAATGAACAAAAAAAATGACCCATATTGGTTAATGGACTACTGGAAAACACTGGAATATCCTTCTCACATCAGAAAAGCCATTAGAGAAAATAAAAAAAAAACATTTTGGCCATATAGATTGTCAGGCTACATTGGTAATAATGTCTTCGGTCCTAAATATAAACCCTAGTTGACTTTTTTGAAAAGATTTAAGTTGCAAAATAAGTTATTAAATTATGACATTTTTTATAAACTGTTAGATTATTCATTAGTTTATAGGTCAAATAAATAGGCTTAAGGGAAAAAATTAAGGTAAATCAATTTATAATTGACTTATTTTGTTTTTTTAGTATTTTCCAAAAAAAAATCAACTAGGTCTTATATTTAGGGTTGAAGGAAGTATCATGTTATTATAATTTATAAGTAACTTAACTAACAATTTTAATATAATCAAATTATAGATAAACATGTAGTCCATTATATTTAGCACCTATGGATTAATAGACATATAGTTAATAAGTGTTTAGATGAAATTGGCACATTTCTAAATTGATACGGAGTTAGTAACTTGGTAGATTCGTAAAACCGGATGGATATATAAGCAATTTTCCTTAAACAAAGTGAAAAGACAGTCGATGTCACTTTTATATGTATTTCCAAATTTGGTGGTCCCTCCCCTGAATGTAGGATTTACTTTTGTCTTTGTCTTTTTCCCTTCATCTTATATGCATACCATTACCATAGGATATCATAGGAGTATATAAATAAATATGCATAAATAAATTTGACAGTGGATATGAGATGGTTAAAAAATGAAAAATAAAATGGGAAAAAATAAAAATAATTCATCCCACAAAGTAACGCCCAGCTAATAACTATGTTCAAACTTGAAACCCATCAAAATCTGATCTTTCTTATTTTCTCCATTAATTTTTCAGGTTCCTTCTATACCCACCTTCGCTTTTATGATAATCAAATTCTGGATTCATTGTTATGCATTTATAATATTTGAATGTGATTCATAGTTTAATGTCTGTTTTTCTCGTATATGAATGCTTGAGAGAAAGATTATTTATTTTTTGGTGGCATTCTTAGAGTTTGTTAAATCTGAGCTGAATTGGGATTTTGCATGTTATTTATTTGTTTACTTTTAATCACAGTCATCTGTCTTGTTGAATTAAAAAACACACCTTTGTTTATTATCAATTATTTCTTGTTCATGTATTTCCCTCAAGTTTCTCCCCTCAATGTGGCATTTTCTCAATTAAATTAGAACAACAATGTCTTTTTTTTGAAGTAGATGGTAACCCTTTAGATTGCACCTAAACATTATGCCATATCTATGTGTTTTCATTGTGTCATGTTTTGTATGTTGAGTGCTTTTTAGATATTTATCTGCAAGCATAATTTGTATGAAGGCTGAAGTCAGATTTGATTGTTAGAGTTACAATGCTAGTTTTGACTTGTGCAAATTAAGTTGGAGTCTTTAAGTTAATCTACTGAAGAGCACTAGAGCAGTTGCTTCTGTTATGTTGAGATATTATATTGATATCTTTATGATGTGAGATGGTTTAAATATAGGTGCTGGTTTTGTTTTCTTTCAGCTATCATACGCTTGAGCAGAGGGGTTCATATGCTGGCCGTGTTAATTTAACTTATGTTATCAAACTTGGTGGCAAGTGATATTATTAACAAATCATTAAGAACGACTGAAGCGTGGTGATTTGTATTGGTGTACATAAATGGATATAGCTCAATGCACAGAAGGAAATGGTACAGAGTGACTTGGATTTGGGGATAGAAGATTTTAAGAAAAAAAATCGGTAACAAGGATAGTGGAAGCCCAGATTTTGTAGAGCTTTCACTTTCGGTTGGTTCGATGAAGATGGAATGGTCAATGTGAATTAGTAGTGTAGTAATGTGGATGAGATAGAAGAATATTCTGATTTTGAATAGCTTTTCTTTGAAAGGAATGTGCCTCAAAACACACCTTTAGAGAAAGAGAGATTCTTTCCATAGAGAGCTTTTTGCCTATGAATTGTACTGGCAACATGGATAATGAATCTGTTCATTTGAGGGCTACTGGAACTGAGAAGCACGTTCATTTTGAGATTGAAAATGGGACTCCAAGGGGTACGGTTGGTGTTGTCTCCCCCGTTTCTGTGAATTCTCATGGATCATCTGAAAAAACCTCCAGGAATTCATTTTCTGTTTTAAAGACATTGTTTTTCATACTTTTGTGGTACTCTTGCAGCTTATTTTTGACCTTGTAAGTTGCTTCTGGTCCCTGGTTATAATTATTCCTCGTGCAGAATGTTCTTCCTTTATTTCTTATTGTGAAATGGTTTGAACAGGTATAATAAAACTCTGCTGGGAAATAATTTGGGGAAGTTCCCAGCTCCTTTATTGATGAATACTGTTCATTTTGCAATCCAAGCTGTGGTGTCAACATTTATCACTTGGTTTTGGTCTCATAAATTCCCAAATAGTGATGTCATGTCCTGGAGAGACTACTTTTTCAGAGGTAAACTTTTCTGTATTTTCATATGAATTTTCTGTGTTATCGTCTTTTGAAATAATCAATAAATACGGAGAAGATGATTAACCTAGGAATTAGCCAACAGATTCCATGACTCAAGGGTGGGAAGTAAGAAAATAAAAATATGATATAGATAACACCATGTGTAGAAATAAAAAAAAGGAAAGAAATAAGCTAATGATGATGCGGAAGTTCTATATGATAAACAGGAGGCAATCAGGAAATGAGAACCTGTAATTCGTTTTCCAACATCTTTCCAACTAATGTGGTATTTGTGATTCTTGTTTTTCTATATGTTTGATATCTCATAATAAGTGTGTATTTTTTAGTTGTGAGTTGTAATAGCTCAGGAGCTAGGCATTGTTTTTCTTTTCTTCACCCCCTCAAGATTCTGGTGGCATTGTAATTCAAAATGTGTAATCTCTGCAAAGCTTATAAAACAAAGACACTATGCAGTAATTTGGATTTTTCTTTCTGTGGAGAGATGATTTTTTTGTTTTGCAAGAAAAGAACACATGGATAAGATAAAACAAATTTAATTCGTAAAAAGGAAAAACTCCTTCCGGCTTCTGTAGAGCTCTAAATTGTTCCCTCAAAATTTTATCCCAAAACCTCGTTCTTGTATTTTTCCTGAGACTTTAGCCATAATTATTTGTATTTTCCTAAGTGTTTTCAAATATTCAAAATTCCTCATGACCGTCACAGATTCAGCCATCGGACATGCCACTTGCTCCATTAATTAGGGAAAATACAATGGTCCCACTTAAAAGTAATATTGGTAAAGTCCAATAATGTATCAATGGTGCTCTTTCAATGTCAATGGTGGCACTTTAACTTGTCATTGACAAGCTATTGGACTTTTCTAATATTATTTTCCTTGGGTAGGACTGTGATATGATTTTCCCTAATTTATTTTCTACCCTATCATGCTGTTCTTCAACACTTGCATTTCCGGCAAATTTTTAACTACTTGTTATATTAACTTTTTTATCAACTAATTACACAGATGGACTTTGCCTTTCACAGTTGTACCGACTGCTCTTGGAACAGCAATGGATGTTAACCTGAGCAATGCCTCTCTTGTTTCCATCTCCGTCACATTTGCTACAATGGTTGGTGAATTTTATTTTCCTTTCATGCAGCATGAGAGAAGGATGGTCAATATGTTCTCTAATTTCTTTGAAAAGTTGTTACATTCTCTAATTTTTTTATTTCATTGTTGTGAAAGTGATTACATCTTCATCTATCTTTTATTTGTCCTTGCAGTGCAAGTCGGGTGCTCCCATTTTTCTTCTTCTGTTTGCTTTTGCTTTCAGGTAATTTTCCTGCTTCCACTTGATCTTTGTAACCTATCAGATAAAGAAATACAAAAACAACAATAAAGTTTTATCAGATCAAGAAATAGCATGTGAAAATTACTTTTCATTGATTGATTTTGGAATATGAGCTTAACGTATACCAAAATGTTCTAAAGTCATAGGCATGCTTACTAGGATATGAAAATAATACAGATCTGTACACTCATACGACCCTACAAAGTCAATAAATAATATTTTCATTAATGATAAAGTGTGCGCATGGCCACACTAATTATTTTTTCCCTGATATTTCATATCGCTCTAGTTATTCTCACATTTTTCTTAGTATTTCTTATCTTCCTAGTTATTATCGTATTATTCTGAATTCACTTTTGTTTCGTGTTGTGGATGTTTTATGTTTTTTCAAGTTTTTGAAAGTTTTGTTACTTAACTTGAGAAAATGTTGGAATATCAAGTAGACAACTTGCTTCTGCGGTTATTTTCTTAATTTTTTTGGGTGTGGTGTTTTCTGTTGCTTCTATTTTCCGGGATGCTTCATGGCCCTATGATGAACTCTTCAACAATTTACTAAGAATTCAACAAAGTATTACAATCACAGTGAAGAAACACTATGAAAACGTACAGAGAAAGCCAAAGAAAATGTATACACTAGTGCATTCGAGAGCACCACCCTCCCAAGATCACTCAACTATCGCATAACCCCTGCCCTCTGTCTTATTTTCTATTTATGCTCTCCAAACTATAGCTGACGTGTAATAACAGAACGCCACATCAGCTCTGACTTCTAACAGAATTATAAGTGTGCTACCGAAACTACCCTTAAGCTACTTAATGCCCACGTCACTCTTCTTCCTCCTAACATACGTAATAACGGGGCCTTTCCCATCATTTCCCCCTTCTTCAAATAGCACCTTGTCCTCAAGGTCAAAAGTGGGAAACTGCTCCTTCATCACATCCAGAGATTCCCAAGTATTATCAGTAGCTGGTAGATTCTGCCATTTGATTAACACCTCAATACTCCCATCAGTCATTTTCCTAGCCTTCAATGCTGCTTCAGGTTGCACCTGCATCTCCAAATCTTCAGACAGCATAGGAGGAAAAGGGTGAACTGATACATATGGAGAAACAGACCGCTTCAGCTGAGACACATGAAACACAAAATGGATCCTGGCTGTAGGTGGTAAATACAACTTATAGGCCACCAAACCCACCTTATCTTCAATCTCAAAGGGACCATAAAACCGGGGACTAAGCTTCTCATTAGGACGTACAGCCAATGATTTCTGCCTATAAGGTTGCAACTTCAAATAAACCATATCCCCCTTCTCAAAGTTGACATCCCTCCTTCTAGCATCCGCATGCAACTTCATATACTCTTGAGAACGCACTAGATTAGTTCTCAATTCATCCAAAATAGTATTGCGCTCCTTCATTTGTCTCTCCACTGCATCCACTACTGATATAGGTTCTTCAAAACCTATATAAAGCTGGAGGATCCCTTCCATACAAAGCTTTAAATGGTGTCATGCCCGTGGAACGATTGTAGTTGGTGTTAAACCAATACTCAGCCCATCCTAACCACTTACTCCACATGGATGGTTGAGAACTACAAAAGCAACGCAAGTAGACCTCCAAACCCCTGTTAGTCACCTCTGTTTGGCCATCACTTTGTGGGTGGTAGCTAGAACTATAACACAATTGGGATCCTGCCAAACGGAACATCTCCTGCCAAAAATGATTAACAAACACCTTATCCCTATCCGACACAATTGACCTTGGAAATCCATGAAGTTTTACCACTTCCCTCACAAACAACTCAGCAATGGAAGAAGCAGAATATGGGTGCTTCAAAGGGAAAAAACGGCTGTACTTTGTAAACCGATCAACCACCACAAAAATAGTATCATAATGTTGGGACTTAGGCAAACCTGAAATAAAGTCCATGGAGATATCAGACCATACATCATTAGGTATAGGAAGAGGTTGTAATAAACCAGCTGGACTCAAAGCGGAATGCTTATTACGTTGACAAACATCACAAGCTCCCACATAAGCTTGGATATCTCTTCTCATCCCATCCCAGTAAAATAGGCTAACCACCCGCTTATATGTCCTGAGGTAACCAGAATGGCCACCAATTGGTGAATCATGGAACTCTCTCATGACAATAGGAATGTAAGTAGAGGATTTAGGCAAAACCAAACTTCCATTGAACAACAAATGTCCTCCCCTCACTGAATATCCTTGGGGTACTTGCTGTCCAGTTAGAATTTTCTGCAAAATCCCAGAAAGTTTTGCATCCTTCTGAATTTCAGCATCCAAATTACCTACATCCGCCACATGCGCTACAGAAATAGCCTTCAACTCCATATCTTCTCCCCTTCGAGATAAAGCATCAGCTGCTGAATTGGTGGAACCGGGCTTATATTTGACCTGAAATGTATATCCCATCAACTTAGTCACCCAGCCTTGCTGATTATCATCCAAAACTCGCTGCTCCAACAGAAACTTCAACGCTTTCTGGTCTGTTCTGATAATAAAAGGCCTGCCCAACAAGTATGGCCTCCATTTTCGTACAGCAAAGACAATGGCCATAAGTTCCCTCTCATATACAGAACATAGCCTTTTCCTACTTGACAAAGACTGACTAAAATAAGCCAAAGGACGCCCCTCTTGCATTAGTACAGCTCCTAGCCCGTTTCCTGAAGCATCAGATTCCACAATGAAAGGTTGATCAAAATTAGAAAGTGCTAATACCGGAGCTGAAACCATGGCAGATTTAAGCTTCTCAAAAGCTCCTTGAGCTTCTTGAGACCAACAGAAAGCATTCTTCTTTAGCAAAGCAGTTAGGGGAGCTGCTATAATACCATAATGCCTAATAAAACGGCGGTAATACCCTGTCAAACCAAGAAACCCTCTTAAACTCTTCAAAGAAGAAGGCACTGGCCAATTCACCATGCTTTCTATCTTACTAGGGTCAGCCAAAACTCCATCCCTTGAAATAATATGGCCTAAGTATTCAAGATGACTCTTAGCAAACACACATTTCTTCAAATTAATCACTAAATGGTGCTGTTGCAACAACTGCAGAATCACCCTCAAATGTTGCAAATGCAAATCCTTGTCATTGCTATATACTAAAATGTCATCAAAGAATACTAACACAAACTTGCGTAGATGTGGTCTAAACACATCATTCATCAAGGATTGGAAGGTGGAAGGAGCATTCTTCAAACCAAAGGGCATCACCAAGAATTCATAGTGCCCATCATGCGTCCTAAAAGCTGTCTTGTGTTCTTCCCCTTCTTTCATCCTAATCTGGTGATAACCAGATTTTAGATCCAGCTTAGAAAAAACTTGTGCTGCTCCCAACTCATCCAAAAGTTCTTCTATTGCTGGAATAGGAAATTTGTCTTGAATAGTAAGATTATTCAAAGCCCTATAGTCCACACAAAATCGCCAACTTCCATCTTTCTTCTTAACCAACAAAACAGGACTGGAGAATGGACTCTTGCTTGGCCTAATGATGCCAGCCTTCAACATTTTCTTAACCAATCTTTCAATCTCATCCTTCTGGTGAAAAGGATATTGGTATGGTCTGATATTAGGTGGTGTCACCCCGGGTTTAAGGTCAATGGCATGATCAATCTCTCTTGAGGGAGGTAAGGTATATGTGGCTTCTTGCACATCTGGAAACTCACTCAATAGACCCTTCACATTTTGTTCCAACTCCACATAGGACAACTCTGTCATCTTTATTTCTGCAAACTCAATCCAATAAGCTTTTTCCTTCCCTCGTACTGCCTTCCTCAATGTCTTACTATTCAATTGAGTCCTCTGCAAAGTAGAGTCCCCTTTTAAAGAAACCCATTCTCCTCCCACATCAATCTTCAAAGTGGACTTCTTCCAACTCACCAATACTTCCCCCAGCTTCTCCAACCAGTCCGCTCCTAAGATCATATCAGAACCCCCTAAACAGAACGGATATAGTGAATGTATCACTTCCAATCCTTGTATAAACAAGGGAACATCCCTACAAATCCCTCGGCCTTTAACATCCCTAGCATCTCCCACTTGGACAGTAAATTCTACCCTCTCATCCACTGGTAATTGCAACTCCTCAACTAACTCTTGATGTATGAAGCTATGAGTAGCCCCACAATCAATGAGAATTAATACCTGCCTTCCCTTACACGTGCCTCTAAGCTTTATGGTTTTTCCCCCTGCAAAACCAGATAAAGCGTTGAGAGACAATGTCATCATCTCACCCCTTCCTTCAACGCCTTCCCCTTGTGTCTCCTCTTCATCCTTCCCTATTTCCCCAGTGTCCTGCTCATTCATTTCAACTTCCTCAGAAAGAATAAGCACTTGTAATTGCTTCTGTTTACATCTATGACCTGGGCGAAATTTATCATCACATTTAAAACATAACCCAAGCTCTCTACGCCTTTCAATCTCTGCATCAGTGTATCTCTTTGGCATACTTCTATTTGATACTGTAATAGGTCCACTTGATCCCTTACTCTCATCCTTATACCTCGCTTCTGATGCAACACTCGGTATCGTCGGAAAATTAGGGTTAGAAGCTGACTGCGATCCTCGCGACTCAGTTTGTGCGCCAAACCGAGTTGAATTAGCTCGACTTCCATAACCAGAACTCTCAATCCAGTTCTTCGAAACTCCCACTCCTCTCGCTGGTCTCAATTGAGCCTTCACATTATCTCTCTCTTCTATCCTCACGGCCATGTCCATTAATTCAGCTAAGCCTGTGAGTTTCATAAGCCTTAAATCAGCTTTGATATCCAAATTGAGTCCATTCATGAATGCAGCCTTCATCATTTCTTCATCACAGGAATCTAATGTTGCTGAAAGTAACTCAAACTTCTCTATGTACTCATCCACTCCACCTGTTTGTTTTAATGCCATTAGCATCTCATGAGCACTTCCGCTTTGAGAAGGATGAAATCGCAGCAACAAATCCTTCTTCAACTCCTTCCACGACAAAATCGGTGAACGCACTTCACGCCACTGAAACCAATTCAGAGCTCTATTCTCAAAACAGAGCACCGCTGCATCCAATCGCTCCTTCTCAGCGATGCGATTTACCTTGAAATACCTCTCAGCTCGAAAATCCAGCCAATAGGATCTTCTCCTGAGAACAGAGGCATGTCAAGCTTCCTGAAACTCGAAACATCGCTATCGCTCGCTTCTTCATGCTCATTCTTCTTTCCTCCAACTTCCTCATCTCCATTGTGATGATACGATTCGCCTTGTCCACCAGAACCTTCGCCTTTACTCTTACTCTTGAATTCGATCATGAATTCAGTGAGAAGTGATTTCAAGGTTACGAAATCGTTCTTCATCGAATTCACATCATCTCCTAATTGTGCGATGTGTTGTTCCGCGAGGTTCAGACGAGAATCACAACCTTCGATTCTGGACTCCATCTTCTTGTTGTTTACCATTCCAAGGATCTTAGCTCTGATACCTTTGATGAACTCTTCAACAATTTTACTAAGAATTCAACAAAGTATTACAATCACAGTGAAGAAACACTATGAAAACGTACAGAGAAAGCCAAAGAAAATGTATACACTAGTGCATTCGAGAGCACCACCCTCCCAAGATCACTCAACTATCGCATAACCCCTGCCCTCTGTCTTATTTTCTATTTATGCTCTCCAAACTATAGCTGACGTGTAATAACAGAACGCCACATCAGCTCTGACTTCTAACAGAATTATAAGTGTGCTACCGAAACTACCCTTAAGCTACTTAATGCCCACGTCACTCTTCTTCCTCCTAACATACGTAATAACGGGGCCTTTCCCATCACCCTACTGCTGCTGAGGCAAAGAATAGTTTCCAGGGTGTTTTTTAAAATGAACCTCTTCAAACTCTGCAAAAGAGATCAAAAAGTGTTTTTTGCACTGATAAATTAATTTGTAGTGCTCTTTCAACAGTCCATTATAAGTGGAAATGACATTTTGCTATTTTTAATAAAAAAAAATTTCTGCTGCTTGGTATATATCATACAGTGTGTCTTGCTTATTGTTTAAAAATTTTCAACTTTCCATAGGCTCTTTTACATTTTGTTGATGGATGTTACTCTTACTGTCTGACATCTGATGTCTCCCATTTAATTGAAATTAATGATTGCAAGGTTGGAGACGCCAAGCTTTAGACTATCAGGCATCATGGCAGTCATCTCTGTTGGGATACTAATGACAGGTATAAAAGTCCCCTCAATTTTGTAATTCAATAGTTATTGTGTTACAAAAAAAAGTCAGCTTAAGTGCAGTTATGACTGCATATAAGTTCAGTGGTTAGGGAAGGGAAGAGTTTTCCTGGTTCCTACAGGGAGAATGATTTTAATGCTGCTATGGCATCCTGCCATTGACGGCATTGTTGGGAATAGATAAGTTTTCCACTCACATAAATAGTTTTCTTACAATAGATTTCAACATTTATCAAAATCCAACGCATCATATAATCTCTTCCTCATATTTTCCATGCGGTGTTTCAAGTTGGTGATAAATAATGTTTATACGGGCGATAAGAAGTTAAAACACTTTAAAATTATGGATTTATACTGGTTGAGCTTTTATTTTTTTCAATGTTAGTTTTGCTCTATTAAGACCAGCACAATACCCAACAGTATTATTTACCAATGGAAATCCATAGCTATAATCTTAACCTTGAGCTCTGTTTACTGTAGTTGCAAAAGATACAGAATTTGAAATATGGGGATTCATACTAGTTATGCTTGCTGCCGTCATGTCTGGTTTTCGCTGGTGCATGACACAGATCCTTTTGCAAGTATGATGTCTGAGTGCTTATTTCTCATTAAGTATTCATTTCTTTATGAATCCACGCACATACAACTGTTATTGTTTCTTACTGTTTCCTCTTAATAATAACTAAGCATTTACACTCCATGTTTCTTGGTTGGAACCTGATTTCATTCTCCTTGTGCATGTTGTCATCAAAAACTAATGTGAAAGAAAGAAGCATATGGTAAGTCCTTTTCATAATTCTATTTTAATAATTTTATGTCAAATATTGTAGCTGTTATGATAGAGAAAGCTGTTTTCTGCATAACCATTCTTCTTAACTTTTCTCAAATGTTAGTCCAGCATGTTAATCTGAAGGCTTAAGTTAACTAATTTCCACATTATTGTATGAGTTGAAAGACACTCTCTCAAGAGCCTATCATCTTTAAAGATTAAGCTTTCTGTTATTGGCCCATATAGATTAATATTAATATCTCTAAAACGTCATCTCATGCAGAAGCCACTTGACCATGAAAACTTGACCAAAAACCTTAAGCCGATGAGAGACATCTCATTAGTGTTTTCTGTTATTTCTATATCATGCAACTTTGGCTCTAGTTGAAAAGATGTTGTGTTTGGTATGGTTACTTTAATTTGCGAAAAGGATATTGTCAAATCAAAATATCACAAGGAGAACAAGTTTATTGGAATAGAGCTAATTTTTCCTTCCTCTGCCTATGTCAGGATTATAAAGCAATTGAATCCTTTTTTTATTAGCAATAAAGTTTTGGCAGAGTAACCTTACTCTGCCAAAATTTTATTGCTTGAAAAGCTGTTTACCTGTGTTGATATGCTTGAAAAGCTGAACCAAATATAGGGATGAGAAACTGTGGGAACAAAGGAGAATGGGTAAATGTCTGATGCATTTCTCTTAGTGTTAGCTCTCATTATATAGTACAAGAGACCCCCAATTTATCACATGATTATAGGGATTTGCATGATACATAAAATAAAAAAGATTCTAACCTAATTTATTCTCCTAATCAAATCATATCATTTCCTTATTCTCATAATCCATAATTATGACTTAGATTCTACTAAAATATTAAACACATAATTCTAACAGGAACGTTTGGTGCAGATCAATGAAAAGATGTATGCCATTCTAAGAATTTCACATTTAAGAATCAGATTCTTGATCCTTTAGTTCTAGGATAATGTTTTTTAATAATAACTTATAAAAAAACTTCCATTTGAGTTAAAATTGAAGAATTAATACAGTGGTGCCCTTAATAGGAACTAGGAATATTGTATTTGAGGTTTGCTACCGAATCATTCTTGGGGGATTGAAACTCATGATTAACCTTAACCTGTACAGAGGTATGATTGTTTAATATTTAGACAAGGGTAAGAATTTAAATTATCCATCAGTCAGCAGTGATTGACTATTTTGGAAACGTGGACAGGATAAATTCCCATTGAATTTCTATTTTCCAATATTCACTTGTTTGAAAGATATTCCCTTCAGTTTCTTCTACACCAGTGTTTAATTTCCATTTAGAACTTGCAAAAGCTGTTGGTCATTGCCAAAAAATTTGATATATATTTTTTTAAATAATTTTAGGTCTGAAAAATCCTCTTACCTTGATGAGCTATGTAGCACCAATAATGGCATTGGCAACAGCTCTTCTTTCTCTTGCCATGGATCCATGGGATGAGTTCCGGGATAACAATTACTTTAATAATCCATGGAATATCAGTCGGAGTTTTTTGCTGATGGTTTTTGGTGGGGCACTTGCCTTTCTGATGGTAGAATTCTTCCCTTTATTATACCTGTATGCTTAATTTACTCAGTATTTCAACTGATATTAACTTGATCTCTTGTTTATTCTAAATGTCTGTCAGTAAAATTTGGTCTGTTTCCTTAAGCATATGGATCTTGTTCTTGCTGCAGGTATTAACCGAATACATTCTTGTCTCTGTAACTAGTGCAGTCACAGTCACAGTAGCAGGGGTGGTGAAGGAGGCTGTTACCATATTGGTATTACACTATTATAAATGATTTCCATTTGTTGATGTGAATATTAACCATTGTTTCTTGGTAGTTAATAGTTTGTTATAATGTACTACCTGTACTTAGCAAACCTTGTTTTAATTAGTTATGACATGATATTTACTACATGAAACCATGAGAAGTCATTGAACTATTCTGTTAGTGACTTGCTCCATAATTGCATTATTTTTCAAGCAATGTTGTAGAGTTTGTGGTATACATTAAGATAGATGTAATGTCTAAATCCCATATGCATTATTATTTGGTTGGTTCTCACGCCTTAAAAGATATGTTTTGGAGTAGGGTTTCCCTCCCTATTAAGGGGCCTATCAGTTTGCATCAAATCAGTGGCTGTAAAACAGGCTACCTGCTAATGTTTTCAACCAGTGTGCAGGGCAAGTAAAGTGTCATAGATTGTAGTAGCTAAAATGCATGTCAAAATGGAAAGCATTTCTATTTGGAAAAATCCTTAAAAAACTGTAGAATTGGATTTACTAGAAAGCATTTCGGCAGAAGAGTATAGATATATTTATTATCAAGTAAAACGCTTCCATGGCTGATTAAATTCAGTAATGAGTTTTTCTTGTATGTCATTTCATGAGCAAATATTCCATATCTGTTTTACTCTGGCTTATTGGATAAGAAACTTGAAAAGGGTCATTTTATCTGTCTCAAAAATATAAACAAAGTTACTTTATGCTGTCAAATATCTTTGGAAATATAAAAAAACAAGATCTTCAAATAGGTGTTTTAACTTCTATGTGCCTCAGATATTTATCATTAGTGAGTTTGATAATGTAGTTAACAGAAGCCCATGGGTATAGGGCCATGTGCAAAAGAAAAAGAAGAAGAAAGAAAAAGAAAACTGCCAACCTTTTTGTTAATCTCTGAAAAAACGGTAATTTTTCTGGAAATAAAATCCCATCAAGTATTATTACCTGGTTTGATGAAATTTGATACTACTGCTAACAATGATGATAAAGGGAAAAATCAAATGTTTCAAGAGACTTTTGATAGGTAGGTGTTTCAACATAATGTGTTGTTATTTTTTTTTTGTTAATCACCGCCCGGTTTAATCCGGACTCGAGGGATAGGAGTGTTGCCCACATAGGCAAGGTTGCCCCCTCTCCCAATGAGAGCGCTTCCCGGGAATCGAACACGCGTTCTCATCCTTACGGGGGTTGCAGCCCACTTACCAGCTCAACATAATGTGTTGTTATTTTAATATTCTTGTACTGTTTCTCGAGAGATCAGTATGCTCTTCAGACTGCAATGCTGTTAAATAATACGGAAGTTGTCATTCTATTATACATTTATATAATCAAGTTTTATGATTTCCATAAGTGTGTTATATTACTTATTTCTATTAAATAATTGTATATTGTAATCTCTGATCAGCTATTTCTTTTTTTGCGATTGACTTACTGGTTTCATGATGTTCTTGTGTAGGTTGCAGTCTTGTATTTTCATGATGAATTTACTTGGTTAAAAGGATATGGTCTCATCACTATTATGGTTGGGGTTAGTTTATTCAATTGGTACAAGTAAGTCATCAGCATCCTATATCGTTGAAGCAACAATTTAGGTCGCCCAAGTACTTGTTGATTGATCCCCTTTGATTATACACTGATACTTTGGGGGAAAATTTTATCTTTTTAATAATGGTCTTATGAAATATTTAGGTTTTTCAAAATGGATGGTGATCTTCTGTACTGGCAGAGTAGGACACTTGAATCCTCCATGTTCATATCTCAATCCTGAGGATTGTTGATTTTTCAGCTAGAACAGACTTTCAAATGGGCTCATATTCCAGAGTATAAAGTTTATGAAAAGCATTATGTTAGAAATAATGAAAATAAGTAATATTTCCTATTGTGTATTATGTAGACTATTTGTATATCTTAGTCATTATTGTGAATTATATTATTAGGAAATATTTAGAGTAGAAGAATATTATGTTATTATTAGGGAATCATGTTAGGTAAACTTGTAGGAGAAGTTTACTATCTTTTAGGAAACTTTTGTATTATAAATATGTAATCATATCAATGAAATAATTATCAGACTATTTACCCATCCTTTGTTCCCACACATTATTTTTTTTATGGGGGGGGGGGTTGTTTGGTGGGTAGGGAACCCACATTTATTGTTTTACATGGATCTTTGACATATGGATAGATTGAAGATAATGCCGTTTACTTTTATTGTCTGATGTATTATTTGGCTATTTTCCCATTTTCATTTTTTGACAAAACTCTCGGGAAAATGAATAAATCCATGAATTGCACAATAGTATATAACTTACAACAATGCAAGCAAATTTTCAGATGCTTTAAAAAATCAATACATTTTATTAACTTGTTTTCCTATGTCATGTTAGTGTACCTTTGTTATAACACTTGGAATGTTTAAATTTCAGATACTGGAAGCTTAAAAAAGGCCATGCAGTTGAAGATCTCATGGGAGGGTCACCAAGAGATTCTGTGGCAAATTATGTCATCCTTGAGGAAATGGATGAGGAACATGATAGGTATTATTTGAAACCTTTACAGTGTTATGTGATGCAGAATTGCCAACCATTGTGTGACAATTTAGTTTTTTCCTTAACAAAATCACAGATGCATATACGATGGGTTTTTAGCCTTTTATCCATGCGACATGTTAGAAATGCGCTCAATTTACTGATTTTACAACTTGGTCTTCTGTTAAACATAGATGCAATGGTCGCAGTTCACAAAAAATGCTTACAACTATTAATCAAACAACCTATATCAGTATTTACTGAAAATTTTATCATTTTCCAAAATATTTCTTGTTAGTCATTGATTTAAATAGCAATCTCAATCAATGTTCCATGTATAGTTACATCCGAATACTGCCAAATTTTTATTTTGGGACCGCAGAGGATAAAATTCTATTCAGGCACATAATTGGCATCACCAGAATGAAAGTTGATCATTTAGAAGATGATTTCAGCCGTTTACATATCTGATGTGTTTTTGCCTTTCTATTGTTTGGAAATCATATATAGTTAACACATTCTGATAGAAAGCTTTGCATCTTTTATGGTTTCATTTAAATGGCAACAGCAATGACAATGACAACAAAACCTTGTACCATTAGGTGGGTCGGTCATATAAATCATACGGCATCATTGTGCTCTACTAATAACCAAATCATTGGATATATTGTTAACCTATGATTTAAAGGACTAGCTTCAAAAATATCATCCTGGAGCTCATGGTATATCATGAGATATATTTTGAACCCCTAAGATTAACTTAATGGTCTAATTTTATTCAAAATAATTGTCATTTTCTTACTTACAAGTAAAAGGGTCCATTAGGAATGATATAACTTGGTTTCTCTTTTTTGTAGCTTGGAATGAGTGCTTGATGGGTCAGCTTGAATCATCATGTTCACACTCCCATGTTAAGAATCCTTCATGTTGCATTTGGGGAGATCGAATTTTCTGATATGTTGAGCTATTACCACCATTAAGGCTAATGCGTTCATGGGGAAACCGAATTTTTAGATATGTTGAGCTATTACCACCATTAAGGCTACTGGAGAAGGTTTTTTTTTTTTTAGTTTCTGTGATTAGAATGAGTGGTTTCTCTAGAATAATATATGTAAATCTGAAACAGATTTTGGCATTCTTTTCTTGGACATGGTAATAAATACAGTGTAGATTATCACAAGTTGTAATAAATTAAGTGTTTTCTTTACTTATTTTTGGTTCTATTGGAGAATTTTTTTGTTGCTGATTTTGTTAAATGATTTTGCTACATGATAAGTGCACTTCAACAAGGTATTGTAATAGAGCCTCAACAGCTCACACAAACTTTAACTTCAGAATGTTTATAGGTTTGGCTTAGTCTTAATTTTTGACCGAAATTGTATTGAATTGAGCTTTGACAGCCTAATTGGTTCTGGCTGAACAGAATATGCATTCTTTTATGTTTCCTTTTGCCATCAGTTGTATTCACTTGAGCTTTAGTCATTGGTCAGTGTGGGATCAACTTTCTGACTCTGTCAATGCATTTTTTCTTTTTTGAAGTAATTTTTTGGGAAATTTATTTTTTGCTGTGTCAATTATATTTCAATGGTAATACTGAGCATTAAAAAAATCGATCTTAAAACGTATACGTGAAAATTAAATTAAAATGGCACATCATTTATATTTTATAGCATGATTTAATTGCCTCCTGGAAGAAAGGTAATCCTTGCTAATTTGTTCTCTGACTCATAAATTAAGAGGGGGATGAAGTAATGAATATAGTTTAAAAGTTAAACATAAATGATAAAATAGGATATATTGTGAATAAAAAGTCCCCAAGTTACAAATAGAAACAAGCAATCGAACAAACGCTAACATTTTCAATGCAAATTAACCTTTTATCTCCAACACTATCTGAATTTCATGAATTGTTGTACTATCTTTTCATCTAGTATGGAAAATAGTTGTACTTTTTTTATACATCCGGATCTTCGTCAAATGAATAAAAGAATGTATGCTCCAGTTTCTTTCTCAAGAAGACTATAAGCTTGGCTGACAAAAGTTTCAAGGCAGATCTTTGAAAATAAGCATGAAAGAACCATAGTATATCCACCATTGCTTTTTATTGAGCCTATCTTAAAAAGCATTAAATGGTCACTTGTCACTGATTTGAGAAGGTAATAGCTTCATATGTTAATGATAAGACCCCAAACTCTTTTACCATTAATGCAGTGTAGTTTTTTAGCTTACAATTGTGTTTTGTTTGTTTAAATCTGCTGGGTCTTATCAGTTAACAATATCAAGATAGAAATAAAGAAACAGAGAAAATGGTCATGAAAACCCTCATTTTGAAGCTTAATATTACAAATGTCTAAATGACTCCCTGTCAGGGAGAATAATTACAAACATGTTCCCTTACAAGATAATGTGCACTCATCCCTAGTTATAAAAAACTCACTAGGCTAATTTGCAAATATCCTCATATTCCATTGCCTTAAGGACTCTGCCATCATAAGGGCCTTTCTCTATCTGCACCTTGGCACAAAAGCGATCAGTATCAACCCCCAACAATCTCGCTGTAGATCCACGATAAGCTCCATTTACAATCTTGACAAGACCACCAATTTGAGGGATTACAGTTTCTAGCTCTGCTTGATCAACTCTGAGCACATGCTTGCTTTCAAGCATCTCTATTTCCCCAACATACTTATCAATCACCTTAAACACAACACCTTTTTGCTTGTAATACCCTTTATCAGCCAAAACTTTGCTCATAACCTTAACAACAATTCCCTCATGCAACCAGTAATCCTTTCTATTAATCTTCTCCCTCTTCTTCTCATCTTCCCTCATCAATTCATCCAATGTTGATTTTCCACCACTGCTTTTTTTCCTCTTCAAAGAGCTTCCGGCTTTTCTTTCTTCCTTCATGGCATCCTCGTCCTCATCAAACGCTACCTTTGGTCCCTCCCTTTTTTCCATGGTTATAGGTTTTGCTGATGAACCAAGAGAAAACCCAATCTTAACTCCATCTTCCATTTTGAACTCCCTAGGAAGTTCAGCCTCTGAGGGTTGATCAGATCCAGAGGCAGATGGTTGCATCAACTGCTCAGCCTTTTCTATTTGTTTCTGTATCTCCTTCTCTTGCTTCTCTTCTTCAGCCATGTCAGACTTTATTCTCTTATTCTTCATTCTCTCTTTAAAAAGAGTCTCAGAATCCCTATCAATGTAGGTGATAAACCAACCCTTGGGTGTTTCTTCAACCTTACACTTTCCAGTCCGACCCAAATACTTGACAAACTCAGTAAGTGTAAGCCATCGAGTGGAATTCATATGAATGTGATGTCTATCACTAATATATTCATTGTAAACTACTGTGGCAGCTATACGGCTGAATCGGTGGCTGCGCTTCATGTGCTCAAGAAAGGTGTTCTCAAATTCTTCAGAATATCCCTCAATTATCCGATTTTGGTTCTGCCCAAAGATTTGCATTTGACGTTGGTGACTTTCACTCATGCAATGACACTTAAACCCGTTTTCATCTCGACATTGTTTCTGACACATCTGACAGTACCACCGAAGCTTCTGCAGCCCCTTTGCTTTGATTCTATTAGCTATAGCCTTCGGTGTAAGAAACTCGTTCTTTCCCATTGCCAATCTGCACAAAGTGTTAATTAGAAAAATAATAGATATACCATCAAGGAAAGATGATACATTCATAAAAATGCTTGGGTCAATCACAGAGAGCATGAGAATAGATAGATATAAAAAAGGGTCAACTCAGTTCTAGTCCACACTTGGTGAGGGTACTATGGAAGGGAATATACTAAGCAGTCTTACATATGTTTTATACAGAGAGGCTGATTTGAATCCACAACCTCAGACCCCATGGCAATCAAGTTTACTGTTGAGCCAAGTCAGCCCTTCAGAATAGATAGATATAATCTATCAAAACATCAATCATCTCCTCTAATTTACTCCATATGTTCCTAAATATAAGAGCTAGTTGACTTTTTTGGGAAATCCTAAAAAAGTTAAAAGAATTAATCATAATAGATTTTGTATATTAGTTTAACATATGTTAGCTTATAAGTGAAATAAACTAGTCACAAGAAAAAATTTAGAAAAATCAATTTCTAATTACCTTATTTACCTTTCTTAGGATTCTCCAAAAAAGTCAACAAGATCTTATATTTAGAAACGGAGGGAGTATCAAACAGTCAGCACAGGCATTTCCCTCAGTAAACACATTTTGCACTTTATATGTCTGAAGCCTATTCAATTCATGAATTAGAATTTTGAATAGGCTAGCTTCTACCTCAACTCATCACTTAACCAATTTAAAATATGTTACTAGAGCCATAGAATGAAACTCAACAATCAGATTTTTCTCTCTCTCCTTCTTGAATGCAAATGCCCAAAACTTCTATAAGCCTTTTTTTAGTTTCTTCATAAAGGTACTTGAATCTTTATGCTAATCCCTTCAAGTGAAGTCAAAACCGTAAGCTCTCAAAAGAAGGATTCAAAATCCACAATTTTATCATACTTATTTGCTGATAACTAGTAATGAAAGGAGAAGCAAAACAATCATAAACAAAGATAGATACATATACATATACATATATATCACGGTGGAGCAGTTTGAAAGAGATATGGGGATGAAATTATAATAACAAAAGAGAAGATAAGATAGAGGAAGGAGAAATTACTTACAAAGTTGGAAGCTTTCTCTCTTAACGGCGGCGATCGGAGAACGGCGGCCACCGCAACGAAGAGAATCGAATAGATGGGGGAAGAGAAAAGGAATCAAAGTTATGGTTTTGGGCCTCAAATATTATTATTATTATTATTATTATTATTATTATTATTATCTTTATTAAAAGATAAAAGATACTCCTATAGTATATTGGGCTAAGTCTCAGCTTATCATGAAAAGTAAATGATTACTTAGATGTTAGATCCATTTAGATAATTGGGATAAAATGACGCATATACTTTCTTTATAACTTATATATATAATTATAATAAGGCTAAAGTATATTTTTATCCCTTATATTTGCATTAAGTTTTTTTTTTGAACACATTTTTCGGACCAAACACAACAGCAAAACCAACTGACGCGGTTGGCAAGCTGAAGTGCGAATGTCCTACTTATATACTCACACACACACACATTCCTGGTCATTAAGTTTTAATTTAGACCTTTATGTTTGGAAAGTACACTTTTAGTCTTTTTTTGTTAACACCGTTAGTTTAACTTAACGGAAAATGTTAACTTAACAATTTTAAATGGTTATTTTATAATGAAATAATTGGACCAAAAATGATAAATTTCGAAAATGTAAGAATATTTACACTCAAATATTTTAATCTGTTTTGATAAAAAAAATATTTTAATATGAACATTTTTTTAGTATTTAATAACCATTTAAAATTGTTAAGTTAGCATTTTCCGTTAAGTTAAACTAACAGTGTTAACAAAAAAAGACTAAAAGTGTACTTTCCAAGCATAAAGGACTAAATTGAAACTTGATGCAAATATAACGGACCAAAGGTATACTTAAGCCATATATATATATAATAAAATTATTAGTTGTAACATTTATAACAGAAAGTTTGGTTTATCTTTGTATTGTATTCCAGTAGCAATACAATTTATAAATAAATTCAATGTATTTTTATAGAGATAATTTATTATTTTTTATATAGTAGATTTCTTTAAAAATGTATCAAGTGATAATCCAACCTATTCAGTGATTCTTCAACCAAAGTACTCACTGTATACTTTTTTTATACAATGTACTCAAATTTTCTAAAAAAAAACCCCAATAACTCCAATTTCAAGAGAAATCTTGTGAAGCCTAACACGAGTTAAATGTTCATCTTGAACTAACAAGTTCATAAACTGATTCAACAACTAAATCAGTTGAGCAAAACATGTAGTATGCGCATGAGATATCTAGAATCACTTGGAAGATGACAAAGACAGTTAAGACCATAAATAAAAAAGTCACCCCAAAAGCAAAAGGGACATCTTAGATCGGATACAAGAAGCTAATATTTGAATTTCTTCTCTTAGAGCACTCAAAAAACAGTTTACTCATGTTTTTAGTGTCTTATTTCATCTTGTTTCGATCCTAGCTCTTCTCAATTTCATATTTGTAATTTCGTTTTCCATTGTATGATTTGACCACTATTTCCATGTAATTATACCAAAAAAATCATATCTTGTAAAATACGTTTTATTATTTCCCCTCTTTCCGTTTTTTTGGCATCACACTTCCAATGAACAAATTTCGAAATTTCCTTCCAAAATTTTTGTTGTGTATTGAAGGATGTTTCTGTGCAATTATATATTTTCTTGAATATAGTTTTTCCCCTTTATATCTAATTATTTTTATTTTTTTGGCCAACGAATATCTAATTATTTGTAATTCTTACATATTTCTTTCTTTTAATAGTAGTATATGTATTAATGATTACATATTTCTCTTAATATTTATTAATGATTACATATTTCCCTATCTTAAGTAAAAACACATATAACTTTTACATGTTTTCTTAAGAAGCGTGTTTTAGCGGCTGAGTTTTTATATTACCAACCAAGCTTTTATATTACGAACTGAAGAGAGTATAAAGCACCAACTAACAAAAGAATTTTGTGTTTATTATAAGGTATCAACCGCCGCATTAATTGCATTTTCCCCACTTTATCCTTATCATTAATGGAGGTTCAAAATAAAAATAATTAAGTTATATTATTTAATGTTGAAGGTAAAGTTGGAAAAATGGTGAATTTATATTAAATAGGAGTAAATGAGGAAAGTTTTTAAATATTATGATATCATACTACATCCGGTCCTAAATATAGGACCTAGATGACTTTTTTTTAGAGGTTAAGGTTGCTAAATAGTCTATTAAATCATGACATATTTGATATATTTTTAGATTATTCATTAGTTTATAAGTAAAATAAACTAGTTTAAGGGAAAAATTAGGTAAATCAATTTATAATTAACTTATTTTTGCTTTTCTTAGGATTTTTCAAAAAAGTCAATTAGGTCTTATATTTAGGACCGGAGGGAGTACTAATCACTTTTAAGGCTGTATGTTATCTTATAAAACATGTCGTTAGGACATGGAAGTAACTTAAGAATTAAATAAGACTAAATGAGTAACGAAGATCTCTTTGTGCTCAAGTTTTAATTTCCATCACTCCATTAGACTGCATTTAATTTGTTATTTTACTATAACAAACTGGGTAAACCTCAACAACCTAGCTATCACGTTGCTATCTCCAAAAGCATCCAGGTGGAGAATTCGCTGAAGCGCAGGAGAAGCTTAATCAATATGCTGAAAGCCATTTGAAGCATCGAGAGTCCAGACTCATCTTAGCAAGAAAATCCGTAGCCATATTTGATGATTTATTCACAAATTGAAGCCTTTGAGAAACACACCATCCTTCTCTCCAGTAGTTATTTTCTACCACCACCAAATTGAATCCACGTTTCATCAGTCACAATCTTCACTACTAAAAAAAGAGGTAAAAATGACGCTTGCACTTCAGCGGTTGGGCAAAAACCGCTGAAGTGGGCTCTCATCTCCGCGGTTCCTTGGTTGGCCGCTGAAATGAAAATGGCGATCAACAACTTTTTTTTTTCAGACAAAACAGGGCATATGCGCGGTTGTAACCGCTGAAGTGCACGTGTAAATTCATTATTTTCAGAAAAAAAAAACTAAATAATTGTTTTTAAAAACAAAAAGTAAAAGCACGTTGCAACTCCGCGGTTCAAACCGCTGATGTGCTGGGACCTGTCAGAGCAGTAAATGCATCTGACAATGACATTATTTTAATATTAAAATAAATGACACATCAGCGGTTCCCACGCGCTGAAATGCAGGTTGCAACCGCTGATATGCATGTGACCGTTAGAACCAGACCGTTGCATCCCCAGCCTGCCTCGAAACTTAAAAGGCCATAAATGGCATTAAATGTGCATATCAGCGGTTAAAACCGCTGATATGTCTTTCAGGTGTTTATAAATAGAGCGACCTTTTCAGCGTGTTTTCAGGGTGAATTCCAGCGTGTTTTCTTTGCTCTGAGTGTTTCTTCCACTATATATAGCATGTCTAGCAGTAGTAGTGAGGATAGCGAGTTTAATTACGAGGTGCCTGTTGTTCCAGGATTATTTTCACCCCCGATCGACCGCACAAATGATGATGTTCCAATAGATTCTGTGTTTGCTGATGTTGAAAGGAATATGGCGGGGCATGATAATGAAGAAGAATATGATGAATATATGGAGGGACATGGGAGTAGAAATGATGCTGATGATAGGGAGAACATTGAAAATAATGAGGAGAGGAACAATGAGGATGATGAGGAGGATGATAATGGCGAGGAGAGAAGCAGTAGGGTGCCCCCTGCTCAAACCACATTTACTCGGGGCAGACAGTCTAGAGGAGCACCGGGCTCCGATGTTATAGTGAAAAGTGAGTAATTTTAATATTATTAATATTTTTTATTATAATTATTTTTTGTTATATTTATTTTTTGTTATATTTATTTTTTGTATCACATACAATTTAATGATGAATTTATTTCAATCTTTACTTTTCACATGATGTAGATTTTCGAGGTGGCACGACCTCAAGAAGGCGGTTAACTGTCGCACAGACTCATCACCTTCCTCTGCATGAGCGGGTGTTGCTTGACCAACATTTCGAAGTCACAGGGCAGCCCAGCGGTTCAGCGGGCACTCTATTCAACCGCTTTTGTCGTGATGTTGGTGCTGATTTTAAGATGTTTCCTATTGATTTGCTTGATTGGAAGAAGGTGTCGCAGCACAAGCGTGACCACGCGTGGAACAATATTGTCAAAGTAAGAATCGATTACTCAATTTCAGTTGTTTAATTACTATTATTTAATTTGTATATTGACATTATGTTTAATTTCTTTTGTTAGAGAAAATTTGAGATTAAAGATAAATATGGTCACGTGAAAAATTACACTCTCAAGAAGATAGGGGATGAGTGGAAGTCAAAAAGAAACACCTTATTCAACAATAGGAATAAGTTGGGAGATAAAACTGAAGAGGAGATTGCTGCACAAATACCGCCTGGGGTTGATCCTGATCAGTGGAGGAAATTTGTGAAATTCCGTTTCAGCCCGGAAGGCCGCGAGAGGTCTGAGATTGGCAAAAATTCGCGCAGTCAGCAAGATGTTCGTCACACCACTGGCTCCCGTCCCTTTTCGGTGGTAATGGGCGAGATGGTACGAGATGAGTTATTATGAAAATTTCAATACAATTTTTAATTTGTTGTTTAATATGATAATAATATAATTGCAATTCTTAATTCCAGCTGCAGAGGGGCCAGGAGCAAGGAAGAACATGTGAGGAAATCGTCAGAGATTTCCTGTTGGAAATACGCAGACACGCTGATGGGTCATTTGTTCCATATGCCGAGGATGAGATGGTAATAATATTAGATGTCTAAGTTATAGAAATGAATTGTGTAGTTTTAATTAAATGATAATAATAAGTTTTATTTGCAGGAGGTGATTGATCGAGCCTGTAAGGATTTTGCAGACTCAATTGGGATGGACGACGACGAGTTTGATAGAGAAGCTAGATATAGCAACCCATTTCAGATCATAGCCAGACTACGGCAGGCCCTCGGTGCCCGTGAACATTCCGGGCGCGTGCCCACTGCGGGATTTGGTGCGACACCTTCACAAGTTTATGGTACTCGCTATCGGAATATGGAGGTTGGCGAGAGCAGTGGCAGCCAATCATATGAAGACCGACAGCGGGACGAGAGGCTGCAAAAGGAGTTAGGGGAGAGAGATCGAAGGCTCAGGGAGGAGTTTTATGAGCAGAACAGGGAGGAAAGGGAGCGGCTTCAGCGTGAAAGGGAGGATTTGGAGCGTCGGATGTCTGAATTTGAGCAATTCAGACAACAGTGGGAGGAAAGAGAACGCAGACGCCAGGAAAGACATCGGAGGAGGCGGCGGGGTCCAGGTGGAAGTTGAAGAAAGGATGATGATGAGGAGGCGGGGGGGTTGGACATGAGAGGCTGGTTGATTGGGTTTTTATGTAGTTAGCTACTTATTTTACTTATGTTTTTTTAGTTACCTTTATTTATGTTTTTTAATGATGTAAAACCTATTATCCTCCTTTTTTTAAAAGGAATGAATTATTACATGTGTGTGTTCAATTATTATAACTCTATCCGTTCTTATTATATATATATATATATATATATATATATATATATATATATATATATATATAATATTATGTATATTATATATATATTATATATATATTATATTATATATATATATAATATATATATCGATTAACAACAAACTTAAATAACAAAAAATTAAAATAGTAGAAATTTAAAAATCCCTATTACAAAGTGATATTGCGTAATAAAATCATTCGTTGTCTTCTTCCTCCCTAACAGCAGGTATGTGTACATCATCTGCAGTAATGAGATTCTCCAGATTCTGTGGGGCTTCGAGTTGAGTAGTTTCAGTTGTTGCGTCATATTCCTCGCCCATGTCGTACAGGTCTCGGGGCTTCACATGAATAACCATGTGCCAGTCCCTGTGTTTAGGATCAGCAACGTAAAAAACCTGTTGTGCTTCGTCAGCAAGAATATACGGCTCATCGTCTGGTGATGCCCCTGTGTGGATGAGTCTTGAAAAGTTGACCGATGTGATGCCAAGATCGTCAACTTTTTTCCCTCTCTGTCCCCTAGTGTCTGCCCAATCACACTTGAAAAGAGGCACGGAGCGATGACCATTATATGCAAGCACAAAGATGTCAACGAGCTTTCCGTAATATGCAATATCTCCCTCATGCATCTCAGTGTCCTGTGTACTAGCATAACTTCTTGTTCCAAATGTACCAAAGACTCCAGAGTTTTGGGTCGTCACCGAACCGCCGTCTCTAGCAACGGTTTTGAAGCGGAAACCTTTGACGTTATAAGCTGTATATCTTAAAGCATGATCGAGAGGACCGAGAGCTAAATTTATCAGTTCTGGAGTTGCATTAGGATTGTTCAGCGTCGTTTTTCTAAACCAATCTGCAAATTCACGGTGGATCATCTTGTCCACAACAGCTGCTGATGCTCCTTGACGTCTACCTCTAAGTGATCGTCTGATGAGTCTCCGGTACTCACTATATCAAATTATCAAATAATAATTATTGAAGGTCAAAATTTCCAAAAAAAATCAAATAATAATTGAAAATATAGAATACTTATTCGCGATATGTATCTAAACAAGAGTAACTTGTCAGTACATGCCTATGCGCTTGCATCTTTTGGATTGGGTCTAGATAAAAAATCTGACCTGCTCCGACTGGTTTACCATCAACTTCAGGGAACAATGTGTGGGACGGTGATGACACATTATTGGTTGTATTATCATCATTGTTGTTGGACATCTCTATATCATTGAAATAACGTGTGACATATTCCATGACCTCGTCGCCGATGTAACACTCTGCTATACATCCCTCCGGTGAGGCAGTGTTCCTCACATAAGACTTAAATTTCCCCAGGCACCTCTCAATTGGATACATCCAACGATAGTGCACTGGTCCTCCCATTTGCGCTTCATGGATGTGGACAATGAGGTGAACCTGTGAAGTGAAAAAGGAAGGAGGAAATATCATCTCCATGTGACAGAGCATGATCACAACTTTCTCCTGTAAAGTATCCAGTTCGGCCCTATCCAACACTTTCCGACACAACTGTCTAAATATATAGCTAAGATCAGCCAAAACTGTAGTCACCTCGATCGGGAGCGTGTGTTTAGCTGCCAACGGAAGGAATTGTTGGAGGAAGACGTGATAATCATGACTTTTGAAACCAGAAATCTTCATATTAGGCATGTCCACACTTCACCGTGCTGCGCCCAAAAAAGGTATTTGCGTGGGAATTGCCTTATTATACAGTGTTCATACACAACACTTCTAACTTGCCACCTTTTAAATTTACATTTGGGACATGGACAAGCTATTTCTCCATTCACACTCGACCTCGCAAATGCAAAATCTAAAAACTGATGGAGACCGATCTTGTATTCGGTGGTTGAACGTGGCAATGATATCCATGATTTATCCATATATATGATATATTTGAGTGAGAATGGAGACAGAGATGAATTTATCCTCATTGAAGGTATATGTATGCATATATATAGGCCAAGAGGAGCGTGGGAGTTTTCTGACCGTTTTAACCCTCACTCCAGCGGTTCATTTCAGCGGTTCCAACCGCTGAAATGCACCGTCATTTTCATCACAGTGCTGGTAAGCGCTGTAATGAACCGTCATACACACATCAGCGCTTGAAACCACTGGTGTGTACGGTCTGCCTATAAATAGAGCACCACCCACCCACTCATTTGCAATCTTCCTCATTTTCTTCCCTCCTCCTCTCTCTGATTCGCTCCAATTCCCTCAGATTCCCTCCTCTCATATCTACATCCAGGTGTTTTCTTCCGAATTTCCAGTCAAGCTCAAAGCTCTTCTTCAAGCAATATGTACATTAATCTAATAGTTGTTGTTATTATTGTTTCATTGTTTTTATAATTTGAAGTTTTTTTTTCATTCTGCAAGTTTTATGTAAACTATTATTGTTTCATCAACTCAAACTCATAGTTGTTCTTGAAATATTATACTACTTGTCAAACCCAGTCGAGCTCTCTCCTTAGGCAACTGAGTTTGTAATTATTCTTTTTTTGTTTTTTTTTACCACATCAGCGGTTGTAACCGCTGATGTGGTTTTTTAATTTTTAACAAATTCCCCCACTTTAGCGGTCGACGTGACCGCTAAAGTGAGGGGAATTTGTTAAAATATTTGAAAAGCGCGCCAGAAATGTTTGAATTTCGAATCATCCCGCCAGGAAAATGGGGAAAATATTCATCGACCACATCAGCGGTTGGTCTAAGCGCTGATATGCCTCGTGCTTCCCCAAAACAGCGGTTTGACCAACGCTACAGCGGTCGCGTTCGCCCGCTAATGTGGTGTTTTCAACGCACTGAATTTTAGCGGTTGCTGGGCGCGCTGTAGCGCCATTTCAGCGGTTAAAACCGCTAATGTGCTCGGTGTTACACACGCTGAAATGGTCTCTTTTTTTTGTAGTGCTTCATCACTGAGTGAAACAACAAATAGAATCGCAAGAAAGATACAATCATACAACAAATATAAATTATAAGGAAATGTACAACAATAATAACAAAGTCTTATCTCACTACATGAAGTCGGCTACATAGATTATACAGCGTCATTGTATTCTATCAGTAACCAACTTTTTTCCGGTATTTTATTAACTAATAGATCTCACTTGAAGTTCACCGAAAATAGTTATTCGGTAATGTTGGTGTTCTTTGGGAATGTTCAAACCACCTCAAATGATTTTCTATCATTTTCTTAGTAATGAGAGTCACTCTAACTTGTTCTTGTATATGATCATTCTGAATAATATTCTTTCTTATATGACCACATATCAATCTCAACATGCATGCTTATTTCTACTACCCATTTTATGTTCATTTGTCTCTTTACAGCCCAACATTCGCTATCATGTAATACTATTGATTTGATTTTATAGCAGTGTGGTTAAATTAAACTTTCCTTTTATTCTGTGTGTACTTTTTCTAGCTATAACAAAGAACCGAGTAGTTTTCCCCAACTTCCAAAGAATTGAAATTACTGTTACTTAATTTCAATGTCCAATTGAAATCTCTAAAATTGTCAGAAAAAATAGAGTAAGAAACGGGGACCAGTTGGGCAAGATGGGTTTTATCCAAACATTATCGCATAATATCAAACTCTTAAAAAAGAACGAAAAATTAACTTCGAATTCACTATTATCTAGGCTTTAGATTTTGCGATTTCATCTCAAAATTAACCGCAAGGAAAACGAAGGATGATGTAAAAGTCAATTTAAACCATAAGCAAAACGTACGTAGGAATAGGATCGATGATTGAGACGTAGGATGAATTCAGTCAACTATGTGATCTCCATTATTGAATGCCCAAATTCCGATTCTCTCTATTACTGTTGTTGTTTGTCTCTGCAGATAACATTGGCTGACTTGAAAAGTCTATTTTCTGCATGTCACTTTTTAACATGACTAACACTTCACAGTTCAAGGTTCTTCGAACTGGAATTATTTGAAGTTTTCGGAGGTAATGACAATATAATTTTTTAATTTAAATATTATTTGAAGGTTTAATTATAAGAATATTGTGTGTGTGTGTGTGTGTATTAGGTACATGCCTATAGGGCTATAGGCTATCGCGGACAATTAATTCAACAATGATAACATTGTTGTAATCAAAATATACAAATATTTTCCTAAGATAAATTGTAATTTCCAAAAAAAAAAATCATTTATTTTTCCTTTTAATTTTATTTAATCCAAATATGCTAAAAACACAAGAAGTTGATAAAGCAGTCTTTGACTTAAGTAACTTGTATTGTATAGAAATATTTCATAACTAACTCAACACAAAAGGATTTTAAGTATACATTACAAAGAGTTAAAAAATTCAAGCCCATTTAGCTAAGAGGGACATTAAACCAGCACCTAAAAGTAGAAAAATATTTGCCCCAAGCTGCAGACGAGAACTATTTTGCATTCTATCGTTCATAAAATCGGCAGCTAAGAGATCAACAAGTGCCATATAGATTAAAATTCCTGCTGATGCAGCATTAAAAACACCTTCAATAATAAGAGCTTCTTCACTGTTCTCTTCATATTGATTACCAATTGCCATACCAATTCCTATTCCCACTGGGGTTGTCAAAGCGAAAAACATTCCCATAATTGCGATAGCATTATTCTTGAATTTCGCCTGCAATATAATTACATTGATAATGGATAAGAATTTTATAGCATCACTAAACTTTGCAAAAAGATGTGGGTGTATTCCTTAACGAAAAAAAAAGATGAGGGTGTATTAATATTTTCTTTATAGGCTAAGTACATTAGAGGCGGTGCATGTATATATAATAGTTAATTAATTAGAAATTAAGAACACAAAATTAATCACTTTGAATTGCCTATAGATAATTTTATTCTTCAAGACTAATCAATTATACTTATAAACTAATAATCGCCTAATTACATGATGTGACATGTGTTATAATTTTTAGTGATCTAATTTTTTTCTTAAAATTCACTATAAAATTCGAAGAAATCTTATATTTCATACTGGAGCTGAGTATAAAACAACATATTATTCTTAAGTAAGAGATGTGAGAGTCACACAGGAGGTCAGTGAAGTTGGGAATCACAAAGTGATGAGCAAAGTTCTCAACGAGTTTACAGTAGTGCGTATTGGCCACGTGAGATGATGAGGAAAATAAGAAACATGCATATTGATTTATTAGGATAAGAAATGTGCTGTATGAAACCCATGGCCAGAGTTACTTTGGAGTTTGGATTATATTATTCCCTTGTAGTTTCTTATCCTCTGACTTTTCCACAGATATTAAAGACTGTATTTATTCAATTATGGGAGAAATTATTAGTTAGGTAAGTGGTACTATGATTCCCCAAAAATTTATTCACACTTTGAATTAGTGAAAATCACATCAAAGTCTCACTAAAAAAATAATAGCAGAGAATTATTCATATGTGTGTGTGTGTGTGTGTTAATAACAAGTTAAAAAGTCACCCTTAACAACTATGAGGGAACCATTAATGATTTCTAGGACTTGATGGAAAATATTTTTTAGATGGAAGTGCAATTTTCTCTGTATTGCTACTTTTTTTGGACATTTTCAAAGAGAGCTACTAACACATCCTACTCGTTTATGTGCTAACAAGGATAATGGATATATATACCTGAGTCTAGATCATCCAAATCTAGCATTCTTACTTTTATTTTTTTAAAAAAAAAATATGTATATTTTAATTTGAAAAATATGAAATCTAAAATAAAGATCACTTCTAACTTATTAGTTTCTCCAAAAAAAATGTTTTTTTTAAAAAAAATTAATTCCAATAATTTGTTACAATTGTGTATTGGAAAGTGTAGGTTTCAATACAATGATGAACACAGAAAATAGTTTACACACCTGAGTAATACAGCTTCCAAGACCCATTCCTTCAAAAAATTGATGAAAAGTTAAAGCAGCCACCAGAGGCTTTATCTCTTTTGGATCATGAGATGCTCCCAAAGATATTCCTATGATCACCGAATGCACTATTATTCCCACCTCCAGAACCTGCATTGTTCATTTTATTAATAACCCAAATAGTTGACCACGTTTTTTTTTTTTTGCTTTAGAACTTCATTCCATAATAAAATATATAAAAACCACTGGAAACTGGAAAAATTATATTTATATACACAAACCAAATTTCCTTGCTCAAAAAAATAGAGGGGAGAGTTAGGCGAATTGAGGCTGTCTAAATATTGTCTAGATTGTTTATATTTGATTCTATTAAAAATATTTGAATAGAAACATATAGTCTAAAATCAAATCTAAATTAAATCTTTCATGTGGGATCGGATTTGTACACTCTAGATATGTTTAATAAGGAAACTGGTTTGATGTACACACCTGTGATATAACTCTGTGACGAAATAATTGAGATGAAGTAGAAGAATCTGAAGACCCATGAGAATGACCATGTGTTGCATGAGTGTGAAGATGAATATGTCCTTCATGTCCTATGTGTTCCTCTTCAACATCTCTTGCTTCAACCATATGAACTTTCTTGAAATATGAGGTGGCAAAAGAATCTATCATCAGGGTTCCCATGGCCGCACACATAGCCACAAAACCAGTGAAGGGAAAATCTTTCCATGGATGTTTTTCCAAGTAAGGGGACTTCAACTTATCAAATGCATCAGGAAGCACGTGAATGAATCCCGTGGCTAATATTACACCGGCTGCAAAAGCCTTGATGATGAAGAAGATGTCCTTCTCGGGACTTAAAGCTGGGACAAACTTTCCGATGACCGGAATCAACACTCCAAGGGCACTAGCAAACAGTATAGAAATTATGGCTGCTATTTTGTATCTAAGAGCCTTAGCTTTGTCCCCAACAACTTCATCTTCTTTATCACATTTACATTCTGAAATAACTAGGGTTGGAAGTGCCAGTAATAGGAAGACAAAGAATATGGAGACTTTAGTTTTTTGGTTCATTGCCTTGAAGATGGTAGAGACTATACAGAAGGATATATATATATATATATATATATATATATATATATATATATATAAAGTGAGTGTAAAGACAATAGTGACATTTTTAGGATGCTTTGTTCTACATTTAACAGTTTTTGTTTTTCGAATAATTCTACATTTAACATTCTACATTTAACAGTTTATTAGTGTCGGCATGCATGCACATATTGTGCGATCAAGAAAAATAAAAGCCTATAAGGCATTCAAATTTTCATATATGTAGAGAATCGTGATAATCATGCTTTGATAAAAGATTTCTTCTAAGTTAAGTTTCACTTAGTTAAAAATATTCTCACATTTACTATTATGAAATACTCCATCCGTTTTTAAATATAAGATTACTTTCAAATTTCAATTTGTTCTTAAATATAAGCAATTTTCTAATAATTTTTCTCATTTTTCCCAGATAAAGCCTAATGATGCTTATATATAATAAATAAACAAGAGAAGGAGGGTGAGAATAAATGTAAATGATTAGTGTAAATTAATAATATCACGTACTAAATAACTACCTAACTAGCATTCTTAATCTAATTAAATTAGGAAAATGATATTATATTTAGGAATAGAGGGAGTATATATAAACTCTAAATTGAAAAAAAGAACATTTAGAGTGTTGGAAATGCATTCAATTTATAATTTTCGAAACAAGGCTAATAATTTGAAGTTTTGAACACAATAATTAAAAAGAAAACAAATTTTCTATTGCCTATACTTACTTGATTTTTATTTTAGTATGTATGCGTGTTTTTAATATAATTATATGCTCTAATTTTATTTTGTAAACATTATTAGGTCATAAAGGCTAAAAGTTCAAATAGATTAAAGTTAGAGAAAATAATAGTTTTAATTGAGCAATTTGGGTAAAAACCACCATTACTAAAATCAAAATTAAATAAAAGTACAAGCATCAATAAATAATAGCTTAGCTTTTCCCTAATTGTAATATATACCTACTTGCACATCATCCGCAATTACTTTTCATCCAAAACGCGTTGTTTCCAGTCAGAAACCTTCCAATACATATTTCAAGCCATTAATTATATTTTCATAATTTCTTTAGGTAGTCAAGAAAATAGTCTTTGTTATTGTTTATGACCACAAGTGTGCTTTTCTACTGTTTTAAAATTTTTGTTAGCAGAATATAGCTTGAATGTGACTCTGGTTCGTTTGGCCCCCCACTGTTACATATGCCACAAGCTGTCATTGTGTTGTGGGCTTCTGTTCACTTTCGTTGAAGTTTCGTTATATCCCTTAATATTTTTTCCACATAAATAGATAAATAAATAAATAAAATGATTATGTGTGTTCCTACTGTTTCTTCGTAAAATTTAAGAAGAAAATTTAAAAACGCATCAAATTATAAGATTCTCAGCAAATTTACGATTCCAAAACAATGAAAGCCATCCACAAATTTAAAAACAATGAACTTTAATTGACCGAGTCAACTCTGTGGTCCCTCTACTTGAATACCCCGATTCTCATCATTTGATCTTTTTTACAGTGGATGACTTCACTTACACTAAAGATGGCCACCAAATTGGGGGCTAAGAATAGGCCAAGATGAACACACGAGAAGGACATCTTCATCCTCAAGGCTTTTTCTACCAATAATGTCCATTTGAGAGCTTAACTTCACTGGTGAATTTAAGACCGATTCAATGGTCACATTTTTATTTCATTTTTTTTGTGTAGAACCTTCGGTGTCCGGCCCCCTTCGGAAAACTGACTAATCCGAAGTTTCCGCCTGGATTCCCCAATTGGGGGTGACGACTTCCCAAGGATTCGAACCCATGACCTGGTGGATACGCGGTGTCTTACCTTCCCCTTTCTTACCAGCTGGTCTACGCCCCTTGGGCTACATTTTTATTTATTTGATTGAGTAAACATTGTCTTACAATAAGAATTAATCGAAATGTACATAAATTAGGAGACTTTTAATTTCCTTCAATAGTCTTGGTAATGTGTGTACGACTATTGCAAGCACCCACCATTTAGAGCTCCCATGGCCTACACATGCATGGTCACAATAATGATATTTTTGCCACTCTAAGTAACTTGCTTGATTTGGATATGAGATGCTCCCAATGATATTTTTCTGGTCACTATACTGAAACATTCATTTCGATCAAATTAAACTAAAATTTATTAATCTTTTACTTGTCATATGCTCCTGGCTAGTAGATGATGATGCTAATGGGAAAAATGGATTGCTAGTCATAATGAAAAATATAGAACTTCATCACAAAACTGCAATAACAAACTTTCAAAGGGTAAAGGTACAAAAATGACCCTATATTTTTGCTAAAGGTATATCCAACACCCTAAAGTTTTTTTAGGGATAAAAGTGACTTCATGGTTATCAAAGCATCCATGTGACATTATAACCTTGAAAAGTATGGTGTTAAATGAATATTAATAGTAGAGTCAGGGGTTACTTTTGTCCTTAAAAAGCTATAGGGTGTTGAGTGTATAAAGAGAAGAAAATGAAATTGAAGAGAGGAAGTTTAAGAGAAGAAGAATGAATCTCTTATTTTTACAAGAGTACAGTATATGTACAGTTCAGCAGCAACTAAACTAACTCTAGTTAATTAAATCTAACATTACAACTATAGTTAAATAAATCTAACTAACTCTGTTAGTGTACCTTGAGCAAAATTATAGGGTCATTTTACTACCTTTGCCCTGAAATTAAAACCGATATCAGTTGATGATGATGAATTTTTTCACTGGCTTATATTTGAGTGTTGTCGATGGTTTGGTTTATAACTTCTCTAGTGAGATGTCCAAAGGCACCGTGATTTTGAGTTCAGGTTGCCAGTTGTATCTTAAATTTGGAGTCCTTCCCAAATGCATTTTTGCATTTCTTAAAATTATTCAATTATACATTAAAAGAGCAACACATTCATATATTGTGAACGGAGATGGTGTTCATCACTTTTTTATGAATTTTAAAAATTTAGTACTCTGTAATCGGATCGTTTTCTTCATCTAGTATATCAATTTTTTAAAAATCATAAAAAAATTCAATCAATTTTTTTCATAAGATACCAAAATTAATTCTCACACATTTTTTAAATTTATCTTTTTCTTTCAACATATATACCATTGACTATCTTTAATTGAATATATTATACCTTGATACTAATTCATTACCTTGAATCATTAACAAAATAATTATATATATATATATATATAGATCCCGCATTTTATTTACAATTTCTTTGTGCACTGATATCACAGTATCAATCCACTATCCAATGACACCAAAATCAGAAATCATTGAACATTCTCCATGTAAAAATATCGAAATAGATTGATGATAACAAAATACTCATACTTATCTTATAGTTAATTATTAAATCACTAAACTAATTTTCTCTGTAGATGTTGTTCAATAGTAGTCCCATCAAGTAAACAACAATTTGTTCATACTACTCCACTGCGCGATCGCTTTCCACTTCCCAATTTGCATGTATGAAACTGAGACCCTAGGCCCTAGAACACCTTCTCTTTTTTGCCCTTGGATACCTTGCATATGGTTTGGATGCCTATTGAGCGTCAAAACTGACAAGAATGATGTTCTATCTTTAGAGACATAGCTGGGGGACATTATATATATGCCACAAATATGATCTCACAAATGTTGACTTGACCTTAATAATTGCTTGGCTGATCTGGCTTGTTTGGAAAGAGAGGAATTAGGTGGTATTTCTTAGCAGTCTACTGCTTCATTTGGCCAATCTACTGAGGAAGAGACTTCTACTACGGGAGAAGCCTAGTAGGGGATAGGCTGATGATCTTTTGGATACAAGAGTTCCCGGGCTTTTAATATTAGTAGTTTCGGCTTGTTTTCCTGCAGTTGCGCGCTTTTGTTTTCAATCTGGACATGATTAATGAAACAAAATATTACAGGTCAAAATAATCACTAAACTACTAATTATTAGCACCAATGTTATCATGAAATAGTTGATACTCCATAAAAAATTAAAAATATCTAAGAAAAAAATAGGTCAACCTAGCTTCCCGTTGGGTTGCCCAAGTTGAGTATAAATTGTATACCGGATGGCATTGCTAATCAATATATACTTTGATCGGTCCCATGACAGTACTAGTACTATATATGGGTACTGTATTACGTATGTACGGACTATGAATTAACTTTAATTTAGTTGTTGTTTTCAACGCCATCCTGCAACTTGCGGCCCAGGGGTCAAAGTCGATGATTAAATATACGGTTGAATATCATAGTCACATGGGCCATACCTTATAAATTATTAGTCTCTAATATGCGAAGTATACTGCTTGGACCCTGTGCAGCTGTGCTGCAATTTTTTTTTTTTTTTATAACAGCTGTGCTGCAATTTATTTATATGAATGGGTCAAACTTTGATCCAGATATTTATACACACACTGTATACATACATACATAAATACAAAGCGTGAAATTTGTTCGTTAGTTTCAAAATACTCCTCCGCTCTTAAATATAAGATCACTTTAGAGAGAAGATGTTGGAAAATATGAATATTTCCTATGGTGTATTTGTAGAATATTTGTATATCTAAGTCATAATTGTGAATTATATTAATAGGAAATAATTAGAGTAGAAGAATGTTATGTTATTATTAGGTAATCATGTTAAGTAAACTTGTAGTAGAAGTTTACTATCTTTTAGGAAACTTTTGTATTATAAATATGTACTCATAATGAAATAATTATCAGACTTTTCCCATCCTTTGTTCCCACATGGTACCAGAGCTAGGTTGAAGAAGGTTAAAGAAGTTTAGGTTTAGTCTGATCTCTAGGTAACCCTATTGAAGTTGTCTTTGTAGTTGAAACCCTAAAAGGGTGTCTCTTCTTGTCTCCTATTTGTTTCTCCCAAAACCAGTCACAAAACAAAAAAAAAATACTCCTCTCTAATTTGAACCACCACCAAAGTTGTTGTTGTCCGTGGTTGTTGTTCATCGTGGGTGCTGTTCGTGGTTACTGTTTGGTTGTCTTTTGTTCTTTCCGTGTTCGTGTTTCTCTGTTTATTTGAGTATTGTTTGTTATTTTCCCTATTTTTAGTTTCTATTAAAAAAAAAGAAAAAAAATGTCTTTTATTTTTTAGAGTTAAAAAAAAGGAAAAAAAAAGAAAAAAAAGTGTCAAAAAAAAGAGTTTTATTTTAAGGGGGAGAAAAAAAATAGTAAAAAAAGAGAGAGAGAAATTATTATGGAGTAGGTGCTCCAGTTGTTGATGACACTATTGTTTGTGTCAATAATGAGCAATCAGCTCAACTCAATATGTTGAAGAGCATAGCACGATGGGATGGTCATTCCCCATGTACATGCGTATGTGAATTGCGATGGGATGATCATTCACCACACATTGTTTGTCTTAGTGAGATGGCCATTCCTCACATTGTTTACGATGGGATGGTCATTCCCCACGTAATAAAAAGAATTTTGATTGAAGATTTGCGATGAGATGGTCATTCCCCACGCAGAGATTCTGTTTTTATGTTCATCCAGTGGTTGTGTTCGTTGTTCCTTCTCTGGTTGTGTTCGTCGTTCCTTCTCTATGTAGAGAAGAGTCTCACCATTGGAGGGCTAGTTGATTCGTTGAAAAAGTTTTGAAGAATGAAGATTTGTTTAAGAATGAAGATTATAAAGATTTGTTGGCAAGTTGGTCCACCTCCAACTTGAGGGGGAGTGTTGGAAAATATGAATATTTCCTATTGTGTATTTGTAGAATATTTGTATATCTAAGTCATAATTGTGAATTATATTATTAGGAAATAATTATAGGAAATAATTAGAGTAGGAGAATGCTATGTTATTATTAGGTAATCACGTTAAGTAAACTTGTAGGAGAAGTTTACTATCTTTTAGGAAACTTTTGTATTATAAATATGTACTCATATCAATGAAATAATTATCAGACTTTTCTCATCCTTTCTTCCCACAGAAGAGCTTAGTCCTAAATATAAGATCATTTTCTAATTTAATTCATGTTTTCTCCAAATTACCTTTATATTCATTTCACCTAAAAAATAGTAGTTTGAAGAAGGATCACGATATTTTTAAAACTTAGGTGAGGGGTATTTTGGAAATTTCATGTAATCATAACTCATTGGAATGTCTTCCTTTATCTCTCTAAATTTGCTTAAGTGATCTTATATTTAGGAACGGAGGGAGTATAATGTATTTATTCCTACACATTTAACCTTTCTTTTAACAAACAAATAAACAAAGAAAAGAAAATTATCTTCAATAAATTAATGAATTAAGATACTATAAAATTAAATTATATAGCTTTTTTGGCAAAAAAGTAAATTGTAGAGTTTGAAATTATAAGTCGGAACAAATACATAGGCATAATATCTCTAATTCTCGATAACTATAAGTTCCAAAACAGAAAATGCAATAATTATATATTATACTTTCCTCGCATTGCAAAAACAGCACACATCATTTAACTTTTCTTGTCTTCCAAAAGTTTTTGACTTTATGATAAATAAACTGAATTGAGATACCGCGATTGTGAAAGGAAGACATCAACAAGAAAAAATTAATTATATAGTTTTTTGTCGTTTAACAAATTAACAAACAAAGACAAGAGCATAATAAACCCAATTGTTTGATTTGATTAAAATTTCACTTACATTTCTTCAATCCAAATATGTTATACAAATAACTGAGCAAATACCATTAAAGTGCATCAAGCACACCTTCTAATTTTCTTCCATATTAAGTAACTAAAGGAAAAATGACACTAAAACACTTTCTAATTTTCAAAATCTCAAAGTTGATTTTGAAGGCGAGCAAATACGATTACTTAACTCTGGTTAAAATCTCCCATATGAGGTCGTGAAATTTGAGAAATTATGTTTGTATTGTTTCCATCTCAACTAAAATTTACAAATAAAGTTCATCAAGCCCACATGGCCAAAAGAGACATTAACCCAGCACCTAAAAGTAAAGATAAATTTGATCCAATTTGAAGGCGGGTACTATTTTGCATTCTATCAGTCATGAAATCTGCAGCTAGAAGATCAACAAGTGCCATATAGATCAAAATTCCTGCTGATGCTGCATTGAATATTCCTTCAACGATCAAAGCTTTCTGACTATTCTCATCATACACATTAGAAATTCCTATTCCAATCGCTATTCCCAACGGAGTTGTAAGAGCAAATAACAACGTCATCATCGCGATAGTTTTGTTCTTGAATTTGGCCTGCAATTGATATAATAAAAGATGAAACATCTCAATCATTATTGTTTCATCATTTTGAATTAAATTTTTAACAAGGTGGGGACTTTTTTATTTAAGAATGATAATAGTATAATAGAAAATGAAATAATAAAATAAAGCTAAAAGATTTTCATTTTTATTTTGGAAAAATAAAATATTCATTTTTATTCTGATGATTAAAAGTTGAGCTGTGTAGCCACAGGAATATGTGGATTGGAATATTTCTGTGTGCGGTTCACATCCTTTCATCACATGCTATGTCCACAAAGATAACTAAAAATAAACGTAGTCCTCTATTCCATTTTATATAGATAAATAAAATTAGCAAGAAAATTATAGATAAAATATAAAATATTATGATAGATTACGTTGAATTTCTTATATAGAACAATCTCCCTTGTTAGTCAGAAAGACCGGCAAGAGGTGCTCCTTACCCTTTGGACTATTCAAATATAGTCTGGTGGTCAAATTTAATATTATTAATTTTATGATTTTTCAAATAAAATTTATATTTTTTGACAAAATGATAAGTGAGATGTTATCTTCATTTTAGAATTTTTTTACTAAAACAATTATTTTTAAAATAAAAAATTATTATATTTGAAGAACCATCCAAATTAGATTATCATATTTAACTTTAGGAGCAGGGAAAGTAATTCCACACCTCTATTACATAAAATTATTTAATCACACACAAAGATGTATGTCCGATTTATTTCATGCCTGTGAATTATTGCTATATACTTTAATATTCAAAAAATAAGAAACATATCCACATATAATAAAAAACTTACAAGTTAATTTAAAAACTTCATCTAAATATGTTTTAATTTTTTTGATCGAAATTAAATATGTTTTAATAAAATAATGCTCTTTTTGACTTTTCAAATTAAAGGGTAACATACCTGAGTAATACAACTTCCAAGTCCCAATCCTTCAAAAAATTGATGAAAAGTCAATGCAGCGACTAGAGGCCTTATAGTTTTGGGACTTTCAGATGCTCCCAGAGATATCCCTATTATCACTGAGTGCACTACTATCCCCAGCTCCAGTACCTTCATTCAATTCAAATTAAACCCAATCAGTTTATTTCCCACCATTAAAAATTGAATCAATCTCCAATTTTGCTTCCACACAGGTATATATATGATGAGTTTTAGCCAGTATTGTAAAAACCAAACCAGATTGATTTTTTAGCCATGTAGGTCTCCGGAATAAAGATTGATTTTTTGACACTGATTTTTTTTATAGAAAAATAAAATACATACGAACATTCACAGCCTTTATAAATATGCTTATGAAAAAGATTGAATTGAGGCTCTTAACCGTACATTTGAAAATTTAATTTATTGATATTCTTAAACAAAAGGAGGCAATGATGATACATAGCTATTATTTATAAAGAAAAATATATATACCTGTGATATAACTCTGTGACGAAGGAGCTGGTGGGATGAACCAGAATCAAATGATCCATGAGCATGACCATGTGTGGCATGGGTGTGAAGATGAACATGTCCTTCATGTCCCGAATTTTTCTCTTCGTCTCCATTACGATCATTACCCTCAACAACCTGATTAATATTCATGTGGCGTTTCTTAAAATACACCGTGGCAAAAGCGTCCACCATTAATGTCCCCATGGCCGTACACATGGCCACAAAACCAGTGAAAGGAAAATCTCCCCATGGATGTTCACTCAAACAAGGAGATGTTAAGCTCTCAAAAGCATCAGGAAGCACGTGAATGAATCCCGTCGATAATATCACACCGGCCGCGAAAGCCTTGATGACAAAGAATATGTCCCTCTCGGGACTTAAGGCTGGCACAAATTTTCCTAGGACTGGAATCAAAACTCCTATTGCACTAGCAAATAATATAGAAGCAATGGCTCCTATTTTGTATTTAAGAGCCTTTGGTTTGTCGCCAACTTCTTCTTCTTTGTCACATGTACACTCTGACACAACAAGAGCTGGGAGTATCACAAAGAGGAGGACGAATATGAAGGTCTTGGAGGTTCTTGTCATGGTGTCTTGGCAAGAGATAGAAACTGGAAAAACACGTAAAAAAGTGGCGGTGTGAGAGAGAGAAACTTGTGGGAATTTTATGGAGAATAGGGATAATATAAGAGAGAAAATTGGATCAAACCTTTAAACTTGATTTGTTTCATGCGATGTGATTTTTTAATGATCGATTTAAAATATATAATAGAGATAATACCTTATTTACACTTTTTTCTTTTTTTTATCATAATTATTTACACTTTTTTCGGAAACTAATGTTTCTGACTTTTGAGATGAATGGTTGGTGGGGTTATTGATATGATGTTTTTTTTTTTTGTTACAGTTATTGATATGATGTTACTAATTTTAGAAATTAACGATATTTTAGAAATTGAAGAAATAGTTGTGAAAACGAATTATTGATGGAGAAATATTGGAAAGTCATTGAATGACTTTAAAGCGAAGAGAGTATGTAGTATGTGTGTAGATAAATGTCGACATGTTTGGGCTTTATGCCCAATAAAATATTGAGTTTACACTGTGGTAAACGAGATCAGAGGAAGACTTACTCTATTATGTCAAAATGTTTTGAAATTTTAGAAAAATAGTGGAGTAATTTACTAATTTTCATTATTATTTTCTCCTTCAAAAATTGCACATGATGGCGTAATTGAGATTTCAGGACCTTTTTTGATCCACCTTCGACGATACTCAAACAAGTAAGAAAATTAGGAAAAAAAATAACGAAGTGCTCTTGTCATTCCTTATCTTTATGAAGCTTCTTTGGTTTAATAAAAAAATAATGTGAATTACTCATGTTGGAAGAAACTAAATGCAAATTTTCATATTTGGCCAAAAAATGTAAATTTTCGTAATGTTTTTAAAATATTTGAATATTATTTGTATCTGAACATTTTTTACTTTTGATCATCTTAACCAAGCTTAGGCGCTCACAATCGTCCCGGACCGTCCTAAATGTATAAGATTATTACCGAGCTGGATTTTAATTTGTCCTGTCTTTTTATCTCATCTGGAATATTTATTTTATATACAAAATAATATAATATTTTAGATTTTAATAAATTGTAACACAAACCTCTATACTCTATTAATTCAACAATCAACACAAACCTCCATACTCTATAAATATTTTACATTTTAATAAATTGAGTGAAACAACAAATTGAATTGCAAGAAAGATACAAATACAATCATACAACAATTGTGAATTATAAGGAAATGTACAACAGCAACAATAACAAAGTCTTATCCCACTATATGAGGCCGGTTACATGAATTGTATGTCATTGTGCTCTATCAGTAAGTAATCAACTCTTTTTTTGTATGTATATTATTCACCAATATATCGTTCTATAAATTCATTAAGTGTTTGTCAAGGTCTCCTTTTTTCTCTTTTAACGGGACTTCAAGTTATTTGATCTACACTTCTCAATGACACTTTTATTAGTCTTCTTTGAGGATGATTTCCAAACACCTCAAACAATTTCTACAATTTTCTAAGTAGGGAGTCACTCCATCCTGTTATTGTATATGATCATTCTGAATATTAACTTTTCTTATATGACCGCATATTCATCTCAACATTCTCATTTCTACTATCTCATATTTTATATTCATTTTGTCTATTCACTGCCCCAACATTTACTACCATTAATTATATTATCTTAATTTCTTGTGGTAGTCAAGAAAGTGTTGGAGAATATGATATGAAAATTGGAAATAAAATAAAGAATTAATGCAGCAAAAGTAAAAATGCAACGGAAGCCATAAAGAACTTCTTATTCAAAGTGAAAAAGTGGGAGTACATGACACAATAGCAAAAGCACGATATATATCACCATTGTGTGTGCTAAATACATGGAAACATGATTAAATAATTAAAAAAAAAAAAGAACAAGTCATATAACTAATCTGCCAAGGAAATGTAGATAATGGCCACCAACGGATTTCCTAATTTATTAAACAAATAATAAATCAAACAATAATTAAAAAACTAATGCATCTTGAATTAATCTTCAACACTCCCCCTTAATTCAAGACTGCAAACTCCAAGCAATCTTTCATTATTAGTTCTTCATCTTCAACTAGAAGCACCATTCTTGGGTCAGATTTGAACTCCTCCTGAACATCAAAACTATGCACTTGACCTTAAAACTAAAACTAACATCTGAATGCTAAACACAAAGAGCAATCAAATATGCCAGAGGCACCAAAATAGAGCTTGTCGTATCCCAACACAAAACCCGAATGCAATCACCACTAGGATCCACCGGAAAAAGGAATGACAACTCCAAAACATTTAATCGTACCATGACGAAAGAGATCTGAAACAACCAAAATCAATCCCAAAGATTGAATAAACCAGGCCAAAGCATCAAAATCAGTCCAAAGCTTAACAAATGAGATCCAAATAGACCAGATGTCTAAAAGACCAAAGAATAAACAGCAATAAACTCGCCAAAATCTGGCTGTTCTTGCAACCCGTAGGTTTTACTGGTTCTCCTACAACCATCGATTTTACAGGCGAACCGACAACCTTAAAAAACATCGATTTTACAAGCGAACCGACAACCTTAAAAAAACATCGATTTTACAGGCGAACCGACAACCTTAAAAAAAAGTTTTTACAGGCTTAACTTCAACCTACAGGATTTATTGGCTCTCCTGCGACCACCGGTTTTACAGGCTAACCGACAACCTTAAAAACTTGGATTAACTTCAACATACAGGATTTTGTTTCTGTCTATCAACAAACCAAACATCATCAGTTTGATCCTCGGTTGGATCAATAAGATCCACAAACCCATCGCTCACCAAGTCCCAAAGATCTTGAGACATGAAGAGGGTCTTCATTTTTATACTCCAAAATTCATACTTTTCTCCAGAAAAGATGGGTAGGAAAGGCTGTGAAGAGGAAGAACCGGTGTTCAAGTTAATGGTCATTCTTACTCTCTCACTCAAGTGTTTCCCGTTTCTCACTCACTCAAAAAAGCAAAGAAAATATTTGCTTTAAACCCCAAAAAGTGTTTCCCACAAATTCCCAATGGACCCAACTCACTTGGCCAAAGGATCAAGATGGCTCTGATACCAATTTGTTGGAGAATATGATATGAAAATTGGAAATAAAATAAAGAATTAATGCAGCAAAAGTAAAAATGCAACGGAAGCCATAAAGAACTTCTTATTCAACGTGAAAAAGTGGGAGTACATGACACAATAGCAAAAGCACTATATATATCACCATCGTGTGTGCTAAATACATGGAAACATGATTAAATAATTAAACGGCAAAAAAAAAAGAACAAGTCATATAACTAATCCTAAATAAGTGCCAAGGAAATGTAGATAATGGCCACCAACGGATTTCCTAATTTATTAAACAAATAATAAATCAAACAATAATTAAAAAACTAATGCATCTTGAATTAATCTTCAACAGAAAGTAGTCTTTGTTATTGTTCATGACCACAAGTGTGCTTTTCTACTGTATTAGCAGAATATAGTCTGAATGAGACTCTGGCTCGTTTGGGCACCCACTGTTACATATGCCACAAGCTGTCATTGTGTTGTGGGCTTCTGTTCACTTTCGTTGAAGTTTCGTTGTACTCCCATCAATAAGCACATACTTCTCGTGAAGTAAACGACTTGGTTATAAGTATTAAATGTAAAATAACTCAGCTTGTGTGTATGACATATTTTTTATATAGCTGAGTTGCTTCTCTTAATCTTATTTTGTTGTTTCTGGCAGATATCTTGTTTTCTCATCGAATGGATTATTTTATCTGCCAGTATCTTTATTGCCTTCTAACCACCCTAAGTAATGAGAAAAAATCACCACAGTCCTTTATTTTGTTATTTTCCCTTCATTTTATATTATATTATATGGCATTATTCAAGAGGTTCTTTGTGATAGGTTGAAATAGCTTGAGCTTATGAAAAAGGTGGAGCAGCATGTTTAAGTTTTTTGACGGATGAATAAGTATTTTAAGGTACACTATCTCATATTTCTTCTATGAATCTCCTTACAAATTGACTGTTGCTAAGTAATAATGCACCTCAATATTAGCTACCCCTAACATGCTCTAGTGGTGTCCAAAAAGGGTAGCTTTGAAAATCTTGAATTGATAAGGAAGACTAGAGTAAAGGTTAATTTACCTATTTGTTATAGCTCCTTCATATTGGATGAATTTTATTAATTAATGTTTGGTGTATGTCTTGTGTCTTAATTACCTAAAAATGTGGAGTGCCCTCTGTTTTTTTTTTTTGCCATTGGAGTGCCCTCTGTTGTGCAAAGAATTTATAGTAGATGCATGGCAACTTTACTATGCTCGAAGTAAATAAAGGTGCGGATGCAGTTCTTCTTGTTGCTGCTGTTTTACCAGATCTTGATGTTAGTTACATGATTAAGATATGCAAGAAACTTGGACTGACTGTGTTGAAGAAGTCAATCTCAGCTTTCTCTTTATTATTATTTATTTAGACTATTTAGTTAATAATAAATAATAATTATTATGTTTGAAGGAATTTAGTTTTTATCCTCCGATCCTAAATATAAGACCTAGTTGACTTTTTTTTGGAGAGATTAAGGTTGCGAAATATGTTGTTAAATTATGACATATTTGATATATTTTTAGATTATCCATTAGTTTACAGGTAAAATAAACTAGTATAAGGGAAAAAATTAGGTAAATCAATTTATAATTAACTTATTTTACTTTTTTAGGATTTTCTAAAAAAGTCAACTAAGTCTTCTATTTAGAACCGGAGGGAGTATTATTGTTCCTATATTATAGGAACTAATTTAATGTAGTTTGTAATATTTATTCTGCAGTATTCATTGAATAAAATTAGAGCCGTATTTTCCTGAAAATCTGTGCTTTGAGTTTCTCTGTTCTCTTCTTATAACCATTATTCTCAACGGACTGCTCTTGATGAGTTAGAGTTTATGCTTATTGTTTGTTCTGTTATTTCTGTTGCGCTTTAATTGTATTCGGTATAATCAAGCAAATTTGCGGTAGAAGTTCATCATTTTGATGCTTAAATCTTACCTTTTACTTTCCATCTTACATTGACAAATAAACCCCAACACATATATGGATGAGTTATTTGAGACAGTTTTCTGCTTCCGTAAGATCTTGTAGCCTTCACCTAGCTACAGCACATGATGTTTGTTTGGTCATCCTCGCACAAAAGCCTACTCAATTAACAAACCGATGGCATGCAGCTGCAGCACATGATGTTTGCTTGGTCATCTTCGCGCAAAAGCCTACTAAATTAACAAACTGATTGCATGCAGCTGCAGCACATGATGATTGTTTGGTCATCCTCGTACAAAAGCCCACTCAATCAACAAATTAAACCGATTTCATGTAGCTTCAGCACATGATATTTGTTTGGTCATCCTCGCGCAAAAGCCTACTCAATTAACAAACCGATTGCATGCAGCTGCAGCACATGATGTTTGTTTGGTCATTAACCAATCCATTAACAGATAACTCTAATCACGAAGCCTATGAAAATTAATTGGTTATTTATAGTACTTCATAGATATCACAAAAACACCCGATCTATTTTTGTTTTAAAAATATTATTGGCATGTGTTAATAAGAATGACCCATACTAAAACACGTTTGAATCAATAGCCTAAACTAAATTATTAATATTTTTAAGGGTAAAGGGTCAAATCTAGCACTAAACTATTGGCCAAAGTACACCTCACATAAAAATGAATTTCGGGCTCAAAACTAGAACTGTTCAAGTACAAAGTGAGTCAGATATAGCAATTCCGTCAATTTTGAAGGAGCTGACCGTTAAATTTGACCTGACTAGAACACATCACCTGCCACATCACCAAATTAGGCCAGGTAGTCTACCACGTCACAACACCTACTCCACATCATTATCATCATCATCTTCCCCACCACCCCCAACTAGAGCCGGGAATATGGGTCGAGCCCACGGGTCGAGCCCGGCAACCCGCGGGTTTGGACAGGGTTAGGGTTGGCAAAATCCCAGCCCATTTAAAACGGGCCGTTTTGACCCAGCCCATTCAACCCGCGGGTTAACCAGGGTTGGCCCGGCGGGTTGACGGGCCAACCCTGCTTTTTTTAAAATATATATATATATATATATATATATATATATATATATATTATAATTACTGACTACTGAGTTAGTGAGTTACATAGGCAAAAACAAACCCTAACATCAAATCTGTTGCTAGTGAATCAGCCTTTAGCATAGGTTCATGACAAATCCTTGGATTTGTATGTTTTTAGTGTGCTAAATTGAAGTTATTAACATTTGAGAGATGCAATATTGAACCAAAATGAATTGATTATAATTTAATTGAATTAAAAATGGTTTTGTGTGAAAAGGGGTCAAATAAGGGCATAATCGTCACATTTAATTGTTTATCTTAAGTGATTAATTTTTGGGATGAAAGGAATTATGTTGTTGTAATTTTTCCCTTGCAGAAAATGACAAAAATGGGCTGAAATGGTGATTCTGGACATTTGGCAGAAATTACAGAAACGGCCCAGAATTCTGAAAACACTGCAGAACAGTCCTGGGAAAATTACAGAAGCTGACCCAAAACTTCCAGAAATTGCAGATTGGTCCCTGTCGCGAACTGCAGAATTCCAGCATGGTTTTTCTCTGATTTTTTGGTCTTTTGAGCTGAAATTGGACCCAAAAATAAACCCAAAACATTAAGCCCAAGTGCCTATGCATATTAGGTGGTAAATTAGGTTTAGAAACACAAGTTTTGGGGTTGGGTGCTCCCTAAAACCCTAGTTCCCTCCATTCCCTTCATCCTCTTCTCTTCACTTCTCATCCCATTTCTTCAATCTTCCACCTTCCTTCCTCCATTCATGCCTCAATAAAATTCCACCTTACTCTTGGAGTTGATTTGAAGATGGCTTGAGCTATGGTTCTTCAAAGGGGAGTCCCAATTCCTTTTCTTTCTCTTTATATTTTTGATTGCCTAGGTTTAGGTTAGCATTTATGTTTTGAGATTGGACTGGACTTGGTTGTTATTATGGGTATTTGTGATTTTGACTTGTAATGAGGGATTTGGACTCAACAATATGTATGGTCATACATATGTTCTTTATAATTCATTAGATATTTCTATTTACTCATGGTATTGGTAGATAGTTTATTGAATTGAATTGTAATTGAACCATGCATTACAAATCACTAATCACACTCTAGGGTAATTAATAATGCCTAATTTAATGGGTCCATGAGATTAGGTGTTAGACTTGCCGGTTGGTGAGGTTTGATATTTTAGGAAACCTAGAGAAACTCAAAGTGAACCTATTAATTGCTTGAGTAACATTGGATTTCAATCCTTAGATTTTATTTTATTATGTGGGGTTCCAATAGTGAATTGAAATCATAGGATTAATTAAGTGGCGATTCGGGGTCCCGGTCGTAGGATTAATAGTTCCTTGCAAGTAATAGGTCCACAAGCACTAAAGAGTTTAACAATGCCTAATTGGATGAGGTCTCAACATTTAGGTATTGGACTCATGGGTTCATGAGGTTTGGTAAATTGGGAAATTAGTGCATTAAACTCCCCAAAAATATTTAGAGAGCTATGATAGCCATTGAAATTCATTTCCAAGAGCAACTCACTTCAATTCCACTCTTTTATCCAAAAATACCAAAAATATTTATTTGTTTTGCATCCTTCATTCTCATATTTAAAAATGAACAAAAATATATTTCATTTTACCCAAATCCATCTTGCATTGCATTAAATTTACTAGGTTAGTTTAATTAAACAAGACTCCCTTGAGAACGATACTCGGGGTAACTTTCGCTTACCTTGAGGTCTAAAATTTCTTGAAGGACTAGACCCAAGGCACACTACATCGAGCGCTAAATCGGTGTCCTTCAGTTCACGAGTTCTTACAAAGTATAGGAGTAGTCTTCTTCCAAAAAATGTTGAAGCACTTATCTGCACTCGTAATTGGATGATGGGTTTCCCTTGTCATGGTAATATTTGTCCACTTATCTCAATCTTCTTTATATTAATTTGCTTTATTTGACTTTGCATAATTTTTTTTTGTGACAAATGGAGTTGAGGAGGAGGAAGTTATTGAAGTTTCGATTACCTGATGATGGATTTTTTAGTTTGCTTTATTAAACCTTTGTATTTTGATTTTTGGTGCACTAGACCTGTATTATTTGTTTGAATTTGGCTAGACTTATTTTATTTATGATATTAATATAATGATGCAACTCTTAATTTTTTATATGCATCGCATCGCATCGCACGGGCATTGCAGTGGCCGTTCATATATTTATTGTTTAGAATTTTTTTTAAAGTGACGGGTCGGGCGGGCTGACCCTGTAACCCTGCAGGCCGGGTTAGGGTTGGCCAAATCTCAACCCATTTAAAACGGGCCGTTCTGACCCTGCCCATCTGACCCTTGGGTTGGGACAGGCCAACCCTAACCCGGCAGGCCAGCCCATATTACCGGCTCTACCCCCAACACCTTCAAACCGTCCCTCTCAAACCCAGCAACTCCCTCTCCCCTCTTTCTCTTCCTCCCCTTTCGGACACACCCAACTCTCCCGTATTACATATCTTTCATCCCCTGCACACCTCGTAATCCCAATCACCACACTCAAACAAAAAAAAACTCCCTCTCCCCTGCCTCCCCTGCATGTGTCCTCACCACAAGCCCCACCACCAGTGCTGTCATCCATCTCCGCCGCCGCTAGACCCTCTGTATGTTCCTCCGTCGCCGCTAGATCCTCCATATGTTCCTTCGCCGTGCGTCCTACGCATGTTTCTCCACCGCGCGACGCCGACCCTTCGCCGCATGTTCCTCCACCGCCATCGCCGCTATGCAGATCTGCAGTCTCACACCCCCCGACAACGAGTTCCTACACCTACGAGGCAGATCTGCAGTGCAACCACCACATGTTCCTCCACCGCCACCGCCGCGACGCAGACCCTCCGCATGTTCCTCCACCGCCACTGCGCTAGACCCTCCGCATGTCACTTTTTGTTTGGTGAATGTTGATTTTTTTTTCTCTTGAAAGAGAGTGATTGTTGGGGACGATTTGTTACCATGAAGATGAAAATATGTGTGTATTTCATGCAAAGAGAATGTTGACATGAGGATGAAGATGAAGGTGGGAGAGGGAGAGTGTGATGGAGATGATGATGTTGATGATGTGGCGAAGAGATGATGATGATGATGATGTGCTTACGTGGCTTAATAAGATGACATGGCATGTGATGTAGACTAATTAAATCAAATTTAACGGTCAACTCCTTCAAAATTGACGGAACTGCTATATCTAACCCACTTTGTACTTGAACAGTGCTAGTTTTGAGCCCCGAAATTCATTTTTATGTGGGGTGCACTTTTGCCAATAGTTCAGTGCTAGATTTAACTCTTTACCTTATTTTTAAACTCAAAATATTATATGTACTCATCCATTGAAATATATATATATATATATATATATATATATATATATATATATATATATATATATATATACTCAAGTTTTTTGAAATTTAGCACATGATGAATGCATTGTCGAAGGGATATGTAAAATTATTCATTATTAACACACGTCTTCGACCTGACTAATAGAAGATATAAATTTTTTAAAAATAAATTGCATTTATTTTAGCAAAGATGAAAAGTCTGTATTAAAGATCAAAAGTAAATCACATAAAAATCAGTACATAAAATCAGGAAATAAGTATATACTATTCCATGTGGCATGTTGAATCATATCGATACAACTGGACTGATGAGTGTTCCGGGGAAGAAAGGGACGGGTGGTCAGGGAAAGTTAGGAATATAAGGGTGGGATATTCTGTAACGAGCACAAGTCCATGGAAGAATCACTCGGAACTTCACTCAATCTTCTGTTGGTCAGCCCCTCCGATCAGAATCCTCTGTAGATAGCCCTTTCCGTTTGACCATCTCTCAATGAGACCACCATTGTAACGAGCATAAGTCCTTGAGAGAACTACACCACAAAAGCTTGCTGTTAAGATTGAGGCCAAGGACTTATAAGACTTCATTTGTGAAGAAACCTCCCCGATGTGGGACTTGTAACATATTCCATTTGGATAAGTTGGCAACTTGATCACGTCATGTTAAAAGATTCCACATTTCCCACATCGTAACCACACATTTTCGGATTTTTTCTGGTCATTTTTCGGTTTGTTGGGGATTTTTTTTTTTTTGCTTCTTTTGTGGATTGAATAGGTTAAGCCTTGAATCTGCATCAAAGTGTAGGAAAAATGACCAGAAAAAATCCGAAAATGTGTGGTTACGATGTGGGAAATGTGGAATCTTTTAACATGACGTGATCAAGTTGCCAACTTATCCAAATGGAATATGTTACAAGTCCCACATCGGGGAGGTTTCTTCACAAATGAAGTCTTATAAGTCCTTGGCCTCAATTTTAACGGCAAGCTTTTGTGGTGTAGTTCTCTCAAGGACTTATGCTCGTTACAATGGTGGTCTCATTGAGAGATGGTCAAACGGAAAGGGCTATCTACAGAGGATTCTGATCGGAGGGGCTGACCAACAGAAGATTGAGTGAAGCGCCGAGTGATTCTTCCATGGCTTAACCTATTCAATCCACAAAAGAAGCAAAAAAAAAAATCCCCAACAAACCAGTTTTGATTAGTATGGTGTGTTTTATCGATATTTATTGATAATGTACATAACTGCTGTTCATATATAGTCAGTTTATCAAAATATTTTTTGTTACATCTAAAATTTACCGTTTAAAGCTATCTTTTTTTTTTATCAGAACCGTTTAAAGCTATCTACACTTTGTTTTTGTGAGTGCAATTCCCTTTCTTATTTGTATGCATATGATCTTTAATGAATCATACGCAAATTAAAACAGAAAATATATATATCTGAATTTGATTGAGGATTTGTTATACATAATTGAAGAAGAGTTACAATTTTTCAAATGTTATCGTTGTTTTTAGATGCCTTCGAATAATAAATTTTGCGTGTGAATTTTTTTATACAACGAGTGAATATAATTTAGCAATATAATTATACCAAAAATATAGCACAAATACGTATATGAACAAGTAGAAATCCTACTCATTAGAAATCACCAATTCACCATGCATGTGCATACACACAGGACATCTTGTCTGATCTATCTCTTATCAAGTTACATACATAAACATGCACACATTTATTTGTTACAATAAAAATAATTGGGCTTTCTTTTAAATTTGGGTATTTTTCTTTGAAATTCAAACGTTTTAGTCTTATACCATTGATCCTCAACACATCCTTTAGGCCGATCTCACTGACACGAATGTCTCTTTGCAGATTCATCACTCGATTCGATCGCGCGCTCTCACCGACACAATCACATTCTGAATAACCTTGCCCGTGATGGGACCTTTAACTTGTTTAGTGTTGGCGGTGAACGGTGGAAGTGAGCCTTATCGATATGGGCTTTTCACCTTTTCTTCATTAATTAACTTTAACTGAGCTTACTGCTGGTTGTTTGTCTAATTTAATTTAAAAAATTAAAGATATATTTATATTTCATTAATTTGGTGGAAAAATAAAGATGAGGTATAGAGAGAAAAGGAGAAAAGCTGTAAGCTTTGCAAAAGATGAGGTCTTGAGGAGATGGTTTTACGGCCTAAAGGATGTGATGAGATCAATGATGGTGGAGGGGCGGTGGTTAACGGTGTGGTGGCCAAAGGGATGGGATGAAAGATGATTTGAAGTTTGGGGTTTTTTATTTTTTATTTAATTAATTATATAAATATCTAGTCAGATTCAAAATGAGGTGCCACATCATTATAAGTAACAGAGTTAGTGCCACCTAGGACAATTTAATGGTATTAAGTGCTTGGGGGACTAACTCTATTAACAGTGCAAACTTGAGGGACTAAAAACACGTCTTTTAAACTTGAGGGACTAAAAACAAAATTGGGTGAAACTTGAGGGACCAAAAGTTATGTTAACCCTTTTATTCCTATTTTAATTAATTTTTTTTAAAAAAATAAAATTAATCTACATATTTTTATTTTGAAAAAAAAATTAATATTTATTTTTTATTCGTAATATACCTTATTTTGAAATATAAAATTGTTAAATATTAGAAAATAATTTATTTTTTAATGTTAAAAATATGGGATGTTACATATGACATTCTAATCAATACTATACTTTGATAGTACTGTATACAAGTACTGGATTACGTAGGTACGGACTACAAATTAACTTTGGTGCAAATTGTCTTGTTTTCAACGCAATCAAATTGCAGCCCAAGGGTACGTCAAAGTCGTCGATTCAATAAATGGTTGAATGTCATGGTGACATGGTCCATAACGTTATTTTTGTTTAGAGCCTTCGGTGCCCGGCCCCTTCGGAGAACCGACTAATCCGAAGTCGCCGCCGGGATTCCCCAATTGCGGGTGACGACTTCTGAAAGGTTCGAACCCATGACCTGGTGGGTACGTGATGTCTTACCTTCCTCTTTCTTACCCGCTGGTCTACGCCCCTTAAGGTCATGGTCCATAACTTATTAATTATTAGTCTATAATATGCAAAGCATAGTGCTCGAACCCATGTGCTGCAATTTATTTATATGTATGGGTCAAACTTTGATCCAAACACACACACACGCACACAAAGTGTGTAATTTGTTCATAAGTTTGAAGATAGAGTGTATTTATTCCTACACATTTAACTTTGGAAAAATCCTAAATAAATCTCCTCAATACCCAAAGGGACAAGTGAGGAAACTAAACTTTCAAAAGGATTATGAAGGAACCAGCACGTAACTGTCATTTTAAAATTTTGCAAAAAGACGGTGGGGTAGTAATTTGTGTTTTAGGATTGAGACAATTTTGTCTTTTCACAAAATTATAAAATGATAGATAGGTACTGGTTCCTTCATTATCCTTTTGGAAGTTTAGGTTCCTCACTTGTCCTTTTGGGTATTGGGAGGAATTTATTTGGGATTTTCCCTTTAACAACCTTTCTCTCACAAACAAATAAACCAAAGAAAAGAAAATTATCTTCCATAAATTAATGACATTAAGATACTAATAAAAATTAAATTTTATGGCTTTTTTGACCAAAAGTAAATTATATAGTTTGAAATTATAAGTCGGACAAATACATAGGCATAATATCTCTAATTCTTTATTTTTGATATAAAGACAAAATGATATTGATTAGGAAAAAATATTACATAGTTTTAATAATGTCTTTAAAAGGAAAATTAAAAGCAATACACAGATTAACAGGAAGTAAATGAATGGAAATATAAGAGAAAGGTTGAAGCAACAATGTTGTATCAGTAGCGATTGCGTGCTTCACTGAGGGTGCCTATCTGGAGAAGTCAATTGTCCATTTTCCCACATTCCATATGGTGAGACTTTGCTTCGGATAGTCTGAATGATGAATCCAGTTCAAAACTAAACGAAAGCATCCCAAAGCAAACAAATGACCATAATATCTCTAATTCAAGATAACTATAATTCCAAAACAGAAAGTGCAATAATTATTATACCTTTTTCCTCGCATTGCAAAAACATCACACATTTTATAACTTTTCTTGTCTTCCAAAAGTTTTTTACTTTAAGATATTATAAATAAATTGAATTGAGATACAGCGATTGTGAAGGGAAAACAACAAGAAAATTTTAATTATATAGTTTTTTGTTGCTTAACAAATCAACAAACAAAGACAAGAGCTAATAAACACAGATATTTGATACGATTAAAATTTCACTTATATTTCTTCAATCCAAATATGTTACAAATAACAGAGCATTAACTAAAGGAAGATTTGACCTACCTGCACAAAATCCCAAAGAAATAAATTTTCTTCCATTAACTAAACGAAAAATGACATTAAAACACTTCCTAATTTTCAAAATCTCATAGTTGATTTTGAAGATGAGTAACATACCGTTGCTTACAACTAGTTAAAATCTCCCATATCACGTTGTGAAATTTGAGAAAATATTTTTGTGTTGTTTCCATCCCAACAAAAATTTGCAAATAACGTTCATCAAGCCCACATAGCCAAAAGAGACATTAACCCAGCACCTAAAAGTAAAGATAAATTTGATCCAATTTGAAGGCGAGTACTATTTTGCATTCTATCAGTCATGAAATCGGCAGCTAGAAGATCAACAAGTGCCATATAGATCAAAATTCCTGCTGATGCTGCATTGAATATTCCTTCAACGATCAAAGCTTTCTGACTATTCTCATCATACACATTAGAAATTCCTATTCCAATCGCTATTCCCAACGGAGTTGTAAGAGCAAATAACAACGTCATCATCGCGATAGTTTTGTTCTTGAATTTGGCCTGCAATTGATATAATAAAAGATGAAACATCTCAATCATTACTGTTTCATCATTTTGAATTAAATTTTTAACAAGGTGGGGACTTTTTTATTTAAGAATGATAATAGTATAATAGAAAATGAAATAATAAAATAAAGCTAAAAGATTTTCATTTTTATTTTGGAAAAATAAAATATTCATTTTTATTCTGATGATTAAAAGTTGAGCTGTGTAGCCACAGGAATATGTGGATTTGGAGTATTTCTGTGTGCGGTTCACATCCTTTCATCACATGCTATGTCCACAAAGATAACTAGAAATAAACGTAGTCCTCTATTCCATTTTATATAGATAAGTAAAATTATCAAGAAAATTATAGATAAATAAAAAATATCATGATAGATTACGTTGAATTTCTTATATAGTACAATCTTCCTTGCTAGTCAGAAAGACCGGCAAGAGGTGCTCCTTACCCTTTATTTGGACTATTCAAATATAGTCTGGTGGTCAAATTTAATATTATTAATTTTATGATTTTTCAAATAAAATTTATATTTTTTGACAAAATGATAAGTGAGATGTTATCTTCATTTTAGAATTTTTCTATTAAAACAATTATTTTTAAAATTAAAAATTATTATATTTGAACCAAATTAGATTATCATAGATAACTTTAGGAGCAGGGAAAGTAATTCCACACCTCTATTATTAAAAATTATTTAATCACACACAAAGATGTATGTCCGATTTATTTCATGCCTGTGAATTATTCAAAAAACTTACAATGTTTATAAAAAGAACAGTTTTAACTTACAGAAGGGTGAAATTGCACTTAATTTTTACTTCAGGGTCAAAATTGCATCTGAAAATATGTCAGCGGATATTTGCACTTCAGGGTGGATTTGCATATTAACCCATAATAAAAAAACTAAGTTAATTTTAATTTTTTGATCGAAATTAAATATGTTTTAATAAAATAATGCTCTTTTTGACTTTTCAAATTAAAGGGTAACATACCTGAGTAATACAACTTCCAAGTCCCAATCCTTCAAAAAATTGATGAAAAGTCAATGCAGCGACTAGAGGCCTTATAGTTTTGGGACTTTCAGATGCTCCCAGAGATATCCCTATTATCACTGAGTGCACTACTATCCCCAGCTCCAGTACCTTCATTCAATTCAAATTAAACCCAATCAGTTTATTTCCCACCATTAAAAATTGAATCAATCTCCAATTTTGCTTCCACACAGGTATATATATGATGAGTTTTAGCCAGTATTGTAAAAACCAAACCAGATTGATTTTTTAGCCATGTAGGTCTCCGGAATAAAGATTGATTTTTTGACACTGATTTTTTTTATAGAAAAATAAAATACATACGCACATTCACAGCCTTTATAAATATGCTTATGAAAAAGATTGAATTGAGGCTCTTAACCGTACATTTGAAAATTTAATTTATTGATATTCTTAAACAAAAGGAGGCAATGATGATACATAGCTATTATTTATAAAGAAAAATATATATACCTGTGATATAACTCTGTGACGAAGGAGCTGGTGGGATGAACCAGAATCAAATGATCCATGAGCATGACCATGTGTGGCATGGGTGTGAAGATGAACATGTCCTTCATGTCCCGAATTTTTCTCTTCGTCTCCATTACGATCATTACCCTCAACAACCTGATTAATATTCATGTGGCGTTTCTTAAAATACACCGTGGCAAAAGCGTCCACCATTAATGTCCCCATGGCCGTACACATGGCCACAAAACCAGTGAAAGGAAAATCTCCCCATGGATGTTCACTCAAACAAGGAGATGTTAAGCTCTCAAAAGCATCAGGAAGCACGTGAATGAATCCCGTCGATAATATCACACCGGCCGCGAAAGCCTTGATGACAAAGAATATGTCCCTCTCGGGACTTAAGGCTGGCACAAATTTTCCTAGGACTGGAATCAAAACTCCTATTGCACTAGCAAATAATATAGAAGCAATGGCTCCTATTTTGTATTTAAGAGCCTTTGGTTTGTCGCCAACTTCTTCTTCTTTGTCACATGTACACTCTGACACAACAAGAGCTGGGAGTATCACAAAGAGGAGGACGAATATGAAGGTCTTGGAGGTTCTTGTCATGGTGTCTTGGCAAGAGATAGAAACTGGAAAAACACGTAAAAAAGTAGTTGTTTGTGAGAAAGAGAAACTTGTGGGATTTTTAGGGAGAATAGGGATGATATAGGAGAGGAAATTAGATCCAACCTTCAAATTTGATTTGTACGATGGGATTTAATTTTTCAATGATCGATATAAAATATATAATATATAATAAAGATAATACCTTAATTATATTTTTTTTCGGAAACTAACGTTCTGACTTTAATTTTGAGATGTGGCGGGGTTATATATTGATCTGATATTACTAATTTTAGAAATTAACGAAATTTTAGGAATTGAAAAAATAGCTATGAAAACGAATTATTGATGGAGAAAAAGTGGGAAGTCATTGAATGACTTTTAAGAGAAGAGAGTATGTAGTATGAGTGTGGATAAATGTCGACATGTTTGAGCTTCATGCCCAATAAATTATTGAGTTTACACTGTGGGCAACGAGATCAAGCGAAGACTTACTCTATTATGTCGAAATGTTTTGAAATTTTAGAAAAATAGTAATTTACTAATTTTCATTATTATTTTCTCCTTCGAAATTTGCGCATTATGGAGATTGAGATCTCAGGAGTTTTGTTGATCCACCGTCCACGATACCCAAACAAGTAGGAAAATTGGAAAAAAGACTGCTCTTGTCATTCCTTATTATTATGAAGCTTCTTTGGTTTTGACTTACTCATGTTGAAGAAACTAAATGCAAGTTTTCATATTCGGCCAAAATAACCTGCAAATTTCATAATTTTTTTAAAAGATTTGAATATTTTTTGTATCTGAATATTTTTTAAATTTTGGAGAAATTCTTGTGTGAACTAGGTGCACTACGTCATTTGTGGCCCGACTAATCATTAGTGGACACATACGATTTGACATAAAATTTTTAATTTGATGTGGCACCATAAAAATAGGAACTAACGGATAAAAAAAATTTAAATCTCATGTTTTCAATGTTTTTTATTTTGCAATGTAAATAAAAATGATTTCAAAGTTCTTTGAGTTCTTTTAGGGTTCCACAAAAAATTGAAAATTCCTGAATGTATAAGATTATTAACGAGATGAATTTTAATTTGTCCCGTCTTTTTATCTCATCTAGAATATTTATTTTATATAGAAAATAGTATAAATATTTTAGATTTTAATAAATTGTAATAAAAATCCGCGAACTTTATCACGGATTTATCTTTGAAAAACAAACCTCCATACTATATAAATTTTAAGGGGGATTATCCTTTTTCCTCTCACCGTTACCTTGCTTCTAGGGGTGGAAATAGCCTAGGGCCTAGGCCACTACCTTAATAGGTCAGACCTATGATGTAATAAATAAGTTTGAGTCTGGTCTGTGGCCTATCATAGGCTTCATTTTCAGACTCGAGCCTGACCTATTAAGAAGTTTGGTCTGGTTATAAGCCTATTAATTAAGAGGTTTGATAATTTGTTTAGGCCAATAGGCCATAAGCTGATAGACTTAGTAGGCCACAAATTATTAGGTCTTAAACGATAACATTGAGTAGGCCACAAATTAAGAGGGGACTGAGGGAATGATGAGGGGCAGCAATGTTTGAATTGGTGTTGACGTGTGCTGACTACTTGGACTTGATCAGTCTTTCTTTATAGAATTGGGTTTAGTAATATTAGCCCAATGAATATTAACCTAGATTTATATTTAATAGGTCAGCTTGGTAGACTTTATAACTTTTCTTTTAACCTGGGTCTGACCTATTAAACAAATAGGTCCTAAAAAAGCCTATGACTGAGTCTATCCTATTAGAATACAAAATAGTCTAGGCTTTTAGTAGGTCAGGCCATAGGCCTTAATAGGCCGGTCTCGGATATTTACACCCGTGCTTCCTCTAGAGTGGGAAAATGTACCGATGAGAAAGGAAAAACAAACATAAAGAAATGCAGATTCCATATATATCCAATGAAAACAAATGGAGGAAGTTTTTTTTTCCTTTTTTGTAAAGGGAACTAAGATTTTTCTTTGATGTTTCTGTTGGTCCAGACGCAAGTAGATTGTTCATGTTTAGACGCAATTATTATAATCACATACCGAACTATATAACTTTCCTGAGTTCTTTTGTTTGGCTTCACAGAAACATGAATAGAAACAAAAGTGAATATCTTCTGCACATCACTATTACTCTTGCCCACAGAAACGTAACAAAAGTGTATTATATATTGAACATGACCATAATATATTATTGGAGCTAAATTTTCTCCTTTACCTAATTATGGCATGTCAGCATTCTATCCCCTCAGAAACGTAAAGGAAAATGTGTAATTAAAATCCTTGATTAGCCCACAGAAACGTAACAAATGCAAATTATATTTTGTGTATGTAATTTAGCTCGTGGTGGTTTGTGTAATGCTTATGATGAATGGTTTTTTTTGAACATATTTTTCGGACCAAACACAACAGCAAAACCAACTAACGCTGTTGACAAGCTGAAGTGCGAATGTCCTACTTATATACTCACACACACACATTCTTGGTCGATGTGGGACTAAGAGATCCCACAGGGACCCCCAGTACGGCGCAAGAGCCACCCACACCAACATACGCATGGCACATGCCATTTTTTAACACATTTTTCGGACCAAACACAACAACAAAACCAATTAACGCGGTGCTTATGATGAATGGTTATTTCATTGAATTTGGGTATTGTTGAATTGAAATATTGATGGTATATTATTTCATTTGCAAACTTTAATTATAAATAATTAATTCAAAAAATTTAATTAATGTCATACTGTTTGGAAAATATGAAGTGTAACACCTAACTTTTTACTACTATACTATATCATTTTAATTGATTTATAAACACTTTTTCAAGTGAGAAAACCCAAAAATACCAATAATTTTAAACTTTTTCTTTAAAGACTACTTTAATACTTTTCTACTACCAATCTTATTATATATTTTATTGTTATTATCTTTATTCATTATTACTTTCTAACACTAAGATTATCTCACATAATCATTTTTTTTTTTAGTGTCATAGTTTAGTCTCCCTATATTTACAAATTTACAAAAGCTCGCAAGTTGTACACTTGCTTTAGTTTGCCTATCTACATCAAAATGATTGGTATATACATATCCAAAATATCTATCTACAAAAGGTACATGTCCCCCTAGCACCGCGACGCATTCCAAAATGCCTACCTTACCTACACCGTCTCACCAGCTCCTACAACCTAAAAACAGCAGCAATCAATGCAGTTTATATCACATCTACTTTATATACATCTCATCATGTGTCAATTTATATATATAAACAGAATGATAAACCATAAACCTGTATAGCAATGATATTATCCTTCTGAATAATAAGTCTCACCCACTACTAATAACAATATATTCGTTATATAGTAGTGGTCTCCTCAAACCTGCAGGATTTATGAATAAGTCTCTGGCATAGGGGTAGCTAGCCTCCTAGCCAAGGAGTACTCCATAATATAGTCTCAAGGATTTCTATCATTTACTAAAAACAGATATTACAGTTTATAATTATAGATATGAAATAAACTGCTACCTGGTTGTGGCTCTCACTCCTGAACTGACTCCTTCCCTTTGTTATACCCCGAGGATTCTACTCCACTATCGTTTCCTATAAAATATAATATGTTTATATAATGAATAATGAATTAATTAATAACTATACTTATTTATTTAGCGTCTCTCACATCCTTATTAACCTACTAATATTTTTTTTTTACCCTTCCCATCTCTAACAAACACTCCCATTATAAAAAGACCACATATGAGACACATACAAATATCACGTATCCATGCAATACTTCTCATCCAATGAAATCCAACGAAGTCAATTCAATTCTTATTAATTCAAAACATACCACATAGAATGAAACCAATTTCATTTCTCATTTTACTTCCCTGCACTTACATGACCAAGAGATCAAAATAAATAAAAGAATCAGGCTTCTCATGCTTCATATTTGGCCCAACAAAACAAAAGTGAATCAAAGCATATAAACACACACGCATGCATATATATACTCAACCATGTCTCATTACTCATTACAAAATAACTTAAGTCTACCATTTCTTTTAATTACATTTACTCTTAAGGCAATAGCAGCAAAACCATTTCCATATTTTAATCAAATATATAACAAAACACTTTGACCCATGTAGATTTCTAATTTACTTTCTTGCCACCAATTCAGCACTTCTTCATGCATACTTTATGACCACATATATACAAAGCAACCTTTACAATTTAAAACTATATTCTTCAAAAGATCAGATTCTAAAGTCTCCAAAATCTTCTATATTCTCTTTGCAAGAGTGAGAATAAGGCAAGCAAAATATACACACAAGTACTTGTATATTTAAGAACATATAGGTATCCTTGTTGGAATTTAATTATTAACATAATCAATTCTCAGCCAACATCTTTAATAAATTTAGAAATCAGGGCCATGAACAAATAGGAAAATATAAACTCTCAAAATCCTTGCACACAAATTAAATATTAGTTCCGTTTAACAAACCTATTCAAGCTCTAATTCATGTTTAAGACAAACAAATACCTCCCTCCAAGTACTTAACCAAACTGAACAGCAGCCAAAGAAACAAGAACAGAAATTCTTCAAATCCTTAGCTTCAAAACACCCAAATCTTAGTAAAATCCCATGCATATTATACTTTTCTTATCTTATTGTTTTATCCATGCTGTCATCAATCTCAGCTTTCCCAAGCATTGAAATCAATTAAAACAGTACAAGAAATCACCACCAATATAACCCAAACAATCATAACAGGGCAACCCAAGCACAAACAATCATTTTCAATATACTCATAAAAGCTTTCAACTTTATGAATCTAATCTTAGTCTCTGTCAATTTAATCTATTCAAGACTCTCAATTCCAAACTCAAAGTGATTTCCCCTCCCCCAAACCTTCTCAATTCGGACAGAGAAAGAGAAAAGAGAAAGGGAAAGCTCACCTAAAGTATGCCACGCGTGGAACTCACTCCAGTTGCCCCCACTATCACCGTTGTCGTCGATGGCTTTATCTCCACCGTCACAGGTGGTGGCTGACCGCGAGAAACCAGAAAAAAAAAATGGAAGAAAGTAGAGAGAAGAGTGAGAAGTGAAGGTGACGAGAGAAATGGAGAGTGATATGTTGATGGGGAAATGAGAAATTGAGAACAAAGTGAGGTGAGATGGTGTGGTGGTGATGAAGAAATGAGAGTGATGATTTTTGTTGGTGAGGTGAGAAAGTGAAAAGAGAGTGAAGGATGATGGTGAAGATGATCGGTGATGGTGAGGATAAGGAGGAAGGAGTATATATATAAATTATAAGTGGATGAGGTTAATAGGGAAAATAAAAATGAGTTAAAAAAAGAAGATATTTATTAAAATGAAAGGGTGTGGTTAAAAGAGGATAGGGATGGTGGAGTTAAGATAAATATAAGGTTAATTAAGATATTTTGAGTCCCAATATGATTTCTCTAGATATATTTTAGTTCCCAAATTTATTTCTAAAATTTTTTAAATACTAAACAGTACCCCAAGATTCCAAATATTGCCTTATTTATTCTTATAGAAATTTTGGGGTGTTACATGAAGGGCCGGAATTCAATTTATTAATAATTCAGTTGTTAAAAAATATTGATTAAATTTATTGTTGTTTTTGGCAATTGTTGTAATAGAGTATGGTGATGTTTTATTATAAAAAGCTTAAATTTAGTTCAAACCCTGCATCTAGACCTGACCTAAATCATGTCTAATAGGCAATTTTCATCAGAGGAGAGAAACACACGTTTTAGAATACATTTAATATCAGTTAGGAATTATTAGAATCTAATTGATCACAACATGGCAAAATTCACCCTTTGAGGTGCCTACAAATTAGCGGAGATTAGTCTCTCACTTGTCGAGTGAGGGGATACCTTGATCATGGATAAAAAAAATAACATTAACTTAACTTAAAAAATAAACACACTAAATTAAACAAACATCTTAATGGAGTAACAAACAAATCACATATTGCTCATATACACATGGAGAAAATCCCAGCTCAAAGAATTTTATAAATGGGTGAAGCTGATAAAATGGATGGGAGAGGATACCACTAGAACTCGTCAATGTTTGGAATTTTCTTTAAGGGTTGGATTGATTAGCATTACTGAATTTGAACAGATTATCACATACGTACTCCGTAGTAATCTAGCTCGGATCAGTCTTAGAATAAATATATGGTTACTTTGTAAGTGAGTCAAATTTTTGAACTATCTTTTAGGTAGAAGTTATTTAATGTCAAAATAATATGATGTCCATTTGCAAACCAATTGTAAATTATGGTATATACTATGATGGCGCGCTCACACACACTACTTTTCCTCCATATACATAAGACCTTCAAATTCAAAGGTTTCTACTTCCACTTCTTCCACCACACTTTTCTTGCTTTTTTATACTTTTCAATAATAAAAAAGCAAGAGATAAATGGTGTAGAAATGTAGGTGAATGGGGTGTTAAGTCAATAGCGTGATTTTAACTAATTTAAATAATAACATTTTTTAACAAAAAAGATAAAATGATATTAATTAAGAAAGATTATATAGTTCTAACAAAATCATGAAAAAGAAAAGGAAATGCAGTAAATTGATCAACAAATAGTAAAGTAAATAAGTGGATTAGATAAGCAAGATCTTTGATTTAACTAACAACATTAATCTAATTAAATTAGGTAAATATGTACTCCCTCCGGTCCCTATTATATTTTGAAAAGGGCAATTAATAATTATATCCCTTTAAAGATTAGGTGGTCCAAAGTCATCACTTCTAGAAAAATCCTATACAAGTTCTGTACAAAATCCACGGATGTCGTCATTGGAGTATCATTATTAAGATCCTTGCAAAGGATAATATACCCACTTTTGTATGCATATGTATGAAAGCTAATGAAGACATGTAGAACATGTAGACTATAGAGAAAGCCTTTTATAATAAATAAAACTAAGATTCTGTCTTCCATGTTTTTAGGTCCACATGAAAGTAGACTTCTGTTGAGATGCAACTTACTATAACACATGTGAACTAATCTACTCTTCCAAGTTTTTTGTCCGGCTATTGTAAGAGAGATAGAGTTTGTATCTACCATGGTTTGGTTCTTGGGCCGTCAGGCTATTTTCGGTCATTTGTTGGTTTGTAATAAAATTCAGTTGTCCTAATTGTCTCAAACTGGCATTGCCTACTGCTCACGCACAAGAGCATGTTCCACTTTTCTTAGTACAACCAGTAGGAATTATTTCGACCATAAAAGTCCAACCTCTTACAGTGTGATGAACTATATGGTGAGAACCTATGTTTACCAACTGAAAATATCTCCAACAAAATTGTTACGATAATTGCTTAGCAACAAAATTGTTACGATAATTGCTTAGCAACAAAATTTTTTATTAAAAAAAAAGGAAGAAACAACTTTCAAAGCTACGGAGTTTCTACCAATCTAGGTGCTCGTATTCCTTTAAAATTTCATTCTTTTTTAGGACCTCTCAGTGGTTTTGTTTATTATAAGTGAAAACCAATACATGGTGGGTTACGTAAAACAGAATGAGTATATTGCAGATTTCAACAATCCTCACCACCAAGGGAAAAAGAAATTACTCCATCTCCCCCCTGATTAGAATCCCTTTGAAGGGGAGATGAAAATATATCCATAATGAAAGAAACAACTCTACCGGCAAAAAAGTAAAAAGAACCCGCTCAACTGCTCAAGGTCAACAATTAATCTGTCCCAAACATAAAGTAAAACAAATTCAAACAAATAAAATTCCATTTAAGACCAAATTTTAAAGTCTAGTGTTTCAGAGGCAACTGAGCAACCAGTAATAGACATCTCATCAGCATATACATAACAGAAATTGAAGGCCAACCAGAAGAGAAAAGGGGACCAAATAAAGAAATTCAAAGTTGTGAAAACAGCAAGATCTGAAATTGGACCCTATCATTTTAGCAAGAAATTGTGTCATTTTCCCCCTTCACTTGGTGGCCTGTGCAATTATGTTACTTAATGAACTTGCTTCCTCCTTTGCAGTCTCCACCAATGCATCCTGAAATAAAAACATTAAGTGATGTGTTCTTAGAGGCTTGTAAGAAGAAAATGTCTTCTCCAAATAAACTGCCAAATGCTGTATAGCTTACCTGTGCAGCTATCAACCGTGCAACTGTTTTTTTGCTGGACTCTTGAAGCTCACCAGCAATCAGAAGTTCGTCAAGTATATAGTAGGCCTTCCATGATAAACAAAACAAAGAACAAACCAGAAAAGAGCTTATTTTATGAATCAAAAGAGCAGGTTAAATTAGTGTTTTGGCCCCTTGAATTTATGCCTTTCATATGGTCCACAAATTAACTTTGCGCTGAGGGGCATTTTAACTTCAAATTTGTAATGAAATTCATATGATATAAATTATAAAATCGTAAGTTGATTCATCCTGAATGGATCATCAATAAAAGTCATAGACTAACAACTGATGAGTGCACTAACCTTGTGGAAATTGAATATCAAGTCCAACTCACATACCTGCAAAAACGAAGTATAATAATTCATATTTAATATTAAAATATGGAAGACACATAGAATTCTTAGATCCTTTCCAAGAATAAAAGGAAAAACTTCAGTTATACAATCAGTACCCTACAAAGTGAAAGCTTAAAAGAACTCACACTGCCAAAATATCGATCAAGGATCTCAACATAATGATGAATTATTTCAAGCACTTCTAATTCGTTGTCTTCTTGATCAATACACATGCAAAAGTAGAGGCTAGCATATCTGCACAGGACGCCCAATATAAAAACAATTAATCATCATCACGATAACCTGAACTGTGCTTTTCAAAAGAATAGTAATATATGCTGAAAGGCCATGGTTTCATGGTAAAATACCTTTTATAAACAACTTTATATCCTCTCCAATCTACAAAGTTACAAAGCTTGGGAGCACGAGAAAGAATCACTCCACTGAGCTCACGGAGAACCTTTCCAAAACAGATGTAATAGTTAGAGATGGGTCATGAAGAAATACAACGAATTCAACATGGAGTAAAATGACATCATAATTTATGCAAGATAAATTAATGTTAAGATTAAATAGAGACATATACACAGTCGCCGGTGTTAAAGAGAAACTGCAATAATAAGAACTGAGGTGGCTAGCAATCTTTGGAAAATGAAAAACAGAAAACACAGTTGCCAAAATTACCTTTGTTCTTTCTTTTTGTGAGTATGGTGAATACCATTTTGTAAGTCTCACCTTCCCTTGACGGCTAATAAGCAGCACAAACTGAATCTGCAAGTGCCAAGTAACATAGTATGGTGAAAATGGAAACAAATCAAGAAAGTTAACTGAATACCATCATGCAGAATTGCTGGAGTACAATAACACTGCCCCATTCAGTCATCTGCACATTAAACAGCACTTCCTCCGTCCCAAATAAACTAAAAATAACTAACTTATGTTTATCAAGAAAAACTAATCAAATTTGTTACAATTATGTTGGAAATATGATATGTTTTCCAGTCATGCCCTTCTTAATATATATGAAACAGAATGCATGAGGAAAAGAAAAGGAGAGAGAATGTGACAAATAAGATATAATAAAAATAAAAGAGAATGCATCAGGAAAAGATAAGCAATGGGTAAAATTGGAATAAATGCCTGGAATTCTCACACACCTAAAATGAAGCTTATATTGGGGCACATACTTTCACCAAAGTGAAGCTTATGTTTTGGGATGGAGGGAGTACAAGTTAATAATCATAAGATCAAAGAAGGCTACCTAAAAACTTCCTATCCAATTATCATATAGTCATATGCACTTTTATATGATAAGAATAAATAGTGATTGCCATTTTCATAAGTGGACTTCCTCTTGATATCAATTAATGATGCCAATTTTGCAGGGAGACAGATATAACAGTGCAGTATTCAGACACATCAAAAGCCCCCATTCGAGTGAAGTCTCACTCTACCACTCAACAGGGCACACTCATTATTGTATCCACATATCCCTGAAATTGACTAAGTAAATTTTTTGAAGAAAATTGAGAGAATCCAAATCTATACATAATAATGTTTTGTGACATAACCTGCATGTAATAGTCAGCCAAGTTCACCAATAAAGGAAGGGTTAGTGACAAATATCAACGGATACAGGATGGCAACCATGAAGCTTCAGATAAAATCTGAATCCTTACTAAGTGTCATCCAGGGTAAAATGTAGATCAATCTGTAAGAAAACTTGTGAAAATGCCTAAGGTTGTATGGATCTTCTAATTTGCTCGCTGTGTTAGAAGTTAGAACTTCATAATGCAAAAGCACCATTCATAACTTCACCAATCACCAACAGCATATATACTACCTCCGTTCCCAAGTATAAGATCATTTTCCCTAATTTAATTAGATTTATGCCAGTCATTAAGTACAAGCTAAGGTAGGAAGAAACATGTTTCATGCACTATTGTATCAACTGCTAGTAGTGAGTTACTATATCTGAAAGTTTTCCATGTCCTGCTATTGAATGCTCAAATTACTTCAAACTGATCATTACATTACGAGGTCTATAGGCTGAGAAAATAAAAAAAATATAAGATTAGAAATGCAAATACACAGCATTAAATCTCACTTAAATGATTAACATAATGACCAAGCACCCAATGATTACTTTTGTTGTTCTAACTAAGAACATTTTGAACCAGTAAGAGGATATAATCAAGAGAAATGTTACAGTACTAATATAGCAAGATCTGAGGTTTATAAACAAGGAGATTCTCTGGATGAAAGAGGCTAATTTATATGAATTAATGAAGTACAGATAGTTCTCATTTAAGGTGCTCCTTGTAGACATATCCTAATAAAGATATGGTCTAAACTTTCATTGACTAGTTTCATTCCCAGAAGAAGTTGATAAGGACCTAATTTTGCTAGTTTTTATGGTTATGAATTGTCAAATACCATTGACACACATAGTTTCAGGTTGTATCTGCGTTACAAGGAATGGCAAAGAGTGAAGAAAGCTGTGTCACTGTAGACCTAATTATAAGATCATTTTCCCTAATTTGATTAGATTAAGGATGTTAGTTAATTTATTTATTATCACATGACATTACCAATTCGCACAAACCATATACATTTATCCCCACACACCATCCCTTGTTTGTTTATTGTTAATAAGTATTATGAGGTGAATTTGGGAAACATTAGAAAGTGATCTCATATTTAGTAACAGATTGAAATATGAAAGTGATCTTATGTTTAGAACAAAGGGAGTAGTTTTTACTCTCTCCTCGAGATCTAAACAATGGGGTAAGCTATTAAAGATTAGGTAATGAAAGAGTTTTGCTTATAAGGGAAAACCACTGATCTAATAAAACTTATCCCAATTCAACAATTATGAATAACAAAGGAGACACAGCATATTAGCTTAGCATCAGGGTACAACTGATTATTCTTCACAATTAAAAATCTAAGTATAAGGAAGTTGGGGATCTATAAATTAGCGAGATGTAGTGAAGGGATCAGGATTGTAACACAAAGAACATAAATTTCATCCAGATTCAAAAAAGAGGAGCATAAGAAATGAAAAATCTGTGAAGTAAGTGAAAAGGGTTTCAACTGATTAGCAGGGAGAAGTTAAATCGGGGATAACATTAACAAGAACATAATAAAAAGATTAAAAAGAAGCATTCTGTGAAGTGAAATGTGAAAATACAAGAGGAACGTAATGGTGGGCGAGATCTAGTTTGTTGAAGCAACAAGAGGAAATTGAGATTAGGAGAAACAAACTCACCATTTGATTAGATTAGAGAATCTCTCAATCGAAGATCGCTATTCGCTAGCCCAATTGGTGTTGAATGGCCAAGTTAGACAATTTTTCTCAACTCAACTACGAGCTGATTGTGTTGTTGGGGATTCAGATATCCTGAGAAGCAGACTTTGGCCTATTCTCTCATAAGCACCATCTGGACCATCCAACAAATCTTATGGCTCCTATTTTGTTTCATCTATAAGTGTGGGACCCACAATGAATAAAAAAAAGGAAAAAACTTACCTCAAGTACTTAAACTCAATTACATCCAGTAAGCCAATAAGAATTTGACACATGTCCAACTAACCCACACCACTTTCTCCTTTTATTCTCTCTCATCCATGTGTTAGTTTTGTATGGGTTAGTTGGACATGTGTCAAATTCTTATTGGGTAATGGATGTAATTGAGGTCAAGTACTTGAGGTAAGTTTTTTCCAAAAAAAAATTCTCCACACCTTCACTCACCCTCACCCAACCCACTCCGCCGTCACGGCTGCCCACCTCACCGTCGACGTTGCCGCTCAGCTCAGCCATCCGTCGATCTCGTCCTGCCTCCTCTTCATCTCCGTCAACCACCAACAAAAAAACTCGAACGAACTCTTCGTCTTCGCTGCTTCCCAACCTTACCTCAACGAACAACTTCTTCCTCTTGGCCAAATTGCTGCTCTTCCTCTTGGCTGGTGTGGCGGCGGCGGAAAGCGGCGAGGGGCGGTGTGGAGAAGAGTGTGGCCGGCGATGGAGGGAAGGGAAGGAGGAGCGAGAGGTTATGATTCAAAGGTAACAGATAAATCATAAAATAGAATGCGAAATCCCAAATAAATCTCTCCCAATATATAAAAGACATGTGAGGAACCTAAACTTCCAAAAGGACTATTAAGGAACCAACACCTACCTGTCATTTTAAAATTTTGCGAAAAGACAAAATTGTCTCCATCCTAAAACACAAATTGCGAGAAGAGGGTGGATGTTAGGGTGGGTTTAGGGTGGGGTAGTAATTTGTGTTTTAGGATGGGGGCAATTTTGTTTTTTCACAAAATTTTAAAATGACAGATAGGTGTTGGTTCCTTCATAGTCCTTTTAGAAGTTTAGGTTTCTCTCTTGTACTTTTGAGTATTGGGATGGATTTATTTGGGATTTTCCCAAATAAAATTACTTTCGAGAGATAAATTTATTAAATTATAGCTAGGTCAATCAAGAAATTTAATTAGGACCAACCCTAAAAATAATTAAATTATGAATAAAGTTCATTGGCCAAAAAAGGGTGTTATCAAATTGAATAGTAATGGAGTTGTTAAAAACAATGGCCTTTTCAAAGCTATGGTGAAAATTTTAAATCACTCCATATAATATCACTCAAATTACATGATTACATGAATTTTATTTTTATAATAAAATATTTAGGTGAGTTGAGTCTCATGAGGACGTGAACTTATCAGGCTCAAAGAGCATTTATAGAGATACTCAAAGTCACCAACCGCCCAAATTGTACATATCAAAAAATGAAGGTTAATGAAAGTTACATTATTATATTAGTCTTATTTTTTGTCTTTTCCATTTTTGCCCCTCCCACCTTTTTCACTATGACCAATTACCTTTTTCTCTTCATTAATCCTCTATCTTTATGAGAGATACATGTGCCTTTTCATCTTTCTCTCTCTTCTTGGGAAAATTAAAAAAAAAAAACTCTTTTTTCCAATGATAAGGGTATATTAGGAAAATTTTGATAAATGAATTAGTTAATGACGATTGGTGACTTATATGATGGACTAAAATTTAGAGGCAGTTGGTGGCTTATAATAAAGATCAATGAGAGTATTTACAGATTGTCCACCAACAATGTCCTCACACCGGCGTGATTTGAACCTATAATCATATGGATATGAGTTGACCTCTTTACCAACTAGACCAACATTTGTTGGCTACATAGACTTCATTATAACTCAATGATTTTCTACAAAATCTGATTGTGATCGATTCCTTCCATGCGATGTAAAAAACCTTATTGTGATCAATTTCCTTCCATGGTTGTAATTGCCACTTTTTCGTCTGGCAATTTTTCAATTGTCTTGATCAAATAGTCATAGGCTGTATATGGCCGTGATAAGTATTTCAAGATAAAGTGAGGTCACTATTATTATGAACTTGCATTGCCACAACAAGTGGAATCAGTCTATTATTAGAACCACAAAACATTGCTTTGAAAATAAAAAAAAAATTATTATTTTTGTGAAATATAGTAAAATAATAACGATGATCTTCTTATTGCATAGCCATAGGCATATCACATATGCATGATTTAGTAAATAAATACAAATGAAGCAGTAAAATTCATACGCTTAAGAAAACCATACATATATGTAGTATTTGTGTTAAGAGTGTTGGCAAGAAAAATGTCTTGATTAGAGAATTCTTTTTTTTACTGAGATTAGAGAATGGATTCAATATAACATTGATAAAAGATACATTTTCAATTTTAGTAATGAATCATTCTGCTAAGAGTGTTAGGCAGAATAAAGTGTTTTCTATCACAATTTTGGACATGAATAATAAAATTCGGTGCAATTTAGATAACGTTGTAACGTAGAGACACATGGAATGTTAATTAGGTCCAATTAGGATGAAATTAGCCGCACGACAGTGACATGACAGTCAAATGAGGAATTTTGGATAAAAAAATTGTAAGTGTGGAATACAATGGAAATTTAAAATAAAATGAATGATTTTTTTAAATAAAAACAAAGTCAGCCCGCAAATAGTGAGCTCCTTTTGATGATGAAGATTATGACCATATTTCTTGCAATTGGGTGATCATAAGAATCCGATCTGTTTTATAGGAATAATGTCTAGCACAGATGTTTACATTGTAGGTTTTTTATGCAACACAATGAATTAACTAGATAAAATGGCAGAAAAGTATATTTTATATTTCAAAATTATATATAGGTTTTTTACTACTGTTTCTAATATCCACGTAACTCTACTAGAAAATACCATTTTCTTATGGATTTAGTTCTATTTTATAGTCCGATAAAAAAAACCATTTTATAGAAAAAATTCGTATGCATTGCTTTTTAATGGGCTAATCTTGTAAGCTCCAACAGCAAAAAGGTCCAAAACACTGTTTATTATACAAATTTAAACCGAAAAGACCTGACTTTGCTTGGCCATTCATTGACAATGCCTATTAAGCAGCACACAGAAGTTCAATGAGCTATGGAATACAAAAAATAATATGGCAAAATTAATTGATACAGAAGTTCAACTATCGTTGAGGGCAACTAATGAGACGTGAAATACAAAAAATAATATGATGACTCAATTATTATTAGACAACAAGGATCAATATCAATAAAATAATTTAAATTCATACACAGAAATTAAAAGTGTATATATCAGAAATACTTTGGTAGCATAACATGAGCCGTTGGATCTCTCTTCATCTTCCTCTTCTTGAACTGTTTGGATGCAACTTTCAGCACCTTATCCCATCCCTTTATAGCAACAACAATTAAATAAAATTAACTAGAATTAGAACATGATTAAACATTATTAAAAATTTAATTAAACTAAACGCAGAAGGACTTACCTTCTTAATGATGGGATTACAGCTAGTTTTCATCCTTGAAGGCGTAGGAGACAAATCAGAAGGCAAAATCTTGCTCTTCTTCCTCTTCATAATCATCTTCTTGGTGTTACTCTTAAGCAAATCAAGCTTGAGATTAAACCCAGAAGAGGAAGACTTGCTCCTAAGCTTAGATCCCAGTTTCTTCTGACCACTAAAGTGACGCAACTCAATGTAATCATCATTGTTGAGATCAAAAGAGAGATTCCTGAAGGGAATGAAAGAGTTCAAACTCTTGACGGGAGTGAAAGGTGGAGATATCAAAGGAGACCAAATTGAGCTCTGAAAGTAATCAAAGTCATAAGAAGAGTTATCTGGGAATTTACTCAGAAGCTCACTAGACATTGTTGGCTCCAAATACTCAATCACTTTCACTCTTCTTCCCACAAGCAAACTCTTTTCTTCTTCTCTGTCTGAAAAAGCCATGAATGGATGATGTAATGAATGATTGGGGTTATAATATGAAAAAGGTATTTGTGTGTGGTTGTTTTGTTTGTGTTGTTGGAATGTTGGTTTTGTTTCCGTTGGGTGGAGTTTGCTTTTTGTAATAAAGGGAAGTGGGAAGAACTGGAAAGTGACCGTTACTCTGTCTATTCTTTGTGAATTGTGATTCCAACTTTTGTCCTTGTTAAATTAGTACTCCCTCCAATCCCTAATATAAGAGAGAGTCAAAATTTGAATGATTTTGATCATAATATAAGAGCTCATTTCACACTCTCTCCTCGTTTAATGTGTTTTTTCCTACTTTGCCCCTGACTCTTTCATATTTATTAATGCTTATATGTTTCTCTCTCTTAAAAGTATCATAATAAATATGGGCAATATTTGAAAAGAAGCATTAACTCCAAACACCCAACTAACATTCACATGTATTCTTAAGAAGAGCATTTTTTTGCAGTTGACTCTTATATTAGGGACCGGAGGGAGTATTTCTCAATCAGGTCTTATCGTGGGTCTGGGCAAAACAATTTGTCTCGTGGACTGGACTTTTGACATGTAGATACAATTGTGGACCTTCGGCCCGATTTCATGATTGGACGAAATTGTTTTTTTCAAATTTAATTCTTTTGTTATGAGGAAAATGTTTATGTTTTGTGTCTATTTCGTCATGATTGGACCTTTAATTTTTCTTATATTTAAAATGTTGTCACTTAACTATAAATTTGCAAAAAAGTAAATAGGATACTGATCTTATGTGATTGGGGAACTTGATAATGGATATAAAGAAGTTGATATAAGTATGCTTTTTGTTATGGACATATTTCCTTTATGTATAAGTGGTGCTTTGAAAAGGTATTTATTTGAAAAAATCAATCCTAATCGTTCAAGCATTGTGATGGGCAAAATGATTCTTGATAAACTGCCTTAAATTGGGCTTAAGAATGTTTCAATTTGATATGATAACATCAAATGTATCAGATATTTCCTCTAGTTTTAATCTAATATTTAATTGAGAATTTGATGTTTATCCTAGATATATTATTTTTTGTATTTCTTATCAAATTTTTAAAATTTTCTCTTATTAATGATCCCTCAACAATAATTAAATATGAGATGTTGGGAGGAAATTAAGAAATTAAAGATGATCAGATAGTTATTAAAAAATTTTATATTGACTATTTAAATAAATAAACATATTTAATCTAATTAAAGTAAATATATGTGTCTTATAGAATAATAAGGTGTAATTAAATAGTGGTTACTTGGGGGTTTTGTTTTTTGTTAACCTCATTCAAAGCATTCTATGGCCGATGCTTGGCAAGTCATCTCTATGGTGATTTGTGCACAAGCTGCTTATCAACATATTCGGTGGAGTTTCCATAAGCTAATCTACATGATGGATTCGGTATTAGTGGGTGGTGAATGTTTTATTAATATTGTTATTGTTATGGTTTTTAGGTAAGATTTTTTTAATAATGTCTTACTTGTATTATATATGTCTAGTATTCTACTGTTTGTTGTGTAGTGTATGTCATCTCTTTACATTTGTGCTATGTTTTAATATGTGCGTGTGAATTTTTATTATAAAAAAATAAGTAAAAGGTGAAACAGAGAGAGATATTTATAAATTTATGGGGTCTTACAAACCAATAATCCTTTGAATTTATGTATATTATATACACTCCTTAATATCTTAGGTTAGGTAGATAAGGAGTTTAATTTAATCCTATATATAAATACCTTAATTCGTTCTTTATCTACAATCATATTTATAATTTTCTCTCTAAGTATCCTTATTAATAACAAATGTGTAGAAGACTTAAATCAAGGGAATTTTAGATAATCTATAACATATTTGCTCATTGTTGTTATAAATAGCTTCTTAAGACATTTTTTAATATCCCTAAATTAATCATGTAGCTAGCTCTTATATATTAAACATAAGAACAAGTTTTATTAGAACACATAAAGTTACACATGGAGAGGAGTTACAGATAACAATAGACATACACCACAAAGTCATAAATAAAGCCTTAATTTGGAGAAGCTAAGCTAAGAGAGCTTGTGCTTGCTTCTCATAACGAAAACCATTAGCCTTAGAATCATCAGCAGACCAAACAAAAATCCCATGAAGCTTATTTTCACTCTTTAGCTTTTGGCATGCAGTGAAGAATCCACCTGCTGGACTTAGCCCTTTTTCACTTCCATCAGTTATAAAACTCACCAAAACCTTCCCTCCTGCATAATTCTTACTCTGAGTATTAAAGTAATTAATAAACTGAGACACCGTTGTTCCTTTTGCATATGCATAGAATTGAAAGTTGACATAATCTATGATGTTCCCATACTTCTTCCACAATGCTAAGTAATGTTTTTGAACTTGGGGATCATCAAATGGAGCGATGGAGGCAAACTTAATGACCCCTTTTGATTTTAAGGTTTTGATTAAGCGTCCTATGCATTCAGAGAAAGTGTTTGGGTCTGAATTGAAGTGTTCATAGTCTATGTCAATTCCATCAAGGTTGTATTTTTTGATTATGGCTGTGAGTGATGAAACTGCATTGGTAAGCCATGAATCAATGGAAGTTGGGCTAAACTGCGCTGGCTTTCCTTGTACACTATCCCCTCCTAGACTTAAGGCTACCTGAAACAAATCAAATTTATTTGTCATTGGAGGTGGCTTGAATAAGTTGTGAGTATGTGTACAAGAGTTTCCGCATGTTCTGTTTTTGTATGTAATGAATCATGGATTTTTAATGATTTATCATGAATAACTCTACATGTTGAGTTAAAACTTACTTCTCAAATATATTTACTCAACACAGTACAAAATCACCTAAAATAAATTGATCAAAACAAGCACTCAACAGGTGCTCAAATTATTTGGACAAAGTGAGCTCTATTTAAATGGTAAGGTTTTGCATATCTTACATGTAAAGTATTTGTTTGTCCAAAATTAGGACTCTGACCCTTCTGTACAAATTTGTAAGTTAATGTCATTCATGAGACTTATGCAAAGAAGCAACATAAATATCCAATAAAGTGGTCCATTATTATCACTCACAATGAGATTTATTCAAAGAGGCATATATCCGACAAATTACATTTAGCAAAGTGATCTACTTTATATTCTCAATAGTGGAACTTATTTTCAAATTTTATACAATATTAGAAACCACAAATATAGTTTGAAAAAAAATAAATTACACTTCACAGTCAATTGAAATAGCATGAATATGACATACATGCTAAAAGAATGAGAGGTGTTAGAATATATTTATTAAAAAAGGGATCCAAAATTATGAAGAACATGGCACCTTGACATTGGAGTGTTGGGCTTTGATGGAAGAAACATGGGAGGGGCTAAGATTTTGTGAATCCCAGAAAACGTTGAACTTTCCATTGGTAGGAGAAGGAGAAGCAGAGGTATCATAGTCAATAGCAAAGGAGAGAATGAAATGAAATTGGACATTTGGGTTAATAGGGACATCAGAGAATTTTACATTCTTAAACAAAGCTCCTATGTATTCTCCAAATATGCCAGAGGGGGATTTTTGTGCTGAGCCCACTACCAACAAGAGGAAGAAAAGATAAACTTGAAGGAAGCAGAACTTGGGAACCTCCATGCCTTTCAATAGTTGAAAGCTGTAGATTTCAGAAACGCCTTCCTGTATTTATAGGCACAACCAAAGTTCATTTAATTGTATAATATTACCTCTAGTCTTTTGGGATATATTACTCCCTCCGGTCCCTAATGTAAGAGCTAGCCGCCAAAAAAACGCTTCTTAAGAAAACATGTGAATGTTAGTTGGATGTCTGGAGTTAATGCTTCTTTTCCAAAATTGCCCATATTTATTATGGTACTTTTAAGAGAGAGAAATACATAAACATTAATAAATATGAAAGAGAGTTAGGGGTAAAGTAGGAAAAAATGCATTAAATGAAGAGAGAATGTGGGGTGAGCTCTTACATTAGGGACCAAAACCATTCAAATTTTGGGCTCTTACATTAGGGACCGGAGGGAGTATATGATATGATATTTTAAAATGCCTATAATTAACATTAATTAAATATTAGTTATAAGTCCGCAAATTACAAATATAATAAATTAATTAAAAAATATCTTATCTTTAGCACAAACCTTACTTCCCAACAAGTTAATGTGGAGAGCGAGGGAGATTTTTTTTATCAATGGTTGGTTTTACTTTCTAGTTGAAAAGTAAAAGTTTGGTATTTTATCACCACGCTATTATTCAAACTTTTCTACCCGGACTTTGAGGTAAACTTCAATAAAAACCGGCCACATATATAAAGTTGGATATATAAAGTTGGACCTACCTCCTATAACATGTACGAGTAATTATGTGTTCCTCCTTTTCTTTTTTTAATTTTTTCTTTCCAGCTTTTCTTGCTTTTTTAAATATTTCTTTTTTTGACCAATTGCTTTTTTAAATATTTCATTGTTTCTAAGTTTTAACACTGAAATTATATTTTTGGGACAATTACACCTAGATCCTAAATAAAAGACTTAATTTCAAAGAAATCTTAAGGCGTTGTTAATGACCACTAATAAGTGGTAATAACTCTTTAAAACCTTTTTGAAATTAAGTCTCTTATTCGAGACTTAAGTGTAATTGCAATTTGTACGTCTCTATATTTTTTTTAAAAAAAATAAATCTAATTGCCCCTAAGTTTATTTTTGACATTTTGGATTGATTTGATGATGAGAATAAGGGAGAAGATAGAGGGATCAGAGAGAAGAATTTGTGCGAGTAGACTAAACCGTTTGACAATATATTCAACAAGCTAAGTAAATTAATTTACAGGCTGTTCTCTGGAAGGACACAAAATCGGACTTCTTGCTTTCTTTTTTTTTTTTCTTTGCATTTAGTATTTATTGAACTGTTAATCATGATGATTGATTCTGATGAAGACTCAGTTGTCTAAAACTGTGTTTATTTAAAAAGTAGACTTATGTGTGAGTGTCTATATTCGCTATTTAAAAAATATAATCGTGTTGTAACTTGTAAAATTAACAAGATTTAAGTCCCTTCCACAAGCTTTTAGTATCTTACTACATTTGTTATTGTCTTAATAGCGGCGGGGACAAGTGGCAACTACCATTCATCAGCTATCATTCAAATAATTGAAAACAAATTAGTACTCTCTCTTATTTATTATCTAATTTGAGTATATTAATGATATAATTATTTTAGTTAAAATGGATTTTCTTAAAATCATAATAATCACGAATCTTCCTCAATTCACTCCCTCCTTATCTCACTTGATTATTGTTGGAAAATGCTCGTTATATTAGGGGGGTAAAATAGGAAAAAATGATAGGGCAATATAAATTGGCCATACATACATTTAGAAGTAAGATAAACTTCTCAAATAAGTAATCTTATGTTAGGCAGTGTTAATTTGTGGGGAGATTGAAAAAAGAGCAGGTGTGAGTAGTGAATACAGAAAGGACTTAATGAAGTGAAATTGAAGTTTTATGTTGATGCACGTCCTTAAGTTCCGATCCTATGTATTATTATAAGATGCCTTCAGAGGGATAAGTATATGCTGATACCTTGAGAAAGAAGAAAAAAGCTTGAAGAAAGCAAAACATGAGGACCACAATATCTGGAGCATGTCTAGCTAGGATAATGTTGATTGACCTCAACTAATTTTTTTTTTTAAGTTTTTGTAAACATCCGACCGTACCTAGAATCCAACTGACTCGCTAGATACCCACACAAAACCGGATCACCAATTATGATTTTGGTTACGAGATACAACAAAAGCACTTCTCAAGGATTTAAGAGAATTTGAAGAGAAATGAGTACAAGAAGGAGTTTTTTGTATTTTTGCATATATGTAATTGTTCCCACACAATTCACACCTTATAACTCACCGTAATGTTATATTGATTTGAATTTCAAATCACAGGGAAAACACTCATTTTAACTCATAATTTCATTATATTTACATAGTGACTCCAAATTTTGTTAGACTTAGATTTGGGTCATAATCTATCAAGTGTGAACTCGGTATAATCCTTAAGTATGTTTAAAGTTTGTTCAAAAGTTTTGTCATACTTTCTTCCAAACAACGTATTAAAATTTTTGGAGCAACTTTTTTTTACCTATAGGTTTTGGTTCATTTTTGTCATTTTTCTCTTCCTATTTGAACAATAACCCTTGACTTTTTAATATGCCATTCAAATATATTTATCACAAATTAATATCTTTAAGAAAATCCATCCCAATATAAGTCGAATTATATACATTATTGTTTTAAACAGCAATACACAAACTTATTAATCCAAACAAATCATCTTCTCAATAATGGGAAGCAACACATTCAATATATTACTACACATTTCCCTACTGGTAAGGCATAGGTTGCTTTGGAAGAAGCAAATGTCAGCATTATTGTGTAGAAAACAATTAGCCATATTACGCATTTACGCATATCACAATTGCGAGTCTAATAAACAAAGATATGAACAAGACAAACTAAACACCAATAATGTCTCCCTCTCATGTATCGTGTACGACATCAAATATATTCTAATATCTCCCCCTCGTGACCCAAAGAGCAGGGGGTGGGGTGAATTTTATATTGTTTGTAAGGGAGGGAGGGATAATACGGACCCAGATTTTAAACAAGTAGTTTATGATAAAATTCATTTCTACCAAGATGATAACATGTATTTGAATTTCGGGAAGAACACTCATTGAGAGAGAGAACAATTCTGCCTATGTGGTTAGCACTCATAACTTTTGAGTCCGGATTAGTTGATTATCAATAGACTCCGAATTACTAGAGGTGTTTAAACAAAAAAATGTTGCTTATATATAGGAACAGAAACAGTAGTATTAGATTGTCTCGGAGATTGAGTTGATAACTTAATAAAAAATTGGAATAAATCTTGATCTTACAAAGACTCATAAACTTCCACCCATCGTCCGTGGGTTTAGTGGCGAAGGGATTGAACAATGAGCGTCGGGTTGACCACCACGTCGCGAGTTCAATCCTGGGGAGTGACACTTTGTTGTGTCTCCATCGCGGCGCTTGGGGAGGCATCTCCGTAGCTAAGTGAAACTAAGAGTAACCTACCTGTGTGGACAGACATAAAGGGCTTGCTGGTCATGCTCCAGAGCCCACAGGGACAAGGCCCAGTGGATCATGAGTTAGGTGTCCTGCCCTTAGATTGGGTTGAGTCCAAACCCCTTCCTAAAATTTGCTTACCAAAAAAAGAAAAAAGAAAAGACTCATAAACTTCCGGTCAATATGATCTCATCATTCCCATGCACTCCCTTTTAGAACACTATTTTTTCAAATTATTATATCACACTATATATAAATATAAAACTCAGTAAAAGAGTAGAAGACGAGAAAGGGAACTCTAAAACTCAAGATCAATTTAGTCAAGAGTTGCACCATGCACTAGTTTTGATAGGTTGCTCTGTCTCTTAAAACTCCCTTGAGAACAAGTGATGTGAGACATTTTTATTTTTGGTTACAAGTGATGTGAGACTTTACTAACACATATATACTCCTATTTGTTAAGAATGGTGATTTAGCGAATACACGGCTATCATTTGGCACAACCTATCCAATAAATCCAACAACTCCATATGTTTGAATTTTCTATTTTCTAGGTTTCCCATTAATTTCATTGAAAACAGAGCCATCATCAACGTCAATTCTAACGTGCAATGTTTAAATTCCCCTCTTCAATATGACAGCTTGGCTTCAACTTTGTGGATAACATGAGAGAAAGCAACCTTATTCATTGCTCTTGTATGAATGAGAAGATATGGCTATGTATGTACCCCTGTTTTTTAAACCTTATTCATTGCTCTTGTAGGAATGAGAAGATATGGCATGGCTAGTTGGCTATCATATGATATCCTCTACACTTTAAATGTACCCCTGGTTTTTTAATTTTCAGACATGGGGAACTCAACCTAAGGTCACTAGATTAATTCAGATTAGAGTGTGGGAGGTGATTTTTTGACTCGCAAACCCTATTCCATAAAGTTTAGGCATTGATACATGTTCAAACTTAAGCTCGAGTCTTTGATTAAGCTGGATCAACCCCTTCACTTATTATTATTATACTCCCTTCGGTCCTAAATATAGGACCTAGATAGAGATTTCATTTTGGTCCTAAATATAAGACTTAGATACATTTTTGATCACCTTTTTCCTAAATTAGCTTTCTTCTTAACAAGAAATTTGAAAGGGGAGGAATGACTACTAAGTAATTAAACTAATTAAGGAGGGGTATTATTAGAAAGACATCTAAAATTAAGCCTTCCTTAATCTCCCCAAAAAAAGTTATCTAGGTCCTATATTTAGGACCGGAGGGAGTATTATTGATCCAAGCAAGCATCCTTAATTATTATTATCATCATCATCATCACTACCGCGACTACCGCGACCACCACCACCACCACCACCACCACCACTACTATTATTATTATTATTATTAGGGCGAAGGTGCAAAACTAGTCACTTTAATTTTCCAAATGGACAACTTTGGCACCCGTAAATTGGATGGTGCAAAACCGGACGTTATAAAGCAAAATGGGACAAATTTAGCCACGCCGTTAAATTGAAACTAACAGACGTGAGTGTTGGCGTGGGGCCCACCTTCATTAACCTCTAGTTTCAACTTAACGGCGTGGCTAAATTTGTCCCATTTTACTTTATAATGTCCGGTTTTGCACCATTCAATTTACGGGTGCCAAAGTTGTCCATTTGGAAATTACGGTGGCTAGTTTTGCCCCTTCACCCTTATTATTATTATGCTAAAATGGACATTTTTGGAGTACAAGACTTGAGATTTTATGATTTACATTTCAGCTAACAAGCTTAATCGATCCTATAAATATAAAAGAGTATTTAAAAGAGTCCAATTTTGCAAAACAAATAGTATAACTCCTTAATCATAATCTTTTATTTACAGAAAGGTACATATACAAGATATAGCTAGAACATCCATAATACTATAGGGTAAATATAAATACATACACATATAAACAAACACAAACTCACAGGCATACAACAAATTAAAACCCTTAAGTTGAAGTGGCTAAAAGGGCTTGTGACTGTTTCTCATAACGAAAACCACTAGCTATGGAGTCATCAGCAGACCAAACAAAAATCCCATGAAGATTTTGTTCACTCTTAAGTCTATGACAAGCCGTGAAGAATCCACCTTCTGGACTCAACCCTCCTTTTCCCTCAGTTGTAAAGCTCACCAACACTTTGCCACCTTCATAATTCTTCATCTGTGTGTTGAAGTAATCAATGAACTGAGACACACTTGTTCCATCGTCATAGGCATAGAATTGAAAGTTGACATAGTCTATGAGGTTCCCATACTTTTTCCATAATGCCTTGTAATGGCTCTGAATTACGGGATCATCATATGGAGCAATTGAAGCAAACTTGATGACACTATTGTTTTTTAAGGTTTTGATTAAGCGTCCAATGCACTCAGCGAATGTGTTTGGATCTGAGTTGAAGTGTTCATAGTCTATATCGATTCCATCAAGGTTGTATTGTTTGATTATGCTCGTGAGGGATGAAACTGCATTGGATACCCATGAATCAATGGAAGTTGGGCTAAAATTGGCATTCTGACCTTGCACACTATCGCCTGCTAGACTTACGGCTACCTGAAGCAAAATCATATTTCATTAATCAATGAATTAATGAGTAAATGACTTCTGAAGTACTCACAGTGCACATCTCACTAAATTTCCTTAGCTTGGAGTACAAGAGTTCGTGAACATTTTTAAATAGAGCAGAAATGCTATGCGTGTTAAATATAGGTATAACACCGATTACATTGTGAAGCCTGACACTAAGTGGGCCTATCATTGATCTAAATAGAGGGCCCTTTATATTTTTTTTTTTGGAAGTTAAGGAAGCAATAGACCATTAAACTATAACATTTGTCTTATGTAATTAGAATATATGTTGGTTTATAGTTAGTAGAATAATGCATTAGTTTTAAGGAAATAACACAACTATAAACAATTTGTAATAATTAATTTTGCATCCTAATTTCTCCAAAAAAGTTAAAGGGATTTAATAATTATGACCAGAGAGATTATATAAACATGACATTTTCTTCATTTTGAACATGTTCATTTCAGTCCAAAAAACATGTTCATGTGATATACTGTCAAATCACATGAATCCATTGAGATAGTGTGTGTATATTTAAACAAAAATAAATATTAATAAATTCAAGTGACAAATTGAATCGATGTCATATGTTTAGGGGTCAAAGTAAATATATTATCTAGCTAGGCCCTCTATATAGTTGGTAATGTTTATGTTATGTACATACCTTAACATTAGAATTCTGGCTTTTGATGGAAGAAACTTGGGATGGACCAAGATTCTGAGTATCCCAAAAAACATTGAATTTGCCGTTGGTGGGAGAAGGATTAGAGGAGGTATCATAGTCAATAGCAAAAGAGAGAATGAAGTGAAATTCGACATTTGAGTTGATAGGGACATCGGAGAATTTGACGTTGTTGAACTCAGCTCCAATGTATTCCCGAAATATGCTTGATGGGGAAGCTTGAGTTGATGCAATGAGGAAGAAGAAGAAAGCTTGAAGGAAGGAAAACTTGAAAACCTCCATGTCTTTCAGTAATATAATATTGAAAGACACTGAGATTTTAGAAACTTGTAGTGGTACGAGTAAATGGTACAAGGTGGGTGCGTATTTATATATATAGTGATATGATCATATGTAGGACTCATAATAAAACGATTAATATAATAATCAAATGATAAATTTCACAACCACTAAAGAATTTTCTTTTACTTTTCTTTTGGAAATAAAGGAACAGACAAAATTAACATTCCTCCAATCAATTGTCGTACGCTTCGGTGCATCTGTTTGAAGATGTATATATTGGTATCTTTGTTGTTTTATCCTCTTTAAATTTTTTTCATGATCTTTTTGTGCATGTTAATCTAGATAAATGAGTTTTCATAAGTTAATTATATGAATGCTTACTAAAATTATGCTTATTAGTTTGGTAATTTTCCACCTTATCATTTGAGAGAGATCATATATGTTCATAAGTTTTTGAGTTTATGGTCAAACTAGTAGAATTGATTTGGTTGATACGGCATTGCTTGAGCCTTTAATATTCTGGCAGGCTCTCATCAATGTTTACACCTATTAACTATCATGCAAGGCAATGACTTTGAACTAGAATGATGATTTGTACGTTGATATGTTTTTAGAATACAATAAAAAACGGGCTTACCTCAACCCACGGAACTAGGACATGTGAGTCGAAGTATACATACACATGGGAAACTGGTAACTTTAATTTTCTCCTGTATTTCATTAAATTTGTAATTTCACACGCGCGCACACTATAAACTGCATACTTCATTATTATTATAATTATTATTATTATTATTTATATAAACTCGTGAGTAGGGATACTAACAATAAATGTTAGAGGAGGACAAGATTTGGAAATTCTTCAAATTAAAATATAAAACTATGAATCATGTCCACATATTTCATGAGACATGCTATAGAGAGTAAGTTGGACGAATGTGTGTACTCCGAATACACTTAAAACAATGGGCGAGCAATAACCTAATGATATTTGGGCCGTGAGAAAATAACGTGGGCCAACTTCCAAGTTAGACCCGATTTCGTAATTCAACGCTTAACACTGGTAATACTAAATTTTCTTTTTCTTTTTTCTTTGTACTATTTTGATTTTTTTTTTTACCTACATAGACGACGCCACGATCCCACGATGGTAAATAATATATCCGATTATCGGATACAGAAGGGACAACAAATATGATGTTTCAAGAAATTTAGAAGGGGGTGGGGAAATACAAACAGAAGCTAGTTAATATTTCAATAGTTAGTGTAATTAGTTACATAAATGTCTCTTCATATACAATGACGAAACTTAATCCCATTACTTTTGCTAGTTTTTCATACCATCACCTAAATTTTAATTATTTATTTTGAACTGAAAATTTACATTATTTCTCGCGATTCAGTTTTAATGTTCTTTTAATATAGTAAATACAAGGATTATGTTTTTTATTTGGGTTAATATCTTACTATGATGTATCTCCTCCAGTCCAAAATATATAATTTATTTTTTAATTAAATTAGATTAAGAATGTTACTAACTGTGTGATTTAACAAAATACTCTAAAAAAAATTTTTATTATCATTTCCTTCTTTTTTGAATGAAAAAAAAAATATAGGTGATTGTCGGATATAAGATCACTTTTTAACTTTTTCCAACATTTTCCCAAATTAACCATATCATGTTTATCTAAAATAACAAGTAAGAGAGGAAGAGTGAGGATAAATATATATAGTTGGGATAAATTGGTAATATCATGTGTAAATAACTAACTTAACTAACTTCCTTAATCTACTCAAATTAGAGAAAGTAATCTTATATTTAGGAACGGAGAGAGTACTATGAAAGAATGACAATGACTGCTTTACTGCTTTATAGTATAATTTTTAGGTCAATTCGCAGCTTTGGCAACTAATTGAGGAACATAAAAACATAAAGATATATTCATCTCTTTTTAAAGGAAACTTTGGATTCAACTACATATTTCTGGAAGCTGTCGAACGGCCAAATATGAGATAACACTTGATCGTATGCATGTCTAGATTTAGTTCTTTGAGTGGCTCACAAGCAAAGTAAAGTTGTGAATACAATGGGGAACATATTCCGGCAGGCAAAGTAAAGTAAATCATTTCAATTTTATACTTTCAATAGACTGAAACAAACTATACTACACACTGTTAATTGCTTGTATGTAGCAATAAAGAATCAGACAGGCATCAAAATTAAAGTGAAAAAATGAATACCGTCTTTTATGAATAGCTTCTCATCACATTATTGCAGCTATAAATATTTGTGCCCTTTATGTCCATTTCTTTCAGCTAAGCGTCTTTGGGTCATAGGAGAACTAGAAACTCTGAGGTTTTAATAATAAATTTGTTTGAGGATATTGATGATTATACGCAATGGATTCATCAAGAGATAATTCCCTGAGATTGAGACTCAGCATTGGAATTCTATGTTTCTTCCTTGTCGCGTCCTCCATTGTCTTTCTATGTGGTAAGTTATATTTTATATGCTGCTTAATTTTGTAGATATTTCGTTCACAATTGTTGGGCATGATCATCACATTTCCTCTTCATTTTATGATTTTGTTGGTGTAGTTCCTAACACTTTATTTAAGGTGATTTCAAACTTCGAAGTTTCCAACTATTGGTTTGCTCTTAATTATTACTCCAAGTACTTCTCTTGGCATGAGGATGACCTATATATGTGTAATGTCTTGTATTTTATGATGATATCTACCCTTGAAATGTAGCTTGACTTGTAGTGTGTATTTTCTTTTTTGTGTAATAACATCCCACATTTCTTGTATGTAATGATGATATTCCATGACTACCATCTTGGATGTAATAACGATGCTATTCTATGTTTACTTTTTTGTGTGTCACGATGATATCTTATCATTGTCTAACGGTAACCTCACCTCTATAATAAGGAGGCATGATGTATGTTGTAAGGTGGGTCGGATAGTTTGAAATATCCCTTTGTATATAATATGAAATGTTCCATGAAGTTCTAATAATCTCTTGCATGTGAAAATCCTATCATCATATTATAGTTTTATTATATCTTCATAGATTTAAATATACTACAAACTTGCTTCTCATTTGAGTATTCAGAGTGCACTAGGAAAAATCTGACCACAATCTTTCAAGAGATGAATGACAGAATTTTTATCATAAATTTTCAATTTTCCAATTACTAGTATGCAATCTCATTATTACTTCTCCATGGGCATGCAATGAATAAGGCCTAGTAGTTTTAACTTATTTCAATCATAACTCTTCAGCATTTCTATTTAATTTATTCCATATTGAAATTCTTATACATCTTATTCACAGATTCAAGAAGTCATGGACAAATATTTCAGAGTATCAAATCAAACCATAGAATCTCCTCCTCCAATAAGTCATGGAAAAACCTAAAATCCCTAAAACGCTTCTTAGACACTAGAAACATTAACTCACCATTATTCAGCTTCTCAAACTTTGATGATTCATATGGCATTCCTTCTCCTTTATCACTACCTCCTAGTTCACAAGCTCCTCAACCCTCTTATTCTTTATCCCCATATCCTCCAACACTAATAACACCTCCAAATCTCCCTGAATATTCCCCTATCTCAAGTCCACCTCCCCAGCCCAAAATCACTCAAAGCCCAAGCCCAAGCCCACCTTCAAAGCACGGCCCAAGCCCACCAATGGCTTATTCACCGCCTACTGTTTACCCGCCCCCACGGTCAGTGTCAACCGGATCAACTCCTCCACCACCACCGTCGCATAGTAAAAGGCCACAGTCTGCGGGCCATTGGTGTGTTGCAAAGCCCACTGTGCCTGACGCTATAATCAAACAGGCCATGGACTATGCTTGTGGGTCAGGTGCAGATTGTAAAGAGATTCAACCTAATGGGCCGTGCTATGAGCCCAATACGATGTTGGCCCATGCCTCGTTTGCCTTCAATAGCTATTGGCAGAATAGAAAGGCCTCTGGTGGCACTTGTGATTTTGGAGGCACTGCTATGCTTGTCACTGTTGATCCAAGTTAGTCTTCGATTATTTTTCTTCATTGAAAATGTTTTGATTTTTGGTAGCATTTCATTTCACTTATAATATTGGCTTCACTTGTGTTGATCATGATGATAATTAACTCCAATGTTTTTTTAAAAATATTAATGTCAAACAAGCCTCATGATTTGTTAATGATAAGTGAAAAAAGTCAAGGTTCACAAGTAAAAAAAGTACTACCACTATTATTGACAAATTATTGAGACCTATTTAGCATTAATGAGCTTCTTTGAAATGTTGATTCTTTCTTTTAATCATTATGACTCAAACAAAATACAGTACTACTCCTATATCTAATAATGTTTCGTTAATGTACACGTTTGCAGGCTTTGGAAAATGCCACTTCATGATGAGTTAGCTGCCTCGAGGCTCTTCTTCAAGTTTTCTGAAAGCTTGAGGGACATAAATAAATAAATTTCTATTCATCATTTGCATGTATATCGAAAATTTTCAGTATTTTTCCATTGCTTTGTTGTATGTACGTACGGTAATACCCACCTATACTTTGCCAATTGGACCAATGATTACTTTCCTATTTTGCTAGTATAGTGTATTTGATTAGGAATATTAATACTTAAATATTTTTTCTTCGTATAACATGGGTATTTTGCGGTAGTTGTTGTTTATGAGAGTAAATTTTGCAGATATATAATTATCATGACTATAATGTTCTCTTATTTATTTCAGTGTTGTAAGAAATTAAAGCTAAAATAATTTATAGCACTAGTTAAAGACTTGTGTTTCTTTGTCGTTTAAACTCATAATTAGCATTTAAGTTTCCCGAATGTGAGTTTTAAACTCAGAAAGCTAAAATAATTTATAGCACTAGTTAAAGATTTGAGTTTTAAATTCAGTGAAAAAAAGAAATTTGACTTTTAGAAAAGATAAATCTATTAGTTAGATACTTAGGTTCCCAAATTTTCTTAAATAAAAATTTGACAACATAATTTGAGATCAGTTGTTAAACAAGATCAGTTGTAATTTGAGAACGTACATACATTTCTGACTATAATTCCTAATTATTTTTGTTGAACGAATATTTATAATAGTTATGGTTTGTATTTTTGGGACATTCTCACAATTTGTTTTTTGTTGATGAAGCAAAATACCCGTGTTTATTGCTTCTAACGATGAAGCAAGTAGTTTTCAGCCGTCGCTTTCTACTTTCCCCTTTAAACGGTACTGCCTACTGAGAGCATGCCAATGATTTCTGAGAGTCAGTAATAATCAAGGTATTAAAACTCGGACCGGGGGTCGACCCGGCTAAAGCAGAGGGTCAAGGGTTAAAGGTTCAACCGAGGGTCAACCAGTGGTTCAACCGGTCAAATTAAAATGATTAAAAAATATATTAATTAATAACAACGAACCAACATTTATATTAATTTATAAGAGTATTCAACAAAATCTAAATGTTTCAAAAGTATAGTACATCAAAATGGAGAATGTTCATCAATAATTCTTGACAATCATTCAATCAATACATTCAAAATCATTCAGAATATTAAGATTAAGTATAGGGTAAAAATACAAGTTTCACAAATAATTTAACACAAATAATTATATATTTGTTACAATTATTTTATTTATTATTGACCAAACAAATATATAATTATTTTATTTGAATATTTTATAATTTATACTATCATCACCTTATGCTTTAGCAAAAGCGAAGAAGGCCAAGCAATATAAACTCCAATCAGCAAAAAAAAGAAGGCCAAGCAAAAGGGATGATGTGTTTCAGCAAAATGGAAGGGATACTTGAGTAGTCCCACATCGGGCAGGAGAGGGAGAGGAAACGGAGAGCACTTGTATAAAAAGTCATCACCCATGCTTAGATTCTTTGCAAACAAAAACGGGTCCCGGGTCCGGCTTCCGGTTCCTGGCCTAACCTGCCAGGTCAACCCCGGAATATACTGGGTTGATTCCTTTCCGGGCCAAACACCTTCCGGACCTATCTCAATGCCGGTTGCCGGTTTTCCTGGTTCGACCTGCCGGTCCGGTCCGGGTTTTAAAACATTGGTAATAATGGTAAACGAAGACCCGAAAATTGTTGCTTTGCTTTTTCACTCTGGGAAAATTCAATAATTCTATATGTAGCTAGAAATTTTGGCCTTATACCCATCGTTCGTGGGTTCAGTGGTGAAGGGATTGAACAATGAGCGTCGGGTTGACCACCACGTCGCGAGTTCGATCCTTGGGGGTGACACTTTGTTGTGTCTCCATCGCGGCGCTTGGGGAGACATCTCCATAGCTAAGTGAAAATGGGAGTAACCTACCTGTGTGGACAGAAAAAAAGGGCTTGCTGGTCATGCTCCAGAGCCCACAGGGATAGGCCTCAGTGGATCATGAGTTAGATGTCCTGCCCTTGGATTGGGTTGAGCTCAAACCCCTTCCTAAAATTTAGTTATAAAAAAAAAGAAATTTTGGCTTTATGGGTGATGCAAATGGACAATGGTAGAAAATGCAGCAATTTATCATGGATATATATAAGGGAAAAAGTCAAATAAAGTCTTCCTAATTGGTAAAAGGACAATTGAGGTTGCTAAATTGTAAAAAGTATAAGTTGGGTCATAAGCACCTAATACACATTACACTACAAAAAATTACACTACAAAAAACACTTGCCGGCGTCCGCATTGCCGCGTTTTCCCAAAAAACGCGGGAAAGTATTTTGTGTTGCGGCGGTTTGCACCAAACGCAGTAAAGTGTGGCAGCAAACGCGGAAACGCGGGGTAAAATCAATTTTTTTTTATTTCCCTTCACACTTTCCGGCGTTTATAAGCACCGCTATGTGGCACTTTTTTTTCAATTTTTTTCCCGCCAACTTGCCGGCATTTAGAAGCGCAGCTAAGTTTTCAATTTTTTTCAAATTAAAAACAGGCCCGCGTTTAGAAGTGTGGCTACGTGGGAAATCAATGGGACAGTTGTGACCCCCACGTTCTTGCGTTTACAAGCGCGCCTAAGTTTTCAGATTTTTTTAAATTAACAACGTTCCCGCGTTTACAAACGCGGCTAAGTGGAGATTTTAATATATAAATATTTAACATGTCGGCGGTTGCAAGCACCGGTATGTTAAAATTAATACTCCCTTTGGTCCTAAATATATGACCTAATTGATTTTTTTAGAAAATCCTATAAAAAAGCAAAATAAGTTAATTATAAATTGATTTACCTAATTTTTTTCCCTTAGATTAGTTTATTTTACCTATAAACTAATGTATAATCTAAAAATATATCAAATATGTCATGATTTAATAGCCTATTTCGCAACCTTAACCTCTCCAAAAAAAAGTCAATTAGGTCTTATATTTAGGACCGGAGGTAGTATAATTTAACATACCGGCATTTAGAAGCACTGGTATGTTAAAATTAATTTAATTTAATTTAATTCAACACTTGGCCGCGTTTACAAACGCTCGTAAGCAGCGAACTTCACCTATAAATACCGGTCTTCTCTAACTCCAAACTCGCCCCTTTCCTCTTCTCTCTTCCATCTTCTCTCTTCTTCTTTCTCTCTACTTTTTTCCCTCTCTTTTGTTTACAATTTTCAAAAATAAAGCATTATTTTTTAATGTTGTAGTTTTAATTACATCTTTTTCCTCTCTACCCTATTTATTATTTTTATTTTTGGTTTCTGTTATTCAAATTTTATTTTTTACTTGATATTGGAAGTTTTTTTAATTACATCTTTTTAATAAAAAACTGTTAGTAACTATATTTATCTATAGAAATAGACTTTTTATTTTGGAATAGTTTTTTGATTTTGTTAATATATAAAAATCGGATTTATTATAATAAAAAAAACCGATTGATTTTATAGCACAATATTTTTATTTGGTTATTTCTCATTTCTATTTCTCACATTAATTTTAACCATTATGTATAATGGTTAAAATTAATGCTATTTTTTTAATACGCAGAATAACATGCCGGCGTTTGCTAACGCCGGCAAATTAACATTAAAATAATATAAACAAGCCGACGTTTATAAACGCGGCAAAGTTTATATTGTTGTAATGGTACTTCGCCGCGTTTATAAACGCGGCAAAGTTTACGTAGGCGAGCGTCCCTGCGGTTTTGATAGCGGGAAAGGAACTTCCCGACGCTTGATTCGCTTGCGTTTGCAATAAACGCTGTAGAGTTTTTCCGGCGTTTATAAACTCCGGAAAGTAGCGAAATCTGGCCGCTGGCATGTCCCATGTCTTTTGTAGTGTTAACAAATTTGTGAGAAAAGACTCAAATGCCCTTAACAATTTGAGATTGGAGAGGGTGGAGTGGGAATTTAATCAAATGGCGTGTTTTGTGAGGGTGGGGGTAAGTGTGTGTTTTTAAGGGTATTTGAGTCATTTGCCCAAATTTATTAATGTGTATTAGGTGCTTATGACCCAACTTGTCATTTTTACAATTTAACAACCTCAATTGTCCTTTTATCAATTGAGAAAACTTTAATTGTCTTTTTCCATATATATATATATATATATATATATATATATATATATATATAAAAAGTGCATTATTGCCACTCGACTAGGTGCATAAATTAACTAACAAAGATTGATTTGTAGTAAAAAAAAACAAACGTAACACATCATTCTTTTTTTTTTTTTGATAAACTAGGAAATAAAAAATGACAATCAAAACATAAAAAAGACAATATAAAGAAAAGGACTAAGTAACTCATGTAATGCTCAAAAGACGCTCCGCAACGTAACACATCATTCTCATCGAGTAGAGTTTGGAGAGAAATGTATAGATTAGATACTGGTAACGTAACAAAGGTGCGTTAGTCCATAACATTCATTCTCATTAAGAAGAGTTTAGAGAGAAAGTCATAGTTATGATGTTACTCTATAAGTAGAAGGATAAGTTCAACGTTAATGATCTATTTTGTTTCAAAAATTATTTTGACTCAAAAGTATTTTTTATTCAATTTTATCCAAAAATGCTAATAAGAGTTAAAACCGTTAAAATATTATTAGTGGTAATATCAAAATCAACTTTCTAAATAAATCACATATATACTCCATAAATTGATTATAAAGAGGAGAGTGATAAACAGTGTAAGAAAGATTCAAATTCCGTACATTCTTTTGTTTTGGACTGTAAAATACCGTTCATAGTTACACTATGATGTAAATAGGCGGATAAAACTAATAGTAGTAAAAGCTAAAGTCATATTGGCTTAATTGGAGGGGGAGATTAAAAGATTATCTCAAAACTACTAGTAATAGCTAGCTAAATCATCCCTATCTAATTGCGAACCTCTTTCAAATTTGTCAATATTATGTAAGAATCATTTACAATTCTCTCTCTCTATCTCTCCCTAGCCTCTTTTGATAAAAATCATTTAAAGTTCTCGGAAATGTTATAAAGTCCAAAGAGAACACATTATAAGGACAAAAAATAATCTTAAAAGAAGAAACAAAATGTGACATTTAAAAAATTAGTATTTTCTCTCTTTCTCTTCTTCTTGTTTTTTTTAATATACCCTTTCAATTCTATAAAACGTTATCCTAAATTATCCGAGACCATTTACATATCCAAAAAAATATCCCCATAAAATAGTATTTTCCTTACTTATTGTACTACCTCCGGTCCTAAATATAGGACCTAGATAACTTTTTTTTGGAGAGGTTAAGGTTGCAAAATAGTCTATTAAATGATGACATATTTGATATATTTTTAGATTATCCATTAGTTTATAAATAAAATAAACTAGTTTAAGGGAAAAAATTTGGTAAATCAATTTATAATTAACTTATTTTGCTTTTTTTTAGGATTTTTCAAAAAAGTCAATTAGATCTTATATTTATGACCGGAGGGAGTAGTAAGTAACATTTAACCATTTTATGAGTGAATAAGTGACCTATGAATTTTGTGAAAATTATATAATTGCTTATTTTATGGTTATATTCCATTCTTGTTCACAACCAATTACTTTTTTAATATTAAACCTATAGTTAATGACTTTAAAATGGGGTAATGATAAATAAAATATTCAACAAAATGATTAATAAATATCATCAATCTGTTGTAGCCTTGTAGGTGACTTCGTACTTTAATTATGCTCTATAAATATAAATGGGCGATGCACTTTTTATCCTCATTATAAATAAAATCAGGAAAAATATTATTCCGCGATGCACCTTTTATTTTAATTATAGAATCAGGAAAACCATTAGTCCCTCAAGTTTAATTTGTCCCATTCAAGTTTTTTAAAAAAAGTTTTGGTCTCTCAAATTTTATTTTACTCAACATTGATTCCCATAACTGATAACAATATAAAGAATTTATGTATTAAAACAATATAAATAATTTTATCTCTAAAAAACAAAGGCATAATATTTAAAATTAACGAATCAAAATCAAATAAAGATCAACTTCATTGATGAAATATTTTATCAAGCCACACACACACATAATATATATTATCAAAATCGATATCTCTTTTGTAAAACCCTATAGGCCCTTGCTAACTCCAAGATATAAGTCTTTGAAAAAGTAGCCTAATAGGTTATAACATTTGGATATCAACGAGAAGTCTATGGACCATGATATTTTGATTGAAACCTACATATTGGTGACGAGATCCTAAACATTACTACAAAACAAATGAATTGATATTTATATAGAAAAAATTTGGATATAGATATATAATGGGATGGGATGGTGACTAAATTCAAAGAAAAAGACCCGTCATTCACTATGACAGATCTCATTTCTTGTCATATTCCTTTCAACAATTTATATTTAAATGCCTCGAATCTCTGCCATAAGGTAGAAAGTAGGAGCCTCACATGTGTGTTGCTTCACATAATTACGACTTTTCCTGTCCCTACCTTCTCCATCACAACCCTAATCATTTCTTAAAACAGAAATTTATATATTACTAACTCCTTAACAATAACATTAGATTTTTTACCGAAAAAACATTTTTTTTGGTCAGATTTCACCGGAAAACATTAGATTATATATACTCTGAATACTACACAATTTTTGAAACTTGATAAGAAATCCCCATAACGTTTAATTATTGTAAACATATAACCGCTTGTAATGAAAGGGGACAGAGAATTTGAAAATGTATGGGTATTTTAATTTTAAAAACAGACGAAATGAGTAGAGTATAATATATATGTATTGAGTTTGATTTGTGTGTGTGTGTGTGTCTGCATAAAATCTAGACGAATGAGCTTATTCGGCAAAAGAAAATTAAAAAATAAAGTTTAAAAGTATTATTACATGTGGTCCGAAATTCGCATTTGTATTAATGCTTATGCTTATGAGAATAATCTTTTTCCCATAGTCATCCATTTGATGAAATTTTAGAGAAGTATGAGGAGTTGTGTATGTACAAAGACGAATGTAGTTGATTTGTAGAAACGAATTATGATTGAGCAGAGCTGAGAAAGCTTGGGTTGAATAAAAGGGATTATTATGTGAAGTATTTTGGGCTATATCAAGCGCACCATGAGCACTAACAACCCGGGATTTGCATGAATAAAGCCAATGTTCAAGTTTGATTTAGGGCCTCTTTAGATTTAGTTTATAGAGAATAGCTTATGGGAAAATAATTTTTTGAGAATAGTTTTTTAGTAGAATAGTTTTTTGGAAAATAGTTTTTGATAAAATGAGAGTGCTTGGATAAAGTGTCAGTAGAATAACTTTTTGAATGTCAAATTACCAAGAAAGACGATTTTGATAATAGTAAAGTGAGGGTATTTTTGGTAATGTGGAAAATACATAGGCTCAACCAACCCAAAATGAGAAAAAAATAGCTTCTTCAAAACCCATGGTTTTGGGTTTAATGCATTTTGGATCCAAAATGCATTTTGAGACTTTTTTGAGTGTTTGGGTGACTTTTCAAAATGCATTTTGAAACCTATGATTTTGTCCAAAATGCATTTTGAAAATGATTGCCAAACAGACCCTTAAACTAATTTTATGAATGAATCAAGTCAAATAAGATGGTCAGGTTGAGTTGAGTTTTAGACCAATTAACCTAATGATCATATCACTCGGTCTGACCCAAATAATTTTTTTTAATATTTTGTAACTTGAATGATGTTTTGTGTTGATTAATTTGTTTTGTTTGGTTGAATTCTTACATCACATCAAGAAAAAACAAAATAGTTTGGGCACCAGAACAAGTCCATAGGCCAACATTTAATTAACTGAGCACATATAATAATTTGTAAAATTGTAGAAGATATAGCTTCAATTGATGATTTAATTTTTATCAAGAATTCAAGTTCGAGATGTATCCATACCGTAAGCTTAAGATAATGATCATCGAAGAATAAATCATACTGCTGGCTACATGAAAAAAAAAAAAGAAGAAGGATGAGTTTCTTAGTTAGGTGGTGGGAGTAAACTGTAAGTTACTTAAAGTTTAGCGGAATCTGGTTTTTTTACACAAATACTACACTACAAAAATAAATTTACCAATATGCTATAGGGAAAAAAATATTTACCCATATACTATATTTGCCAGAAGTCGTTCTTGGCGTGAACGACTTCTAAAGTCGTTCTTGCCAAGAACGACTTTAGAAGTCGTTCACGCCAAGAACGACTTCCATTGCACATATCCCAATGCACATCAACTTAGAAATATTACTTCATCTAATTCTAAATATAAGACCTAGTTGACCTTTTTAATCTCGGGACTGTATGGAGTATCATTTAACCTCAAACTATCTCATTATATTTATGTAGCTTAATTAGAATTGAGCATATTAAACATATATCTTCTTTTAATTTTCTCCATTTTCGTTACTATCTTTAGAAAAATTAATGTCATATAAAACAAAAATAATGACACATAAATTTAATAAAGGCATATTAACTTAAATTTAAAGAGCACATAAATAAAAACTAATAACCAAATTTATAAAAAAATAAATTAGTGTACCCTATAAAATAGTAATTTTTACATTTAAGAACTCAAATAATTCATATGTCCTAGACTTGAGGTTTTAAGCATTCAAAAGATAGTGAAGTGAATGAAATTTTCTTAGTTTTGGAAAATGGAAATGTATACTAAAATTAAAAGAACAAAATTCAAAATGTTTTTAACCAAAATATATTGAACATAGTTAATCACAATGATCAATATGCAAATTAATTTCTTATTGTTCAAAAGTATATCGTGAGGGGTATTTTGACTCAAGATCACTTTCTTGAATTAATTTGCACAATAAGAAATTAATTTGCATATTCGTTGTGACTAACTATGTTCAATATATTTTGGTTATAAACATTTTGAAATTTGTTCTTTTAATTTTACTATGCATTTCCATTTTCCAAAACTAAGAAAATTACATTCAGTTCACTATCTTTTGAATGCTTAAAACCTCAAGTTAATATGCACTTTATTAAACTTATGTGTCATTAGTTTTGTTTTATATAACATTAATTTTTCTAAAGATAGTAATGAAAATGGAGAAAATTAAAAGAAGATATATGTTTAATATGCTCAATTCTAATTAAGCTACATAAATATAATGAGATAGTTTGAGGTTAAATGATACTCTATACAGTCCTGAGATTAAAAAGGCAACTAGGTCTTATTTTAGAATTAGAGGAAGTAATATTTCTAAGTTGATGTGCATCGGGAGATGTGCAATGGAAGTCGTTCTTGGCAAGAACGACTTTAGAAGTCGTTCACGCCAAGAACGACTACTGGCAAATGTAGTATATTGGTAAATATTTTTTTTCCTATAGCATATTGGTAAATTTTTTTTTTGTAGTGTAGTATTTGTGTAAAAAAACCGCGGAATCTTGTATATTTATTTATATTTCATCATCTGTCATTCACGGGTTGAACAGGAAAAAGACTAGGAGCAGCCACTAGGTGTCAAAAATATGTTGTGTAGCGCAAATAATTAAATCACGTTGTCCTTATTATTTCGATTTGTACTGTCCTTGAAATGCTGAGAAATTGGATTTTGCAATTCTTTGCATATCTTATTAGGTTTGATTTCAACCTTTTCCGTGAATCCAAAACGCATCAAGGCGGTGATTGTCTCAAACAAAGTTGCTTGTTGTGTCATTTCTTACTCATAAAAACTTTTTTTAACTATTAATTATAAGATAAAATAAGGCATAATAAAGTTTATGTGGATATTTCCTTAAGAAGTTATTGTATATGTGTAATTTGACCCGCTAATATTTTGAAAGTTAGGGTGATCCGATCCAACTTTAAGAATTTGTTTAATAGATAAATAGTTTTATTTCCGTAATATGAGATCCACCGTCTAATGTGAATAAAATGATGAGCTAAATAGATTGCTTTTTCTTTCACAAAATTATTTGCATGACTTATTATAAATTGCTATATGTAATATAATAACACTTATAAATGTTTTAAAAAAGTAATATAATATATGCTACTGTTAAGCAATTTATTTAATTTTTATAGAATTTTTAAATCATTTAACTTAATTAGTCTTATATGATATTAAGGATTTCATGTAATATTAATCTTGGATTATATTTAAGTCTCAATAAAGGACGCCCTGATGACTTGGGGGAACTTTATCAATGTACTGCCGCCTTGAGTCTCTTCTTTGAGAAAATTTTGAACCAAGCGTATAGTAGGAGCCAACCCCGAGTGTTATTCAATTGGAGTAATCTAATTTTAAAGGACCCTAATAACTAGATTCAAAACTTGTAAAACATGGGAAAAGTCATTTGATTGATATTAATGAAAATTGGTATGATGGATATGTTTGTGCAAGAGAAAATAAAATTAAATCAAAAGTGATTTTTGGATTAAAATGGGATAAAAATAGCTTGACGAGTGGTGATAACCATCAAGTATGTTTGTAGAGTCAATTTCAATGTTAATTTACTAACTTACTAAACCCCATGAATCCATAGGTTCAATTACCTAACTAATGGAATCCCAAATAATTAGGAATTTTTAAACAATATAGCACATTTGAATTTTCTCGGAATTTGGTCAAAAAAAAAAAAGAATTTTCTCGGAATTATTTCTTAAAATACCGAAATTCACAAACCGGCAAGTCTAATGTCTAATCTCATGAATACATTTATGGATGAGTACGTACCAATTCCTCAAAACAAACAAAAATCACAATCAAATTCAAACTAGTATAATCCAAGTCCCAAATTTATACCCAACAAACCTAAAGTTAGGTATTTAATACAAAGAGGTAAAGAAAAGAAACTTGACCCATTAACCACATACAGTCCAAGGTATTTAATAATGGCTAGTTAAAAGGAAAAAAACTTGTGTATCAAAAAAAAAGGAAAGAAACTTGACTCCATTTGAAGCACATGAACTCAAGTCATCCCAATCATCCCCATGAGTAAAAAGATCTTTAGTCACTCACAGAGAAGAGCCCAGCAACTCCAAAATCCAATTTATGAGCAACAATAGTGGAAAATGAAGGAAATGCAATGAAGAATGGAAGGAGATGAAGAGGGAATTGATTATTGGGTTGATAGAAGGGCGTTAGGATTCAAAAGATGGCAGTTTTCTACTCATTTTCCACCTCTTGAGTTGTTGCTGGAATCGGGTCTGGGCGTTGGAGGAAGTTTTAACTGGTTTTGGGTCGGATTCTGCAGAGCGTGCGCCATTCGTCATGGCGAACAACACATTATTATTATGATGCAATCCGGCCTCCTCTGCTTTGGTCCTGGCAATGTAACCCTACAAATGAAAGAGGGGAGGGAAAAATAATCAAATGGCCCCCCAAAACTAATAAAAACCATTAAAGTACAACTATGGCTAATTAATCCAATTTCAAATGATAGGTTTGATTGTTGATTTTAGTATAATAAATGGACCGAAATCACATCATTTAACATGTTAGTAGCATCAAATTAGCAAATAAAGATACTACACTACCAAGATTATTACATATCTAAAACTTCAAACAACATTACGAAGATATTTTTAAACTGCCTAATCTACCAATGTACAACCTAAACATAAGTATTTGAGATTTTTTATGCTCGTCCTTTTCAAATATAAGTGCCATTTTCATCAATTGAACCAACGTTTTTTTGCCCCTTAGCTTCAATGTGCTTTGCTTTAACCTATAATTAAAGCTCACACCCAAAGCTATAACTATGAGGGCTTTGAAACATTTATACAATTTTTATCAACAAGGTTTTTTTTCCTTGAACTCTATCAACAAGATTCACAACTTAGCAAACACAAGAAGTCCATGATCCATGAGAATCCTAAGTAAGGAAATCCTATAAACTAGGGATTAAGCACCCGTATATATACATATTGTGATGTCACTACTAACTACTCTCTTGAGTCCTAAATATAAGACCTATTTGAATATTTTTATTGAAGTTAAGGAAACAAGTTAGAGTACTAAATTATAATATATATGACACATGTACATGTTAGTTTATGAGTATACTACATAGAATAATAAATTTTGAGGAAAAAGATAATTATAAACATTTCAAAAATAATTAATTTTGTATACTTAATTTCTCTAAAATTGTCAAAATATGCTTATAATTAGAAACTAAGAGGATGTCACAAAAACACACCCACCGCCCTAAAACATGCATGCATTGAAATCCCTCATATTATTTTCCTAAAAAGTCAATGAACCATGATAAAGATAAATTATTTTAATTTGCAACTAGCTAGCATCACACAGGTGACTCAGTGAGATTTTAAAAAAAATAACATTCGCCTGGTAATTAGTTATAAAGTATAAACATACAATGATATATAAATAATTCAAAGATATCACGTCATATGTATGTAATAATAAAATAGCATATTTAGCTTTTTATTATTCATAAATTAGTTAACTTAATTTACATATTAATTAAGGATTGCATGCAGTAGTATTAATCTTGAATTGGAACTCATCCAAACTCACATCTCATGCGTGCGTTGTCTCGAAGCTCAAACAACACTACTAGCTACCATAGTCATTTTCAAACTTCCTATTCCACTAATATAGTCTTAACTCTTAACGCATAAGTCGCATTTTCATCAATTGAAATAACTTAAATTTTCTTTCCGTCACTCCAACATGTTTTGTTATACCTTATAAAGTTTAAAAATCTAGACCTTGTATGAGTTTGGAAGACTTAAATAAGCTCCAACCGGGTAAGTCTTCGATAATTGATTATTTTAATGTCGCAATATTTTTACAGTTAACAACTCAAGAAGTCCATGATCAATGTAATGAGGAAGTGAGAAAGCCTACAAATCAGGGATCAAGTACACCTCCATGATCAATATAATGAGAGAGTAAGAAAAGCCTACAAACCCTGGAAAATAAACAAGAAAAGCCTACAAACCAGGGATCAAGCACGCCCATATATATATATACATATTGCCACTTTTTTTGTTGGATAGAATATACATATTGCCACTTAGGCACTTACTATCACAAAAACTCGTACACCGCCCTTAAAACTTAAAACCTCTCAAATAGTTTTCTAGAAGTCAATGAATCATGATAAAGATAAATTAATTTAATTGCAACTAGCATCACACAAGTGACTTAGTGAGATTCATAAACAAATTGAAAAATGACAATTAAGTCTCTATCCGTCCGTGACTCCATCACATCCTAGACACATACACGCATATATATAACTAGCCCTTCACCCTCTAGGTTCACAAGCAAGGTGGTGAATGGTTCTTTAGTCCATCAACAATGGCGAATCGAAATCTCTTCATCTTGCTCTTGAACTTGAGCTCATTCCTCACTATTCTCGCTTGCCCATATTGCCCTTACCCTTCTCCAAAATACCCCCACCCTCCTAGAGTAGTCAAAAAGCCTCCTGTTCATCGTCCTCCTCCATATGGTGGAAACCCTAGTAACAAACCATGCCCACCACCATCTTCCTCCCCAAAACCACCTCACCATGGAAAACCACCCTCCGTTAAACCACCATATACCCCAAAGCCACCCCACCACTCTTCACCACCATATACCCCAAAACCACCCCATCATTCTTCACCACCATATACCCCAAAACCACCCCATCATTCTTCACCACCATATACCCCAAAACCACCCCATCATTCTTCACCACCATATACCCCAAAACCACCCCATGTCCCAAAACCACCACTATATCCACCATATGTCCCAAAACCACCGGTGCACCCACCATATGTACCTCACCCTCCTGTGGTTAACCCACCTTTTACTCCACCCTATGTTCCTAAACCACCAGTTGTTTTACCACCTATTGTGAAACCACCACCATATGTGCCTCCAGTTGTCTTGCCACCTATTGTAAAACCACCACCTTACGTGCCTCCCGTTGTTTTACCACCTATTGTGAAACCACCTCCTATTATTGTTACACCACCTACACCACCGGTGATCATAACCCCACCACCTGTTATTGTAACACCACCATCTCCACCATCTCAAACACCGTGCCCACCACCACCACCACCATACGTGCCACCATCTCCACCGGCACAACCGACTTGTCCAATTGACAGTTTGAAGCTAGGGGCTTGTGTGGATGTTTTGGGAGGGTTGATACATATTGGAATTGGAGATAATGCTAAGTCAGCTTGTTGTCCTGTGCTTGGTGGGCTTTTGGATTTGGATGCTGCTGTGTGTCTTTGCACTACCATTAGGTTGAAGCTTCTTAATATTAATATTGTTCTTCCCCTCGCTCTTCAAGTCCTCATTGATTGTGGCAAAGTTCCTCCTGAAGGGTTTAAGTGTTTGCCCAACTAATTAACCATGTAGGTATAATCAACCCTGAGAACTTAACATTTTATATGTTTTCTATGCACAAAAATTATCATTTTGCAGTACTGTTATGTCTACATGCATTGACTTCATTATTTTGCGTATGGCAATAGACTTTCAATAGAGTGGCATAATGTTTATATGCAAATGGCCGAGCCCGTGACTCAAACCGGAACGTAATCTTAAGTCATCAATGAGTATATGACCATTTAGTTTAAATTAACAATACTTTACGCATTATTGGTGTTACCAAAATTTGATTTATGAAGTTATAATAGCAAATCTAATGGCTGAAGGCTGATGATATATTGTTGTATTTGGCTATTTCGTGCAGGGGTTGGATCACTTTGGAATCTAATAATTGGTGGATGTTTAAGATAGTTGCTGTTTGAAGAAATGGAGACTAGTGTTTTTTAGCCTTTTGTCATTTTTAAGTTGTACATCAAATCGATGTTCTATTTGAGTGTGAGTGCAAGAAAAAAGTGTCCTACGTGAAACATTGCGTTTCTTCCATTGTGATGTCGCTTGTACTGCTAATAGTGTTTGGTTCATCAGACTGTGAGAATCATATAAAGATTCTTTTCTATAAAAGTGTTTTGTCTTTTATCTTTCTCTGAGCTTGTGCTGTGATTCCGTCAGTGTGAATTGAGCCCGTGAGTGCTTTGGAATTAGGAAGTTGCATGAATACTTGAAATTAACACTTTTTTTTAAAAAAATTCTAATAGTAGTACAAAGTAAGAACTAAAATCTCAACCTATTGTAATGTCTGGTTGGGCCAAGAACATTTTCCGTATGAGCCAAGCATTCATCAACTTGTGTTTATAATGTTGAAAGGATTAAGTTGTAATCTTAGGACAAAGTAACAATATTTTCGAAAAATCATGGCGATGACTTTGTTGTTTCATGGAAAAAGTGTTTTGAAATAACCTAGAGAAGAAATCAAATTTGATCTGATATGATATAAAATTACATAAAAATGTCACTAATCAATAGCACAAATAGTCAAATGTGGATGTAAAGACAAGTTTTTTTGGCCGAAAAGATGTAAAGACAAGATACTTCCGACAATTTATCGTAGTTTCATTAATTCGATTATCAAATTAATAATTAACTTTTTCTTTGATAATACACATACTGGATCTTTTTTTAACCATAAAACCACATACTGGATCTAGAGGAAAGAAAAGTTGTGGGGACTCTTGACCACAGTAACATGCATCATTGATGCATTTTTCTTGTTCACGTGTCCACTTGCAACGATTTTATTTCATCGAATATGTATGTTTTCAATGGAAAATGGAAACTCACTACTAGAAATGGGATAGGCCCTCCTAGTATAGTAAATAGGTTAGGCCTATTTGAGTAAATTAGACTCGTTTTTTAAGGCCTAATAACCTACTATCATATAGTAGCAAAATATATGATTTGCTTGAGCATATAATAGTTAATTATTCCTGGCAAAAAAATAATAGTTAATTATAACTTACAATTTTATTTCAATTGTGTCTACATTAAATATTATAATCTAATAGGAGTAGTTTAATTTTTTGCAATGTCTACAACAAAATGAATCGAGAGATCTAATTTTGTGGCCATAAAAATTTAAAACTTCTATAAGATTTTAGAATTATTTTAATATTTATATTTTAAGTGGGCTTTTAAAAATTATCAGGTTTTTTAAGGTTTAAGCTCAAACTGAAAATACAAAGTCCATCAAATTAGCCAAACACAAGGTTGACCTAAGCATTTTTTGCTTAGAGCGTTCGGTGTCTGGCCCCCTTCGGGAAACCAACTAATCTGAAGTTGCCGCCGGGATTCCCCAATTGGGGGTGACAACTTCCCAAGAGTTTGAACTCATGACCTGGTGGGTACGCGGTACCTTACCTTCCCTTTTCTTACCAGCTGGGTTGACCTAAGCATTTTGATTGCATGTTAAGGCCTATTTAGTTAAAGCGTTGTTAGACCTAACCTATTTAGGTAAATTCTTATTAAATTAACCTATTTCTATCCCCACTAACTACTAAACCTAAAAAGCAAGGGCTCAGGAGATTGTATAGTAGCAAAATTTCTTTCATCGAGATTCATCGTGCGCCACCTCTAACAAACGAAATGTGCTCCTTTTTATGAAAAGCGATATTCAGTACACTATATATTATAATTCATGATCTCATAGCTAAATTGTTAATTGACAGTCACGTTATTACATGAAATTGACACAAACATTTTAATTAGCTTGTGTGGATCATGATGGTACTTTTATTTCTATCATGTCAAGATAAGGATAACAAGTTGTCCTTTGTATCTTCGTGATCATTGATAGCGTTTGCAAATTCACTCTATATGTCAATATGTTTGAATGCATTAGAAGTTCCATAAAGACCGTTCTCTCATAATACTAAGCACGTATGCCATGGTTGTTCGTTGGTGAAAAATTTTGCAGTTTACAACAAAGACTAGATAAACAGCCATTTGCTCTCTTTGTGCGTATTATTATCATTAATTAGATAACAGATATGTGTCTAATCTAATATATGGATCCTTCTCTAGGGGGGCGCACAAAACTTATCATGATATCGTTCAACTTTTTTCTGAAGTACTTTACTTAAACAGACTACTCGTATTATAGCCGAAATTGCCAATGGCTTAATAAGCTTGTCCGGTATGGAAGCTTTTTGTAAGTAAGATATTGCATGTTGGATTTCGCCTTATAAATTCACACGGTTGATCGATACACTTCCAACGTTTTGGTTTTTAGTCAGGGCTCCTCCTTTAACTTATAGCACACTAATTTTTATTTCCTCAATTTCTTTCTTTCATTTTGCTCTGATATTTCCACAATTTCTTGAAGTATATACCATGACGGTGATATATATTACATGCAAGTAATATAATTGACCCAATTTACACGTAAAACTTAGCTGAATTTTGTAGAGAGATTAAAAAAGAAATAAAGGCATTTATAAGTGACTATTCACTAAATAATAAAGTAATTTAAATAAATCAATTATATTTATAAGTGACCTTTTTATGATTTTTCTAAAAGAAAAGTCAAAAAGGAAATGGAGGCAGCATTTTTTTTTCAATTTTCAAACTCAAACAAACTTTCCTACTGTCTTCTATAAACATCCTATAATCCACTTAGTTTTAGTTTACACTTTCCCTTTTCATTAAAACATATAATTATTTATGATAGAAAAAACATATAATTAGACCTCGTAAGTCTTACTCTTACATACCCCCACCCATAGTTTATTGAGGCTATTAATTTCTGACTATAATGAATGTAATGGGCCTTACATGGGCCTGTTGGACCCGAGAAGAAAAAGGAAAAGAGAAATAGGCCCAACAGAAATTTCTTGGCAAAGAAGCAGCTTCACCCTTTAGTTCAAAGAGCTTCGTCTTCTCCATCGCAAAGTCACTGCTTTTTTCTTCATTCACCACAACACCATTAGGTAACGCCATTTTCTCAAAATTACTTTTTTTTGTCCATTCTATTTTTGTAATTAGCATCGATTGTGTATTTATTTTGCTCGTAAAATTGAGTTCATTATTGTTTGGAACTTTTAGGGTTTAGGTTTTAGTTTTGAGCTATTCCCATTTCTTCAATGTTGCCCTCTTTTGTTATTTTCAGTTGTGTTTGCTCAAATTTCAGTTCACAGATGCAAATTATTCAATCAGTGCGTTCCAATTGAAAAACTGTTGTAGATTTTTTGGTTGCATTTTAGGATTTATCTAGCTAATCACTTCAACTGATTAGATCTCTGAATTAGATTTTGTAATGTTTTTTAATTAAAGGCATTTTGGTAGATATAGCTGTTGTTGGTTAGATTAATGTATAGTATCTGTTATTTGAGAGGTACAGAGAAAGGGAAGGTTTTTGCTTTTCATTTTTTCTTTTTCATATAAATATAAATCTAGGTTTTCAACTCCGGCTATATTGAAATTCATGTCTATCCTATGTTATGTCATAGCTAGTCGCAAGCCCAGGTGAAGGAAGAGAGTTGTGTTAGGCCTTGACAGTCAATGTAAAAATATTTGTCAAATCTCATGAACTTGGACATACGTAGATAAATCTAGGTTTTGAATTTAAGGTCCTGGTTGTTGAGTATTGATTACTCCCTCCGTTCCTAAATATAAGATCACTTTGGGGAAGTGGATAAGTTCCTAAATATAAGATCACTTTCTATTTTATCTCAATTTTAGTCCAAAATACTCCTATACTTCTTAGCTCCCTCACTTCTCTCTCAAATCCCTATTTGTATTTTAAATTTAGGTGAGGGGTATTTTGGGAAGATCATTTAATCCTAATTCATTGGAAAACCTTCCTTAATTTCTCCAAATTAATCAAAGTGATCTTATATTTAGGAACGGAGGGAGTATTTCATGGCATGGCTGTGTGTTAAGAGCCTAGTTGATGTTATGGCCTAGGGAGAGAATTAATGGAAGGAGATGGGTGTTCTGTGGTAAAAATGTCAACTGAACATGAGCTTCATTTACTTCAGTAATGGGTGTTCTATAGTGTAGATTTTAATAAAACACTAGCTTTTGATATTTGTGTGGAACACTCTAGCTGTTGAGTATTATTAGTTTCATTGCATAGTCCTTTGTTGAAAGTCTCTTGGATTTGGTGGCCCACAGATAGGTTTTATGGAAGGAGATGGGTGTTCTGTTGTTTAAATTTCAATAGAGCACAAACCTTCAATTATTTCTATGTGAGAGTTTAGTGAATTTTGACCTTGGGGAAGTTTATCTTGTATTTTAACACCTTTGTAGTGGGCATCTTACTCTATTTTTTATGTCCAGAACAATCTGTTTTGCCTTACTGGTGCATTGAAAAATGTTAAAAAGTTGATCCAAGAAGCATCTCCTTCTTCAGAACTAGTAGTAAAAACAAGGCCATCAAATTTATAGTTTGAGCCTTTGAAAATATGAAATTTCTTGTTGTAAGCTAGACCCATGAGAAGTTTTTAATTAGTTGACATGAACTTTATTGTCTAAGTCCCTTGAACTCCTGTGTAAAGTGATGATCCTCTTTTCAATGGGTGGGAAAATGTCCAAATGTGTCTGTCTAAATAGGTGGTAGTTTCACCCCTCAAAATTTGGGGCAAGTGGCAACCATCCAAAGCATTAGATTGACCCACACCTTTGTAAATGGATCATTTACAGTTTTAACTTTTTACTTCTAAACAAGGTATATTCCTGGCTCCCTTTTCTTATTGGTTCGTCTTGTCTTAGATCATTCTTTACCAAAATGTTTGAACCTTGTTTTTGAGACCCATGGAGAGTGGAAAGAAATATCTGATGTGAATGACTGATAAGGACTTTAGCTATTGTAAGATCTAATGCTTTCATGGTTCTAAAGCAAGGAAAATTTGATACCAAAATGACGTGCAAGCCAAAAGATACTATTTTGATGTATACTTACAGTAAGAAACCTGCTGCATCAGTTTATTCTTGCAGTAACTAAAACAATCAGAGCTGTTATTTTATCAGAAGGGGTTGGAATTCCAATGGATATATAGATCATTTATATAATTTTTGGATAATGTGCTTTTCTTGTTTTATTTAATTTAGTTTATAGTTTCCCCCGAGCTGACATCATATCACGCAGAGATAGCAGTAGCTAATGTTTAAGTATTTTGTTTTAGGGTGCATTAATTTTATCTTATAACCCCAATGTTTCTTCCTTGTAGCCTTGAATCAATAGTCAGAAATCAGCATGTCTCGAAGATATGATAGCCGAACAACAATCTTCTCTCCAGAAGGCCGTCTCTACCAAGTTGAGTATGCCATGGAGGCTATTGGAAATGCAGGTACTGCTATAGGGATTTTATCCAAAGATGGGGTAGTCTTGGTTGGTGAGAAGAAGGTAACATCTAAGCTTCTGCAAACCTCAACATCGACGGAGAAGATGTACAAGATTGATGACCATGTTGCTTGTGCGGTGGCTGGTATAATGTCTGATGCCAACATCTTGATCAACACTGCCAGGGTCCAAGCCCAACGCTACACGCTCTCTTACCAAGAGCCCATGCCAGTTGAACAGTTGGTTCAATCTCTATGCGATACTAAGCAAGGTTACACACAATTTGGTGGTCTCAGGCCATTTGGAGTCTCATTCCTTTTTGCTGGCTGGGATAAAAATTATGGCTTTCAACTTTACATGAGTGACCCTAGTGGAAATTATGGAGGTTGGAAAGCTGCAGCTATTGGTGCAAACAACCAGGCAGCACAGTCAATACTCAAGCAAGATTACAAAGATGAAATCACTAGGGAGGAAGCTGTGCAGCTTGCACTCAAAGTTCTCAGTAAAACTATGGACAGCACAAGTTTGACCTCGGATAAACTTGAGCTCGCCGAGGTTTTCCTGTCACCTTCCGGAAAAGTGAAGTACCAAGTTTGCTCGCCTGAGATACTGACTAATCTGTTGGTGAAGCATGGAGTTACACAGCCAGCTACAGAGACTGCCTAGTTATTTGGAAGTTCCATGGTTAATGCAGTTTAAATTACTATCATTTAGTTTGGACTTTGGATTACCTAAGCCTTTCTGCCTAGCTGGCTGGAGAGGATTTGTAAGGGAGAGATTGTGAAAGGCAGTTAAGCTTAGTGGGTCTTTCTCTCCTCTATGGGGCTCACTTTTCTCGTTTTATTCCTCCCTTTTATAAAGATGCAAAACACTTTATGTAACCCTTTTGATATGTTGTTAAATACTGCTATGCCAAATGTGTTTCAGAACTGCAAACTTCTAATTTGTTGGTGATGCTGGTGCTTTTGGATTTCATGCTTGTGAGAAGCTTTTTAGACACTTTTAATCTACTTCATTTTGGTTTACAGATTTATTTGGGCGCGTACCTTAAAATTTAGACGCTTCAACAAGAGAAATCATTGTCGTAAATACCCCCTTGATAATGATATTCTTTTCTCTTTGCCCCTATTCATTCAAATACAACGTACATTGTATTTTTTTTACAACACTTTTTTTTTTGTAAAAATGATATTTAACTTGTTAAGAAAATGATATTAAAGTCTTTTTTGTAAGAGAAACAAAAAAAAAGGAATAGCAGGTCCTAAGGATGATGTCGTGAAATCTCCAATTCTCCATCTCAGTTTTTCAATCCAAGCCCAACTCCCCATCTCTTGGTCACATCTTTTCTATCCCGCGGTAATTTATCTTCACCAATGGCATGACTTTATAAAATTATTATGCTACTTCCTTATAATATTACTACCTCCGTTCCTAAATATAAGATCACTTTTAGATTTCAATTTGTTCCTAAATATAAGCAATTTTCTAATTTTTCTCAATTTTTTTCCAAATAAATCGTAATAATATTTATCTATAATAAATAAGAAAGAGTGAGAGAGTGAGAATAGAGGTATCTGGTTAGGTTATATCAGTAATATCATGTGTTATTGATTAACTTAACTAACATCCTTAATTTAATCAAATTAGGAAAAATAATCTTATATTTAGAAACAGAGGTTTGTAGCAAAAAAGGATTACATTTTTTGTCCAAAAATACTTAGGTGAATTGGGCCCTGGAGTATCACTTGGGTAATGGTAGAGCTAAGGGTTTAAGAAACATTTATAAACATATTTACAAACCATCCTTCAATAAAGTTCACATCAATAATAAATATTATATCCACAAAATTGTAGTCATGAATCAACCTTTCAATATGGTAAAAAAAAAAAATCAACCTTTTCAACATATGGACTAATCTTGATAACATACATATATACATATGTCTGTGTGTGTGGTTTTTGGCCACACAAGAAGTAAAAAATCAGTGTATATCCCACTAATGCCAAAAGAGGATTTGTTGGTCATTGGTTCTTTCCACGTTTCTACCCAGCTCTCAATAACAATTATTATAAAAAGAATTGATTAGTTATATGTTAAAATAATTGTGCTAACTTTACCCGATGCTACAAAAAATAAGGTACCATGATGCAAAGGTGGTGGTCATCAAAGGTGGTGGTCAATGGAAAAGAATCTTGGTCAAGAAATGGAAAAGTTTAGGAACGCATAGGGATCTAAACGCAGTGTATGGAAAAGAGTGATGACTGAAGATAGATTATAAAAGTGTGGAAGAGTGCAATAATGTAAAGCATGTTGAGTGTTGTCAGATAAAATGGTCTCATTCGTAAAGTGGAAGCATGATTCAGATTCAATGTCTACTTCAAACAGAACAAAACAAATGTGGAGAGCATTGGATTGGGGCCATGTGAAATGGTATCTACAAGCATCGTCCAGTAGTTTCCAACATTAGATCATGAAATGCGCACTCTGTTCTGCATTGGGAGCCACTTAATCTCCATCTATGACTTCAGTCAATCAATATAGTAGAAAGATGCCATATTCATAGACTTCCCACTTATGGTTCATACACACACTATTATTTTAAAGGTAGTTCCGTTGTGGAAGTACTCATCAATAATGGATGTCAGGAGTTTGAAATTTCGTTCAGGGACAGTTTTGCTATGAAAGTAATTAAAAATGAGGAAATTCACCATAGTTGTTAAAAAACTACAATTATTAAAAAGTGTTGATGATTAACCTTTGAAATGAGAGAGAAAAATTATTACATTTTTGTCACCTTACAACAAAATTGTTTCTAAAAACCTCAGACACATAACACTCTGAGTGATTATATTCAGGACAAAGTTGCATCGTAAAATTCTATTGAAAGTATTAAGCATACACAGACATGTCAATCTAAAGGTTGAACTAGAGACCTCACCCAAACATAACACTATCATTGAGACAACTTATTATTAGATGGTATCATCAGTACATATAGTTGCAGAGTGTAGCATGATTATGTTAATGGTATCATTTAACATAATTATTAGATGGTGGCTTGTTACTTAAGTGAGTAGACAACATGTTAGCTGGCCTCAAAGTTTTTTTTTTTTTGGCCGAAGCTGGCCTCAAAGTTGAACATTGTTTATATAGTATACCAGATTCTATCAGCATAGACCTAGGTAAGCAAGAGGTGAAAAGAAGCATATACATGGAAATGATGTTAATAAATGTAGCAACTTGGCATGGTGATTGCAGTGTCATGTTTTTGTGGGACCCATCATCAGTTATCAATCCTCTTCCCTCTGCATGATTCGTCCCCTTCTTCAATTCATTCATTCACTCATCCTTGGCTTCACTGTCTCCCACCGACACCTTCCCTAACATGACGGCTAACGCCTCCCTTAAAACCCTTCACAAACAAATAATGATTCATGAAATTCTTGATGAAGAGGTGAAAGAATTTTCCCATCAATAGCTTTGATATATCAACGGGAAAATGTAAAAAACAAGTATCAATCACAATCATAATTATCAGGACCAATTTTATCTTAGTTGTGTAACATATATTAGCTATTTGCAAATGTGTTTTATCTTGCTTATCAGTACAAAGCATAAACAAAATTGCATCCACTAAAAACAACTTACCCCAAGAGCTTCAAATAGTTTTACTTCGTAAATTTTGCAATGAGATAATTTTCAACAATTCCGCATCTATCATATATACATGCTCCAATATTAACTTCAAAAACAAAACCATACTCCATATCCATTTTTCACTTAATTTGATGAAATTGCTTTTTATGACACCCCCTTTCATATGGATAGATGCTTGTCAATTTCTCATGAAATTGAAACCAAACAACTCCAACGAACCAATGTAAACTTGTTAACAACCCCATGGACCAATTCATTAAGGGAAAAACTTACATCAAGTTATTTTCTCCAGGTTCTCAAGTTCTTTTAATATAGGAGTGACACGTGTCATTTTATAACAAATTGGTTGTTATAAAAAGACACGTGTCACTCCTATATTAAAAGAACTTGAGAACCTGGAGAAAATAACTTGACCTAAGTAAGGTCCATTCATTAAATCATTCTTAACAGTACACCTTTTTTTTCAAAATTAGAACCAAAACCCCATAAAAAGAAATAAGATAGAATCCCAAAACTCAACCTCAAAACAACAAAAGCACTCACATGTCGTTTTGCAATCTTTCAACTCTCACATACCCTCCTTTATAGCCTCTTTCCCCATCACATTCCTCAAGACACTCACTCACTCTCTTCCTGTCTCAATGGCTCCCCAACGGCTACTTCTCTTTTTTCTTCTTCTCCTTTTCCTCCTTCCATATCAAAACTATTCCTCAAACCTTAATTTCTCAGACCTCAAAGCTCTCATCTCTATCAAAAACTCCCTCACCCCAATTTACAACACCAAAAATAGTTCCTTCTTTTCTACATGGGACTTCACCTCACCTGATCCCTGCTCTTCCTTCTCCGGCCTCACGTGCTCGCCGCCGTCTCCAGACTCCCCCCACCGCCACGTCACCATCCTCTCCCTCGGCGACTCCCCCGGCGGCCTCTCCGGCTCCCTCCCCTCCGCCATCTCCGGCCTCACCGAGCTCACCCAGCTCATCCTCTCCGCCGGCATTGTCACCGGAGCCATCCCGCCGGCGATCGGAAAACTCACCAATCTCCGAGTCATCTCATTGCCCAATAACCGCCTCACCGGAGAAATCCCCGCCACATTCGCCGCCCTATTCAACCTCCACACCCTCGATTTGAGCCACAATCACCTCACCGGCTCGATACCGCCGAGATTAACCGCTTTACCGGAGCTCAAAATTCTCATTTTAGCCTTCAATTCTATCTCCGGCGAGATTCCGGCGACTCTCCGGCGAGGTTCCGGCGGGCTCCTTCATCTGGATCTCAAGAATAACAAACTCTCTGGACCGTTACCGCCGTTACTTCCGTCATCTCTCCGTTATCTTTCTCTCTCTAATAACCTCATGTGGGGCCCAATAAATGGGCTGGAGTCGTTAACGGAGTTAACGTTCTTGGACTTGAGTGTGAATCAGTTTAGTGGGCCCATTCCAGGCCCACTATTCTCTTTCCCTAAACTCTCCTCTCTGTTTTTGCAACGGAATAATTTATCCGGTGGGGTCCCACAAACGACTAAGCCTGTGAAATCGTACGGTGAGGGATCAATCGTTGACTTGAGTCATAATTTTTTGTCAGGCGATTTATCAACGGTGTTAGATGGGGTTGAGAGTTTGTTCTTGAATAATAACCGTTTGATGGGGAAGGTACCTGAGGAGTATTTTAAGAGTGTGAGCCGCGGTAGTACCAGAACATTGTACCTTCAACATAATTTCTTTACTAGTTTCCCACGTGTGGATGGGTTGCCTGATACGGCGTCGTTGTGTTTGTCTTATAATTGTATGGTGGCGCCGTTGTGGGGGGTGATGACGTGTCCGGCAAGTAGTGGTGGTCCGATGTCAAGGCCTATGGATCAATGTTCAGTGTTCAAAAATGGCAGCTCCAAAGGTTAATACAGTTTTGGTATATGTTGCTCATAGTTGAGTTTGTTCAATAGTACATTTTTCTCTTAATTGAGTTTATTGATACGAGTTTTAATTTTTCAATGTATATTCTGTGTATGATTGCACGATAATGTAAGGGGGTTTTATAATTGAAGTCTTGGCTTCGTTTTGAGCTACTACTTACTTCATTCATTCTTCTTCTTCTTCTTCTGTAATTTACTAGGACAGCCTTTTTATGTAAAGTCTAAAGAACCATATTCAATTTCGTACAACACCTAATATATTTATTTTTTCTTGGAGATAATGTAATAAAGAGGATCACTTTTTTGTTAACATCTTAAATTGGATAAGGGGACCAATCAAGTGATAGAGTGGTAGGCTGTACCCACATCTATGAGCTATTAATTAGTTGGAGGTTTTATCTTCCCTTAATAACCAACATGTCACAAAAATATATTAGTATGTGTGAGAATGCAAATGCATAAACTGAATCATCTTGGGTGTTTAGATAAAATAAATTAGCACAATATTTTATAATTGGCTTATATTTATTTCTTCAAGTATGACAATGAGCTACTTTTTATTTTAGAGTATATTGTACTCATTTTTAACTAAAAACTAGTGCTTCATCCGATCCTAAATATAAAATCTATTTGGGGAGAACAATTTATCATAATATCGCACACCTTCTGTGGTGACCCGTTACCCCTTTCTCTGTCTCTCTCCTAATTTGAATTTCAAATAACATCGACACGTGGCAATTTTAAAATAAACCAAATTGTTTGCTTGTAACCCGTACAGCTGTCTGTCTGGACCATTACCAGAATTCACACCAGGACCAAACCCGACCCGTTGCGGCCCAAGGAATGTAGCCCAGATTCATTTGTGGACGCTGGAGATCACCACTAACTTGGTGGGAGGTTATTTCTGAGTACTCGGAGATGAGGTCATTGAATGTGGGGAATGCCCATTACGACACGTGGACAGTTCCCATCTAGCATCACAATGCACGATCCCGGAACATGTGGTGGCAGTTATCCTGGATGTAGTTTAGTTTAAATAAGAGATCTTGTATTCAAAAAGGGGACATGTTGTATTCTCTGTTCAAGAAGAACATCTTGTAAAGAGTTTTAATTTATTAATATTAAGAAGTAATTCCCAGATTATTCTTAGTTGTGATCAATTGTTATTTATTTAGTATTGCTTTAATAAGATTTTTAGGGCATTACACCTTCACTGCAAGATGTTTGGATATCGAAGAGTGGGGGGTGTATCCACTCCTTGTTTTTTATCGGAGTTAAACCCTCCCGAACCAAATCAAATTTAATAAACTCTCTGGCACCTGCACCCTAAAAGATAAAGTGAAATTAAGTTGTACGAGTAAAATGACTAAATTACCTTCCTGTCTTAAAAAAAAAGGTTGGGTGGTCGTTTCAGAAATTTAATTTATGGGCTGCGTGGAAGTTTCACAAATTTTGATATGAACTTGTTTGAGTGGGAGACTGGGAGTTTAATAAAAAAGATATTTCCATATTAGTCTTTATTTTTTTCATGGGTTAAGTATAATCTCGTTCTGTAAATAAATTAGATCTCAAAATTTAAATAAAATTATCCCCTTGTAATTATATAGCAGAGCAGATTGCTTAAAATTGTCATACTCATATGTATCAAAAAAAATTGTCATACTCATAATTATTCTCTACATTAACATTCTCTCTATCCTTATTCATATTATTGGCATACTCATAATTATCTTGTAATTCAAAACACCGCAAATATAGCAAAAACACAGCAACAATTACTGCACATGACCACAGCAAAGAAGTTGCAATTATGCGGCAAAATAAAGGCAAATTACACCAACAATAGGGAGGGAAATCTGATCAAAAAAATTGTTCCCGCTAGTCCTGTGCGTTCTCGAACTTAACGTGTCTTTCGTTTTTATCTGCAAGTATATGAAAAAAAATTGAGGAAATCCCTTTTATATTTCCTTTGATTAATTTTAAATTTCTATCTAATTCTTGGCATAAATTATGAGGTCACCAGGACTTTTTAATGTTATTTATGTCTACTTAACGATCATAAGCAGTTAATTGGCCATTTAGGGCAATATCACCACATTTCAAATACTTTTGTGGCAAAATTACTACGCTCAAAATACTTTATTGGCTCTCACAAAAAAAATATTTTATGGGCAAAATTATTGTTCCTAACAAAACTTTGAAGGCGAAATTGCTAATAAAGGCATACCATACCAGGGTAAAAATGTTAATTAACCCAAAAATATATAATGTTACCACTTAGTCACTTACCGCTACAAGTCTAAAGTTTGTCAACTTCATGCAAAAATTTCTAAATGTATTGGTTTTTATCATAACGAGCATTAACTCCTGTGCGTTGCACAGAGGAATTAAATTGCAAGACAAATATGCTAATAGAAATAGTCATACCAATTTTGATACATTGCAGACAAAATAAGCATGGAGAAGGGTGATTTAAGAGTTATAGCCATAACAGATTGTTCCACGGTACCTGTTGGATATAAAATAAAATAGGGAAGAAAACAAAAGAAGATTTAAAACAGTAGATAACATGTGACCTGATTACCCAAGGAAAAATGTCATTTCAATCATACAATCTCTGATCCTACAAAAAATATATCATCCCCATTGAACAACAATAACATAAAAATGGTAAATAACACACAACTATGAAAAAGCATCATATGTAACTTATAAATTACACAGTAAGCAATAATAACTGCATGCAATGATTTTGGCACTCATTTGAATTAATTCTAAATGAAGTGTATGATTGTAATTTAGCAAACATTAATCCAATCAGAAGGAACTAATGTGAGACCGATATAACTTGACCTATCAAGTGAAATAAAACAAAATTGAGTTATCATCTGCAAAATAATTGACATGCAAGCTCTTGTTTTAATTTGTCTAGAACATGACATAGACATGATCAAATTGTGTTGTTCACTTCATGATCATTCTCCACTAAGAATTTTAAGTCCTTCCATGCTTCTTACTCTCAAAATAACTGTTTATGGATAATTGATCTTGACTTAGTGATATTTTGGCTTGGCCTCAACTTCTCAAAACTACCCAAGGAATGACTCTCTTCATGAATATGGAGCCATCTATAAAAGCATCTGATGGAAAACAAAAGCTGAGTCAAAATGTTATAGCTGGTTGGAACAGTTTGTTATTAAAAGTATCATTTAAGCTAACGTAGACAAAAAATCAAAGCAACCTTAAGTGTCTCAAGTTTCCATATTCTTTTATAACTTGTCATTAGTAGCATATTTTATCTGAACTAAAAATAAGCAAACTTGTCATTGGTAGCAAATTGTAGATGGACAACAAATATCCAAGTGCTACAAAACACGTATATGCATTCAACCGAGTTCATAACATACCCATTAATCCATCAAAGCTATCTTGTGGTCGTAGTGCCAAAAACAGATATCCAGAAACAGCTTTATAGAATGACAAATTTGCAGCGCAAAACAGGTATCTAACATGCAAACCAATTCACGGCTCAAATTTTTCTGTCCAACTTGAAACAAAATGGAAATTCCTTGACTTTCTATCAAGTATATATCAATTGATATTACATAATTTTATTAAAAGAAACATCAGAAGCTGAAAATTATTAAAAAAAACATCAAACAAATCATTCAACATGAGGGATGAAAATAATATGCACCTTCTTTTTCCAACCCAGGAGGAGCAACAAATTCAACGGAGAGATCTTCATCAGAAGCTGAAGTCTCTTTTTTGATAGAACCACACATTTTCAACTACAAAAATTCACAGCAAGATTATCAAGATTAGTAAAAATTGATTGTGTTGTTATGAGGAATGACAAAAAATAATTAGGGTCAAGAAAGCATTGCAGAGGGAACTATTACACGCATGATTTGTTTTGAGAGAGAATTGTTTGCTTGTTTGTTTTATTGATCAATGTGTGTTGGACAAATCACGTTCTCTTCATCTTCTACATTGTCTCTCGCTTAACCTTTGCCTCCTACCATTTCATCTTTCACTCATTGCTTACCCGCTTTTCCACCTCTGCTGATATAGTCGAAATTAAACAGGAGCTAGAGTTCTGTAGGGGAGAATGATCCATATCTTTCTTTCTTTTTTAAACCTGTCTAAAAAATATAGTATTTTATAATAACACTTTTCTTTTGTTCATAGAACAGAATTCTAAAAGCATTGTCGGCAAAAACAAATAAATTCTAAAAGCACCCACAAAATAGAAAGAACACTGTAAAATTAGGCAGAAAAAAAAGAAAGCCTTCAAAAGAGAGAACGTCCCATCCACCGCTTCTTCCTCCACGACTCTCCTCATCCACCTTCCACCATCGTCGGACGTGACGCCTTCTATCTCGACCTTGCTATCAGAGAAAATGAATGCATATTGATGTCCACAGTAACCTTGAAATCAACGCAAATCGATTAGTTATTACTTGTTGACTGCAAAGGAGAAGGTTAGGTTAAGTTATGAATTAAAGGAAGACAGATGCTAAGAGAAAAAGCAGGACGGCCCAAATTTTCGACGATCAGCAGCAGAGGAGGCAACAAAAAATCAAGCGCCAACCTCTTAATCATAAACTACAAAACCGACAGAGACAAACTCCTTCATGGTAAGAACACACATGCTTAATAGAAATGTCAAGAACAAAAGTCAAAACAATTTAAAGAGGATAGTTACCTATGAAACCAAGAAGAAATGATGTTTGGAAAAAATACAGAGAAAATGAAGAGTCTGTGGAGATGATTAATTATTAGGTAATGGCCTGCTCGAGTGCTTGTCATTCATAAAGCTACTAAGTTTCAAATTTTGGGCTCCAAATTTGAATTCAAACCAAAAACTGGGCGCCATGTATATACTTAAAAAACAAAAGGCACTTTTCTAGTCTTCTCCTACACGGTTTGCAGGAAGCCATAGGAAATAAAAAAACGGGACTGCCAACAATTTGGGTCGGTTCATTGACGGATCTGAGTCGGGCAATGAACAATATTATGAGTCACAACCCGGATATATTAACGCGGGTCGAAGAGGAAGAGGTTGAAATTTGAAGGTTTTGCTATTATATTAAGAAAGATAGAAGTCCAATTTAGTAAACATAGTGTACTCTCATTTTTTTAATATAGAAAATTTTAAATAAAGTATATGAAAAGGACAAATCACTCACTTAATACTAGAAACATAAACTTTTCATATTAAAGTAAGGTCTCTAGGGATCTTACTTTAATTTATTTCAAATACTAAAAGACCATTTTGCCTCCGATATCATAAACATACAAAAGTAAATTCATTTCATTCCTTCCCTGTTCATGAGCTTATTATTCGCGGCACATTACATTGTCACACTAGCTCATTATCTAGTTATTTGTTACTCATTAATTTGTTAGAGAGTTGCTCATAAACTTGTTAGACCTGCTCATCAACTCGTTATTTATTTGTTTCTCATCAACGACTGAGTTGTTATTATTAAATGGAGTAATACACAAAGACTCAAATGCCCCTCTCCCTAACCTCAGACAGTCAGACGGACTCTTCCCAGTTCTTCCTCCTTTCCCGCCGTCTTCTTCTTCTTCACTTGAAAGAGCCATGGACACTGCAACACAGGAACTCACTCTACCTTAACCCACACCCATGAACACAGCCACGCGCCGCCACCTGGCCAATCTCACGCGCCACCTTTCATCCTCATCCACCGCCAAAAAAGTCCCTATTCTCTTCAACTGCAACACCACACACCCAAACACCCAAACAGCAACACTTGAAGTCCTCTCATGGGGAAGAGGAGCCTCTGGTCAGCTAGGAGGTGGCTCTGAAGAAATCAGACTATACCCTTCTTCTCTAGCCACCCTCATTGTCCCTAAAAATTCAATCTTTCTCTCCCAAACCCCAGGAAAAATGTCCTCAAATGGAGAGAAAAATGGAATCTTTGAAGTGGGTATTTCATGTGGCCTTTTTCATTCCTGTTTGATTGTTGATGGGGTGCTTTGGATTTGGGGAAAAGGTGATGGTGGAAGGTTGGGTTTGGGCCATGAGAATTCCATGTTTGTTCCTACTTTGAACCCTCATGTTGATCATCCTCTTAGATGTATTGCTCTTGGTGGGTTACATTCTGTTGCACTTACATCCTCTGGTCATGTCTTTACATGGTTAGTGCCACTTAATCAATCTAATGTTTGCTTGGCCCTTTATTGTTGTTATATAGTGATTGGAATCATTTGGCCTGAAGTAGCTATGTGAATGTCTGAATATTCTATACTAGACATTAGTTTTCTTAATCATGTATCTTTGGACTCTGCTTGTATCTTATGCTCTTGACTTTTAACAATTTTGTTGGCCATGACCATAAGAGAACTAGAGATTTTGTAGTCAGGAACTGAACTTTGAATTTGTTGAGTTTTACTTCTTTTTAATTCTTATCAAACTTAGTGGAGTTGAAATTTTCGTGGGTTTATATAGCATTCTCTATCTGTGTTTGTCTGGCAGAAAAAATAATTGGTTCTCCCTCTGTTCCTAAATATAAGATCATTTACCTAATTTTGATTAGATTATGGATGCTAGTTAAGGTAGTCATTAGCACATGATATTATTGATCTACCCTAACCATATGCCTTTATTCTCACTCTTCCTCCATTTAGTAAGTGGCAAAAGCCATGAAAATCACAATAACGCAATATAGTATTTCATCAAATGTACACGAAGGGACATTGGAATATAGTATAAATACACACCCATTTTGTATTTACCTCCATTTATCCTAAGTGCCTTAATTCCCTTGCCCGTGTAATTACCATGTATCATATATGCTTACAACTAGTAATTACCAAGTTATTCGACTAAATACTGTGAAATGTTCTTTATAGTTTATATTGATTTGGCACAAGTTTGCAGGGGTTATGGAGGGTTTGGTGCTCTTGGACATTCAGTATATCATAGAGAACTATTACCTAGATTGGTAAAAGGCTCCTGGGAGGGAACTATACAGCATATTGCTACCAGTGGAACGCATACTGCTGCAGTGACAGAATCAGGTTCATTTATACCCCTTCCTGTAGTATATGACTCTTTAGTTTTCTGATGTAAAAATCAGAACAGTATTTTCCTTCTAACCATTTTGATAAGATGAGTTTAGAATTTACATTGATGAAATGAAATGGTAATTACTTTGATTGGAACTTTATCTAACGCTAGTTAAGTCTTCTATCATGTCGACTGGGACTTGGTCTAACTGCCCTTAACTTGAATATGCAGGGGAGCTTTATATGTGGGGTAGAGATGAAGGGGATGGTCGATTGGGACTTGGCCCTGGCAGGGGCCCAGATCATGCAGGTGGACTTAGTATCCCTTCGAAAGTGAAAGAATTGCCTTTCCCCATCGCTGCTGTTTCCTGTGGTGGATTTTTCACAATGGCGTTGACAGAAGAGGGAAGGCTGTGGAACTGGGGAGGTAAGTAGGCCACCTTTGCAGAGCCTTGATATTTTTCTCTGGATTCTTTTTTTTTTTTTCCCAAAGTTTTTCTCTGGATTCTATAACACTATTACTATGTATTCATTCCAAGTTTTGTTTAGCTGTTCAGGAGAACTGACAATGTTAACTTATTATTGTCAGCCAATTCCAATTATGAACTTGGGAGAGGTGATAAGATTGGAGGTTGGAAGCCAAGACCAATACCCAGTCTCGAAAGTGTTCGAATAATTCAGATAGCATCTGGTGGATATCACTCCCTTGCATTAACTGGTATCTCAATGCAAAACTAGGATTACAGTGATGTTTCTCTGTTGTGCCCATTAGATTTATATTGTATTGAATTCTCAAATTTTAAAACTCTAATTTATATTTTAGATGATGGCAAAGTGCTTTCATGGGGCCATGGTGGACATGGTCAGTTGGGTCATGGATCTCTTCAGAATGAGAAGATACCAACAGTGGTTAAGGATTTAGCTCATGAACACGTTATCCATATTGCTTGTGGGGGATCTTCATCAGCAGCCGTGACAGGTAAGATGATTCATATTACCTGATATAAGAGGCTCATCATGTTTTGGTACTACAGTCCATGTATCATGGAAATAGTTGGACGTCAAAAATACTTAAGATGGGATTCACTTTTTTCTTTCCTATTCAATTGCTGGAGTTTTCTGCTAAATAAAATAGCTTCATATCAGATGGTCAGGAAATGCCTTGATTTTCAAGGGAAAAAAAACAATAATTTTCTTTTGTTACCATTAGTTCAATCAATATATAGTTCAGGAATTGAGAGGCTGTTTTTGGTTGAGCAGATGAAGGTAAGTTGTACATGTGGGGAAATGCAAGTGACTCTCAGTTGGGAGTTCCTGGGCTGCCTGAAATACAACCATCCCCTGTTGAAGTCAACTTCCTAATGGAGGATGATGGATTGGGACCTCACAAGGTTTTGTCAGTGTCAATTGGTGCATCTCATGCATTGTGTTTGGCCTTGAAGGAAAATCAATAGTATGACACCAAAAAGTTTTTTGTTTATCAATGAAGTTCAGCAACAAACATAATGGACTTTCAACAACATGAAACAGTTTGGATTTAGAGAATACGGTTCGTATCGCAGAACACGTCGTCATTTTTGGAATCAGTTTGAGGGGATAATACATTATTAGAGATGGCTTTTGATAAATTTACTTATATTTATCCCAGTTTTTCTTGTTAGCACTGTCTACCTCATTTTTCAACTTTGATGTAGCAGATGAGCTTGTAGATTTATACCGATATGCTTGGGAAAAAAAAAAGATTTGTGCTGATATATGGCTTGATGCACTGAAATCAATCATCACTATGAAGTAGCAACAATGCAACTCAATGTTCCAATTTAGAGATAATTTGTGACTGTTGAAATGATTGCACCATCTTGCCCTTCAAAGGGCTCCAACTGAAGATTTTCTTCGCTCCTATGTGCTTCAGGGTGTTGATTGGTTAGAACAGTAATAATTATCGTTGAAATTCAACATATAGGGGTACCTTTTGTTTGGCTGGTTATATTTTATTTATTATTATGGTTAAATTATTTATAGTTTAGTCATATTATCACTACCGGTAAAATGTTATTTAAAAAAATATAAGGTTCATTAATGATACAAATAGATATGAACCATTGGGGAATGATGTTGGCAAAATAACAATTAAGGCATGCATGTCACCACCCCATTTGATTTGATGTCAAATGGGGTGGTGACATGCATGCCTTAATTTGTATTAAATTTATCAATGTAAGGAGAATGGATTTACAAAAGCATATGGGAACAAACTAATTAATTAGTTGTACATGAGCAAAAAAGAATTAGGAAACTTTCCTCTTTCTTTTTTTGTTCTTTTAGCTAGTGTTATTAGGAAACTTTCCTTTAGCTTTGCTTTGCTTTTGTACGTTAATACCTTCTCACTCTCATCCTCAATCATAAGATCCATTTTATTTTTTTGTAAAATTAATCAAGAAAATAAAACCACTAAATTCTACTCCCTTCATTCCCTAATATAAGAGTCAACCGCCAAAAACCGCTTATTAAGAAAACATGTGAATGTTAAATGAGTGTCTAGAGTTAATGCTTCTTTTCCAATATTGCCCATATTTATTATGATCCTTTTAAGAGAGAGAAATACATAAACATTACTAAATATGAAAGTTGAGAGTTAAGGGCAAAGTAGGAAAAAACACATTAAATGAGGAGACAATGTGAGATGAACTCTTATATTTTGGATAAAGACCATTCAAATTTTGGGCTCTTATATTAGGGAATGGAGAGAGTAATATATGATACATCTTATTACATTATGAGTTACTTTATAAGTAAAATAAATTAGTTTTGAGGAAAAAAAATTATACACATTTTAAAATGACTAAATTTTCATTCCATTTAAGAATGCTTTGTTGAGAAAAAGGAATATATTCTTCATTTTTTTTAATTTCCTACATCACTTCTAGATTTAAGAAGCCCCAAGATGTGGATAGATAAAAACTTTTTCTTGTCACATACTCCCTCAGTCACATAATACAAATTCAAGTCAACACAAAAATGGGTTATAAAACTTGGTCAAAATTAGTTAAAAAGTAATGATTAGGTAGGAGACAAAATTTTCTTTCCGAAAATACCCTTATTTAAAAAGAAAGAAAGAGAATGTGTGAGGAATAAATGATTTGTTTTGGTTGAAGTGTTACGACTCTTTCGTCTCCATCTCACACTTATCATGGGCCCACAAACTTTACTCTTTCATCATTACCCTTACTTTCCATCTCTTACCCTTTCCATTTCTAATTCTTAACTTTCTTTCTTACAACCAAACACACTATAATATGTTCAGTTTTTCACCTGACCACAACTTACAAAGTCTATCCAAACAATTATCCTGCAAAAAATTTCACCGCTTCCCGCCAAATCATTTCCCTCCAGGCAGAGAACCCAAAATGGTGAAAATTGGAAGTAAAGAGCTGCGTCATATACTGTCAAAGAACTTGTTTACACTAAAAGACATTGATGCCATAAACATGGCATGGAAATAGTGCTCGTGTTGAACCATATGCCATCTATACGAAGCTTCAGCAGCACACAAGATTCAGGACCTCCCCACCTCATCCCCAAATTTTCTGAGATGAACTACTAGTTATGGCAAGACAATGAACTGATGAAGTAAGAGCTACTGAGTTAATCTTGTTTCTTTAAAGGCTTATGAGGTTGCTGAGAATCTCCTGTAGGTTGGCTCATGCTAGCTTTAGCCTCAGCAAGAAATCTTGGATCCGGCACATGTTTATCAGCAGGTTCTCTCATCGCCATAATTATGTAAAATACTATGACAATATTAACTGATATGACGGCAAGAAATCCGCTCACCAGAGTGCCAGAGTATGGGGACAAATCAGTGGATCCTGTTTCAGACAGATCTTGTTAATGTCTTATCTTACCACTACAAAGTTAGAGAAAAACTATATCAGAACTTCCACTGCATTTGCCTTTTGCCATTTTGGCCGTATAGCATATTCAAGTTCAGGGATGTGGAAAAAATGATAGACTAAAGGATTTCTAATTCTATTATTGAACTAATTTGTTTCTGGCCTATTATCAAAAGAACCAGCCATTACGCAGAGTTATCAATGAAACACATCCACAAGAGCAGGGAATGAGAGTGAAAGAATTAACTCCTGTACAAACTCATACATTGATAAATAAATGCAAATTAATAGACATGCTAGTTATAAGTTGATATAAAATATAGAAAAACTATCAAATACATATAGGACAATGACCCTATTTTGCCCTTCAAGTAACCACCCTCACTGGACACTCTAAACTAACACCGGGTACAATTTTACCCTTGAAGTAACCAAAGTGGTCCAATTTTACCCTCTGGCGAATGATATGTTGACACGTGTCGTCCACGTGTCAACTACATTCCACGTGTCAACATTACATTCGCCAAAGGGTAAAATTGGACCACTTTGGTTACTTTAAGGGTGAAATTGTACCTGTTGTTAGTTTAGGGTGCCCAGTGGTCCAGGGTGGTTACTTGAAGGGCAAAATAGAGTCATTGCTCATGCATATATTATAGCACAAAATGGCACCCATATCAGAAATATATAAACAACCCCAGGACATAGGAAGTGGATTTAAAGTCTTACCGGGCAACAGATTATTGTTGAACGCATATAGAATTGCAATAGGGGCAACCCACATAAAGAGTGACGCAACTACAAACTTCTGAATTACTCCTGCCATTGTTGCCTACAAAATTGCGAAAAATTTAAAAACAAAATCTCCAAACAGATTCAACTGAAGAGCTAAATACTTTCAATACTCCTCTCCACACTTAACTTGGCACACCCAATAATCATCAAACGGGAGAACTAAACTAGGCTTCACCTCAACTCAGTGAACGTGATTTACAAATGCACATTTCAACTTGAGAAATTCTTAGGTGAACCTGATGCACCAACACATTTGTGGTCTGACCACTAAAAACTTGACACGTCAATTAAAATGAATTCTAATCATCCTGCTGATGTGGCATAATATTAAATTAAAAACTTCTCTAAAATAAAATTAGAATTTCCCCATCTTCTCCACTCCATCCCTTTGCATTGGAAAAAAAAAATTAAAAATTAAAGTGAACCCAATCTCCCCTCAATCTGATTCATATCCTTCATTAATTTCTCCTTCTCCTTCTTCATGTTCCTACATTATTGAGGATCTCCTTCTTCTTCATGTTTTTCATTTAAAAAACGGTTGAACATGTAGGGATATGAATCAACGAAGAAGGAGAAATCAACCAACGAAGAAGGAGAAATCAACGGAGGAGAAGGATAATACTGTACGAACATGAATCAGATTTTGGGGGGGGGGGATTTACTATACGAACATGAATCAGATTTTGGGGGGGGGGATACTGTACGAACATGAATCAGATTTGGGGGGTGGGCATTTACTGTACGAACATGAAGAATTCGGGGGAGACTGGGTTATACTGTACGAACATGAAGAACATGAAGGAGGAGAAATCAACTAAAGATATGAATCAGATTTGGGAGGAGACTGGGTTCACTTTGATGAACATGTAGGGATTAGTTTTTTTTTTTTCCAATGAAAAGGGATGGAGTGGAGAAGATGGGAAAATTCTAATTTTATTTTAGAGAAGTTTTTAATTTAATATTATGCCACATCAGCAGGATGATTAGAATTCATTTTAATTGACGTGTCAAGTTTTTAGTGGTCAGACCACAAATGTGTTGGTGCACCAGGTTCACCTAAGAATTTCTCTTTCAACTTATTCTGACACAAAACCATACTACCTTCAGTCTTAATTATAAGAGCAAATTGACTTTTTGTGTAGATTAAGGAAGTAAAATAGACATTAAATCTACGTAATTAGATTATATGATAGTTTATAAGTAAAATAAATTCATTGTATGGAGAAAGACAAATATAAATAATTTAAAGTAGTGCATAATGCATCATTAATTTTTCCAAAAAAGTCAACAGACTCTTACTATAATTATAATTAGGATAGGAGGGAGTAACTTCTTATTTCTCCTAGAAATAAAAAATTTTAAAAAAAAAATAAAAAAGAAATACCAGGGACATGTACCACATTCATTATTCCACATATCGATAATAATTAGTTTCGTGAATTACCGATAACAAACAATGTATAAATAGATAGATACAATGCTATGATGCATCCAAGTAAGAAAATACAGAAAGTACAAACGCAACCTTAGAGACATTATCAGATTTATGAAGCATATATACGATTCCACCATTTGGAAAGCCTATCAAGCAAACTAACATTATTGTGGCACAGAGTAACAAGCGCGAGGTCACTTCTCTCAATAAGTTGACCTATGATCCCCGATCCAATCAACCCGAAAAGGATCAGTACAAATAATTGTCGATCGGCCAATCGACAGTTATCATCGCGCGATGGTAAGTAAAAATCTCAGTGTCATGCAACGCTCACAATATCCATCCTCATCCATCCGTTTCAATCTCATTCAGTATCTCAATTTCAATATCAATATCATACATTTTATCATTCCCTTTCATATCTCAATCTCACTATTCAACTCCTTCTCTTTCCTAACTATCACTATCCCTAACATGTACTATATAAATCTCTCACACTTATCCTGCAACAATCCACCACCAACCAAAATACCATTTAAATATAAAGCAAATATAAAGCAAGTAACAATTTTCTTTATACCAAATTAATCGTGTTTGAAAGGCACCCGATAGCCTGTTTTGTATGAAAATAACTTTTTAAAGATAATATATATATAGAGGGTGAGAAAGGATTTTAAGAAAATCCCCGTTAACGTCACCCCCATTGTTATAGCAAGGTTAAGTGTGATTACATGTCGCCCTTTAGCACTCGGTTGCTCTTTCTTACCATATCTTGTAGATTTCCCTCAAGTACCATCACTAATATGTACTCCTAAAATAATATAACACAAAAAATTATATTAATACTATCTCCACCTTACAAATACTTTACGTTGCTCTCGGTCTTATGAAGTTACTACCCAGCCCTTATGTAATTATTCTATTCCTTGAAGTCATTATAATTCTTAAAGTTTATTCATTAAACATTCAAAGGTTTCTTGCAAGTTTCAAGAATCCTCCAATCATTCAACAAGCATTAATCAAGTAACAACTCATGATATAATTTCCAAACTGACTAAGAAGCCATGACAATTACACCTTCACAATGTCATTTACAAAAGTCACAACACCAGTCCATCAGCAATAAAATAAGCATCAAGCAGAAAGCAATCAATTATTGTTCATATAATTCAATATTAACTCTAGTAATCAGCATTTCACATTGTTCAAAACACGCACATGTATGACCATATTAGTAAATTTACAATTCAAATTATAACCAGCTAGCATATGTCATTATTTTATTGATTACAACAGTGTTATAGGACTAGGAATGTATTTAGGCATTTATTTCCTCCCAACACAAATTTAAGAGTTTCACATCCATTCAATTCCTCTTACTTAGAGGTACAAGTCATATGCATTTCACACATAATTCCTAATGCCCAATTCAGCCAAGGTAACAAGGAAAGAGAGGAAATTTGCAATTGCTTGTTCATATACCATGTATATACATATAAACCTGAACCCATATATATTCCATTGTTTTATGATTTCTAGTATTAACAATTTTGCAACTATTACAAGCTTCAAAATCAGCACACCATGAGAAGTAACATCAGTAATATTTTGGCATTAATTCAACATCACATGCACACAAAAACAACCCACATATAACAACATAATTTCAGTAAAATCGCTGCAATTATGCTGCAGAAACAGCAGCAAAATGGTGCTGCCATTATGCAGTAAAACAGCAACAAATGTTGCTGCAGAACAGCAACAAACAGGGCTGAAAAATTGAGAAACATCTATGAAAATTCAGCAACATAAATTGATGCTACTGTAGAGAGAAAATGATGTTTTGTGCTAGTATAAAGGGGCTGATTTGGTACTATTCCAGCAGCAAACATGATATTATTTGGTAGTGAAAATCAACTACGACTAGAAACAATCAGCATCACTCTATGTTTTTCATTAAATTTCGATTTCATATTAGCACCTAGCTACAAGTAACCATCAACACCCAAACAGTAAACTAAGCAAGTACATCTCATATTCACAGAACATTACCTACACTAAAAATGCTTCCCAACAACAAAAATATAAAAATCAACTCCCAAACTCATCACCTAAATCAGCCATAATAGTGAAAAAAAATACAAAACATTAATAATCGAATGCCACATCCTCATTGAGCTATGTCCATGTTTATACACACAAGCATTACAATTAATTTTTATTTCTTCATGTGAGCAGCAACCACAAAAAAAAAAAACAGAAAAGTATGAAGCTTCCTAACAAATACCCACAAGTTTAAACATCTCCCACACATAGAGTTTAAGTTGTAAAATAGGGATATATCCGCTAATTGGATTAAATCAACCACACAATACACCAAATCAACTTCATTACATTCCTACATGATTTAATTAGAGATTTTCCGCCTTAAAAAAAATCCCAATGAAATCATTCACAACTTCATTTCCATTCTTTGAACACAATACAATAAACCCCAAAAGTTAGGGTTTGACACAAACTTCACAAAATCTCAGTCAATATTAAATATAACGATTATGATACTAAAAGATGAAACTTTGGCTTAGTTTTTGATTCAACATCATGATTAAAACCTAAACCCACTTCAAACCCTAACTCTCAAATTGCAAAAACTATGGTAAGAAGAGTGTGGAAAATACTTACAAAGTTCAAGAATGAGAAAAGAGGGTGTCACCACCGCCGGTCGCCGCCGAAATCGCCAGACATCAACACCTCAAGGTGGCTGGACCGAGTTTTTCAAAAAGGAAGAGGAAAACTATAAGAAAACAGGATTGGAACAAGAAAGAGGCATGAGAAAACGAAAGAAAACGGACCACCTACACTCGCCGCCGTGTCGCCGTAAATACTCGCCGGAAAAATGACGAGCTCGCCAGAAAACTAACGCAGAACAGAGGAGCATAAAACAGAAGCTCGTGGGCACTGATCCTAGCTCGATTCACATGGATTTGAGGAGAGGAGAAGAGAAGAAAATGAAATGTGTTAACTTTTGGGAGCTGAGAGGCCGAATGTATGTGTGTGTGGGGGTTTGATTCGAGAGAAAATGGAAGTGATAGGGAGGAGGGTGTATCAGCCAAGACATAAGAAAGGAAAGGAAAGGGAAGGGAGTGTTTGGTTTGAGTGTTTTGTATGTGTGGTGTACAAATGTTTGGGGATAAATTACCAGGATACCCTCCTTTAATTAAAATCCACTAAATCAAACCTCCAATTTCCTTAACCTTTAAAATATTTTAGATTTCACCATACCCTCATTTCTCTATTTCATCAATTGTTTAACTAATTATTTAGACACTTATTTCCCCAATACTTCCTAAAATATCCAAAAATCCCCAAAAATTCCTAAAAATTCGAAATTTCATAATGATTTTTAGAGAGATTTCCGAATGCAATGGTTACTCATTTGCCATGGTACAAATCAGATCATAGACCTCTTCTTTTGAACCTGCAAGGCTTGGGGAAAGAAAAAGGAGGACGTAGACCTTTCCGTTTTATAGCTGCATGGGTGCTACATGATAAGTTTGATAGCTTTGTTCAAGAAAATTAGAACTCTTCCTTGCAATGGAATGAAAATGTTTTGAAATTTGCTGATGCTTGTGGGAAATGGAACAGAGAGGAATTTGGGCACACTACAAGGAGGAAAAGAATTATTATCAGTAGGTTGGAAGGTATTTCACGTGCAGAGGCAAGTTATGGGCTTTCAACAAATCTTGAAAAACTTCAAGGAGAGCTATGGAAAGAACTTGAGGAAGGGAGGGAGGGGGCTGGGGAGGGGGGCCGCTGGAGGGAGGGGACTGGGGAGGGGGGCCGATGGAGGGAGGGGGCTGGGAAGGGGGGCGATGGAGGGAGGGGGGCGGGAGGGGGGGCGGGTGAGGAGGCTGGGGTGGGAAGGTTGAGGTTGGGGGTGGGGGGAGGGGGCGGGGGAGGGGGCTGGGGGAGGGAGGGGGGTGGCTGCTGGAGGGGGAGGGGGGTGGGAGAGGGAGGAGGAGGGGGGAGGGTGGGGGTGGGTGAGGGAGGAGGAGGGAGGGGTAAATTTTTTTTAAGGCTAGGGGCAAAACTGTCTTTTCATTTTTGAAATATATTAATGTGAGGTCCCTTGGGACCCTACATTAATATTTTCAACTTTTGGGATTTTTCCAATATTAACTCCCTTGTGAGGGACCTCTAATTAATTATCCCAATTTAAAATCAGCCTTTTTCGTGTAAAAAATCTAGCTAGTAGCCACCAGTACTGTGTACGTACTTAATGTCATGGTGGAGAGCATATTCCAGATATTTTAATCAGTTTCGTGAATTACCGATAACAAACAATGTATAAATAGAGAGATACAATGCTATGATGCATCCAAGTAAGAAAATACAGAAAGTACAAACGCAACCTTATAGACATTATCAGATTTATGAAGCATATATACGATTCCACCATTTGGAAAGCCTATCAAGCAAACTAACATTATTGTGGCACAGAGTAACAAGCGCGAGGACAGAGGGTAGAGTTTGAGTGATGGTAAGCCCTAAGATTATCGCTAAGGGAATCGAAGCAATCGGAGAAGAGCTTACCGCGGCGGAAGAAGGGAGACGGCGGCGGTGACGTCGGGATCGGAGAAGTGGGAGTCAGAACGGTGAATTTGGCGATGACGGAGATGGAGATGAAGATGAAGATGTGGTGTTGAACGATGGAGGAGGTAGGAACAAAGAGATCTTGTTCGATACCGCCAAAAATACCCTTACCCGCTAAAAATAGCCCTAAATATAAGACCTAATTGACTTTTTCTAGAAAATCTTAAAAAAGTAAAATAAGTTAATTATAGATTGATTTACCTAACTTTTCCATTAAACTAGTTTATTTTACCTATAAACTAATGGATAATCTAAAAATATATCAAATATGTCATCATTTAATAACTTATTTCGCAACCTTAATCTCTCCAAAGAAAAACTCAATTAGGTCCTATATTTAGGACCGGAGGTAGTATATAACAAAACATGTAAAAGTAAGTTAATTTGCTGTATGACTTTTATTTTTTAAAATTTTAAGTTTTTAACCCTCTTTATTTTGATACAATTACTATATAAATATTGATAAATATGAAAGAGAGTTAGGGATAAAATGAAAAAAAATACATTAAATGTAGTATTTTTTATCAAAAATTAAATACTACATTTAATGTATTTTTTTAGATTAAGGGGCCAGTGCGAGCGGGGAAGTTAATAATGACATAATATTAATGAATTTACAACCGTTTTTTAAATGAAAAACATGAAGAAGAAGGAGATCCTCAATAATGTAGGAACATGAAGAAGGAGAAGGAGAAATTAATGAAGGATATGAATCAGATTGAGGGGAGATTGGGTTCACTTTAATTTTTAGTTTTTTTTTTCCAATGAAAAGGGATGGAGTGGAGAAGATGGGGAAATTCTAATTTTATTTTAGAGAAGTTTTTAATTTAATATTATGCCACATCAGCAGGATGATTAGAATTCATTTTAATTGACATGTCAAGTTTTTAGTGGTCAGACCACAAATGTGTTGGTGCACCAGGTTCACCTAAGAATTTCTCGTGTGAGGACAAGAGGGAGCACATGTTTTTGAAGAAAGAAGAGTGAAAAATGATGGTGGGAAAGATGAAAAGATAACATACTACTCCTATAAAGTATGGTTCTTGAAATGACCATTTTGCCCTTGCTTTTAAACTTTATTATTTTCTTATATTAAACTCATACCTTAAAACTATTCTACACACCAACTTACATACTTTCTCCCACCCTAATTTTATTTAAACTCTAAACTATCTTTCATAATTTTTTTAATCTAAAATTCACTTCCTAGCAATTTTTCTTTGATTTCTAAACAAATAGACATATTATTTTCTTAATAGTATATTGATACTACCAAAATTTTGATAAAAATATCCGCAAGTGTACGAATCGTCTGTTAGTAAAGTGGTAAATCAAGGTCGATCCCACAGAGACTCAGACAATTAATAACTAGGCATTACATCTCCTATTTTCATTCAAGTTGAGTAAATACAAGAAAATTGATTTTAATTACCTAACATCTAAGAAAATAAAATAAAACAAATATTCACACAAATGAAATTCACGAATCAAAAGAACAACTTAGAGCCACTAATCCCTTATTTGCTTCTTAGATTTTATTCCCACTAAATTAATTATGAATTAATCCAACTAGCTAATCTAGAGTACTAGTGTCTATAAATGTCTTCCGATCCACTTACATCCTTGCCTAACTTAATTACACAATGTCTTGCACTAATTTATTAGGCCAACTTATAACGGTACCGCTCTAATGTGACTATGTAGGGCTTCTAGGTATATAGGATTCACCTATGGCCGAAACAATCACCATGAAGCTTTTCTACTCAACCCATGATCAATCGCTCATTCATTCAATAATGCATCCAAACCAAGGATTACCCAATACTAGCAATTCACATATACAAAACAAGATTTTATTAAGACTATTCTACGATGAAATAAATACAAAGAATGCACACAAATATCAAATATATAATACTAGTCAATCCAGCCCAATGAAATGATAATATAAAAGGAAAAAAGAAAGCACACAACCAGGCCTAGTAAGCTGGGTCTTCAACAGCCAGCTCTTCAAAATGAACAAACAGCTTTGATTGAATTTAGGATAAGGATTTTCATGCTACGCTGTCAGATTTCGAATTCAAAACATATGCCGTTAACTTGAAACATCAAAGACAATAGATACAGAGATAGAAAGGGCGAGAGATTAAAAGATTGCTGGAGCTCTGAGTTTGAAGCAATCTAAAAGAGTGGGATGTTCGATTGTTGGCCCTGAAGTCACAAGTTATATCAACAGTTATCAGTCTCATACTCAAGTCCTACAGAAAATGAATCCAAAAACAAAAAAACAAAATTCATGCTTAAAACAAATTCAATATAAACCCATGATCACTAGAAAAGTATGCGGAGTCAAACAAGATGCAAGCCAAGCTATAGAGTAAGGAAGAGATAAGAGGTCCACACATGAAATGAATATCAATAGGCACAAAAACCTCACTGAGTCATGACTACCTACTTAGGATTCACCTAAGGCCAAAACAATTACCATGAATCTTTTCTACTAAACCCATGATCAATCCGCTTAATGATTCAATAATGCATCCAAACCAAGGATTACGAAATACTAGCAATTCACATATACAAAACAAGATTTTTTTTAAGACTATTCTAGTAAGAAATAAGTACAAAGAATGCACACAAAATTCAAATATATAATACTAGTCAATCCAGCCCTATGAAATGATAAATATTAAAGGAAAAAGAAAGCACACAACCAGGCCTAGTAAGCTGGGTCTTCAACAGCCAGCTCTTCAAGACATCTAAGTAGATTTCCTCATGGAAGGACTTCAAAATGTTGGCCCTACTGGTCTCCTTAACCTTCACAAGACATACAAAATAAATTTCTTCAAACTGAACATACAGCTTTGATAGGATTTAGGATAAGGATTTCCATGCTATGTTGTCAGATTCAAAATCAAAACATGTAGGACCGAATAAAAAAAAGGCTAAAATCAAAACAAGTTAAGGCTGAGAGATTACAAAAAAAAGGCTTAAATCAAAACAACAAATTTATTACAGTATATGCCAATAACTTCAAACATCAAAGACAACAGATACAGATATAGAAAGGGTGAGAGATTACAATATTGCTGGAGCTCTGAGTTTGAAGCAATCTAATAGAGTGGTATGTTAGATTGTTGGCCTTGAAGTCACAAGTTTCATCAACAGTAATTAGTGTCATACTCAAAAATCCTACAGAAAATAAATCCAAAAACAAAAAAACAAAATTCATGCATAAAAAAATTCAATATAAAAAGAAGAAGTGCCACTTAACGGAGAAATGAAGTAGCCGAACTCCACTCTTAGTAGAAAAAGGGAAATAGCGCCATTTAACCTGGCCTTGTCTGCAAAATTTCTTTGGTTCCCTGCATTGTGACGAAACATTCCTGAGGAGAATCACTAGAAACCCAGATGACCTAGAAGAAGCAAATTGCAAGAAGCACTCTAATGCCTAAAGAAATTATAGCTCATAAGATGTTGATATTACCATAATTCGAAAGTTAAAATTCTAGAAATAAAGACAAATAAAAAATTTTGCAAGAGAAGACATTCAAGACCAAAACTAAAACAAGAGAAACCATTGAAAGGGTGACTGACTGGTGAAGAGCCACGATTAGTAAACAAAAAAAGTTGAAACCCAAACTGATGTAAAAATGTAGATGCACTTCCCTTCCTGGTCAATAACCCTTTTTGCCTTCCCCTTGTTGTTTGAAAAAAAAACCCACTGAAAGTCGGCAAAGACCAAAAAGCAATTACTTCATCCCATACCAACAGCTCATGGAACAGAAAAGATTAGGAAAAAATCAAACCTTATGGTAAATAATACCTTATCCAACCAGTAGCTGAAAGAGGCTTTTGATACTTTATAGAATGAGGGGAAAAATCGTTGGAAATTAAAATGGCATAAAAAATACAGAAGGAAGAAAGTAGGAAATTGAGATTCCAGACATAAAGTAACAAATAAAAAAAAACAAATTGTGCTACAGGAGACATATAAGACCAAAACAGAAACAAGACAAAACACAGTGGTGAAGAGCTTCAACTCCTTGAATCGCATAGAAGAAGACAGAAGGAGAAAAGTAGATAATTAAAATTCAGAAATATAGGAAAGAAAAATGGACCTTTGAATAAAGCAAATTTAAGGAAGAAATGTAATACGTGTACAACTGGACATGCAGCAAAACCCCTTAAAAGGGAGCAACACAACTTTAAGCAATTATAAACAAAAACATTTAAGTTCAATACAAATATAGAATTCAATCAACTACTCCTCATTTTCTATACCAAACAAAATAAAAGTATCTCACACCTAAATGTTTAGTTTAGTCAAGTTTCTTAAAATTATTTCAGTGTCATTTTTCTGATAACTTTCAATCGATCTACCAAAAAAGATGACTAAAATATATTGTACATGATGACATCAAAGACGGCTACTACTGTAAAATGGCTACATTGATGTGATGAGGAACCCAAATATGATATGAGTACCCAATACAAGGCTAAGGTACTTTATACAAGACAATCCACCCTAATCACTAGAAAAGTATGCGGAGTCAAACAAGATGCAAGCCAAGCTCTAGAGTAAGGAAGAGATAAGAGGTCCACACATGAAATGAATATCAATATGCCCAAAAACCTCACTAGGTCATGACTACCTACTTAGGATTCACCTAAGGCCAAAACAATTACCATGAAGCTTTTCTACTCAACCCATGATCAATTGCTCATTGATTCAATAATGCATCCAAATCAAGGATTACCTAATACTAGCAATTCACATATACAAAACAAGATTTTTTTTAAGACTATTATTCTAGGATTCTAGGATGAAATAAATAGAAAGAATGGACACAAAACTCAAATATAAAAGGGAAAACAGAAAGCATACAACCAGGCCTAGTAAGCTGGGTCTTCAACAGTCAGCTCTTCAACACATCTGAGTAGAATTTCTCTTGGAAGGACTTCAAAATGTTGGCCCTACTGGTCTCCTTCTTAACCTTCACAGGACAAACAAAATAAATTTCTTCAAATTGAACATACAGCTTTAAATGAATTTAGGATAAGGATTTTTATGCTATGTTGGCAGATTTCAAAGTCAAAACATGTAGGACTGAACAAAAAAATAGGCTAAAATCAAAACAAGTTATGCCTAATCTATCAACATGGCAACATCCATTTAGAACTAACTCTGCTATCAAAAAGTACTCCTATAACAAACACTTCTATTCTCAATTGTGTATCAGTAAGGCGCTATTACAATCATAAGTGTTGCGGAAATTCGCGAGGCCAAAGTGTCGCTCGCCTTTAGGGAATTGATCGCCAAGAGCCTTCTCAAGATTGGAGCCCCCAGCACCCATCAGACTATAAACAAATCATTAAGACTAAAATCAGGTTCAAAATTAAGAACAAAGTTATCTGAACTCAACATCTTTTACTTCCCATATGTCTTCCTACTCCCAATTCACAATGTAAAACACAGATTGAGAAAAGGCACAAAAAAATTCCATAAATTTTTGAATTGTCATTATCTTATAGCACTAGTTGGTGAAGAGCAGCAGTCAGCAAACAAAAAAAATTGAAACCCAAACTGATATAAACATGAAGATGCACTTCCCTTCCTGCTCAATGATCTTTTTTACCTTCCCCTTGCTGTTTGAAAAAAAAAAAAACAACCTCCACTAAAAATCAGCGAAGATCAAAAAGCAATTACGTCATCCCATATCAACAGCTAATTGAACAAAAAAGATAAGTGAAAGATAACTAAAATAGTTTTGATACTTTACAAAATGAGGCTTTTGATGCTTTACAAAATGAGGGAAAACATAGTTGATAATAAATAGTTTTGTCTAGTTTCTTAAATTATTTCAATGTCATATTTCTGATAACTTTCAATAAATCTACTAAAAATGATAACTAAAATATATTGGTATATTACATCATGACATCAAAGATAGCTGCTACTGTAAAATGGCAACGTTGATGTGATGAGTAACTAGCATAGTCATCAACCAAAGCAAGAGCAAACCCCAAAGGGGACAACAAGTTATCACATAATAGTTTGATGGATATTTAAAAGCAAGCATATTAGTTAGCACGAAATAATCCTCTAAATGTCATATTCAAAACAACCTGATTGGCCAATCCATACAATGGGCCAGCTAAAACATTCAAAGAAGCTGCAAATGCAAGATAAGGATCCGAAAAGTGGGCTACCAACAAGGAATAAACATTAAAGTTAATGAAATAAAAGAAAGAGACATCAAGAAAAAGGGCCTTCATTAATTGTTAAACATTTATTATTGCACAAGTTTCATAATTGTAATAGAATGAGAACATAAATAACAAAAATGACTTACTTAATGGGTGCAATGTGTACTCACATTCTCACCTTAATGGTCACTGCAATCCAGCTACAACCAAAATGTAAATCAACAAAAACATGAAGATAATTTGAAGAAAAGTTCATAATTCATAATAAGCATAGCATGTGTATAGGAGAATAAAACCTATGGATGGAGATATACAGCCCATTAATTCAAGCATATTTGGGTTATCAAATCCCATCATGTGGTAGTAGTTATCGCCATAATCCAAAGAATAATCCAGTGGTATGAATTTTCCAACCTTATATTATTCCAGTACAGGAATACAGGAAAACCATAAGAAATACAGGAACATATTAATTATTCCAGTACTAATAAAGCTTAAGTGTTGTAGACAATGAATATTGGAAAACCATAAAACATTACAATAGTATAAGGGTAAGTGATAACCTTTCCGTTTGTTTTTTGTGTTCTTTTTCATCATGCTCCCTCTTCAACTCCTCCGGTAACAATCCATTGCACAAAATAGATTAGTTTTGGTAGAATTAATGTTGGAAAACTATAATACATTACAACAATATATGGACTTAAAGCCATAACCTTTCCATTTATTTGTGTTATTTATCATCATGTGCCCTCATCAACCCCACCTACAACAATCCATTGCACAACATTGATTAGTTTTGGAAGAATTAATATAGGAAAACTATAATACATTACAGTTGTATAAGGGCTTAAAGCCATAACCTTTCCATTTATTTGCATTTCTTTTCATCATGCTCACTCATCAACCCTTCCTACAACAATCCATTGCACGGCATTGATTAGTTTAGAAATGTTGGAAAACTAAAAAAAATCATAATGGGTTAAAGCTAAGACTTGACCTCTGTTTCTAGTCAACCAGCCCTATGAAATGATAATATAAAAGGAAAAAAGAAAGCATACAACCATGCCAAGTAAGCTGGGTCTTCAACAACCAGCTGTTCAAGACATCTGAGTAGATTTCCTCATGGAAGGACTTCATAATGTACTCCTACAACAAACACTTCTATTATCGATTGTGTACCTGCAAGGCTCTATTACATTGATAAGTGTTGCAGAAATTCGTGAGGGCAAAGTATCGCTCGGCTTTAGGGAATTGATCGCCAAGAGCCTTCTCAAGCTTGGAGTCCCCCGGCACCCATCAGACTACAGACAAATGGTTAAGACTCAAATCAGGTTCAAAATTAAGCACAAAGTTATCTCAACTCAACATATTTTACTTCCCCTATGTCTTCCTATACCTCCCAATTCACAAGGTAAAACACAGATTACAAAATAGAAATATTTATAACAAGAAAAAAGGCACAGAAAATATTATATATTAAAGTTGATTTAATATGGTTGATAAAGTCTAATCATATTGCACAAATACAAGCCAGTTTTTAAGGGAAACAAAATATAAGCCAAATCATAATTCATAAATACAAGCAAAAGCCAATATTAATAGGATTGTGAATCAGTAAGGATTTATGTTGGAATTATGTTTTTAATTTTCTCGTGAAATCAAGTGGATCATTAATCAACTAAGCCGCTCAACTCAACAAAAATTCCCGAATTACAAGCAAAGAGTGCAGCAAGCCTTCAATCTGCATTCACATTCTTTGACTTTAAAAACTACTTGCTCCATGAAGGAGGAGGATTCTTCAATCCTCGAAAAAGAGACAAACAGATAAACATAACTATTTCTGAATTGACCTTATCATATATATTGAAGCTGGTTAACAAAGCCTAAGTTTTTTTGTGAAAGAAGCTAAAAGCATGAAATCTGAAGCGAAGATTGGTCTAATAGGTAGCACAAGTAAAGAGAATGAATTTACAAAAGCATATGGGAACAAACTAATTAATTGGTAGTACATGAAGAAAGAAGTTAGGGAACAGAATAAGGCAAGAGTGAGACACTCATGGATGAACAAAACTCATGCTTAAAATAAAATTCAATATAAACAAAAGAAGTGCCACTTAACGAAGAAACAAAGTAGCAGAACTCCACTCTTAACAGAAAAAGGGAAACAGCACCATTTAACCTGGCCTTGTCTGCAAAATTTCTTTGGTTCCCTGCATTGCGACAAACCATTCACTGAGGAGAATCACTAGAAACCCAGATCGCCTAGAAGAAGCCAATTGCAAGAAACACTCTAATGCCCAAATAAATTATAGCTCATAATGTGTTGATATTACCATAATTCGAAAGTAAAATTCCAGAAATAAGGACAAAAATAAAAAATTTTGCTACAAAAGACATGTAAGACCAAGACTAAAACAAGAGAAACCATTGAAAGGGTTACTTACTGGTGAAGAGCCACGATTAGTAAACAAAAAAATTGAAACCCAAATTGATATAAAAATGAAAATGCACTTCCCTTCCTGGTCAATGATCTTTTAAGCCTTACCCTTGCTGTTTGAAAAACAAAACCCCACTGAAAATTGGCAAAGAGAGACCAAAAATCAATTACTTCATTCATATCAACAGCTAATTGAACAGAAAAGATTAGGAAAAAATCAAACCATATGGTAAATAATACCTTGTCAAACCAGTAGCTGAAAGAGGCTTTTGATACTTTACAGAATGAGGGGGACAATCGTTGGAAATTAAAATGGTATAAAAGGAGACAGAAGGAAAAAAGTAGGAAATTAAAATTCCAGACATGAAGTAACAAATAAAAAACAAATTGTGCAACAGGAGACTTACAAGACCACAACAGAAACAAGAGAAAACACAATGGTGAAGAGCTTCAACTCCTTCAATCGCATAGAAGAAGACAGAAGGAAAAAAGTAGATAATTAAAATTCAGAAATATAGGGAAGAAAAATGGACCTTTGAATAAAGCAAATTAAGGAAGAAATGTAATACATGTACAACTGGACATGATGCAGCACAATCACAAGGGAGCAACCACACTTTAGGCAATTATGAACAAAAACATTTAAGTTTAATAAAATTATAGAATACAATCAACTAGTCCTCATTTTCTAAAACAAACAAAACAAAAGAATCTCACAACCCTAAATGTTTAGTTTTGTCAAGTTTCTTAAAATTATTTCAGCGTGATTTTTCTTATAACTTTCAATAGATCTACCATAAATGATAACTAAAATATATTGGTATATAACATCATGACATCAAAGATAGCTACTACTGTAAAATGGCTACATTGATGTGATGAGGAACTAGCATAGTCATCAACCAAAGCAAGAGCAATCTCAAAGGGTACAACAAATTATCTAATAATAGTTTGATGGATACTTAAATTCAAGCTTATTAGTTAGCACGAAATAATCCTCCAAATCCCATGTTCAAAACAACCTGATTGGCCAACCCATACAATGGGCCAGCTAAAACATTCAAAGCAGCTGCAAATGCAAGATAAGGATCCGAAAGTGGGCTACCAACCTGGAATAGACATAAAGTTTAATGAAATAAAAGAAAGAAAGAAAGAAAGAGACATCAAGAAAAACTACCTTCATTAATTGTTAAACATTTATTATAGCACATGTTTAATAATTGTATTAGAATGAGAACATAAATATCAAAGATGACTTACTAGATGGGTGGCATGTGCACTCATATTCTCACCTTAATGGTCATTGCAATCCAGCTACAACCAAAATGCAAATCAGCAAACACTTGAAGGTAATTTGAAGAAAACTTCATAATTCATAATAAGCATAATATGTGTTGATGGAGAATAAAACCTGTGGATGGAGATATATAGCCCATTAATTCGAGCATATTTGGGTCGTCAAATCCCATCATGTGGGTGTAGTTAGCACCATAATCCAAAGAATAATTCAGTGGTATAAATTTCCAACCTTATATTTCCATTAAGAAATACAGGAACATATTAATTATTCCAGTAATAATAAAAGCTTAAGTGTTGTATACAATGAATATTACATAGTATAAGGGTAAGTGATAACCTTTCCCTTTGTTTTTGGTGTTCTTTTTCATCGTGCTCCCTCTTCAACCCCTCCGGCAACAATCCATTGCTTGAAGCCATAACCTTTCCATTTATTTACGTTCTTTTTCATCATGCTCCCTCATCAACCCCTCCTACAACAATCCATTGCACAACATTGATTAGTTTTGGAAGAATTAATGTTGGAAAACTATAATAAATTACAATGAAGATTGGAAAACTCTAATACATTACAATAGTATAAGGGCTTAAAGCCTTAACCTTTCCATCTATTTGCATTTCTTTTCATCATGCTCACTCAACAACCCTTCCTACAACAACCCATGGCACGACATTGATTAGTTTTGAAAGAATTAATGTTGGAAAACTAAAAAAAATCATAATATAAAAGGAAAAAAGAAAGCATACAACCAGGCCTAGTAAGCTGGGTCTTCAACAGCCAGCTGTTCAAGACATCTTAGTAGATTTCTTCATGGAAGGACTTCAAAATGTCGCCCCTAGTGGTCTCCTTCTTCACCTTCACAAGACAAAAAATAAATTTCTTCAAATTGAACATACAGCTTTGAATGGATTTAGGATAAGGATTTTCATGATATGTTGTCAGATTTCAAAGTCAAAACATGTAAGACCGAACAAAAAAAGAAGGCTGAAATCAAAACAAGTAGTTAAGGGCAATAATATACAAGCCAAATCATAATTCATAAATACAAGCAAAAGCTAATATTAATAGGATAATGAATTAATAATGAGTAAAGAAAGACGAAAACCACAATAAAGAGGTAAAAGAACCAATTCCAAGCAGAGAACAGAAGTCATATGTAAAAAGCTGACTCCAAGAATCCAAAGCTCTTCAATCATATGGCATTTTTATTAGTTGTTCAAGACAAGTAGGTGGACAGGATTTGAAAAGCTTTTCCTGAAATCAAGTGGATCATTATTCAACTATGCCGCTTAACTCATCAAAAACTTGCGAATTGCAAGCAAAGAGTACACCAAATCTTCAATCTCCATTCACATTCTTTCACTTCAAAAACTACTTGCTCCATGAAGGAGGAGGATTGTTCAATCCTCGAAAAACAGACAAACAGATAAACGTAACTATTCCTGAATTGACCTTATCTTATACTATGAAAGCTGGTTGATAAAGCCTAAATTGTTTGTGTAAGAAGCTAAAAGCATAAAATCTGAAGCTGATTCTGGTGTGATAGGTAGCACACAAGTAAGGAGAATGAATTTACAAAAGCATAAAATGTGAAGCTAATTCTGGTGTGATAGGTAGCACACAAGTAAGGAGAATGAATTTGCAAAAGCATATGGAAACAAACTAAGTAAATAGTAGTAGTACATGAAGAAAGAAGTTAGGGCACAGAATAAGGGAAGAGTGAGACTCACATACATACATAATGGAGGAACGTCGAAAAGAGAGGCAGAAATTTGAAGTGAAGATTGGGAAAAATGAAGATTGTGGATGATCTTGGCTCAGACGTTGGGAATGATGAAGGAAGGAGAGAAATTTGAAGTGAAGAAGAAAGAGAGGGAAAGGAAAGGAAAGGAAAGGAAAGGAAAGGATTTGGTGAGTGACAGTGCAACGTCTCTATTATATTTATACTAATGCTAATTACTAAACCATCCTTTCCTATTGTCTTTACGAATGAGGATATGATAGTCATGAAGCTACCCTTATTACTTACTATTATACTATCAATTAGGAAACTTTCCTCTTTTCTTTTTCTTATTTTACTTTATTATAACTTATAAGTAAATAAATTTACTAGTGGAAGAAAGACATACAGGGATCACCTTTGTACTTTTAGATCTAAGAAGCCCCCAATGTGGATAGATCAAAACTTTTTCTTGTCAAATACTCTCACGGTCTCATAATACAAACACAAATGGGTTTCTAAAAATTATTCAAGATTAATTAAAAAAGGAATAATTAGGTGGGAGACAAAATTTTCTTTCCAAAAATGCCCTTATTTAAAAAGGAGGAAAGAGAATATGTAGGGAATAAATGATTTGCTTTGGTTGAAGTGTTATCTCTCTCATCTCTCCAAAAATAAAGTTGACATCTTTTTAAAATATAAGATTTTAGCAAAGGTAATATTGGAAAACATGTAGTTACTGTTGACAAACTTAAACATGAACTTATATTTTTGGACAAAATCATTCAAAAACTTTGGACTTATATTATGGGACGGAGGGAGTACTAAATAAAAACCTTACTTTGAAGAATGTAATTTTTTTGTGCTAAATTGTATAAACTCTCTTTGAACTTTAGGTTAATTGCACATAATCTGTAGTGTTAAATTGCCATTAAAGTTCATTTTGCCTTTTATCAAAAAAAAAAAAAATTGCTATTAAAGTTAATGGATTTAGTCATTTATGACTTTAACTATGACTTTAACCTTTTTTATTATATACCATGTCATTCTAAAAATACTACTTCCCTATTGACATAATTTAAAGTGCTTTTTAAATTTAAAAAAAAATAATCATAAAAGGATTCAAATTATTTTCTTGACATACAATGTATGTGTGTATGTGAGTGTGTATTTATATATCAAGATTTTACTCCCCTCTTTAGTCAAAGACAATAAAAAAAACATGTTGAAATTTATGATAATATTCACTAAATAAATATCAGAACACCAAAAGAAAGCATGGACAAATACACTCAATATCGCTTGATGATTTACAATATTGTTCTTATTAACATTTGGATATGATTTTTTCTATTACAAACCGGATATATAATATTACAAGAGCGTCAGCATGCTACAAGATTAAATTCGCAAAACTAAGGCTAAAGAAAACTACTACAAAACGTTAGTCCTGTACAAGCTCCTCCACTAATTTGTTCGGTCATTCGGATACATGATAATATGATCCAAGTTAAACGTTGGTTGCCGGTTAACGTATAAAAATAAAACACAATAGTAACTTAGTTCCTCCACTAATTAGAAACCTGGATTTCACCATTGATCTTTGATAACTACTACAAAACGTTAGTCCTGTACAAGCTTAGACTTGCAAAGTTGCAATTTGAATCCCTAGCATATATAATTAAATCCAGGGATCCAATCTATCGACTTAAAAGATAAAATACAATAACAAAAGGGGGAAGGGTAATTACAGTCGAGATGCATTATAAATAATACTCCCTCCGGTCCTAAATATAAAACTTAATTGGCTTTTTCTAGAAAATCCTTAAAAAAGTAAAATAAGTTAATTATAAATTGATTTACCTAATTTTTTCTCTTAAACAAGTTTATTAGTTTATTTTACCTATAAGCTAATGGATAATCTAAAAAGATATCAAATATGTCATGATTTAATAACCTGTTTCGCAAGTTCAATCTTTCCAAAACAAAAAAAGTTATCTAGGTCTTATATTTAGGAATGGAGGGAGTATTTAGTTCCCTAAGTTTTAACAAGGAGATATGAGATTTACAAGCATTCAAAGCTCAAAATGTAGGGGATCTGTAAAATTGCATGAAGTGAAAGATTATGTGCATCAGACACTGGGAAGGTCGGGATGAAATCAGTGATAGAGAGCCTCACACCATGCGTTTTGGTCAGTCTCAGTTATAGACGTCGACATGTGGCCTCATCTTGACCCTTTCAGCAATCTGATGATCTGTAATCCTTCATCATAGGCAACCTCACAGATCTTATACATCAGGGGATCTGAACCTGAAAACTTCATAGTACGTTGCTTTTTACCCAAAAAACCAAAAATAAGTCAGGGAGGGAACATGACCAGCAATATGGACAAGTTAACATTTTAGTTAGATTGGTGAGACTGGAACCTTCTGGAAGTAATTCTGCTTTACTATCGCTTCTGCAAAAAGAAAATTGGCTCAACTCAGCATGGCTCAATATCATCAATAATCACACTGAAAATTAAACAGGAAAAAGCAAAGCTAAAGAAAGAAAAATTTACTTTAAATTTTTTAAAAACGATTTTGTTGGTTCATTTTAGTTTGTCTAAAATAGAATTGAACTTTTGAACACCTGTAATTGATTCAAACTGTGAAAATTCTCTGGTTTGAGATATATGTACGTCTATGCAATACTGATACCACTTGTGTCAAGCTTCTTGGTCCATCATGTTGCATTCCAACTTCAAAATGAAGGCTTTCTACCATTATTTCTTCTCCACCAATTTATGCATCTGGTACTACATCGTAATTACCCATTGTTATGATGTTTGCTATGGAAGACTTTTGACAACCTCCTTTGAAATTCGCAGATCAATCTTTTTTTGTTAATCACCGCCCGGTTTAATCCGGACTCGAAGGGTAGGAGTGTTGCCCACATAGACAAGGTTGTCCCCTCTCCCAATAAGAGCGCTTCTCGGGAATCGAACACGCGTTCTCATCCTTACGGGGGGTTGTAGTCCACTTATCAGCTCAACCAACTACCCATTGGTGCAGATCAATTTGAAATATTGTAAATATCTACTCACACACACACAAATATGAACTTATTCTCCTTTATGCCAATTACATGTCTTGATGCTCTCTGAAATTTACTAGACGTACTGGGAGAATGTGTTCTTAAAGATTACTTGCAATATTGACTGGCTTATTTACAGACGGAAAAAAAGAAAGAAGTCCTCAATGAACTACAAGTATAGTAAACATTCATGATTCATCAAGAAACTGTGATTAAGAATGACTTTATTAAATTATTTGTCTATTATCTCATTGGTTTATAGAAATCAGAGGCATTAACCAGTGCACAATTAAAACCTCACGATTATTTTATTAATCACACTCTAAATATAGCCTTCTTGGTTATCATAACACAATCAACTATACAATAGCTCCCAAAAAATCAGAAGTGGAAACATCTCTAGTATAGTTGAAACAACAAAGGCAAAGTGCAGAAGCTAAGGGGGCAACTTAAAAAATTAGATCCATTCCTTTGGGTTGATGCAAGCATCTAACAGCTTCCATTCCTCGCTTCCTTCCTCAGGTTTCTGCACACAAAATGACACCACCATTTCATTAAAACCCTCAAATTACCAAACCATTATTTAATGATCCTACAAGAATACCAAAACCTTACATGATCATATTCCCATCGAGCAGTTAGTGGAAGAGAAACAAGAATACTCTCTATCCTCCCTCCTGTTTTTAGTCCAAATGTAGTACCCCTATCATAAACCTGGAAATGAAAATTAAGAACATGGTCATGTCTGATTGGAAGAAAAAGAACAAGACGATAATATTTATCGCCCCATAGCTGGGTTCTGTACCAAATTGAATTCAACATAGCGTCCCCTCCGCAATTGTTGCCATGCTTTGTGCTGATCTGTGAAAGCTGTATCCTTCCTTTTCTCTACTATGGGTATGTAAGCAGGAATCACAGAATTGGCACATTCTACACCATGGTTTAGGCACAAATGACACTGAAAGTCAGATGTCTGGCTAATAAGAAGCATCAATGTATATATTTGTAACAATACTGATCAATACCTGTGGCAAAGGAGAGTAGCATCTCCTGATCATAGTCATTCAAATCATCAAAAAATATTCCTCCAAGTCCTCTCCTCTCATTCCGATGCTGAAATAGGCGTAAACAACAGGAAAAGGTAATCAGTCACCAGAAGAATTTGCCACACTTATAATATGAGAAATCAAACTATTTGTAGAGAATCCATCACAACCTTCGGAAAGTGCAAACAAGCATTCATCTCAATAATCTCAATTACTGTAATATTTTGAGAACTTGAAGGCAAAAAATATGAGAAACTGCATCCAGCTTTAACAGTGATAAAAAAACTTGAAACATATATTTAAAAATAGCATTTGATGTGCATATTTAGCAGATGTCCCATGTTCGAAGCAAATGCTTTACAGAAAATCTTAGGATTAAAGTTGCAACAAATTTAAATAAGGGCAATGTTTTTATTTTGCCCTTCAAATAAGCACCCTGGACCAGTGAACACCCTAAATTAACATCAGGTATGATTCCCCAGCACCCTCATCAAGTCGGGACTAGAACTAGGTTGGCCATTAATATACATTCATTTTCTAAAAGCTAACTAATTTATATCTAGTGTAAAGTTTCCAATCATCGAACATGATAGGAGATGATTAAGCTCAAAAAACTACTGCACTAAAAGCTAGAATCTGAAGGGGAAAAATTCACAAAGTTACCTTAATATAGAAGTAATCATCACACCATTTCTTGAATCGAGGATAAAATGTAGGATCAAACTTATCACATGCACGTTTTTGAATCTACAATAAAAGCAGGGAAATGATTAAAAACAGCAAATCAATATTCTAAGGATACAGTTCTCTTTGACAGAGAATGGCATAAAGTCACTATGTGTGATCTAATTGTGATTTGGGGAATCAGAGTGCTGAGTAGAACCAGAAGAACAGTTAATAGGCAACAATTAAAAATATGAAGTATGAGGGGGCTGGAAGTCAAACAGGAGAAGATGTGGAAATTTACAGCTATTTGAGTTTCCAAAAACCGTTATGTTTAAAAAATTCATCTCCTCCCATTTTAAGAGAATCCAAGTTAATTAATTAAATGCTAAGGGAAAAAACTCAGCCAGACCCTAAAAATACAATACTATATGCGAATTACTCATTTACAAAGGCGCCAAGGAGAAGCTATTTACACACACAGAGTTAAAAACCAACAATGGGTTGAACATGTACCGAATGGAAATGCTTGACATCCTCCTCAAAAATGTAAGATGGAGTCAAGTCTGTCCCGCCACCAAACCACCATTGTCTTGGTGCTCCAGGAGCATCTGCAACAGCAAGAACATTAGTAGCAGCAATTCCAATGCACAAATATAAATTTGCATGCACATGCACATGGGGATTGCATCAAATCTAAAAATTCCTTCTTTCAATTTTATGTCAATCAAGGGAACAATCAACAAGAGATTTCTGATTTAATAGACATGATATACAAGGGAACCCCACAAACAAATGGCTGGTGGTGGTGGAGGAAGGAATTTAAAGTATTTTCATATGTTGATTGAACATCCTTCATTCCTTTCTCCCTCTAATAACAAACTCCCAAACAAGGGGAAGATTTCATTGAATACTCTCACTTACATTTTTCCTCCTATTTAAAAAGTGAGAGAAATTGGGCATGGTTAGCCACATGCCAGGGGAGAACCAGAGGGTCCTAAACTTACCCCTTCTCGGGTTCAGTTAGTCAATCATACATAGAGTTGGTCAATTAACATTGTACACTGATAAACTGTGTTGCTGCAACGACTAGTATGTCTCCAAGCCAATTTTTCTCAAAATATAATTCTCAAAAAAGAAAGAAACCAAGGAAGGAAAATGTGTTTTGTAAGCCTCACGCTTGCTAGAGGCTAAAGAACATGCATGAGTGCATGTGAAAAGTAATGGCCAGGTTAATGACAAACAGTTAATCTAGTTTCTTTACCAGTGTCATGATCTTATAAAATAAAAATGAGAAGTTAGGGGGTGGGCTGTATAACATACCTTTGGGAGCATCAGTTTCAAAATACCGATAATTGAAATGTACTGTAGGAGCAAATGGATTCTTTGGGTGCAGAACCTGAAAAAAAAAGCAAAAAATAGTGATAAAGACCAAACTTTATCAGACAAGAATAAGAGTTGACCCTTAAAACAAGTCACACTCATCATACAAATGTTATTCCCTTCCCTCTTAAATATACTACCCATGGTCGTAAATATAAGATGTAGTTGACTTTTTTGGAGAATCCTAAGAAAGCAAAATGAACCACCTAATCATAACATATTTTGTTTATCAATAAATCATATGTTAGTATATAAGTCAAATAAGCTAGTTTAAAGGAAAATTTTAAGAAAATCAATTTTAATTACCTTATTTAACTTTCTTAGGATTCTCAAAAAAAAAAGTGAAGCAGCTCTTATATCTAGGAACGGAATGAGTAATACCCAATTGAACTGAAGCAAACTAAATGTGTCACGTAATCATAATCATAATGTATTTAGTGCATTATCATGATTATATGTGACTCCCGCTGAATAAGATAAAAGTTGAGATTTTTAACGAAATGGATGCAAAATAAATCACTCTACAGTCTACATAGTTTCTATTCATTTTTCCCCCTTAAAACTAAGTTATTTTACTTATAAACCCACATTAATCTAATTTCAAGAAACACATAGCTTAATAATCCAATTTATTACTTTATCTTGGACCAAAAAGCACCCTCAACAAGTGACAAGAAAAACGCATTTTGTGAAAGCAATAGCCAGAATTAAGATATAAGGTTCATAACATATAAGAAAGTGAATGAAAGTGGAACTGACAGAGCTGATTCCAGCGGCGAAGAAAGGAACAGGGCCAGGCTTGTGATGAGAAGGGGAGGCAGCTTTGGCAGCACGGTAGGCTTCAGGGGGCATAACACCGTACACAACTGACACATTTACCCCTGCCTTCTCAAACACTTCACCCTCCTGCAAAACCCTACTGATCCCTCCGCCGCCGCCAGGCCTCGACCACACGTCCTCCTTAAACTTCCCCCCACCGTCCACCACTTCCAGCTCTCTGCATACACTGTCCTGCACCTCCCTTATCATCTTCTCGAATCGAGCTCTGATGGATGATGATGATGGCGAGAGGTTGGTGTGGTGGTCGTGGCCGTGGCCGTCGGATTGTCGGAGGAATGTTTGGGGGCGGTGGGATTCTGGGGTTTCTTTTTCTATTGACATCGTGGCTCTCACTGTGAGTGAGGATTTGAATAGTGTGGTGGGTGGTTTTGGAGAGAGAGATTTTTTGGGGGTGAAGTGAGAGGGGGACAAGATGGAGTGGTTAGAGGGGAGAATGCATGTGGTGGAAGGCATTGCAGAGAAAGAATGATTTGAGAGAATTGAAGAAGAAGAAGATTATTCACTGACTGCACAGTCAAGGGAAAGGACAAGGGAAGATAACGAACGAACCAGGATTTGAATGAGTTACGATAAGGTGGAAGGCTGTGTTTGTAGTATTATTTTTTTTTTTGGCCAATATAGTTTTAGTATTATTACACCAAGGTTCAAGAGGCAAAATTAATATTAATAGTATATACTCTCTCGGGTCCCTAATGTAAGAGATAACCGCAAAAAAAACTTCTTAAGAAAACATGTGAATGTTAGTTGGGTGTTTGGAGTTAATGTCTTTTTAAATATTGTTTATATTTATTATGATACTTTTTTAAGAGAGAAAGACATAAGCATTAATAAATGTGAGAGAGAATTTGAGATAAAGTAGAAAAAAAAATGCATTAAATGAGGAGACAATGCAAGATGAGCTCTTATATTATGGACCAAAATCATTCAAATTTTGGCTCTTATATTAGGGACTGAAGGGAGTATACTTCAAATACAAAAACACCAGATTGTCCCTTCCTGTGACAAGGTCATGGGTTGGGAATGACGAGGACATGAGCACGTATAACAAGATCATGAGCAACTCTAAGAAGATCATGGCACACCCTGTGACAAGTTAATGAGCAAGCATTAACAAGGTCATGGGCAAGGAATGACGAGGTCATGCACACGTATAACAAAATCATTGGCAACTCTTACAAGGTTATGACTCACTCGTGACAAGTTAATGAGCAAGAATTGACGAGATCATTGGCAGAAATGACAAGATTATCGCACGTATAACAAGTTCTTGGGCAAGTAAGAAGGGGCAATCTGATCTTTTTATATTTGAAGTAATTAAAGTAATGTCCCTAGGAACCCTAGTACCCTACTTTTTTTTTTTATATGTGGAGTTTATGAGACTTCTCTACATTTAAATAGCTTGTGAGACAGTACAAATTAATTTTCCTTTTATTATTATTTTTTTCATCAGATTATAGTTTTAGTATTATTACCCCAAACTTCAAGAGGCAAAATTAATATTAATAGGATATAATATACTTTCAGTTCACTGAATTAATTCAAACTGTGTGTTTTTCCTAGCTGCGCAGCGGTTTTTGATTTTTAGGACCAACCTGCCCAAACTTGTTCCTTTTTAAAAAATTGTTTCAAAACAGACAGTATTAATTAATAAGTAGTCAGTAATTCCGGCACCCACCGAATTTATATAAAATGTAAGCTAATCATTCATTTTTGCATTTTTTTAGCATACATTCATATTTGCATTGAGTTTTGTGACTTTTAGTACTTTTGAACTAGTTGATCTGTTTCAAGGCTGATTAATTTATTCAATTAATAAGTGGCATTGAGTTTTAATTTGGTTATCGAAAAACGATAATTTATTGAATTCCAAGGGTGATTATTATATATTCAAAGCCGCGAATTGAATAACTATTGATCATACTAAAAGATTTAAATCTAAACATATATATGTCAACATTTAATCAAATAACCTTGCTTTTAAAGGTTATTTTAATAAAATGAAATTAGAGGTGGTAACAAAAAATATGCCTTTTGAACTTATTGAACTTAAATGGTGTGTTTGGGTAGACTTTCTTTGACAAATAAACTACTTTTTTGACAATTGAGGATAAGACTTTCATGGAATGTTTGGTGGACTTATTTTTTTATTTCACTTATTCAAAATAAGTAGTTTATTTTTAGCTCAAAAGTAATTTATGAAGGTAGACCACACAAATTATAGCTTATTTTACACATCCAATCACAATTAACTCAAACTTACACAATACTCCTGTGACTTATGAAAAGTAAGTCACTTTTTCCCCATCTAATCCCGACATAAATATCAGTATGCAATATAACGTATTTTCAAGTTGACTCTCTTAAGTCACTTTTGGCGTAAGTTGGTCCAAACACATTAAAATGAAAATTAATGCATTAACATTATACTCTAGTCAAATATGAATATCGTTTAAGATGATGTATCCCTAATGTATTATAGTCTATCTATCTTGCTCTATATTAAAAGAGGTAATTAATAATTTTACATAGACAGAGAAAAATAGTGGAGCCATATATTATTTGTATGATTTTTCAATTTCACCCTTATATTATTTGTTATATATAAATTATCTCCCTTTTTACATTCAATATATAAGGCTGAAAATGGAAATCAAATGTTTATTTTTTTTTTCTAGAAAAACATTTATTATCTTTACTTTCAGATATTCTCCTTTTACAATTTCGAGTGTGCTTCTCATGTCACTTAGTACTCCTACAGTTTCATTATAGATATGCTCAAAAACAAAATCAAATGGATTAAAACAGAATATGAAAATAAAGATATAAATGAGTTTGACATAGGATGTAAAAAAAATGGCGGTTGTGGTATGTACAAATATGATAACAGTATAAAAATTGGAAGAGAAGGAGCAATACGTTGTTGTGACAAGATGAATTGAATGTATCGAGTGTACTAATATTTTAGGATTCAAACCTAATAAAACCAGTTTAGGTTATTAATGAACTTTTATTAAAACTTAGATGGCTTCTTTTATAATATCCTCATAAAGTCATAAGTACTTTTCAATTTGTAGTATTTGGATTTTTTTCTGTTCATAGTATTGTGGTAAATAAAAATTGCGCCTAAAAGTTCTTGCAGTGATGCTACTCTTCCACCATATGAAGATTCACTAAAGCTTTGGCAGAAGAAACAAAAATCATTATTGTAAATGTAGCACCTAAAAATATGTCAAGGCATAGAGAGATAGAATGTAATACAAGTAAGAGGAGCCTGACAAAAAACCCAAAAAATGCAATATAATGCTGATATATTTTTGTTATATGTTTTAATTTGAATGCGCCTGCTATTGTAAACTTTATTATAATAGTTGACGTTTGTTTTATATCAGACCTCCATCAAAATATGTTTGATATCGAATCCCTTCTAAGGGTGTGTTTGGATTGCCGGTGGAAAAAGTAACTTTTTTTTAATTTGACTTTTTTAGAAGTAAGATTGGAAAAAAGTCCGATTGTATATTGTGATTATGTTTGGATGTGTTGTTGGTATGAGTGACTTTTTTCAATTTGACTTTTAGAAAGATGTTTGGATATGTATTTGAAAAAAAAACAAGATTAGATTAAAACATATGCAAATATTGTTATAATAGAAAATACATGAATAAAATTTTGAAAATGCTAATTCAAAATAAAATACATATAAATTAAGAATTATACACACACACATACTTCTTTCTGTCCTAAATATAAGACCTACTTCTAATTCTTATCAATTTTTCCAAATTATCCTTCTCAATGCTCCCCATTATAAGACAATAAGAGAGAAATGGTGGAGACAAAAGGTAGATGATCAGTGTATATTGGATATCATGTTATTTTAACTAACTTAACCAATATGTTTAATCTAATAAAATTAGGTAAATAGGTCTTATATTTAGGATCAGAGAGAGTGTCTATATATATATATATATATATATATATATATATATATATATATATATATATATATATATATATATATATAGAGAGAGAGAGAGAGAGAGAGAATAAGTTAGAAGCAAAAAGCAAGAAGTAAAAAAAAGCAAGAAAATTATACTTCTCCTCCCACCTTGCTCTTGACTCAAAAGCAATTCAATTTTACTTTGCTACCAAACATGTTTTAAAGTAAAAATAAGTTAAAAGTAAAAATAAGCAAAAAAAACCATGTGTCACCTTGCTTTTGAGTGTTGCCAAACACACCCTAAAAGATGGAGAGTAATAAAACCTACATTTTTCTTAGCATATAGGCGTTAACATTATTATTGTATGGGAAATTTGCATTCTAGTCCCTGGGAAGGGAAATTATTACTTGAAGGTCCCTACACATTCCAAAATAATTATCAAGTCCCTTGGGCCTTTCCTGCAATTATTTGCTTATGTGCAATGACCATTTTGCCCTTATGAAAGCATCAAAACCCAAAACATGCACAAGATAAAAGTCAGGGACTTGCTACAGCGGGTGTGCCTACTTGCTACCGCAGGCTTGGGGACTTGCTACTGAGACGTTAAGTGACCAACATTCCCTCCCAGTTACTGCAGGTTTGCTGATCTGTAAACACAGTAACAAGTCCTCATGCCTGCGGTAGCAAGTAGGCACACCCGCGGTAGCAAGTCCCTGACTAGTCCCTCTCATCCCATGTGAATAAAATGGTTTTTGAAAAACATGGTGTGGCACATATCGGGGTAATAACAAAAAGTGGTCACTGACTTTATTAAATGGCCCTCAGATATGAATGACACTTGGGAGGGAATGTTGGTCACTTAACGTTTCAGTAGCAAGTCCCCAAGCCTGCGGTAGCAAGTAGGCACAACCGCGGTAGCAAGTCCCTGAATTTTATCTTGTGCATGTTTTGGGTTTTCATGCTTTCATAAGGGCAAAATGGTCATTGCAAATAAGCAAATAATTGCAGGAAAGGCCCAAGGGACTTGATAATTATTTTGGAATGTGTAGGGACCTTCAACTAATAATTTCCCTTCCCATGGACTAGAATGCAAATTTCCCATTATTGTATTTTCAGATATATCGAACGCTTTTAGTTCTTCTAAAATTGGATTTTTGTCTTCTAAAATGTGGACATATATTTTGAGGGAGCAAGGAAGAGGAGCGGCCTCATATTCTAATTAATTATATTATATTTGGCTTTTAAGTTTTACTTTGTATAAATTTAGTAAATTAAAATAACAAAATAAAAGGTGAACAGAAATTAATCACACATGGCATGATACACACACACTAAAAGATGGTAGAGTGATGTCTTTTAATTTGATATTTTGATTGACAAGTGTACTTTATTTTGAAAAGATATTGATGCTTAAAACAATTCAACCCATCAATCAACTAGTTATAATATTAAGAACCAAACAGAGCAAGTTTACAAGGAAAAACAAAGGCAATTCGAAAAGGATAAAACCAAGGTATAAGATTGTTATTTACCTGTGCCTATAAACAATGATAATGCCATTAACTTTTTACAAGAAATTTGCGTTTGAGACTATGGTGATGATTCCTAATCCTAATTATTAAAGGAAGATCTTTTTTTTTTTGATAACATAAAGGAAGATCTTTACTCCCTCTGGTTCTAAATATAAATTAAGTTTGACATTTTTATGTAAAAGTTACGGAAGCAAATTAAAAAAAAAAAAACTAAACTATGACATATGTCAAGTATAATTAGATTATAGGTTAGTGTATAAGAATAAATTAATTTTAAAGAAAAAAACATGAGTATAAACAATTCAAAGTGATTGACTTGGCATACTTAAATTCTTCAAAAAAAAAGTCAAAATGATTTAATAATTAAGATATGAGAGTTTTATTCAAACCCGACATATCCTAACAAAGAGTCAAGCTCTTAATTACAACTGAACTGCCAGCTTAGTTTAGGGGAAGGTAGCCAATACAAATAAAGAAGAACATACTTCTAAATATTAACACATTTACTTAAATTTAATTAAAGTAGTTAACATGGCATGACCATACTCAAATTTCCAATTACTTTACATCCCTCTCCAACTTGATTATTCTTTGATAGAGTATAAATAGAGAATATCGGGAAATATTAATAAAAATTAGAAATATATCACATATTCAAGGGGAAAACAACTACTCAAATAGTAAGCATAATTGATTTCTTGGCAGAATCAAATCCTAAAATAAACTTAAATAGGATTATAAGTTGTCATAACATTCAAACCAGCGTCACAACATCGACTCTACGCTGGCGAAAAAAAAGTCGACTCTACTCCATCGAAATTTTTTTGGACTGAATACTCCATAGAACTTCACTTAGCCTTTTATTATTGAGCCCCTCCACAGCTCCACTTTGTATGGAACCCTCTCCCACATTTATGTCGGCGTTTTCTTTATTGTAACATACATAAGTTTTTTTTTTTAAAAAAAAAAATTACATCTTACAGTTAGCTGAAAAAATTGGGAAACCTGAAACCTCATTAAACACCTCTTTTCAAGGAATCAAATCTCAAATATAACGCTTGCAATATACTTCTTAATTTATTACTTTCCTAAATATAAGATTACTTTCCTTAATTTGATTAAGGATATGTTAGTAAAGTTAGTTATTAATTAGCACACAATGATATACCAGTTTATCTTAACCATATATTTTTATACCCACTATCTCTCTCTCTCTCGTTTGTTTATTAATGATAAGCATTTTCAGGATTACTTTGTGAAAAAGTGAAAAATTAAAAATAATCTTATATTTAAGAACAAATTGAATTTAAAACTAGTCTTATATTTAGGAATATGGAGTGCCATTTTAAACTTAATAAACTGGGAGTTTCAACCAAAAATGTTCTAGGTGTATCTGGGATGGTTGAATGGTAGAAGGGGTGACTTTTATTAGAAAATCTACCGTGGACAACAAGCACTACTGTTCTAATCAAGTAGAGGAAAATAAAATTTGATAAGAGAGAAAATGTAAATGTTGTAATTTTGTGTGTATAGCATCGAGATAGCTTCATTCTTCTGAATTTTTTCTTGCATGATATTAATTTGACTTTCAAGCTCATATAGTTATTAGCACATATTTTGTGATACATATTAAATTTATGTAGCATAGGGATTTGATGAAGATATGAAAAAAAGATAGTACGTACATTATGCCTTAGTAAAAGGAGAATATAGTGTATATTACTAGTACACTTTCCTTATTAAATTTTATTTCTCTAAAGTGAAAATGCTATATTTGCACATAGACTTAAGTTGAGTATTATTTTTGCATCTCACGAAACTTTTTTATTAGAGATGTAATTTTAGTTCAAATTTAGTATATTTTTGCACCTTAACGTTAATAAATTAGATTATGTGGCGCTGATTCAATAGGAAAGTGTTTCCAAGAGATAAACTCATAAACGATGATGTTTTCTTTATTCATCGAAAAGATAGGTAGATAGATATTTATACCACTTAATAATAATAATGAGATCAAATCCATACAGACCAAATGCTTAACTTTTCATACTCATTTTTTTATTCGTAAGATGTATAACTTAGGCCAAAAATAAGAAATGTTCCAAGGTGGCACGTGTAGTAGAGGAGCTCATGAGTCATGGGTAGCATTGTAGCAACAACAACAACGTAATACCCCAAAGAAGAAGAGAGAGAAAAAAAATCGTATCCTTTATCCGATTCACCATGCCACATGTACACTATTGGTTGGAGAAGCAGATACAATCCTCATCTGAAGCTCCAAATAGGACCCACCTCTCTTCATTCTCCACCATGAGTTCTCTTCCAATGTTCCCTCCATGCAATCACAAGTAGTGGCTTATCTTCCTCCCATATCTTCCTCCCTTGGCTTATTGGCCCCTTCATTCCCATAGATATCTTCACCTCAACTCCTTAACCCTTTACCACATTCTTATTATTCTACACCACCAAACTCTCTCTCTCTCTCTCTCTCTCTCTCTCTCTCTCTGTCTCTCACTTATGGCTACACAAGCGTTGGTTTCTTCTTCTTCTCTCACCTCTTCTGTGCAGGCTGCTAGGCAGATTGTGGGAGGGAGAACAACTCAGTTTCCAACTGGCTCATCATCTAGAAGGACTTCCTTTGTAGTGAAGGCTTCTGCTACACCACCTGTTAAGGTTTGTCTTATGTCACTCATCACTTTCTTGCTCTCTATGTGTTTTTGTGAGCTGTTTTGAGTTATTTATATGCATATATATGGATGGATATTGAAATGGTGGTGGTTTTTTTTTTGTTGGTGTTCAGCAAGGAGCAGATAGACAGTTGTGGTTTGCATCCAAACAAAGTCTTTCCTACTTGGATGGCAGGTAATAAGAACTCCATGCCACTGCCTGAATTTTTTTATTTCAATTGATGTTTCCTATGAGTGAAATTGTACCTTTTGGCTTTTGAAATTGATGAAAGAAGCAATATAAATGGATAATAGGTAACTTGCTGAGTTATCAATGCGCCTAATTGACCTCAAACACATAAACATATCTAAATTGGAATAATTCATAAACCAGCTTGACATGATATGCTATGTCTATTCATGATATGCTAAGATGAGGTAACATAAGACCATAACTTGAGTTACTTAGGCATGTATGAATTTTCGGTCTTCAACAAAGAATAAGCATTCAGACCAAATATATTCTCAGAGAAGTTTCATCACAGTGTATATATGTATATCAGTATATATATGGCTGAAGTTATTGGAATTGACTTGAGTTTTGTTGGACATGTATGAACTTTCAGTCTTCCAGGTGACTTTGGATTTGACCCACTAGGGCTCTCAGACCCGGAGGGAACAGGAGGGTTCATTGAACCAAGATGGCTAGCTTATGGTGAAATCATCAATGGGCGTTTTGCAATGTTGGGTGCAGCAGGAGCCATAGCACCAGAAATCCTAGGCAAGGCTGGTTTAATCCCTCAGGAAACAGCACTTCCATGGTTCAAAACTGGAGTGATCCCACCAGCAGGAACCTACAGCTATTGGGCTGACCCATACACCCTATTTGTGTTGGAAATGGCTCTAATGGGCTTTGCAGAGCACAGGAGATTCCAAGATTGGGCCAAGCCTGGCTCCATGGGGAAGCAGTACTTCTTGGGCTTGGAGAAGGGCTTGGGAGGGTCCGGTGACCCGGCTTACCCGGGAGGCCCATTCTTTAACCCTCTTGGGTTTGGGAAAGATGAGAAGTCAATGAAGGATTTGAAGCTGAAGGAAGTGAAGAATGGGAGGTTGGCTATGTTGGCTATATTGGGATACTTTGTACAAGGTCTTGTGACTGGTGTTGGACCTTACCAGAACCTTCTGGATCATTTGGCTGATCCTGTGCACAACAATGTCTTGACCAGCCTCAAGTTCCATTAAATATTGTGTATTATAATGTTATAAAAATATTCTCTATGGGATCATTTGTATCTTTCTCACTTCTTCTTCTGGGACATAATGTGAACACCTTGTAATTCTCTTCTTCCTCTTGTAGTGGTGTTTGTGAGGAAAAAAACATGATAACAGCTGAGAATATTTGTGACTTCTTACTGCAACTTATTTTCTGTTTGCAGCTACCATCACTAGGATTGGCCCCTTTGATATTCTTACTTCAGCCTTATAAGGCTATCCTTAGAATTGAATAAGTCATAGGAGTATTATCGTGTGTTACTACTTCCAATCTTTGACATAAGATATGCTTAACTTATTTGGGTAGATTAAAAAAATTAATTTAATTAACTGTTTGTAAAAATGTATATTGGTTTCTAAACTATCCTTTTTAAATCACTTCCATTCAAATCGCCCCTTGATGCAAACTCTACATTCATTTGCAATTAACATGTAGACATTAACAATGTCTTGTGTGTAAAATCAACTTCACCCTTCGGCCAAAAAAAGAACCAACTTCAATCGATCCACTGGTTGCTATATTGAAAACCGGGTAAAAGATAAAAATGACCACATATATATCTCCAATGTGCATATCTCTAATTATATCTGTTATTTAATTTGTATGATGAATAAATTTCGTAACTTAAAATAATATAACAAAAATGACAAAAATTGATCACTCAGAAAGATGTTATGCACAATCTATGTTAGAAGATTGTACAGTGACGTGTTTTAATTTGATATTTCGTTTGACAAATATATTTCTTATATTTTAAAACAAAATCAACCCATCACTTAGTTATTATATTTAAGAATCAAAGCGACCATTTTATAAAGAAAAACCAGGGAAATCTAAAAAGGGAAAAAACCAAGGTATAAGACTATTAGTCTATAGTGATTGACTTTCGTAAATTAAAATATCTTACACCTGAAATCTTGTATGCCATTTAGCAATGATTGTTAATTGAAAGAAACTTCATATATTTTATTTCGTAGTACTTAAGGTGTGATTTAGTCCACCAAGTAATACTAAATATCTACCCATCGTTAGAGCCGGTAATATGGGCCTGGCCCGTCGGGCCGGCCCGTTTTCATGCAAACCCGAGGAGGGCCGGGCTTGCTATTATGATGGAAAAAATGGGAAGCGGGCCTATAAGGGCCGGCCCTTTAGGGCCTCGGGCCCATGCGGGCCGGCCCGTATTTATAGGCCCGCTTCCTTTTTAAGAAAAAAACAAAAAATGGTTGATTAGATTACATTTACAGGCCAGTGTTTAATGTTTATTTATATTTTTGTTTGAAGAATTTGTTGTTTATTTTGACTGTTAGATTATATGTATTAGTGTATGTTGTTATGTTATCACTTATCACTTTATCAGACTATGTTATGACTTATGATTATGTTTATTGTGATGTTATTAGATGATTTTATTTTGCTAAAACCATAAAATGTACAGAGAGAATAAGGTTGAAAGAGGAAAAAGTGGATTTAGGAAAAAAATTTTAGTTTTTTTTAAAAAAATGGAAATGGGCCAGGCCCTACGGGCTAGGCCCGGCCCGATGGCATGAGGGCCGGGCCTTGTAAATAGGTGTATAAAAAGGGAAGCGGGCCTAAATGGGCCCGGCCCGTTTAGGCCCGGCCCTATGCGGGCCGGCCCATTAGGACCGGGCCGGCCCGTATTCCCAGCTATACCCATCGTCCGTGGGTTCAGTGACGAAGGAATTGAACAATGAGCGTCAGGTTGACCTCCACGTCGCTAGTTCAATCCTGGGGAATGACACTTTGTTGTGTCTCCATCGCGACGCTTGGGGAGACATCTCCGTAGCTAAGTGAAACTAAGAGTAATCTACATGTGTGGACAGACATAAAGGGCTTGCTGGTCATGCTTCAGAGCCCACAGGGACAGGCCCAGTGGATCATGAGTTAGGTGCCCTGCCCTTAGATTGAGTTGAGCCCTCTTCCTAAAATTTTGTAATAAAAAAAAATACTAAATATCACAAAGCATTTTTATGAACCATTATGCCCCGAAAAGTGCTAATTAAAGAAAAAATTGGTCATAACCATTTAAAAATAATTTATTATTGGAAAAAAATTGACATTGACCACTACTAATTTTTTTAAAAAAACCCTGGATACCCCAGCCTCTTGATAATTAATTTAGAAACAAAATTGCACACCAAGTAATTAAGTTTGTTTGAAATTCTATGGTTATATAAATTTCATAAATATTGCTGCAATTTTGTGCTTTGTTTGTCAGTATGGTTTATTCCATATTTCCATTGGTAAGAAAGAAACAAATCATAAGGATTTTGCTCAATTTTATGATCAATAAAATTTATGTTGTAATCAAATATATAAGCTTCTACATTTTTTAAAAGGTAAAAAACATGATATTTTTTTAATCCGCCTCGTTTTCATGGGAGACATCATAAACACTTCATAATATGAGTTTCCAGATTTTGGGAAATATATGAGAAGGGCCGGCTCAAATCAGCCGTAATTTCGCTTGTTTTGAGGTCTTAAATCGTGTGTTCGAATCAACTTCTATATATAAAAGAAGAAATAAGATTGTCTAATATATTCCCTTTCCCCAATACATTCACCAATTTCAATAGGTAAAATTTCTACATTTTTAAACTTTCAATTACACCTTCAAAAATTTCATAGCAATATAGCGGTTGATGGAACACATTTGGTGCAAAATAGGCCCATCAACCCAATTTTTTTATTATGAACTAATGTTAAGCTATAAATTTGCCCTTAAAGTTTTTAACAAAGAGCTGTTTTATCTTGTAAGTTTATTTGGTTTCAAAATTGTCTTAAAAGTTTTAAAATGCAGCATCTTTTCTTGACAAAATTTCTTGGGCTCAAAGTTATCCCAAAAAAATAAAAATGCACCAATCTTTCTTTTTACCCGTAAGGTATCAACTCTGACCATCAAAAAACTGATGTTTTTTTTATCAAAAAAAAACCCATGGCAACAATTATCAATCAATAAAGAGTTTCAGAATAAATTTCATGTCAAAAATAGCTTATGGACGAAAGCTTACGGTATAAAATGAATTATGATAGGCAATATGTGGAAGTAACTAAGCAAGGAAGCATGATTACCAATGAGTAGTTGGTTGAGCTGGTAAGTGGACTATAATCTCCGTAAGAATAAGAACGCGTGTTCGCGAATCCTGAGAAAGACCTCTCATTGGGAGGGGTGGACAACCTTACCTATATAGGCAACACTCCTATCCCCATAGTCCGGATCAAACCGGGCAATGATTAAAAAAAAAAAGTAAGCAAGCACGATTAAACTAAATTAATTAAGCTCATTCACCAATGGGCTTGTAATTTTGTTGAAATAATATATAGTTGGGCCGGCAATTTTCATTCCAAATGAATTATTGTGTGACCCAACATAACATAACATAACATAACAATATCTTCTTCTTCTTCTTCTTCTTCTCTCTCTTCGCCCCTTCTTCACGATCTGGCGCGTTCAGATCCCTCTCCGCATAATTCATAATTCCTTGTAAGTAATCTCTTGTTTCTGTTAAATCGCTTCTCAGTTTTCGTTTCTGTATGAACGAATATCTCGTGGTTCGCTCTTTCTTTCTTTTATTATTTCGTTTTTCTTTTATTATTTCGTTGTTTGTGACCCACCCAAATAATTGTACACAGAAGCTGATCTTTTATCAACATGTGACGCTTAAATATTTCTCTTGAGAGGAAATCAATGTTTTTGACATGTTCGTTGTGGATTTGATTTTATTTGAATCGCTTGTGTAAACTGTTTATTTCTGTTATTTGATTGTATTTTCTGTGAGTTTCTTTTTTTGGTTTTGCTGCCTCTGTTTTCTGTAGACGCGTTGAGTATTTGTTTTAATTTAATTGTTCTTGTTCTTGTTCTTATTGATTTTGGTTATTATTGATATTCATTAAGTTGTTGTTTATCTCTGATAAATTTCATGAATAGAATAAGCTTTGTTATGTGCTTTGGGCTGATTCTTTGGCCGATCTGCGAAATATTGGATCTGGTGTGGAAAAAAAAACAATGTTTTGCTTGCAAACTTTTAGATTTAGATTTTTGGAATCTGAGATCGAATTTTTGATCTTGTGTAGATTTGGTTTTGAATGCATCAGTCAAGTTAGGTGATCTACGGGAAAAGTGCCAGCATCAGCATCTTCTGTTATATTTCGAATCAAATGGAGTTACTTTCCCTGAGGAAAACCTGGGTCAACTGGGTTTTCCTGTCCATCGTTGTGTTTGCGCAGTTTAGCAATGCCTTTTATCTTCCTGGAAGCTACATGCACACTTATTCCACTGGAGATCAGATATTTGCGAAAGTCAATTCATTGACTTCTATTGAAACGGAGCTTCCCTTCAGCTATTACAGTCTCCCTTACTGTCAGCCACAGTTTGGCATCAAGAAGAGTGCGGAGAATCTTGGAGAACTCCTCATGGGAGATCAGATTGATAACTCACCTTATCGGTTCAGAATGAATATGAATGAGACGGTCTACCTATGTACTACGCCGCCATTGAATGAGCATGAGGTGAAGCTGTTGAAACAAAGGACTCGAGATCTGTACCAGGTGAATATGATCCTCGATAACCTGCCGGTTATGAGGTTTGCTAATCAAAATGGGGTTAAAATTCAGTGGACAGGGTTCCCGGTTGGGTATACTCCTCCTGATGGTGGGGCTGATTACATCATTAACCACCTCAAGTTTACAGTCTTGGTTCATGAATATGAAGGGAGTGGTGTTCAGATTATTGGAACCGGAGAAGAAGGAATGGGGGTTATCTCTGAAGCTGACAAGAACAAGGCATCTGGATTTGAAATAGTTGGTTTTCAGGTTGTCCCTTGCAGTATTAAGCAGGACCCTGAAGTTATGACAAAGAACCACTTGTATGATACTCTCCCCGCAATCAACTGCCCAGCTGAGATTGACAAGTACCAAATAATTAGGGAGAAGGAGAGGATATCATTCACTTATGAGGTTGAATTTGTGAAGAGTGATATAAGATGGCCATCACGTTGGGATGCTTATTTGAAGATGGAGGGTGCTCGAGTACACTGGTTCTCAATTCTAAATTCGCTGATGGTGATATTTTTCCTAGCAGGTATTGTTTTTGTCATTTTCTTGAGAACTGTGAGAAGGGATTTGACAAGGTATGAAGAATTGGACAAAGAGGCACAGGCTCAGATGAATGAGGAGCTTTCAGGATGGAAACTTGTTGTGGGCGATGTATTTAGAGAGCCTGATTCCTCAAAGCTTCTCTGTGTCATGGTTGGTAATGGGATTCAGATTACTGGAATGGCTGGTGTTACTATTGTCTTTGCTGCCCTTGGTTTCATGTCACCTGCTTCTCGAGGGATGCTTCTGACAGGGATGATAATTCTTTATCTTTTCCTGGGCATTGCTTCTGGTTATGTCAGTGTACGTATGTGGAGGACCATTAAGGGATCTCCAGAAGGATGGAGGTCAATTTCCTGGTTTTCAGCATGCTTTTTCCCTGGAATTGCATTTGTCATATTGACTGTGTTGAATTTTATTCTCTGGGGCAGCAACAGTACCGGTGCTATTCCCATTTCCTTGTACTTTGAACTGTTCTTCCTTTGGTTCTGTATCTCAGTGCCACTTACCCTTATTGGTGGGTTTATGGGGACAAGAGCTCAGCCTATTGAGTACCCTGTAAGAACGAACCAGATTCCAAGGGAAATTCCTGCACGCAAATACCCATCATGGCTTCTTGTTCTAGGTGCCGGAACACTGCCATTTGGAACATTATTCATTGAGCTCTTCTTTATCCTTTCCAGTATCTGGCTCGGAAGGTTCTACTATGTATTTGGTTTCCTGTTGGTAGTTCTTCTACTGCTGGTCATAGTTTGTGCTGAAGTGTCAGTAGTTCTCACTTATATGCATCTTTGTGTGGAAGATTGGCGGTGGTGGTGGAAGGCATTCTTCGCTTCAGGCTCTGTTGCCCTTTATGTCTTCTTGTACTCTATCAATTATTTGGTTTTCGACCTTCAGAGTTTGAGCGGACCTGTCTCAGCTTCCCTATACCTCGGTTATTCACTACTCATGGCTGTTGCGATCATGTTATCAACTGGCGCCATTGGCTTCCTAATGTCATTTTACTTTGTGCACTACTTGTTCTCCTCAGTAAAGATAGATTAAGGTTCTGTTGCCATCAGTCATCAACTAAGCAAAAGGGGGTCTGGCACGCAGGAGGAAAATCTGTAACTTTTGATACTTGATTCCATAACAGCTTATTGCTATGCTTTGCCTTGGTAGTTGTTAATTGAATTTATTATGCCATATGGTATGCAATTTGTTTCCCACCTCCCTTTTACCCTCCTCTTTAGTGGTTTTGTAGTTTACTCAATTGTCTAGCGCCTGAGCTATTGCCTTTTAGCTGTGTTTAATCAAGTTGCTCTTGAAATTTTATAGTTGGATACTTTTTCAATTCCTTTTTGGTTTCCATTCTGCTTGTAGGAGACTTATTACTGTGTTTTGAATCCTATCATATTGAAAGGGATATACTTCTCCACTTATTAATTACAATCCGTGGACATCAATTGATTGTTCTTGATTATTAGCATGCTATGCTTGTACTGGAGCTAAATATGTAGGACATTTGAGGAATAACCCCATGGCTTTAATAGTGTAGTTTGTCGTGGGTTCAATTTTATTGGTAGTGGTAATTCTTATGGCTTATTTTCTTTCGATTGAAGCCCTTGTCCCTGGAAAAATGTTTTAAGTTTATGTTTTTCCCTTTTTATGTTTGTATGAGTATGACTATGTTTATTGGCCTATATTTTATCTACCTAGCGGATTTTTTTGATAAGATGCGGATCATATTGAATCAATGCATTCAGATTGTCTTTCACATAATTATTTTGGGCATTTTGTTCTGGGAGCTGACAAAACAATTTTGAAAAGTAAGATTTTGAATGACTGTTATGGACATTTTGTTATGGGAAATGACAAAAATACACTTCAAAATTTAGAATCCTAAATTGGTCTTTGAGTTAATGATTGTAAATACCTACTATATTGAAGTTATTAATGTCCATGCAGAAATAGCTTTTGGGATTTTAAAATTTTGCAAGTATTTTTTGACATTTTTCCTTTATGAAAATAGCATATTAGACTTAGAGGCAAATCTGGGACATCCATATAATATCGATAATTTTTTTAAAATATCTTGAACATCGATAATTGTTTTACATATAGTGTCTAATTCAGACAATCTCGAAAAGAAAAGTTGCCGGTGAACTTTATGGCCATTTAGATCGAATCATGTAATTTCAGAATACGGACTTTTAATTTCAGAATACACCTGAACACTAGTTTAAGACATGAATCATTCTCAAAGTTTTTTTCTCGAGTATCTCAGCTGAAAATTAAAGCTTTTGAGAAGAAAATTAGTAAAATGTCAATAAAATCAATGAGAAGTTTATGAAAATGAATCAAAATCGAAAATTGCAAAATGAATTAAATAAATTGAGAATTTGAGTTCTATGGCCCTTCTTTTGGGCTTAATAGATGGACTTGAAAATGGCTTCCAAATTAAGAAGCTATTTTTTTGCCAACTTTCTATATGAACAAAAACATTTATTTGTTACAACTATATGCAGCAAGAATATGTAAGTTTTGTGAGGAAAAAATGTACAAATCACTAGACATAATCAGACACATTTGTGGTATCTTTGGAAAGAATGGATCGTGCTTCTATCACTGAACGAGGAGTTTCAAGATCCTTCTCTTGCAGAGCATTTCCACGTAGCCGTTGCATTTGGGAAGCAAATGTGTCATCCAATATCTGCCCAATCAAACAATTAATCATAGCTGAATAAAGTAATCTTTTGCAAATTCACTTATTTTGACCCATTTTAAATATGCTCATAAATGTTATTTTCATGCTTTTCTTGTTAAAACCGAACTTCCAAACAATCATATTTGGAATTCTTCCTTTTTGTTGATGATAAGTACTTTTTCCCACTAAAAAAAGATGACATTTGAAAAAAGAGGAACTACTGTCCACATTCCTAAAATATTATTTAGTTAGTTAATATCACGTAAAATCACCTCTCACCTACATATAATGCGTTCCTTTTAAACAGTTGATGTAGAAAAGCTATCATATAGCCATGTTAGTATATAACAAAAGGCATTTCATAATCAATCAAAAAAGAAAAGCTATCATATACAACTAAAACGATATTTGTGCATCTGTTGCTATGTAAGATGTGGCTGCAAATGAAGGCTAGCAAACTTACCCCAAGAGCATAGTAAGATCCATTGTACCAGATTCTGTTTTCTTTCCTTCCTTCCAAAAATTTCAAAACAATCTGAACACAATTAAACAGAACAATAATTAGAACTGTCAATAGGCAATAATGTCAATTTGATATAATATACCGAGACTAGCTCACCTGTCCCATTCTATCCCATAATCCACGGGATGCTGCAATGAAAATCTGACTGCAAAACACCTCATGGAGGTTGGAGATTGAGTCGATGAGTTGTGCATTCAGGGATTGCATCCTTTCACGGATCTCAGCCTCCCCATCTCGTTCTGTTGTTTCCTCCAAAATTCTTTTCAGTCTTGTGCTTCGGTTAGCTTGCATCTGATCACATCAAAGTCCTTACATATTTAGTCACAAACAGTTTCACTTGTTTCTCTGATTCAAACTAATGTCACTATAAATGTATACAACAGATGGCTAGTTCATGTAACTGTACAACCAAATGTTAATGCTTATAGCTCACCGTCATGATGATTTTAGTGATCATCCATGAACAGATTGTGTGTCAAGAGAGATAAAAGATTTTGAAGGAGTAATAGGGGATGCTAGACTTTTGAACGATTTAATCCAAACAATATCTATCTTTAGGAAGACCGAAATCTATATTAATTTAACAATTCATGGAGACTAACAACAATTCTACAGCTGTACCATTTTATGGCAGCAAATGGATTATAATATTCTTAGATGTTAAAGCATGCCAAAGGTGAAAACTGAATTAACAAACTTACATTGTTAACAAGGTTCCCTATTACCGCTTGCAAATAAGTTTTGTATTTGGTTCTCAATAGGACAGTGACTCCATTTATCTGCTCTCCAAAGAGTGACTTCTTATCTCCCATGGTTGGCAGACAGGATGCCCAGGACTTTAAGATATCTTCCACTTTACAACGTAGGACATCAAGAATCCTCTTGATGGTGTTCAGGAAGATCCCCAGCTGGAAAAAATATATATTATACGAGTAAAATGAATGAGATTTAATAAAATTTGAATTTTGATCACAAATCCACTCAAAAACTCTGGCCTACTAGTTAACATACAAAGAACTTACTTGATTTGGAACCACATAGACAGGCATTGACTGTCTTCTTGCTAGCTTTTGAACTTGCAGGTTGAGTCTCTTGGGAATGCTATCTTTCAAAGGTGTTAAAATATCATTGTACTGCTTCTCGAGGGCTTTCACGATGGCTCTTTCAATGTTTGCCACAGCCTTCCAAAAATGAAAATCAACTTATTACAACTTGAAAGAACTTTACCATTTTTCCACTCTATGACAAGAGGTGAAAACTGAAAATCACATTGCTTTGTGAAATAATGGGTAAAATTGAAGGGAAATGGTGCCCACAAAAAAAAAAATTAACTGAAACTAGAAATTCAACTATAGCAAAACAGGACAAAAATTTGTTATATGGAAATGGCCTAATGATGATATGGGGTTGGAACTTACACTTTCCAAATAAAGTGAATATTGGGGCCATCTGCTGATTACCACCTCATATAGAATGAGGTTGTCTCTGATTTTTTCATACATTTCCTCAGCAAATGGAGAAGTGGAGTGGTTTGTGGTTACTCCAGACCATGGTGCCTGTATCATTTATTTATAAAAGTCATTTCAATCCCAAAAAAGAGAATAAATACACTGTGCTTCATGAAACTTCATTGTTAAATCATTCAAGAAACTTCATTGTTGTGTGCTTCATGATTTCACAATCTAAACTGAGAATGATTACCTTTTCTGCTTTGCAATGATCAAGTAAACTGAGTTGCATATCTTGTATCCAGACAAGGATGTAGTTATGGAACAAATTTCTTGCATTAACGCCACCCTGTGGGGAACTGACACAGTAAAATACATTATGTTAGGGCAGATAATGTACTTCCATGAAGTACCTAACTTTTTGTTGTAATTGGATGCCATAACTAAGAAGTTTCAATCTCATACCTTATATTCCATAAATCAAGATCCCGTTCAAAATCTGCGGTAGCAGTTAGAAGTTCATTTACATGTGGCTGTGGACTGGATGGTGGACAAGAAGATAGGAAACTTCTAAGCCTGTTACATAGCTCAGTGCTGTAAACGGATGCTGTGATGTTTGTCAGGTCAATTGAGCTGAAATTAAAGTGATGAGTTAGAAAATAGATTATTGAAGAATGCAATATGTGGTCTTCGAACTGTGTCAATTTATTAAACAAAGCTACTTCGCAAAATTTTGCTAAATACCTTGGGAATATATTCTGGCTGTGAATCTTCATATCTGCCTGAATTTCATTGCTCATATTGACACACAGGTTTTTCATCTTTAAGTATGCTGTAGAGATGCTGATGGGATCCATAGGGTAACCTTCAGAGTTGTATGACACAAATTCATCAGTCTCTGCCATGTATTTCCTGCACCTCTTCTTTGCTGCAGTCTATGAATAATCAAATTTTCATTTAGACCTCTTTTTATAGGGTTTAAAGAAAAGATGCTGCCAAACTAAAAAAGTGCATCTCCTGTCCTTGAAAGCATGCGCATTTATCTTTCTATTTCCTGAGTTGATAATCACTGAACTCAAAAAACTTTGTGCAATTCCTGCGGCAATCTTTTTCTGAGAGAAATTTTAATATGAACTAAAAATTCAATCTTTATAAGAAATAATTTGTTGCAAAGTAAATTATATAATATAGAGCAAAAGCGCTGATCTAACAACTAACTATTTTACTTTGGGCAAAAATAATAAATGATTGTTTCACGGTGCAAAAATAATAACTAACTTTGTGACCCGGTGCAAATGTAACAAAACCGGTGACGGTGGGCTTAACGCCGTTAAAATTTGCCTCACAAAAATCGAACATCAGATAGCCCATAGTCACCGGTTTTGTTATATTTGCACCGGGTCACAAAGTTATTTATTATTTTTGCACCGCGAAACAGTTATTTATTATTTTTGCCCAGAGTAAAATAGTTAGTTGTTAGATCAGCACTTTTGCCCTATAATATATTATGTTTTTTTTTTAAAAATTCCAAAGAATCCGAGGATGAATGTTGGTAGAACAAGAAAATGTATATTCATGCATCTTATTGCAGGATAGGATGCATACACACATGCATTTATCATAAAAGTTATGAAGAATATAAGGGCATGAATTATGGGGATGCTAATTGAAAATTACCCGAAGATAGTTTCTAAGAATAGACTGGGCATCTATAGAAAGAATATCATGAAGAAGTGTGTAGACTTGTACAGCAGGAGCTAATGCTGGTGCTGCAGACCTGATTACTGGACCCATCTGATCGTCATTTAAGCCTGTTGGTGAGTTCTCATCTAATGATTTGTAGTTCTCAAAAACATTACCGAGAAGGCTTTCAACTTGAGTTTCGCATTCTAAAAGCATATTTCTCTGCAAGAACAAACCAACAATTTTGATAATTGGTACATTCCAAAAGGTAATTAGGAATATAAAACAAAAGTACGCATTGCTTTTATTTTTCCATTCTGGAAAGCAGTGGTAAAAAAGCATGGAAAATATGAAAATTTTGAAGTAAACTTACTCATGGAGGCGTACCATCAACATTTGCAATTACAAATTATTGAAATCCTACTCCCTCCAATCTTAAATGTAAGATTAGATTAATGATGTTAATTAAGTTGATTAGCATGGTATGTTATATACAACTAAAACAATATTTATGCAATATTTGGAAATATTTGTGCAATGTTAAACATGCTAGATTCAATAATTTGCAGAAAAGGGAAAAGATGCAAAATAGCTAACCTCTTGTCTGGTCAAACTCTTCTCGGTTCTGGCCTTTAACAAGGGCAAAAGCAAGTCCCTCACAAGCTCTAAGCAATCCTTTGTTGGAGTGGACACATTCATGATTAGTAGCAGATATCTACAAGATTGAAGAGACAAATTCTCTTATTGGAAAACAGAAAGGGCTGATTCGATTGTTAAAAAATTTCATATCTCAAATACCTCAACTTAGCATATGAGTCAGAGACCCCATAGTACTCTGCAAATGCATCCAACAACCACTTCCAATGACCAGTCAGCCTCAAGTTTCGGCAATGAAATTGCTGGGCACGCATTGCCCCCTCAAGCAATAGATCATAAGCTAAAGTTTCTACAACAGGACCACTCTGCATAAAAAAATGAAAACATGAGATTAAACTCAGAACTTCCTGTTTTGCTTTTTACCATCCAAACTCTGATATTGCTAAACGGTTATAAGTCTTGAAATGTCCAAACTGTTTTTTATTCATCAAATTAGGACAACCACCTCTGTTGAAATTGACACTAAATACCAAATTAAATTGACACTGTTTACCAAATTTGACACCGAATACTAGACAGGTACAAGTCTCTCAAGCCGATTCAAGAACGGAATTTTATATCTTTTGATAATAGTCTTCCATTCTAAGTTGTTTTTGCGGTGCTAGATAAAAGCTGGTTTAGCGGTCTAATCATGATACTATCATGGCTCTCAAGTTTCAACCGCACAGCTGTCTTAAGTAAATGAGGAAATGACTTAATACAACAACAACAAAGTCTTATCCTACTACGTGGGGCAAAGGACAATATTTAATAGCCAATATTTATTTTAATTAAGTTGATTTTGCTGAGAAAGAACCTTTATATGATTGTTCTCATCATTTGTCATTGTGCTACCTAGGGAGAGCTGAATCTTCCCAACACATTCATGCTCATCTTGATATATTGGCCACCATCGAATTCTCTCATTCTGCACAAAAGGGTATATTGATCATACACATGGAAATGAAGCAAGTATAAGAGTAATAATTTCTCAAGATAGTAGTGAGATAGGTTATTACTTACCGGATTGTCATTAAGAGATGAAATTGGTATTCTTGCATGACCCTGGACAGCCTTTTTTGTATCTTGGATTTCTACAAGCAAAACATCCCCCTGGCTCTCTGGGAAACTGAATTTGACATGAGAATACAAGACCACTTACTGTATTATCAGTAGAACTTAATTCATTGGAGACCATTAACTATTAACTTATATTTTAAATTCAAGAATTCCACATTAGATATCTGTATTTAGTGCACAATTATAGCTCCTGATAAAAATTAGTAGCTCCCAAGACAAATTAGAAAATTACATACTATATCAAAAATCATAATCAAGACTTGAAAAAAATTTATATGATAATTTTAAACTCATTTGACTGTGCAGGTTTCGTAATACAATTTTCTTCAATTATATGTGATAAGAAGCTTTCGCAAAATGTGTGTGTGTGTGTGATAAGAAGCATCTGTTGAACTTCATTTTTATCGAATTCTTTATGTTTTACTAGTCATGATATCCCATAATGAACAATTTGTGCAAATGAAAGCAGGGAAAAAATATAGACAACTTACAAATCATGGTATTCTCCACTTCCAGGACGCAAGCAAGCAACAGAGGTTGCCTTTGATTCGTCTTCTTCCGTGGGACTTCTAAGTTGGATCAAACATGATAGTGGCTCTACAATTATGAGACACAATGACAAATCAATGCCAAGCTTTGAAGTTATGAGTGAAGAATTGCTCTTGATAATCTCTAGTTTTTAATGACCAGTGCATATCAATGTCGAAATAATCCCCCCATGGAAGGAAACAATGTTGTGCAGCAAATGACGAAATAATAGTAAACAAAACAGTTTTTTTAGTCATTTGTCATATGCACTAACCTTCACACGCCAATGAGAATGGAACCAACTTCTTAGAATTAATGCCATTCTTCACAAGTGATGAAACATGTCGAACATATCCTACCCCTGCTTGCATGTAATTTGCTCCTCGTTGGGAAATTGTGCTCCTAAGTTTTTGCCTTGTTATGACCCGAATTTTCTTCACTGAAATTTTTTAAAGATCTTAGTGGTGCAATACATAACTTTAGCAACTTCACAGTTTAACATGAACTGAATGATCCCCAAGAGGATACAATTTTTAAAGAAACACCAAACATAGATATGTTCTCAAAGTTCAAATGAGACAGTAAAATTCCCATAATGGCATTACCTTCTACTCTTATTTTACCGACAACTGTTTTCACTTTAAGAGGGCATATTGGTTCTGAGTTCCTTGGATTACTGGCTTCAGGTTTTCTTACACCTAGAGGTTGCAATAAGAACTCGTGCAATCTATTAAGTCAAAGAATAAAAGAGAAAAAGGTACAGAGTTACATAAAAAGAAAAATGGAGCCTGAATAAGTCAAATACAAATTAATTGCACAAGGAAGGTAACCTACCCAAAGGCACTTCGAAGAGCCAGGCACTCATTTTGTAAAAACTCTGGCGCTTCAGGGCAGCCCTTCTCCCATGCTTGTAGGCACAAACGTATACATGCATCATAAGTGATTAAGGTTTGCCAGGCATACTGGCTATTGCAATTACTGTGGATGGCAGGCCATAAAAAGTAGAGAGCATATAAGAATTAGAAACTAAGGCTTAACTTCATGATAAGTGGCAGCTTCAGTTAAAGTATGCTATCAAATAATAATCAGAGATCATACAACTATTTCTGGAAAATTTGAGTCGATAACCTCTCTTTAGAGCAGATTCTGATGTTTGACGGCACTAAGTGCAAAGCAAAAGGAAGAGCGCTTACAAAATATTTAACAAGTTTATTATCTTATGAAATGTATCAACAATGGAATGCTTGAACAGATGATACACCATTATATTAATATAGCATCAGTACAATTGCAGGGGGGTGGCAACCTACACGCTCATATCCATGTATTATATTTTGCTCACTTTTTACAATTTTACAACTAAGTGCACAAAAGTATGTTGAAAGTTTTTAGGCTACAATATTTTGAGAAACAGCCATTTGACTATTGTTGACTGACTCAACAGCATCTATTGTACTACGTATTATATTTTGATCACTTTTTACAAATTTATACCTAAATGCACAAAAGTATGTTGAAGATTTGCATACTCTAATATTTTAAGAAACAGCCATTCAACTATTGTAAAATAAAAGGTTGAGTCAACAGCACCTAGTGTTGTAGTACGACACTTGAGTAGCTTGTTTTTCTTTATTATCCTCAGCAACAGCTTTGTCTAATCTGCACAAAACAAGACCAAGAAGATGCCAGATTTCGTTAGACTGAACAGAAACAGGGAATTCACAAAAGTAAGTTAAAAATCAATTAGCAAGAAAGCAAAGAACTAAGGACAGTAAAACCTCTCATTAAATTCAGAAGCTCCTTGAATCTTGGTCTTCCATTCATTTGAGCTCACACTTCTTGCATCATTATCTACTGATTCTTTTGATGGCCACGACCCATTTTGGGTCTGTTCATTCATAGTATTGGTCTTCCAATCATGTGAGCTTACACTTCTCACATCACAATCCTCATCTCTTGATAACCAAGCACCATTAGCGCTAAGAAAAACTTCAGAGTTTCTATTATGTGAAACTTCAGCATCAATGATTGGAGGGGCACTTGGAGTTCCCAATTCCGCAAGGTCATTATGGCTGCCATTATTGGCATTCCTCAAGTGGACTTGCTTTAGAAGACGACTTCCCCCTCCAATTGGGGTCAAATTCTTTTGATTTTGAGCACATCTTTTATAACCCAATTGACCATCAGTAAATCTTCTAGCAACACTGCCAGGCACTTCAATAGTAAGATTCTCATTCAACAGTCCACTTTTCAGAATCCCATTGCGTTCTTCTAATTTAGGTTTGAGTTTCAACCCTTTAACACCAAACAACTCCTCCTCATCATAGCACTGTGAAATTGAAATTGGCCTCTCTACGTAATCCACTGTATTTGACACAGAAACTTCTCCATCAGAGAAATTCCCGTCCTCTCCCTCTGAAACTGAATCAAAGCTTTCCTCCTCACTTTCATCAAGCAAGGAAGATGAAATGCCAAAGGCATGGCTATGAGGTGTAAGCAAACCAGAGTGAAACTTCAACGGAGGTAAAACAGGTGAACTCAGACCGTTACCACCAAATCTAATCGGAGATTTTGGAATCCTTTCACTTGAAAGTCTCTCCGCTAAAGGAGATCGTACTTCAGGCTCTTCTGTTCCCACTTCTTTTCCCTATGAACAGTTAACAATAGGAATCTAATTAACGAGGCAAGATTCATCCCTCTAGTAACATATGATTTCCATATTTTGTAAACAAATCTTAGGATCATATAAAAATTAACATATAGAAATTAAATAACCAGAGGTCCATTAAAAATCCCATAGAGGAATATATGATTACTCGAATTAAAATCAGACAAAAGCAGAAAAGGAATATATAGATATATTTACGTGTCTTCCATATTCACATAAAAATTAACAATTATTCAACCAGAGATGATAGAAGCTCATGAAGGAATATATGACTACAGGAATTAAATTTTAAATTAGACAAAATTAGAAAAGGCAGAGCTAGACGCGTGTTCCATATTTTAGGAAAATTGTAGGTTCGTATAAAAAGTAACATTCAGAGGATTGTTCAACCAACAAGAGAGCATTCAAAAAGAGGAATTAAAATTAAAATGAAAATTATACATGAGCTGAAAAGGCAGAATTAGAATTAGGTTTTGAAAGAAGTGAAGTAGTTGAAAATTGAGTGAATGTAAAGGTTAATTAATTGGTTGTGAAATCTGTGGAATCCATAGGTGTTTATCTCTATTCCTCTTTTAGTTTTGAAAGAAAAGCGAATGAATGGATGAATGAAGAGAAAGAACCTGGTTGATCCAATTGATTGCGCTTTCGTCTAAGCCTTCAGTGAACATCATCGCAAGGAAAAGGATGTGTTCACTTGTGGATTGAAGAAGGAAAGGAAAGATGACGAGATAATCGCCAATGTGAAAGAGAGAAATTGAAAGACGAAGAAGTTCAAGAGGAGCGTAGAGAGTTCATATGACTATGAGTGAGTGAGATATAGAAAGATATTCAATCAATGCATATTATGGTAACAACGGCTAGTTGGACCTTTTTTATTTTATATTCTTTTTCCCTTTTCCCCCCACTTTTTATTGCTTAATCATTTTTTTATAGATAAAGTATACTTTTGATCCTTATATTGCATCAAGTTTCAATTTAGTCGTTTATATTTGGAAAATATACATTTAGTCTTTTTTTTTTTGTTACCCAAGGGTATCCCCACATGCGTGTCATAATCTCTACCTGTTCTGAAGTCCCATATAGGGTAGACAGCTGACCTGTGAATTTGCTCCATTCACATGGGTTAGGGATCAAACCCGAACCACTTGCTCAAGGGATAAGAGTACTTACCACTCACGACAACCAGCCAGGTTACATTTTGTCCTTTTTTGTTAACACTGTCGGTTTCACTTAAATTTAAATGATCATTTCATAATTAAATTGAGACAAAAAATAATAAATTTTGAAAATATAAGACTAATTACACTAAAATATTTTGATCTAAGCATTATTTTTCAGTATTTAACAACCATTTAAAGTTGTTAAATTAACATTTTCCATTAAGTGAAACTAACGGTGTTAAAAAAAGGACTAAAAGTGTAGTATTTTCTAAACATAAATGACTAAAATGAAACTTGATGCAAAAAGAAGGGATCAAAAGTATATTTTAGCCTTTATTTATAGGTGTTTATCTTCAGCGGGCTAAGAAGGTTGAATGTTTCTTTTACAATAATGAGTGCTTGATTTATTAAATAATGCAAACCATACATTAAAGGTACACATGAACTTACAAAACAAATATTCCCTTCATTCATAAATATCATATCACTTCTTGATAAAAAAAAACTTGATAAAAAATAAATATCATATCACTTTTAATTTCAATTTGTTCCTAAATATAAGACCATTTTCTATTTTTTTAATTTTTTCTCAAATTGACCCTAAATATGCTTACCCATAATAAATGAGAGGGAGAGTATAGATAAGTATATATATGATTAGGGTGAATTTGTAATAACGTATGTTAATAACTAACTTAACTAGCATTCTTAATCTTATTGAATTAGATAAAGTGATCTTCTACTTAGAAATAAATGAAGCACAAAAAATTACATCAAAACTACAATAGCAACTAAGAATACAAATTGACCTATCTCTTCCCTAGTGCCTTCCATCACAAACATATCAGTATCACCACCCAGATTGACTTGAGAATAAGCCATAATAAAAATCCGGCCATTCAACAATTCAACAAGTTAATATGATCTAATATGATCCCATAGTATTAACATGGACAAGAAGCACAACTTGGGCTAGTCAAAGCTAAGAAGAGTTCCTTGCAATCCGTTTCAATGATAATTGGGGGCTTATTTTTCCTTATCTCCTTTTTGATTTTTTGTGCTTGTAACCCTTGGCAATTCCATACTAAGATTTCTTTTTATTCTCTTACCCAATTGGACTTTAGTATTCACAAAGTCACATATCCTAAGTGATAATGGCATATGTTTCCATTTCGACTGAATGAGTAACCTCCTATGTTCAAGCCTTTACGAATAGAATGGTGGCAATCATCGATTTCTTGTTCACATTCTTGGCAGTCAGGCTTTTACCAATAAGCACAAAACATTCTTGTTTGTTTCTTTACAAAAGACTTGTGATGGAAAAGGAATTTCATACGTTGGTTTTATGGGGATAAACTTCTAATAACACTTTTAAACATAATTAATTAATTAATATTACGTAAGTACTTTAAAAGGAGAATAAAGCCCGAATATGAAATATTCCAATCTAAACAAGAATGTGGCCAGTATTTCTAAACTTCCACAGGAATTTTTCTTGAGATAAAAAAACAAAAGAATTTTTAAGGTAAAAAACAAGAATTTTCTGTCAAAGTTAACTTCATCAATGAGTAGTTAGTTGAGCAGGTAAGTGAGTTCACCCTTATAAGGATGATAACATGTGCTCGAATCTTGGGAAGCGCTCCTATTGGGAGAAGGCACAAACCTGTCTAGCAAGTACCACTCCAACTACCCATTTACTTCGGATAGTCAGTTGTCAACAGGTATTGAATTACTGCACGGTGTTTAGAGTGTGTTTGGGAAAAGTGGTGGAGAAATGTGTTTTTTTTCAATATGGTTTTTTAAAAGTTGATTTGGGTAAAAGTTGGTTTGCGAGAAACAATTTATGTTTGGATCCGTAGTTGCAGAAGTATTTTTTTTCGGACTACTTTTACAAACATGTTTGGATGGTGATTTTGAGAAACCATTTTAGATGGGAACATGATATTTATTGAATAATACACAATTAAAATATTCATATATTTTCAATAATTTAAAATTAAAAAATTTAATAGATTAAATTGCATAAGGTTTCCAATAATTGCAAATAAGGAAAATTTAATACATTAAAATGCATATAAATTAGAGGTCATGTCTATCACATTACATTTGGATGATTCAATTCCATAATTAGTTGTATCAAAGATGTTCTACAATTCGATCTCGAATCCTGTCACGGATACGATTCATGCGAGAAGAAGATGATGTAGAAAAATTTGATGATGAATTCTCTTGGTTTTGATGACAATTATCTTCATCTATCAAACTTTCATCTTCAGAAACCAGTTTCTCAGAAATAAGCTGGTTGGAGAAGCTCCAAATTGGAGTTTCTCATAAACCAGTTTCTCAAACCAGTTTATCCAAATAACCTGGTCAGAAATAAACAGGACCCAAACATGACCAAAAACCCAAAAACTGTTTATGTAACTCCAACCAGCTTATTGGGGTCCATAAACGGTTCCCAAACACAAAAGTTATCATCCTTCTAATATCTAAATTCAGGTTTTGTTGCACTGATTTATAGGAGTATAAAGCCAAGTAGTAACGGTAATACATAATCACAGGTTGCCTACAGAGCCCTGCATGCATATATCCATACCATTTACAAGCCGTTACTCTCATTTAGTAATATAAACTCAGAGATACTAAACGGTGCTAATATTTCTCCAAACTCTGTTCAACTTCCTTTCCCTTGCTGAATTTGCTGAAGAAGAACTGCGGCCAATTGTAATGTCGCTTGTAGCCGCTTCTGTGGATCTGCTTCAGCATCTTGCTGCAAGTTACTACTACTGGTCGACGATGGCTGGTTTCCGTTGGCCCCTCCCTGTGGCTCTCTTTGAACCAACTGCGATCCTTGAGGTGGCGCATTTGACATCTGCTGTTGGTTTTGAAGTTGTAGAACCTGTCCATACTGAGGTGTTGCAACTTCAGGACTCATCAAATTATTTTGAATGGGGTATTTTTGGGAAGGTCTAGAGGCGGTGTCAGACCCATTGACTCTATGAGTTAGCCTTGGATCATCAGATGTGGGTACACTCAGAGTGCTTCCTGATTGCCTCTGCTGCTCAAGAAGAGATGCTGCTAGTTGTGCAAGCTGCTCTTGTTGCAGGGATCCTCCTGGCAGAGATGAAGAATCACCAATTCTTTGATTTGGATTGGCATCTAACACTGACCTCAGAAGGCTCAGCTGATGATCCTGGGGAAGAGATTGAACAGAACCATTTGATAGCAGAGATAGTAAATTTCTATTGGATAACAAGGTCTGAAGATTGATATCAGACCCATTAGGCCCAGATGCATGGTTCTGTTGTTGAACTGGATGATAATCGTGTTCCTGTCCCCTTGCCGATCCAGAAACTGCGGTGGGCACGGCTGCTGAAATCTTATTTCTAAGGAAAGAAAGATCACTCATTCCTGATGTACCCAATTCAGGAATGGATGCAAATGGTGGCTTTGGATACAATGCATCCCCATGATATGACAAGAAGTTTCCATCTTTTGCTTCATTTTGATGGTGCATGGACCCTTGAGTTGAACCAGGTTGCTCCATCCTTAGAACCACACCGGATATGCTCAATTTTCCAGGTACCTTCAATACTTTCTCTGAGAAATCAGATGGAGGTACAAGGAACAAGGTATTCTTGTCATCTATCTTAGCAACTGCAGCCCTGCGCTTTTCCTCCAGGTAATGCATGAATTCATTGTAGTATTCCATGTCAACATCACTTCCAGGTACAAAGAAAACAACCCAAGCACCAACAGCTTGGTAATAATGCTTCGAAAGCATGTCTAAACCTGTCCTCGCTGTGCAATCCAAGAACTCAGGCCTGGAATTATGGTATTGAGATAAAAAACCAGCTCAGAACAATGAAGAGTGAAATAGATCGGTAGTAAAGCTATATACATGACTTTTGGAAAAAAGCCACAAAAGCATTCAGGCAATCAATGAAAATAAAGATGGTAAGCAATCCCCTTTTTAATTTATTTCAGTACAAAGACCATATAAACAAACAAAAAAGAGGCTACCTAACTACATGAAGTTCATAACTTGAGCCTCCCAATGTAGACAGTGACAAGGTAGCAGAGGAAAAAGAGCAATTTGCTCAGAGTAGTTCTTCATAATTGAATATGGGGTTCAGTCCAAAAAAAAATAATTAAATATGGGATCAGGTTATGAAAATTTTGAGCCAAGTCCATTATTCAAGTTGGGAAGGAGATTCGGATGCAAAATAAGGATGCCAAGGGGATGCCTAGGGGGGGTTTAATTACTAAAGCTGTAAAACAATATCCTAATCAAGAAAAGTACAATTTAATAGAAATTTGATTGACCTATGTTGTGCTGAGAAATGGCATACAATCAATGCCATGCATAACAAAGCAGCAAGAGATAAGTCATTAATGTGATGATAAGGCATGTCCAACGTAAGACATTGTACTTACAACAAGATATCAAGGGTTTTTCCCACAGGGAAGCAGCGAGCATGACAAATAGGAGTTCCACCTTTGGCAATGGTTCCTTCCCATTTCCACTCAGCTATAGATGAGTTACTAGGTTCAGGTGTGAGTCTTCTCTTCTCAATAAACGATTGCATAGCACTGGGTGCTGCATGGAAATTATCACCACTAAACCTCAAGTGCTCACCACGATCTGACCGAGCAAAAGAGGAATTTGGTTTGGGATCAAAAGCCTGTCTATGCACAACAGGTCCAGCATCAATTCTTTTATCAAGGACCTCATGTCGGGGTGAATCAGTTAATAACCATGGGGGCATATGTCTCTGCCTTTCTAAATCAGAAAGAGGGTACTCTGGAAGTTCCTTTTCGGGAGGAAAAGATCCAGTCCTCAACTTTTTAGGGCCATGTTGGTAATACACTTCATCTGGAAAGTCTAGTGGATCTTCAAATAATGCATGCTTTTGAGGATATCTCTGAGAAAAAGTACCTAGATGCGTTTGTCTATCTCTAGGACTTATGGAGTATTCAAAACTGTCTTGTAGTGCTCCAAGTGGAGGCACCTTTTCACCAACTCTCCTCTGATCATATGTACTGAACCCATTAGCACGTGAAGAACCCCTTCTATCTAAATCATCTATAAAGTCCAATTTCCTACGGTCTCCACTAAAGCCTGCAATATTCCTTTCTTGTTTCAAGCACTCAATCGATCCATGACGGCTACTTGATCTGTAAGATGGGGACAAAGGGGTATTCAATGAAAACTTCCCACTGCCTGATGAACCTGCTTCACTCTTTGCAAAACAAATATGTACACGAGGATTTCCAAATAACTTTCCCTGCAGAACATCTTTTGCTCTGCGTGCTGATGCGATACTCCTAAAACGAACAAAAGCATAACTACGACCTGGAAATGTTGTAATCTTCTCAATCTCACCAAATGGAGAAAAAGCCTTTCTCAATGCTGAATCATCCACATTCAATTGAGATGGAAATCCTATCCACAAAACCTCACTGGGTTCTGGGTTTTTGTCATTCAGCTTGGATTGGTTGGGATGAGGAGGCTCAGGACTACCATGGCCTCTAAACTCTCTTGGAGTGAAAGGAGATCCCCTTCTCCCTGAGCTTCGTTCATCCCAAGAGTAATCTTCATCACGAGTTTGTGATGGTGGTTTATCCTGTATTTAGAAACATACTGAACGTGAAATTCCAATATTTTTCATCACTATGAATTCAATACATTTCAACTGGATAAAATTTACAGATTCCAAAAAAAAACAGTCTCAGTCATAAAATGACAATTATGGGGGCAGGTAATGGTTGACGTCCAACATAACTTGGAGAATTAACCATTTTTTTGGCATACATAGCTTATCTCACTCAAAGCATAACTTGAAGAATTAAAACTTATTCATATAATTTATTTTGGCATACACAACTTATCTCATACAGAGCATGCAAAGCTTCTAGTGGCAGCACAATATATTACACCAGCACACCAGTGACAAATAAATTTGTTATTTCAAGAGGATGAATCTCGTAACTCGCGATTATATAGATACATATATATTTGTGTGCGTACTTTGAATAGAAGATCAGAGGAAAATGGTTTTGACACCTTTTTAAGCAAAGTACATTCTTATGCAGCTAATAAGATTAGATATCAACCGAAAAATGATAACCAACAAGATTTGGCCTAACAAGACAAGAACCTAGGGCTTAAAGAAAACCAACAAATAAATTTTACAACATTATATAGAAAACATATAAGAAGTGCCATAAGAGAGGGAAAGAAAACCTTTTATGGATAAGGGTCATCAATATTTGAAGCCCTGAAAAACGTCTGCTTACTTATAACCAAGATTATTATATTCACATTGAACTAGCAATCATATGCACATAGGTAAAGTTAGCATCAAGTAACTCTAAAAAACACAGTAGAATGATGTCGTGACAATATGCTAACGCAGACCAAATCCCTGTAGCTGATATTAAATGATACATAATTATCTTGCCAAAAAAAGGCACGCCACAAGGGAAAAACAATAGATGATGCTCCGTGACAATAACAAAGGGCTTCTGCCTTGCTTCTAGTCCTAATTGCCTTGAAAGAAGAGATCAACTAAATTCAATCTTAAAAAGTGACTTAATGCATAAAACTAAATTATACGTTGTATAGTTAAGCAAACAAATAAATCACATGTTTACTCTGTGTCAAGTGTCCATGTGGAGAAACAAGGTCAAAATTGATTCATGATATAAATGAGTAATATATCTAAGTGGTAATTTAAGATTAAACTGGGTTTCTGTGAGGTAGTTCATGTTTTTTTAACGAAGAAACATTAAATTGGAACAAGCTTGTTGAGTCAAGCCAAGATACTTGCTTATTGAATGGGCACTGCTTAAGCAGAGTTTAAAGCTCATCTGTTCAGCAGAGACAAAGCCAATTGGCTATTGCTTGCTTGGTCATTTTAATGTTTACTATTAAAGGCAGTGAAGCAACCATTCCACCGGCATATTCTCCTCTCCCCCCTTGTTCAATCACCCTCTCCTTTTCTAAAGAAGGATATATTGACCTCTTTCTCGCACTCTATCATCTAAATTGATTTCTTTTTCCATCTAAACAAATCTGTAAAGCTTATAATTACAGACAAGGACGACTTCAACAGTTGAATCCACTCATTTATTCAACCAATCTGAATGTTTATCTCCCTTTCCCCTAATTTCCCATCACAACAAAGAAATAAGTGGCACTTAGGCAGAAATATGAAATATTATACAAGTACCAAGAGCTCACTACAACTAGAATGCCAGCATGGAAATACACGCATCTTTATCACAAGTATATTAGTTTTAGCAAGTAAAAGGGGTCCCATCAACAGGATAACAAGTTAATAGCAACAACTCTTTTACTTTGATCTGTTGCTACATATGTATGTATATCCCGTTATCATACCACAGATCATCGACAGTAAAAAATGCATAACTTGAGCCTCACGGCAGAAATTCTATCAATGACTGATCAGTTTAGTGCCCCCAGAAAGATAGTGTGGAATTTTAGAGAAACCAAAATTGCCAGCAGCCAAGATAAGGGTTATAAAGCTTAAATTGGTTTTAATCACTTTAAAATGTAAACTGACCATTATAACAATTAAGCCTCTCACCAAGTTTTAGACAACTAAATGAAACACTTAATTGGGACAGTGCATGGAAATATGCTACCAATACAAACTGTGGTACTATGGGAGTTTGTCAGGTTAATTTGAATTACAAAGCATCAAGTGCAGGAAGGTCAAAGTTTAAGGAATTTATGACTTCTGAACAACAAAAAATTAAGGATGTTGCTAAATTGATCCTTATTGCATGGTTGAGACCACTAAATATAAACTGCGAGTGTTCAACAACAAGAAATCATATTACAGATATTAAAAATTTCAGGAATTTAGCTTATTAATGTGAATACTTAAAGAGTGTATTATGCTTATTGCAGTAAATAGAAAGAGAAAAGTGTTGTCAATGGCAGTAACCATGGTGGTTTTGCAGTTCCAAAGCTTGTCCAAATAGCTCAACAATCTCAACAGGGTGGTTGCTATAGATGTGGCAGCCATCAATTTACAGTATGTGCCACAATAAAGTGTCAAGGAGATTTTGTTTTTCACATCTATCACAACTAGAGAGTTCCATCAAAATTCAAAGGATTCTCAGGCCTTAAATCTGAACAAGACCTGGATAGGACCCTCTTTAATGTTAATTGGGATCTCTTTTAACCTCTAACTCAATTATGTTTCCTTCATCATTTTGAATTTTCAGACAAAACCGCCCATACAGTATCTATCCTGCTTCTCTAAATCGCATTAATGACTCTAACAGCCTTTGAATGAAGAACAAGATGGTTGGAGTCCAGTGTTAATGATAAAGGAATTGATGAGAGATGATAAGGAGTACAAGGATTTTAATCCCAACTTTTTTTTGAGTGGAGATCCCAAGTTTTCATGTGAACGTTGTTCTCCACTTCAGTCACCTTTTTATGTTTGCATTACATTGTTATGTCTGTATACATTGTTAGTCATTTTGAAAATGTTTTTCCAATCCAGTTGCAACAATCCAACACCTGGCAACCATCTATAATAGCACCATGGCAATTTTTAGGCTTTTATCAGCACACAGTTAACAATCACAGCAAGTCCTGAACCTTGCATCAAGAAATGAACGATACAGACGGCTCACATTTGTAAATGTTTATCAATCATGATAAAATTTTCTAACATATCCATATAACCAATGTCAGGTTCTGGGAGACTCTTTAGTCGAGCAAAATGTCCTTTTCATGAGTTTATGTGCCTAAGGCTTCTTCTATAGTTCATATAAATGCTGCATCCATAATTTTTACAATTTGCATTTGGATAGCACTAGTTATCAAAGTCCCCATTATACCCTGCAATTGCACAGCTTAAAAGTGCTATCCAATAGTTAAGGCTGTTTCTGTGCCTAAGGCTTCTATAGTTCACATACATGCTCGATCCATTACTTTTACAATTTGAAAGATTCCATTTGGGTAGCAATAGTTAGCAAAGTCCCTATTATACCCTGCAATTGCAAAGCTTAAAAGTGCTTTCCAATAATTAAGGGTGTGCTGTGGTGCAATTCATGGTGTTTGGCTATTAATCAGGACTGCAAGAAAGCATTGGTCAAACATCATAGCTACCATGGCTGTGAACTGAATTGAACATGGAAATCTCAACATGTAAAAAATTCATCCCAGGGTCTTATGATTGGACATCATATGAATGTTAATAGATTGAATATCTGACAGTGAATCGGCAGGATGCTCCATTTATGCCATAAAAAGCCAGATATGATTAAAATAGAAGGACAAATTGAGTGGCACAATGTAATTGTATTTGCTGTCAGTTCTTAAAGTTGTATTCAACCGTCACCATCATGTTCTCAGCAAAACACACTCGATATTTCCCCAATTTTTTACAGAGATATCAAGAAGTTGAAGTATTTTCAACCTATTTACAATATCCTTGCATTGGAACCAATCTGTGAGAGCTTCAACTTGTCTTTCATCTTTAGTAGGATTCTGCTTTGCATTTCTTAACTCATTTGATTAACATTAACTTTTACAGACAGAAACATTTGACTAGGTTATACATTGAACTGATTGGCATATGTAAGTTAATAAAAGCCATAAAAAGTGTTCAACGACTTCAAAGCCAATCAGTATTCACCCCTTAGAAGTAACTTATTTTATTAGGGATGAAAGTGTGAGATGAACCCAAAGTTGGTCATTGGATGAGTTTCATTTAAAGCCATTGCTCATTGCTTGGATACTTATCATCATTATGACAAGTTGCTAGCACATAGTGCAAGTAATTGGGGCTGTTGCCTGAAGTTGTATTGCCAAGTGCATAAAATACTAAAGTCCTATCATGGCAGAAACATTTGCTAGCTCATAGTGCCAGTATACAAGCATGTTTGTCAGGTCTCAGAATTACTCCCTTTGGTCCTTATTAGAGGGCACCAACTAACAAGAGAATTTGGTCCTTATTATAAGGCACCAACTACCACATTAATTGCCTTTTTCCCACTTTACCTTTGTTATTGATGGATGTCCAAAGTTGATAAAGTCAAGTTATATCATTTAATGAAGGATAAAGTTGGAAAAATAGTACATTATTTATGCTCAGATTTAATAACTCAACTACCAATCCTTGGATTGTGTTATTTGGTAGTTGGCATTTTATAATAAAGACCAGAGGCAGTAGATGTTATCACATATTATAACATTATCTAGTCCTGGCAGGCAATATGAGCAAAGAGCATTGTAATCTGTCTATTTTCTCATTTTTATTATTTTTTAATGGTTTTGGCATGAGAAAACAAGAAATCAAAATCTCATCACATTTCTGTCCTCAACACGGAAACAATTATGATCACAAGTTCACAACCACAGTGCCAACCGCTAGAGACTGCTATGTGAAAAATCAGTTTATAACTAGTGAAAGATAGTGTGCAACTCATGCTGCATACATGATACACCCAGATAATGATATTCCTCCGGAGAAGTGAACTTATCAATTTGTACCACTGTTTGGATTGAATCATTTATTGAATGACATTTTTCTGCATCTTTTCTGTCATGTGCATGTTTAGTAGCATTTCAGTCAATGGTCAATTATACTTAGATGCCACAAAGTTTGATTCACTCCCTCCATTCCTAAATGCTCACTCCGTTCCTAAATATAAGACCACTTTCCCTAATTTGAATAGATTAAGGAAGTTAGTTAAGTTAGTTATTTACACATGATATTACCAATTTATCTCAACTATATATATTTATCCTCACTCTCCTTCCTTTGCTTGTTATTATAGATAAGTATTGTAGGGTTAATTTGGGAAAAAGTTGGGAAAAGTTAGAAAGTGATCTTATAATTAGGAACAAGTTGAATTTCAAAAGTGGCCTTATATTATACTCCCTCCGTTCCTAAATATAAGATCACTTTGGGGAAGTGGATAAGTTCCTAAATATAAGATCACTTCTTATTTTATCTCAAGTTTTGTCCAAACTACCCTTATACCCCTCTTTTCATTGAAAACCCCTCCTCCTTTTAAAGTTAAGTAATTGAGTAGATTTTAGGAAGATCATGTAATTTTATTGTCTTCCTTAATCTCTCCCCAAATTAACCAAAGTGATCTTATATTTAGGAACGGAGGGAGAACAAAACTTAATCACCTAATTTAAATAGATTAAAGGTGTAAGCTAAGTTAGTTAAATCACATGATATCCCTCTCTTAATTGATTACTAATGAGTATCAATTAGGTTAGTTTGAGGATATGCTGGGAAAAATTAGAAATATGTCTTATATTTAGAAACAAGTTTCTGTTGCCCCTCACCATATAGGTCCAATATTTGGAAACGGGAGAGAGTACAAGTTTTTATCTGATTCAAAATTAGTCATGTTCTGGCCATGAGTATATAACCTATTTGAAGTAATGGACAATATACACATGTGCATAGTATCATAAAAGCATCTGAAAGAGTATGATGAGACAAAAAGGGGTATACAGGACTGACCGGCTTGGCAAACTCAATTCTAAGAGGGTTGCCAGCAAGAGGGAAGCCTTGAAGTTGTTTGAAAGCATGAATAGCATCATCATCCAATCTGAAATTGATGAAAGCATAGCTTCGACCAGCCTGAAATGCCACACTTTCAAGCGGTCCAAATTCCACAAAATGATGCACCACTTCATTCTCTGTCACACTATGTGATAAATTCCCAACCCAAAGGTGCCTAGAAGGCGGATTATTATTATTTTTATTATTATTATTATTGTTACTACTATTATTACTTCCACGCCCACTGTTAACCTTATCTTCAAATCTTGTAGGGTAATCCCTCCTAAACCTTTCCCTTCCACCGCTTCTATTTAACTGTAGCATCAAAACAACGTAAAGAACACATTTTTAGATGAAAGAACATGTTTTGGCGTGAAATATGAAATGGGGTTAGTTAAAATTAGAGATTAATGAAAAGGAAATGGGGATTGAAGTGAGATGAATAGTGGGGACTGACCATTTTTGAGTGGAGTGGTGAAGCAAGTTGAACACTGAATCTATAATATGAACAAATTGAGGATTTTGATTACTTGGTTTGGAGAATTTGGATCTGAGGAAGGCAGTGTAAGGGTTAGTGATTATCGGTTTCGCTGAAGCGGCAAGTGAGGAAATCTGTTCCCTTTTTTATGGCGATAAGCTCTGTACGGTGACCATATAATTCCTTGCGAAAATCCCAAATAAGTCCAACCTAAACTTTCAAAAGGACCATAAAGGAACCAGCACCTATCTGTCATTTTAAAATTTTGCGAAAAGACAAAATTGTCCTCATCCTAAAACACAAATTCCTACCCTACCCTAAACTGACCCTAACACCCACACTCTGCTCGCAATTTGAGTTTTAGGAGGAGACAATTTTGTCTTTTCGCAAAATTTTAAAATGACAGATAGGTGCTGATTTCTTCATGGTCCTTTTGGAAGTTTAGGCTTCTCACTTGTCCTTTTGGGTATTCAGAGGAATTTATTTGGGATTTTCCCTAATTCGTATATACTAACTATTTGCTTATTTTTAGTGCCATGAGTCTTAATAAAGTGAATTTTGAAAAAAAAAAAGTCTTAATAAAGTGAATAAAAATAAAAAGAAAATGAAATTACATAATTTCAGCATATGACAACAAATACTCCCTCTGTCCTTAATTCAGTGTAATACCTGTGAAAATATGTAAAAAGTTAGTTGAGTGTGTGAGTTTAATTTTTCTTTTCAATTTTATCTCATTGATTATATAATATTATGAAGAGAGATAGATATGTAAACATTAATAAATGCTAGAGGTGAAGTAGGAAAAAACATATTACACTCTCAGAGAATGTAAGATTGAACTTAATTCTTTATGTATAAAAAAAAGAAGGTAAGAGTGAACTACTCCTTCTGGTCCTAAATATAAGACCTAATTGATTTTTTTAGAAAATCCTATAAAAAAGCAAAATAAGTTAATTATAAATTGATTTATCTAAATTTTTCCCTTAGATTAGTTTATTTTACCTATAAACTAATGTATAATCTAAAAATATATCAAATATGTCATGATTTAATAGCCTATTTCGCAACCTTAACCTATCCAAAAAAAGTCAATTAAGTCTTATATTTAGGACCGGAGATAGTATTATATTTTGGCCAAAATTATTTAAATTTTATACTCTTATATTTTACAAACTAAAGGGAGAAATATAAGTATGGAATCACGAAACTTTAAATCAACTACCCACTCATTATTACTAAATACTTGGTCCATCCCTAAATATAAGCACTTTGAAATTCAATTTATCCTTAATTATAATGTCACTTTCTAATTGTTCCCATTTATTTCCAAATTAACTATAACTACTTATCAAGGTTAAGGTGCAAATTTAACAATGAAATATTATGAGAATTGTAATTGGCACAGTTGACAATAAAAATGTGTAGAATTACCAACCGACCTTTTAAGGAGGAATATATTTAACAAAACCTTCTACTGAGTGAACAAGTTAAACTCTAAATTTGTTACTCAAAATAGAAAGTTTTGGTAAATATGCTCCCACTTAAGGTTGGTTGGTAATTTTGTACATTTTTATTGTCAATTGTGTCAGCTGCAAGTCTAGCAATAATCAATTTGTAAAATTGCACCTTAACCCTACTTATAATTAAACAATCAAGAGAGAAGAGTGAGAATAAAGATATATGATTAATGTGCAAATTTACCAACAGACTAATCCTAGAAGTGCACTCAGCACAATTGACTAATAAAAGGTGCAAATTTACCAACAAACTACTATTAACAGAACTGCACTCACCACAGTTGACTAATAAAAAGTACATATTTACCAATAGACTATTAGAATTGCATTTACAATCAACTACTAAAAGGTGCATATTTATCCCTCTATCTCTAAATATAAGACCACTATAAGATTCAATTCGTCTCCAATGATAAGATCACTTTCTAATTGTTTTCAATTTTTTCCCAAATTAACCTTAAAATAAACAATCAAAAGAGGGAGAGTGAAAATAAAAATATACGATGCTAGTGAATTCTAATATCACTTTGATTTATATGACATTTTTAATCAATCAATCAGGTAATGTGACTTATATTTTAGGGAAAATCTCAAACAAATCCCTCCCAATACCGAAATGGACAGGTGATGAACCTAAACTTTTAAAAGGACCATGCAGGAATCAGCACCTACATGTAATTTTAAAATTTTGCAAAAAGACAAAATTGCCCCCATCCTAAAACACAAATTGCGAGAAGAGGGTGAGTGTTATGGTGGGTTTAGTGCGGGGTAGTAATTTGTGTTTTAGGATGAAGGCAATTTTGTCTTTTCGCAAAATTTTAAAATGATAGATAGGTGTTGATTCCTTGATAATCCTTTTGAAAGTTTAGTTTCTTCACTCACTCGTCGTCTTTTTAGATATTGGGAGAGATTTAGGTGGATTTAAAAAAAAAAGAGTGGTGACTTTATTTGAAAATTGAAAGAAAAGGGGAAAGGGGAAAAGCAGAAAGAAAGAGGAATGTCGTTTCTTCTTCTTCTTCGCGAGAGCACTGGAAATCCTTTCTAATTTAGTATTAAGCATGAGAACAAAATCTACAAGTGGAGGTAGGGCCAGAATTTCTAAATACCCTTCCTCCCCGCCGAAATCTGTCACTGTCACTGTCAGTCCCCTTCCTTTTCTCTTTCTCTCTCTAATTTAACTTCTCTACGCTTCACTCAACTATTTTATTTGCTTCCTTCATTATTAGCTCTATTTTACTCCATGCCCTTCCATGACTACTTTAATGCTGTCTCTGTTGTTATGAACATCATTGTTTAACGAGTTTCAGATTTTTAGGAAATATTATTGTTGATTGTGAATGATTTGTTTCCAAATGACTCATTTGTTATACTTAATGAAGGATGGAGATGATGACGTGGATGTTAGAGAGATTGGTTCAAAAGACAATGTGGATAATGTAACTGATGAGGGTTTAGGTCATGACAAGATTTGTGTAGATGTTTTGGATAGAAATATTTGCATGCGGTGTTATGAGGGTGGAGAAATATTGGTTTGCAGTGAAATTGGCTGTCCTGTGGTAGTCCATGCGAAATGTATAGGCTGTGAACCTAGATTTGATGATATGGGGAAATACTACTGCCCTTATTGCTGGTTAAAGCGGACATTGGTGGAGGTCCAAGTGTTGAGGAATAAGGCCTTGACTGCAAAGAAGGATTTGGCAGACTTCTTGGATGGCAATGTGACCGCAAGTGATGAATTGGGCGAAAAATGTGGGGAGGAAAAAAGAAGGGATTCCGATGATGAAGTATCCCTTGCGAAGAATGGCAGCTGCTTAGATGATAGGAGTAAGCAGGGAAATGGCTGTGAGCGCACAGAGCCCTTGCAGAGAGTGGAAGATCAACAAGATGAAATGGAAGATGTGATGGCTGATGTTGATCAACATGGAAAAGTGATTGAAGATGACACTCATGAAAAAACTCGAGAAGCGGATTCGGATGATCCTATGCATCATGGGGAAGAAAATTTATCAGAGCATATCGATCTGACCGATAAACCTAGGACTAACGAGAAAGCTGGTGTTCATAAAATTACAGGAGCACATAAAACCACATTTATTGATGGCAAAAAGGGTGTTGAACCAGAGCATCCTAGATCTAGTGATGAAAACATTGATGAAGGGGTTCCTGAGGATGAAGCAGTAGCATCTCCTTCAAGTTCAGGCCATTTGGGAGAACAAAAAGATGGGCTCTCACCTGATATTGCATCTGTCAAGAAGAAACCAGAACGTACTGCAGCAAGGGCAGATAATAAGGACGCAAGGCAAGGCAGAGAGGAATCGCTCCAGAAAGAATCAAAGATGCCTTCAGTGAGTACTTCTCTAAGTGAAACCAATGATTCAAATTCTGAAGCACCCTTGGTAAAGAAAAGACGCATCAAACATACGGCCCAAAAGCGTCCTCAGAGAGTTAATAATGCTCAGGGTGAAGATGGTTGTCATGAGGAGGAGGAAGTTACCAGTTCTGAAACTTCGAGACAGGTCCGGAAATCTTCAAAGCAAGGGTGAGTGATTCATTCCTGCTTATATGTCTGCATGCCGTTATGCATGATCATAGGGTTTTTGTTAGATAATTGTTTGAAAATTTAAGGAGGATTGCCTCTTTGAAGGTATGTACTACTTGTATTCTGTTGACTTTCTCTCTTTCAAAAAGTTGCTTAAGAGTTTATTTATTTCTCTCAGTCACAGCAAAAAACTGATTTCACCAACTAAAAAGCGGAGAAGGTTACCCTGGACAACTGAAGAAGAAAACAAACTGAAGGTCTGTGTATCATGGACACATTCTGAATTTCCTGACCTGAATCAATAATGGATAAGGCGCTGTCATAACTCATTTGATTGTCTAGTTGCGAAATGGATTTAGGGTTATGATATACTCCCTCAAGTCCTAATTACAAGACCAATTTGACTTTTTTGGAAATATTAAGAATACAAAATTAATCACTTAAAAAATCTATAAATATCTTTTTTACCCAAAACTAATTTATTCTACTAATCTAATTACATGTCTCATATGTTATACTTTAGTTGTCTAATTTCCTCCTTAGCTTACACAAAAAAACTCAAAGGGATCTTGTATTTAGGACTAGTGGGAGTATAATCATAATAAAACACATGTTCCTGAATTTGAGTTTACATAGTATGTCTATGTCTCCATCTCTCACTCTGTGTATTTGTCAGGTGTAGACACTTGAGGGGACTCAAAATAGGGAAGATGTAGTATTTGCTAGATCCTACAGTTTCCCATTGACTTAAACAAGAGCTTGATATGGTGGAACTTACTCATGTTATGTCAGATAATTCAATATTAACAGTATGGACAATAGGCATGTTGAGGAATAAGAATGAGTAAGGCATAATGATTATGCCCATGCAACGGCCTTGCATAATTCTTTTATTTGTGCCATTCACGAATTTTCCTGAATGGTATGAGTCCAGCTTCCAGGAACTTATATGATGATTGGTTAACTTTAGCAATCAATCCAGTTTTATGCACTACTTCTAAACTTGCTCAAACGGTCGATGGATTTGTATTGTATGACTCATGAACACTATGTTCTTGTGCAGAACAAACCTAGATCTGTGCTATCTTGACCCATCCTGTGTGTTTAAATGTTATTTTGCATATTTTAGCAATATATATTCAAAAGTTGTTCTGAACCTTAGTATGTTGAAACAAAGATAATCCAAACAATCAATAATGACATGAGGAAAAGAGATTATTGTATTTTTTATTTGTGAAAATCATGTTGTAAGTTGTAACTATCCTTGTTTCCCTGAATTTGTAGCCTACTTTGGTTCATATGTTGCAGGAAGGGGTGTTAAAATTCTCGGAGGAAAATCGTAATATCCCTTGGAGGAAAATTTTAGAATATGGTTTTGATGTATTTGATGATACTCGCACCCCAGTTGATCTTAAGGATAAATGGAGAACCATGACAGCAGGTAAACTACTGTATGTGTTTTTATTGAATATTTTTATTTTCACAATCCGTTAAAAAATATTTATTTTCTCAAGGAAATGAATAAATGCACAAGTAGCCTTTAAAGTGGCTTCTAGGGGGATCACTGCCATCTAACTTCAAAGCCTATGGATTAACAAGTTTGTTTAAGTTGAAAAAGGAAATGAGAGGTGAGTGCATGTGCTGAGGCTCACCTTGACTCTTACCTGAGTTAGTCATTTCATTATTTATGTGAGAATAACCTGCAGAATAAGAAAACAATAACGAAACAGGGTCTTATAATGCTTGGTCAATTCACAAATGAGTCATTTTATTATTGTTGTTTTCCAATCCTAACAAGATTTAACTTGATTTCACAAGTTATTATGCGATGATCTTGCACTGGTGCCTTGTCTGCTTTGGATTTTAGAAAATGGAATATTCTATTCAATTCAAAGATAGAAAATGTTAAATGAGGACATGCAAATTAGTTCTAGCATTACAAAGAAGAATCGATGATTTATGAAATTCTCTTTTCTTCCTCTCACATTATCTTGTCAGTTTATCCCATGCTTTTCCTGAACTTACATGACCAATTGGTTGCCTCTGTAAACAGGATATTAGCACCACCATCACTACAAGTGGCCTGCCGTATCTTCATGGAGCCTTTAATTTCTTCAGTTAAAGGGAAAGCAACACATTTCTCTCAATCATGTTTTGTTAGTCTTTCAGGCTTTGATGTCTTTGTTTCTCATTTTCTTTACTCTCTGCCTCATGCCACGAGGAGAAATAACTTATAGGTTTGAAAACAAAATCCTTGTTGATGGGTCTTTCACTGATGTGTTTCAAAGTTCTCCACTAACATCAGACATGGTTTAGTGTGACCAATAGTTTAGTCATTATATCCTAATGGCTTGTGTCGGTAAAACGTGGGCTACAACCAAATAGCTTGGAAGTCTAGACAAATAGCTTGACGTATATCATTTATATATTTTAAATACATAGCTCATTGTGCAATTCTTTTTTTAATTATAAAGAGCAAAATGATAATATCTCCAGTCCTAAATATAACACTTATTTACATAATTTGATAAGAATAAAGGTGTTAGTTAAATTAGTTAAAATCACATGGTATTACTAATTTACCCTAACTATTTAGCTTTATTCAACCTCTATGTCTTGTTTGTTTATTATTAAGGAATATTAGTAGGTACTATAATTTAAGGAAAGTTTGGAGAAATTAAAAAAAAGTCTTATATTTATGATTAAACTCATCTCCACAAGTAGGTCTTATGTTTAGGATCGAGGGGGTATAACTAGTAAAAAAGAAATTATAGTTGGAGTCTTAATTTAGTACAAGAATCTAAATAAGACAAGCAATTACTAGAAAGTTCATTACAATAAGAAAAATTAAGGGAAATAAAGCTATTTAACTGAAGTAGGATACCTTACTAATTAGTTCATTGTTCAATTCGTGGCAAAAGATATATGTTTTTTATTCTAATTTTGTTTTCAAATTTAATCTTACAAGCTATTAAAATAAGGAAGCCAAGTTATATATCATAACTATTAAAATAAGGAAATTAAAAGCTTAGATTCAATTCATTATGTCAGGTTCAATCAATTTGTCAATAATCAAGTGCCACATGTCCACATTACATGTCATCCCTTGACACTGTTTCTCTCCCGTGTCTCTGCTCTCACATGGTTCATCTCTCTATCTCCAAGGTGCACCATAACCCTTCTAATGCTACAGTGAAGATAAAACGATTTAATAAATTGTATTCTTTCTCACAGCAAATTAACCTCTCCAAGTATTTCTTGCCTCCTGTGCTTTCTTAGTACTCCCTCGTTCTTAAATATAAAATTATTTTAACTAATTTGGAGTGATTAAAGAACATACACTACCACAGATTACCCCTTTTACATGCGCTTATTTGGGCCTCTACATACGCTTTATAAGCGCATGTAGAGGGGGGCGCTGGTAAAGGCTCTACATGCGCTTGTAAAAAGCGCATGTACAACTATTTTTTTTAATATAATATTCATTTACATTTGCCACCTGTACTACTTTCAAAAGTCACCAGAAACATTTACTCAAAATATTGTACCTGAGAATTACGTGAAATCTTGCTAATACACAATTTATGTTACATTCAAAACTATGGAAACTATGTTATTGACAATGATGCCAATACACAATTCAAATAGGATTTATCTACCAATTACATGCTATATCCATGTGTCACAAGTAGCTACAAACAAATTAGCAAATAACAAACTTTGATTAACCACAAATTAGCAAAAATATGTTTTCAGCATATTCATCAGTTAATAATGGGACTCATCTAAATTCAAACAAACTTCATTTCATGATCTTTAAATAACCCACATCCAGAATTTATCGGTCATTGCAGCAATAAACAGAATTTCGGAACTCACATGCATGTAATCCTAGCAACTAAATTTACTTCCAACACCTGTAATGCGTTTAAATTAAGTCAATAAGAATATTTCTCACTTCGAAAGCTAGAAATCAACTCCCTCTAAACATCGAAATTAATAATATACTTGGTAATATAATTAGTACATAATATAAACACATATCACATTAACCACAACATAAAAGAAACACTTGAATAAAACCACCACACCCGCCCTCATATGTATATCATCATTCATAAGAATTAAAATATACATAGTAACATTCCGATTCGAGTATCATATCTTTATTTCATCCTTTTTCTTGCCATTCTATCCAAAGAGAGAAATCATAACTTCCAAACAGGTTCAAACCAATCATTCACTCTTAAATATTTAATCTTCTTCCAAGATAAACTATAAGGCAATAACTCCAATTCCACCCTCAAAATTTAAATCACAATTACCTGTCGCCCTCAATGTTATAGCAAGGTTATAGCAAAGTAAAGTGTGATTACTTGTCGCCCTTTTAGCATTCTGATACTCTTCCTTACGCTTCCTTACTCCATTCACCTATTATTACGTAGAAGTAATAATAAGGTAAACAACCATGCATATATCGGTATATTGAATAACACGTCTCTCTCTCGTATCCACTTTACTACCCATTCCCCACTTTTCTTAATTCAAATACATTAACCAATTTAGATCACAAGTCACCTGAATTTCACAATCATCAACATCATTCCAAAGAAATCACATTATTCAAGTCACAGAGTTTATAACTACTCATATCCATTTTACTATTATCAACTCAGCAAGAGAGGAACTCCAAATCAAACAAAATCATGAACAATCTTAATAAAAAACAAATAAACAAGTAAGGTATACACATACTTCATCACAAGTCATTCTTGTCAAAAGTCATTCTTGTCAATTATTTAGCTCATGCAAATCATCCATATTTCACACTTTATCCTATCATTTTTCAAAGGAAATGACAACTTTCAACATCAAACCACAACTGACCATCGATAATCATATTCCATATTTTATTTGCAGCTTAAATATTATATATTTCTTTTCAAACTCATCCAATTAATGCAGCAAAGAGACACACTAAATCTCCAACTTAACAGCAAAAACCTTCCCTGTTACCTTCAAATGGCTGGCTGTACTTTCAAAATGCCAATTAACCATATAAGCTTGAAGAAACATGTATAACCTTTCATCCAAAACTAGCTCACAATGAGAAAAATCAGCGCACACACCCACATACTCCTAGAGACAGCCAAAAACATTGAGAAGCTATGATTCCAATTCATTCCTCATTTTAAATTCTGATAATTGCTCACAAAGTCATTGAAATTGTGCATTAAAACTGCTGCACTAACAGTGTAGATAATTGTAATTTCAGCAGCAAAATAACACAACAACTACTAGTACTTTACTATCATTACTTTGAAATAACCCACGCATTTATACCACTCCATGACTATCACTCATATCCAATTAGTCAATCCATTAACACCAAACAACAGGAGAAGCCTACTGTGATAGATAAATTGCATTTCATAACTAATATTAGTCATTTCACATATTCCTTAAATCTCACAATTAAACACCTCTTTTACATATAACAGAAAATCCACATAATCAATACTTTTCTTCCATAATTCAGTTCGGCTATTTCACAAAACAACAGAAAATCAACAAGATTCACAAGCACGCTCCTAATAACTTAACTACTTCCAATCAAATATGGAAACCAACAAGCATAGACACATCATTACTATTTTTGTTTACCAAACCATAATCACCAATAGCCCCAAACAGAACAAGATTAATCCAATCCACTACAAGAGAACAATATCATACAAGAACTTCACCTTAATCCCAAAATGTGCATAGTATGTTTCAAAATCAATCTTATTCTCTTCTTATTAGAATTTCACTAAAACAGCAAAATCCAAAAACCTAAGTAGCAGTCCCCCATGTTCAGAGGATCCAAAATCAAAGTTGTGAAACAACTCATACCCATTCCAAATCAAACAAGAAGTAAAATAAGCAAAGTCAAGCAAGTTTTGTTGTTGTTTACATAGAAATTTGAGCCCAAAAATCACAACAAACCCGTCATCCCTTAATCCCAACAAATAGAGTTTTATACAAAATTATCAAACCTTCAACCAATCTTTAAATCCCTTCTAAACTTCAAAAACCAACGCCTAAACATGCTTTTTGATGAATTATCAAACCCAAAACAGAAACCCATTTTCGGATTTCTCTCAAGCTCACCGAAACGAATGGAGAAAGGTATGAATATGAGGAAATAAAGTTACCTCAGTACAGGTTTGGTGTTGTATGAGTTTTGGGAGGCCGCTGCCGTCGTGAAGCTAGCCGGAAATCGGCCGCTGGTATGGGTAGGCCGAACAAAACCGAGGGATAAGAGGGAAAAATGTAAGAAATCAATAAGAATAGAAGCATAGCTCGAAATATGCATGAAAAATCGAAGCTTTACCTCTTTCCTCTACTGGCCGCCGACGATCTTGTCGGAAAAGCAAAAAGAAATGAATGGGGAACGAAGAGAAGAGAAAGAGAAGAGTAAGAGGAGGCCATTACTGACCGGCCAGCTCTGAGCCGCCGCCGCCGTCGAGCAGAGGGAAGGAGGATGGATCGGAGCTTGAGAGAGGGAGGGGAAGGACGAAGGGTTCACTACTACAAATTATACCTATACCAGCGCAGCTTTACATGCGCTCAAAAAAGGACGGTAAAAAACGCATGTAAAGATAACGTTTACATGCGCTTTAAGCGCATGTACATATATTACTCTTTACATGCGCTTTAAGCTCATGTAGTAAGTCACCTTTGCATGTGCTTTAAGCGCATGTATATGTAGTATAACCAAAGCATGCATGACTTCATGTTTTTCACTCTACTACTGCCTGTAAATGGGCTTAAAGGCAGTAGTAGAGTGAAAACATGAAGTCATGCATAAGAGTTCCTCCTCAGATGTCATAAGCTACTAATGCAAGTGTTTATAAGGTAGAGCACCCAATTTGGGTGTTATTCTTTAGTTATACTACATATACATGCGCTTAAAGCGCATGTAGAGCCTGTACATGCGCTTTAAGCGCATGTACAGGCAGTAGTAGAGTGAAAAACATGAAGTCATGCATAAGAGTTCATCCTCAGATGTCATAAGCTACTAATGCAAGTGTTTATAAGCTAGAGCACCCCATTGGGGTGTTATTCTTTGGTTATACTACATATACATGCGCTTTAAGCGCATGTAGAGCCTGTACATGCGCTTTAAGCGCACGTACAGGCAGTAGTAGAGTGAAAAACATGAAGTCATGCATGAGAGTTCCTTCTCAGATGTCACAAGCTATTAATGCAAGTGTTTATAAGCTAGAGCACCCCATTGGGGTGTTATTCTTTGGTTATACTACATATACATGCGCTTAAAGCGCATGTAGAGGCAGTAGTAGAGTGAAAAACATGAAGTCATGCATAAGAGTTCCTCCTCAGATGTCATAAGCTACTAATGCAAATGTTTATAAGTTAGAGCACCCCATTGGGGTGTTATTCTTTGGTTATACTACATATACATGCGCTTAAAGCGCATGTACAGGCAGTAGTAGAGTGAAAAACATGAAGTCATACATAAGAGTTCCTCCTCAGATGTCATAAGCTACTAATGCTTGTGGTCTAAATGTTTAAAAGCTAAGAGACAATATGTAAGTTAGTGAATAAATTGTTTCACAATTTAATTTTAATGTGGGAATTTAAAATGAAATGTAAATAAATATAGGTAGAAGGGCAATTTGGTATTTGCACCCTAAACCCTAATTCTATTTGTCTATCATCTTCCTTCCTTCCAATTAAAACTCGGGCACCCCCTTACATTTCTTCTTCTTCGATCTCCTTCTTCAAAACACGGCCTCCACCCCTCCCTCACTCTCAAAAAAGGAACACTTAATTTATAAATAAAGTGATCATGTGATAGAATAATACTCCCTCCGTTCCTAAATATAAGACCATTTTAGCAAATTTGGAGAGATTAAGGAAGACATTCCAATGAATTAGGATTACATGAAATTTTAAAAATACCTCTCACCTAAGTTTTAAAAGTATCATCTTCTTCAAACCAGGCCACTATTTAGGAACAAGCTCTCATCCCTAAATTGATCTTATATTTAGGAACGAAGGGAGTAATTACTATTAGACGTGCACCATTTATTAAAGCGAATTTTTAAGTTTTTGATATAGAAAAATTGTCACTAATCACTTGTGTGATTTCGAACCATTTTATTTGGAATTAATATCACTACAAATAAACCATGTTGTATGTAAAAGATAATACTCCCCCCATTCTTAAATATAAGATCACTTTGGGGAAGTGGATAAGTTCCTAAATATAAGATCACTTTCTATTATGTCTCAATTTTGGTCCAAATTACCCCTATACTTATTAGCTCTCTCACTTCTCTCTCAAATCCCTATTTGTCTTTTAAATTTAAGTGTGGGGTATTTTGGGAAGATCATGTAATCCTAATTCATTAGAAAGTCTTCTTTAATCTCTCCAAATTAGCCAAAGTGATCTTATATTTAGGAACGGAGGTAGTAGTTATTAGTAGTACCAAAAATCTGTCCTTTCAAAGAAAAACGTCCAAAAACTTTTCAACGCTACATTTTTTTTTTAAAAAAAAATTCTGGGGTAACTTTATATAAAAGAAACTCAAAACAAAATAAGCTCATGAATAAAAGTTTTCGAGACAAATTTACGCATACTCTCTAGTTTAAATTTTTAATTGATGTTACCTTTTTTTTGCCAAATTTTAATTGATGTTACCTTTTTTTTTTGCCAAATTTTAATTGATGTTACCAAAATAATGTTTAATTGATAGTAGTAATAAAAAATGTTTAATTGATAATTTATTTTAATGCAAATGAATAATAAAGCTATAAATACCTTTTGATTGCTAGAAGGACGTATTGGGATCATTGCCATCTAAATTCAAAGCCCATGCTTATATTATTTAGATATTTTATAATATGAGGTGGATAAATAGATTTTGAGAAATTTGTTTGGTACGTCACGTCGTATCAAGACTGAAACTTAGCGGCTAGCGAGTAGAACTAAAAACAATAATAGGAGGATTGAAGAGAATAATGGAGGGAGGCAAGGAATACGTATTGGCATTGCCAGCATACCCAGAAGTATTTGCTATCAACAGTAGTAGTAGTAGTGATTCTGAAAGCTCTGATGATGACACCAGCAGCAGTAGTAGCAGCAGTGAAGAATCGTGCCAAGATAGTGATCATCATGAGGAAGATGATGGTGGTAATTAAAGGAAATGATGCTGAGGACTTGGGTGAGGTTATTCATCAAAACCTGCAGGGGGAGGAAGGAAACAATAATAATAATGAAGCATTTCAAGAAGAGGTTGGTGATAACGATATAATTGGGGTAGACCATCATGTTCACGTCCAAGTGGCTTAAAACCCCTGGCACGTGGCGGCTGACAAGGCCTGGTGGGAGGGAGAAGATGCCGGAGAGGATGAGGCTAGCGGCGGAGAAACTACCTCCGATGAGGAGGAGGGATCGGAGGGGGTGACGCAGCTTCAAGTGCTGGAAGTTCAAACAAACCCAACTGACACATTTAGTTTCTTTTTAGTAGAAGTTTTAGCTAGAATTGTGGGGTTCAGTTATTTTGTTTGTTACGAAAAATAGAAGTTTTAGCTAGAATTGTGGAGGAATTTATTTTAAAATATGCTACTATATCTTTTTATTTATTTATTGTAATTGTAAGTGTTATTATAATGTCATTTTATGATTTATAACTAATTTAAAAATAAATTTAATTTAACTAATCCCTTAAAATATTCTAGCATAACAAACTGATGAATTTTAAAAATTGAATCATATATATTCCAAACCTACTCTCACTCTTACTCCCAATCCAAAACACAATCTCAATCTCAATATAATCCTTCAAAATTATCATTCCCTCTAACCAAATCGGATTAGTTAAACCCTTCTCTCCCGTTACACACACAAATATAGACAGATAGACCCTACCTCTTTATAGAAGCACATTGTTTCTTCTTGCCCTTACCACAAACTCTCATCATTAAAAATTTGGAGCTGAGACTAGGTAACTCTGAAATATGCTTTTACATGCTTGTAGATTAGATTATGTGTAGTTTTGATATAATTGATTATCACGTGATATGTTAGTTTTCTTTTTAAGCATGTGTTTACATCTGTCCATGGAAGATACATGTTTAATGCGCATCCATGAAGGGATAGGCTTTAGTAAGAAAGAGCTTGCAAAATATGTATATACCACACAATGCATAGTGGATAATATACTTGTTAAAGCCACTTCCATGCTTTCATCTGACTGTGATTATATTGGAATTGTGGGATATGATATATATGTGACAACATTTCAGTTTCTTTCTTTGAGGAGGGAAGCCCTAATTTGAAATTGGCCTCTCTTAAATTATTTTAGTATGCTCCTATTTTTTTTTATCAGAAGTATGCTCCTATTTGGTGTATACATAGATTAGATTTACTTTTCGATTATTTTTGTTTAATTGAGAGCTCTTAGTTTTATCATATTTTTCTGAAAGAGTTACAATACTATTCACCTATACAATCATGTAGAAATATTTTGGTATCAGAGTCAAAGATGTTTTATTGTATTAGTAGTCTATCAAAAAATAAATCTTCCATATTATAATAGATTAGGTTTGCAATATAAATTATATTCGCTAAAGAAGTGAGAATCAGACAAATTAAGTTATATTTTATTTGACTTCAGCTAACAATAAAGAAATGAAAAGTTTTAAAAAATAGGTCATTTAAATTAGATTAGGTTATGATCCCAATTTTGAAGACGAAATAAAATATGGTACAATAAGAGTCTATTTTTATTTATAAGCTATTTTATATATTAGCATTTATTATTCAAATTAAAAGGAAAAATAATTATTTTGTAAGTGATTGCTTATATTATTTAGATAGATATATTATATAATATGAGGTGGTTATATATATATATATATATATATATATATATATATATATAGGAAAAAACTTACCTACAGTGCAATACATCAAGTACAACCAGTGCACCACTAATTAAATGATACATGTCCAATATTTCATACACCCCACCACACCATATCATTCCCCCTGCCTTCTCTCTCTTTCTTCCCCACTCTCTACATTCTCTCTCCTCCTTTCTCATCCCCTTCTGCCTGCTCTTCCCACGTCATTTCCCCCTCCACCCTCTCTGCCCGCCAGCATTTCCATTTTCCATGGCCGCCCGCCATGAAAGGTGAGTAGTGGAAGATGAACATCGCTGGAAGAGAGGCCTCAACTAAACTTCTCCGCCGCCCCTCCTCCATCGCCCTTCTCTCCCGGCGCCGCCGTCGTTGAAGAAGGCAGAGGGAGAGACGAAAGAAGAGACGCCGCCGTATGCCGTCGCCGTCGGTGGCTGAACACAGATCAGAGAGGGAATGGGAAGAGAGAAGGAAATGGAGTTGCAAGGGAAGGAAATGGAGTTCCGACGGGGCAGTAAAGACGATGTGGCTACGGTGGGGCTTATGGCGGGGTCAGTGGCCATCGATTGTTTGAAGTTGGAACTCCCCCATGGTTGCTGAAACAAGATCTCGACGAAGAAGATGAAGGCGTCGTCATTGGCGGCGCGGCGTCGGCGAGGGTGGCTGGGGAGCGACGGTGGTGAGGTGTTGGCGGAGAGCAGCAAGCAATGGTGAGGTTAGAGTTTGTACGGATCGGATCTGTGTGGGGAAGAAGGTTGCGGAGGGGAGAAGAGAGAGAAATAGGAGAGAATATAGGGAGAGTGATATGGTGTGATGGGTGTATGGAACATTTTACATGTGTCATTTAATTAGTGGTTAACTGGTTGTACTTGATGTACTGCACTGGAGGTAAGTATGATCCATATATATATATATTAAAAGTTGTTAAAACAATAGATAATTGATAAATTTATTTCGTTAGCGTGAAACTTAGTTTTTAATTCTGATAGGACATGATTCGGATAGAATTTCTAATACAATGAGGACATGTAGTTTGAAATATATATTATTAAGTAATGTATTTGTGTGAATATTTAACTGATTGTTAGGATAAGATATGATCAATTGAAATTTTGAAATCATTAGGATTAGATTACTTAAACTCTACCCGATCCCTCTCACACACACAAATATAGATAGATAAACCTACCTCTTTATAGAACGATAGTCAATAGGCATGTTGTTTCTTCTCTTTCTCCTCACCATAAACTCTCTTCAATTAGAAATTTGGATATTTTGTAATTAGCTTACCGAGAGTAGGTAACTTTGATATACGCTTTCAAATGCTTGTAGATTAGATGATGGACCTTACTTAGGTCAAGTTCATCCATCCAGGTTCCCCATTTCTCCAATTACTGGCCGTTAGATTGAATGATTGGTTGTTATAAAATGACACGTGTCACTCCTATATTAAAAGAACTTGAGAACCTGGAGGAATGAACTTGATGTAAGTTTTTCCCTTAGATGATACGTAGTTTTGATTTAATTGATTATCACATGGTAATATGTTATTTTCTTTTCAAGCATGCTTGTGTTTACACCTGTATATGGAAGAAGATTTAAATTGGGTTACATGTTTGATGTGCATCCATGAAGGAGTGAGTTTTAGTAGAAAGGAGCTTGCATGATTTGTATAGACCACAATGTACAATGAATGATAACTGTTAGATCCCTTTTTTCATGCTTTCATTTGACCATGACTATATTGGAGTTATAGGACATGCATGTGACACCTTTTTAGTTTTTTTCTTTAAGGAGGGGAGTCCTAGTATGAAATTGACCTTTGTTAAATTATCTTAGTGTGCTTCTATTTGATGTTTATAAAGATCATATTTACTTTTTTGATTATTTTTGTTTTATCAAACCCCGAAAAAAAAACTCTCTAACTACTAGACATGTATGTCATGTACAAGATTTTATAGTGACACTAAGATCCTTTAGCTTGGTGATGCAGTTAACAAAAGTTTTTTTTTATTCCAAGTTGAATCGTATCTATGAATATTAAGATAAGTAATGCGAATTTGTTTGATTTTCAATTTTATTTAACACATTTCATATCTTGCAGTCAATTAAGTCTTTTGGCGAGAACCAACTAAAATGGCGACATCCAAGACACGTGGTGGACAAGAATCGTTGATTCTCGAAATAGAGCATTTCAAAAATGAACTTGAGTACTCTACATTTTATCTTTATTTTCTGACGGAGTTACAAAGTTCACGTTTATCGAAACACATACAAAAGATTTTGGGATCTGAGTCAAAGATGCAAATGGTAATTTATGGTATTGGTAGTCTATTATCAGAATATAAATGTTCTATTTTGCAGCTGTGTCTTGCAAAATTATTAAGAAAACATGTGGATTGGATTGGTGAGATAGAAGTGTTTGATCCTATCCTTACAAGTAGTGAAATTGAAGTGTTGGAACTTATGGGATGTTCTGTCTTGAAGCATAATGAAGAAGCAAGGAGGAAAGCCATAAAACCAACCTTGTTTTTTATGCCACATTGTGATTTACAGTTATACAACAATCTCTTGGAAGCCAATTGGGAACCCAGCCTACTAAGAAACGTTGTCATATTTGGTAACAGCTTAAAATCGTATATCGATAGCTTTCTTCCAGAGTATTCAAGGGATCTCTCTTCGAGTGATTCAAGAAGGAAATTAAGTTTTTTGAAGTTAATGGGTCATATTTTGGCTGCCGAAACATTTACAGATGAGATTGAAATGGGAATAATTTCTTACGATGGCATGAGTAGCATCTCATATAGAGAAGGTAGAACTCATGATGTGGCAAGTAAACTACTCGAAAGAGACTATCAACGTTCATTCTCGAATTTAAGTTGGCATTTTTTCAGTAGACCTCTCAAAGAAACACGCATAGGACGGCATATCAGAGAAGAATTAGGACTAGGAGTGTCCACAAAAGAAGAAAGGAATTATTCTGATAAAAAGAAAAAGAAAAAGAAAAGAATTAGAAGAAGAACAAAGACTTGAATTACTGATAAGAAAATAAGAAATGGAGAATTTGGTTCAACCATCAACCCTCATCCTTCACACAGGTTGATATATTTCCATCATACAAGATGCAAAGATAAAGCAAGAAACGTAGATGAGCCCAACTTCAGTCATTGTGATTTTCCTATTAATAATCAATCCAGCTTTATGTTTAATTTCTACCTCGAAATATGCTTAAATAGTCGAGGGAATTGTATTTTATGACTTTCTTTTTTTTTGCCAACAAAAGACGTTAATTTCGAACACCAATGTTCTTGTGCAGTAACAATAATTAAGATCTATGCTATTTTGACATACCATGTTTTTCAGTAATTTTTTTGTGTGAAGATTTGAGCATGTGTGTGTCTATATATTTCATAAGTTGGGACAAGACTTTGTTGTATACACACACACATAACACACACACTCGAAACTTACTGTGAACAAGTTAAGAAATTCCGATAATTATTACTACTGTCGGTCCTAAATATAAAACCTAGTTGACTTTATTAGAGAGATTAGATTTGCAAAATAGGTTATTAAATTATGACATATTTGATATTTTTAAATTATCCATTAATTTATAGGTAAAATAAATCAGTCTAATGGAAAAATTACGTTAATCAATTTATAATTAACATATTTTGCTATTTTAAGATTTTCTAAAAAAATCAACTAAGTCTTATATTTAGGACCGGAGGGAGTACTATCTTGCCTTGTCTTTGTTGGCGGAATACCTTAAATCAACCCCTTCACATTTGTCCAAAACTTGTCCTTTAAGATGTGATTTTGTCTCTATTCGAGGTACATATACACTAATAATGTTCATTATATCATTTCCCGCAATAACTTTCACAGATATAATAATCCGATTTTCAATCCTCTTAACTCCCACAAAATTCTTTCTCCATTCATTATAAGTAATGATATCAACATCATTCCTCCAATTTAACTTTCATGTGTACCAAAATTTTGATCATTAACTTTCATCTCCGGCTCATCTCGCTTCCTCCAAACACAATACAATATATTAATCTTATGCTTACTCATTATATATCTCACCTCAAAACTCTTAACATTTGGTGTCCCAATGTTCCAAGCACATGGGCAACTCAAGTTTTGCCATATTTTGAGAGAAGGTAACAAGAGTGCGGATGCAATTACTGCACTATGCTGGAAGCTGCAGCAAGAAGAAGTGATATGGGACACACCACCTGTGGAGATAGAACAAGTATTACAAGAAGACTCATGTGAACTTGAGGAAGCTCGAGGAAGCTCGCATACAGTGGGCTAGTGTGTAATGGGCGCTGCCCCTTTTCTTTACCTAAAAACAAAGAAGCAGACACATTGTACAGAAAGAAAAATGTCCAAAAACTTTTCAACGCTACATTTTTTTTTAAAAAAAAATTCTGGGGTAGTTTTTATAAAAGAAACCCAAAACAAAATAAGCTCATGAATAAAAGTTTTCGAGACAAATTTACGCATACTCTCTAGTTTAAATTTTTAATTAATGTTACCTTTTTGTTTGCCAAATTTTAATTGATCCTCTACCAAAATAATGTTTAATTGATAATTGTAATAAAAAATGTTTAATTGATAATTTATTTTAATGCAAATGAATAAAGCTATAAATAGCTTTTGATTACTAGAAGGACGTCTTGGGATCAACTTGGGGTGTGTGTTTGAGTGTAAGGACTCATTCACCCTTAACAAATTGTCTGTGGTTCGATCCTTGACGTTCGGTATGGAGAAACATTCAATCTCCCAGACCAACTGTCTCACCCATTATTGAGGAGGTGCCTACAAATCAGCGGGGATTAACCTCTCACTTATCGAGTGAGGGATACTTTGATCATGGATAAAAAAAAGGACGTATTGGGATCATTGCCATCTAAAATCAAAGCCATGCTTATATTATTTAGATATGTTATAATATGAGGTGGATATGAATATATAATATTATATTATAAGGTAAGAACTATAAATCTCGTTGCTACATAATTCATTCATTTATATATATATATATATATATATATATATATATATATATATATAGTAGTGATTCTGAAAGCTCTGATGATGACACCAGCAGCAGTAGTAGCAGCAGTGAAGAATCGTGCCAAGATAGTGATCATGAGGAAGATGATAGTGGTGAAGGAAATGATGATGAGGACTTGGGTGAGGTTATTCATCAAAACGGCCAGGAAGGAGGCAATAATGAAGCATTTCAAGAAGAGGTTGGTGAGAACGCAACTTCAAGTGCTGGAAGTTCAAACAAACCCAAATGAGAAATTTGTTCCATTAGCGTGAATTTAGTTTTTAATTCAGAAAGGATTTCATTAGCGTGTATTAAAAAGAAACTAAATGTGGCGTTCTTTTTTTTTTTATATATAAAAAGCCACGTTTAGTTTCTTTTTACTATAAGTTTTAGCTAGAATTGTGGAGGAATTTATTTTAAAATATGCTACTATATCTTTTTATTTATTGTAAGTGTTATTATAATATCATTTTATGATTTATAATTAATTTAAAAATAAATTTATTTTAACTAATCCCTTAAAATATTCTAGCATAACAAACTGATGAATTTTAAAAATTGAATCATATATATTCCAAACCTACTCTCACTCCTGCTCTCAATCCAAAATTCAATCTCAATCTCAATCCCTCAAAATTATCATTCCCTCTGACCAAACCGGATTAGTTAAACCCTTCTATCTCCCCTTACACACAAATATAGATAGATAGATAGATAAACCCTACCTCTTTATAGAAGCACATTGTTTCTTCTTTCCCTTACCACAAAATCTCATCATTAAAAATTTGGAGCCGAGACTAGGTAACTCTAAAATATGCTTTTACATGCTTGTAGATTAGATTATGTGTAGTTTTGATATAATTGATTATCACGTGATATGTTAGTTTTCTTTTTAAGCATGTGTTTACATCTGTCCATGGAAGATTTAAATTGAGTTACATGTTTAATGCTCATCCATGAAGGGGTAGGCTTTAGTAAGAAAGAGCTTGCAAGATTTATATATACCACACAATGCATAGTGGATAATATACTTGTTAAAGCCACTTACATGCTTTTATCTGACTGTGATTATATTGGAATTGTGGGATATGATATATATGTGACACTTCTTTAGTTTGTTTCTTTGAGGAGGGAAGCCCTAGTTTGAAATTGACCTCTCTTAAATTATTTTAGTATGCTTCTATTTGGTTACAAAGATAAGATATACTTTTCGATTATTTTTGTTTAATTGAGAGCTCTTAGTATTATTATATTTTCCTGAGAGAGTTACAATATTGTTCACCTATATATACAATCATGTAGAAATATTTTCGTATTAGATCGTCAAACATGTTTTATGGTATTAGTAGTCTATCAGAAAATAAATCTTCCATATTGCAGATCAGTGTTGCAATATAAATTATATTCGCTGAAGAAGGGAGAATCGGACAAATTAAGTTATATTTTATTTGATTTCAGCTAACAATACAGATAGTGAAAAGTTTAAAAAAATAGGCCATTTAAATTAGATTAGGTTATGATCCCAATTTTTAAGGCGAAATAAAATAGGGTACAATAAGAGTCTATTTTAATTTATAAGCTATTATATATATTAGCATTTATTATTCAAATTAAAAGAAAAAAAATTATTTTGTAAGTGATTACTTATATTATTTAGATATAGATATATTATATATTAGGACCTTACTTGCGTCATGTTCTTTTCTCCAGGTTCTCAAGTTCTTTTAATATGGGAGTGACATGTGTCCTTTTATAACAATCATCCATTCAATCTAATGGCCTATATTGAAAGAACTTGAGAACCTGGAGAAAGGAACATGATGTAAGTTTTTCCCTATATACTATGAGGTGGATATGCATATATATATATATATATATATATATATATATATATATATATAATATTATATACAGTTTTTTACCAATTAATATTATATACGGTAAAAACTAGAAATCTAGTTGCTACGTAATACATATTAAAATTTGTTAAAACAATAGATATTTGATAAATTAATTTCATTAGCGTGAAACTTAGTTTTTGATTCAGATAGGATTTCTTTTTTTTTATAATGATATTCAGATAGGATTTCTAGTATACTGAGGACATGTAGTTTGAAATATATATTATTATTAAGTATTGTATTTGTGTGAATATTTAACTGATTGTTAGGATAAGATATGATCAATTGAAATTTTGAAATTATTAGGATTAGATTTCTTAAACTCTACCCTCCCTCTTACACACACAAATATAGATAGATAGACCTACCTCTTTATAGAAAGATAAGCATGTTGTTTCTTGTCTTCCTCACCATAAAACTCTCTTCATTAGAAATTTGGATATTTCTTTGTAATTAGCTTACGGAGAGAAGGTAACTCTGAAGACTAGGCAACTCCGAAATATGCTTTCACATGCCTGTAGATTAGATGATGCGTAGTTCTGATTTAATTGATTATCACATGATAATATGTTATTTTCTTCTCAAGCATGCTATTGTTTACACCTGTCCATGGAAAATTTAAATTGGGTTACATGTTTGATGTGCATCCATGAATTAGTGAGTTTGAGTAGAAAGGAGCTTGCATGCATGATTTGTATAGACCACAATGTACAATGAATTATATTTGTTAGATCCCCTCTTCCATGCTTTCATTTGACCGTGACTATATTGAAGTTATAGGACATGTGACACTTTTTTAGCTTTTTTCTTTAAGGAGGGGAGTCCTAGTTTGAAATTGACCTTTGTTAAATTATCTAAGTGTGCTTCTATTTGGTGTTTATAAAGATCATATTTACTTTTTCAATTATTTTTGTTTTATCAAAACCCGAAAAAAAAAACCCTCTAACTACTAGACATGTATGTCATGTACAAGATTTTTTAGTGACACTGAGATCCTTTAACTTAGTAATGCAGTTGTCAAGAGTTTCTTTATTTCAAGTTGAATAATATCTATGAATATTAAGATAAGTAATGTGAATTTGTTTGATTTTTCAATTTTGTTTAACACATTTCATACCTTGCAGTCGATTAATTCTTTTGGCGAGAACCAACAAAAATGGCGACATCCAAGATATGTGGTAGGCAAGAATCGTTGATTCTCGAAATAGAACATTTTAAAAATGAACTTGAGTACTCTACATTTTATCTTTATTTTCTGACGGAGTTACAAAGTTCGCGTTTATCGAAACACATACAAAAGATTTTGGGATCTGAGTCAAAGTTGCAAATGGTAATTTATGGTATTGGTAGTCTATTATCAGAATATAAATGTTCCATTTTGCAGCTTTGTCTTGCAAAATTATTAAGAAAACATCTCGATTGGATTGGTGAGATAGAAGTGTTTGATCCTATCCTTACAAGAAGTGAAATTGAAGTGTTGGAACTTATGGGATGTTCTGTCTTGAAGCATAATGAAGAAGCAAGGAGGAAAGCCATAAAACCAACCTTGTTTTTTATGCCACATTGTGATTTACAGTTATACAACAATCTCTTGGAAGCCAATTGGGAACCCAGCCTACTAAGAAACGTTGTCATATTTGGTAACAGCTTAAAATCGTATATCGATAGCTTTCTTCCAGAGTATTCAAGGGATCTCTCTTCGAGTGATTCAAGAAGGAAATTAAGTTTTTTGAAGTTAATGGGTCATATTTTGGCTGCCGAAACATTTACAGATGAGATTGAAATGGGAATAATTTCTTACGATGGCATGAGTAGCATCTCATATAGAGAAGGTAGAACTCATGATGTGGCAAGTAAACTACTCGAAAGAGACTATCAACGTTCATTCTCGAATTTAAGTTGGCATTTTTTCAGTAGACCTCTCAAAGAAACACGCATAGGGCGGCATATCAGAGAAGAATTAGGACTAGGAGTGTCCACAAAAGAAGAAAGGAATTATTCTGATAAAAAGAAAAAGAAAAGAATTAGAAGAAGAACAAAGACTTGAATTACTGATAAGACAATAAGAAATGGAGAATTTGGTTCAACCATCAACCCTCATCCTTCACACAGGTTGATATATTTCCATCATACAAGATGCAAAGATAAAGCAAGAAACGTAGATGAGCCCAACTTCAGTCATTGTGATTTTCCTATTAATAATCAATTCAGCTTTATGTTTCTACCTCGAAATATGCTTAAATAGTCGAGAGAATAGTATTTTATGATTTTCTTTTTTCTTTTGTCAAAAAAGACTTTAATTTCGAACACTAATGTTCTTGTGCAGTTTGACATATCATGTTTTTAAGAATTTTTTCTGTGAAGATTTGAGCATGTGTGTGTGAATATATATATATATATATATATATCTCAAAAGTTGGGACAAAACTTTGTTGTTGTTATTGTACATATATATCTCAAAACTTTCTGTGAACAAGTTAAGAAATTCTGATAAATTTTACTATCTTGCCTTGTCTTTGTCGACGCAATCCCTTAAATGAACCCCTTCGCATTTGTCCAAAACTTGTCTTTTAAAATGTGATTTTGTCTCTACTTGAGGTACATACACACTAATAATGTTCAATTATATCATTTCCTGCAATAACTTTCATATATATAATAATCTGATTTTCAATCCTCTTAACTCCCACAACATTCTTTCTCCATTCATTATCATTATAAGTAATGATACCAACATCATTCCTTCAATTTAACTTTCAAGCGTACCGAAATTTCAATCATTAACTTTCATTTCTTTACTTCCTTCTCCATCTCCAGCTCATCTTGCTTCTTCCAAACACAATACAATATATTAATCTTACGCTTACTCATTACATATCTCACCTCAAAACTCTTATCATTTGGCGTCTCATTGTTCCAAGCACATGAACATAGATAACATATACCCTAAATTATACTCCCTCCGGTCCCTAATATAAGAATTCAAACTTTGAATGATTTTGGTGCCTAATATAAGAGTTCATCTCATATTCTCTCCTCATTTAATGCATTTTTTCCTACTTTAGCCCTAACTCTCTCATATTTATTAATGCTCATGTATTTCTCTCTCTTAAAAGTATCATAATAGATATGGACAATATTGGAAAAGAAGTATTCACTCCAGACACTCAACTAACATTCACATGTTTTCTTAATAAAAGTTTTTTTGCGGCTAGCTCTTATATTAGAGACCGGAGGGAGTATTTTTTTTATCTGTTTCGGCAAAATAATTTTTATTTGATTCGTTAATGACTGTCATTTTTTAAATAATTGAATGATATTAATGTTGATAATTTTTTTAATACATCCAACTTCAATACCTTTTTAAAAATAAATTTTATTTACTCCTATCACATGTGAATAAGCGTTTTTCCAAATCCCATTACAAAAAGTCCTCATTAGTCGAAAATCAAAATCTTCAGTCCAACAAAAATTAGGCAAAGCAAAGATCACCAAAAGGCTTTCTAGGGATGAAAGGAACAAATCCCCTTCTTGCTTCCGCCAGCGAGGTCAACTTCTTCTTCTTCTTAACTCTCTCATGTTTCTAGGGATTTCATTTCCTTCCTTTCTCTCTAAAAATCCCTTTTTTCCAATTCCATTTCTGTTCTTTTTGGTTGAACTAAAAATAACATCAATACCAAGTGTTTTAGCTGATTAACTATTGATATTTGTAGTTGAAATCTACATTTTTAGCTTCAATGAGCTGACCCATGTGATGTGATATCATTCTATATGTTATTTATTATTCTGCTAATCACTTGTTATTGATGCTTTACCTTGTGGCCCCTAATGTTGTATGGTTATGATTTTGATTCCTTAGTGATTTTTTGATGACCCATTATACTAAAGTTTTAAACTTTAAGCAGAATGAAGACAATTTAGGTGTGCTTAAAGTATCACTAGAGAAACTATTGATATTTGTAGTTGAAATCTACACTGTTAGCTTCAATGAGCTGAACTATGTGATCTCATGCTATATGATTTTGATTTTGTACGGTTATGATTTTAATTTCCTTAGTGATTTTTTGATGACCCATTTTACTTAAGTTTTGAACTTTAAGCAGAATGAAAACAATTTAGGTGTGCTTAAAGTATCACTAGAGAAACTATTGATATTTGTAGTTGAAATCTGCATTGTTAGCTTCAATGAGCTGAACCATGTGATCTCATTCTATATGATTTTAATTTTGTACGGTTATGATTCTAATTTCCTTAGTGATCTTTTATGACCCATTTCACTAAAGTTTTAAACTTTAAGCAGAATGAAGACAATTTAGGTGTGGTTAAAGTATCACTAGAGAGTAATCATCATGATATGGCGGATGTTAGAGAGGATGGTTCAAGGGGGAATATAAATATAAATAGTGAAATGGGTGAGAGTTCCAACAGAAGTTCTCATGACTATTTAGATGATAATGATATGAGTTGGAGTTTTTTGGGGGCAAAGAGTTGTTTTAGTTGTAATGAAGGTGGAGAATTGTTGGCTTGCTGTGTGAGAGATTGCCCTATTAATCTCCATGCAAAATGTATGTGCATTGAGCCTAAGTTTGATGATAAGGGGGAGTTCTATTGTCCTTATTGCTGGTACAAACGAGCCTGCGCTGAGGCGAGGGAATCCAGGGAAAAGGCCATTTCAGCAAAGAAAGACTTGTCGAAATTCTTTTTCCAAAATGGAATCACGAGCGGCGTCCTGGAAGAGGATGATGTAGGAGTTAGGATAAGTGAGCCCGAGGATGTTGCTGTTATGGAAAATGGGAGTGGAAGTTTGGATTATCAAATTAGGCCGTGCAGTAAGAGAGTTCATAGTCACACTTTGAAGACTTCACAAGATGTACAAGAGGAAGGGGAAGAATTGAGTGCTGGTAACGATCGACATGGGATTGTAGCTGAAGATATGGCCAATGCTAATGGTCCAGAAGGTAATACTGATGTCTGTAGTAGCAGGGAGGAATTTGATATCCTTAGTAATCATTTTTCCAAAACACATGATGCACAATTTGTTGAAGGACAAGCGAGAATCAAACTGGAAGATCTTAGATATACTGATGACTTTGTTCATGCTATGATTGCTGAGGATATAAAACCTTTAACTGCTTTTCGTGTTGGTGAATCAACGGACGGGCGCATGTCTGATTATGCATTTACTGAAGTGATGCAAGGTGTTGAATTGTATGTAAATAATGGCGGAGAGAAAGATGGAGAAAAGTTTGTCCATAATGAGTTAAATCTGTCTGCAACTGATTGTTCTGTCAGTGGAACTGGTGATTCAGATTCAGAGCCTTTCCATGTAAACCAAGAAGGCTCCAATTCTGAAACTATAGGGCTGCTTCAGAGGTCTCGCCTGCGGAAGTGAGCAATTCATTTCAGTATAGCTTGTCATATGTGTATAACTATGTGTGCTAGCAAATTTATTTGTTCTTTTACTTGCAGCAAAAAGCTGACTTTAGAAACTGGAAAGCGCAAGAGATTAAATTGGACAGTTGAAGAAGTAAATATGCTGAAGGTATGTAAACTTTCATGAACTTTATCTCCAGAACCTACTGAATCATGGATGCTACATGAACTTTTCAGCGGACCTAATGCAACATGTGACAATGTCAAATGACTTCTGTCTACTTACATAATTTCTTTGCTTTAGCCTTAAACAATCACTAATGATATTTTAAGTTTAGTGTATGAAAAATTTATGTATGTCCATGTTCATGAGATTTGACAAATATTTTACATTAGCTGTCAAGGCCCTAACACAACTTTCCTCCTTTACCGGGCTTAGGACCGACTATAACATAGGATAGACATGAAGTTCAATATATGCGGAGTTAAGATGAACTCTCGGGGAACTTATAAAACATGACCTGTTGGTGAATAATATACCCAAAGAGTTGGTGAATGATAGGTAGAGCACAATGACGTCATATGGTCCATGTAGTCAACCCTACGTAGTGGGATAGAACTTTGTTGTTGTTGTATGAAATATCTATTGAAGTTCAAGTAGAGTGAATCACATTGTTCTTGAATCTCATGATTGCACAAGATGTTATTGTCTGAGTTTATAAAATCAACGTTGGTTCTCTCTTTCTCTCTGCAGGAAGGAGTGCTCAAGTTTGGAATGGATCAGCGGAGTATCCCTTGGAAGAAAATTTTAGAATTTGGTGGCCATGTATTCCATAGCAGGCGTAACACTCATGATCTGAAAGATAAATGGAAGCATCTCAAGTTTTGATGGGATGGACTTTTTTCAAGAGCAACTAGATAGGGGAAGGGTTTCTTTGTTAATTTTTTGGTGACCCTGGTGTACTATCACTTTGTAAACTAAATATCTATAATTTATGAACTAAATGTGTATGCATATTTTTTTGACTTTTTAGATCATAACCATCTAAATTTACAAAAAATTCCCTGCCCATGATATATTTATTTTTTTTATTTTAGGTGCTCAATAAGTTTATAATTAGGCCCAAAAAAATTATATTCACTAATAAGGTTTGATTTATTTGTCAATGAAAAAAAAATGACCCTGCTGCCTTTTCCACATTATTATGTACCTCGCCTCTCTTGATAAAACCCCATCAAATGGGAGGGCTAGGCACTTAGGCCTTTCCTCAAATCATATGGTTGGTATGATAGGATGCCTATTATATTATATCCTGCCCTCCTCTTCTTTTGAAATCAATTTGTTATACTCCCTCCGGTCCTAAATATAAGACCTATTTGACTTTTTTGGAAAATCATAAAAAAGTAAAATAAGTTTAATTATAAATTGATTTACTTAATTTTTCCTCTTAAACTAGTTTATTTTGCCTATAAACTAATGGATAATTTAAAAATATATCAAATGTGTCATGATTTAATAGCTTATTTCACAACCTTAACCTCTCCAAAAAAGTCAACTAGGTCTTATATTTAGGACCGGAGGTAGTAGTAATTAGCTCTACTACTACCTCAAGTTTTTAGTACGACAGATCACATTTCATTCTTAAGAGTTGGTATCAGATTTTATGTGTTCAAAATGTGTATTGATGATTTAGGGAGGAAAGGTAGTGAGAGAGATTTGGAAGGTTTAAAATAAAAAATGGAAAATAATTATACTTAAATATAATCATTCAAAAAATAATTGTTATATTTTGGTTAAATATAATTAATTGATGCAATATTGCAATGTTAACAAAGGAGAAAATATTGCAAATCATGATTTAAGGAGGAAGGAGAGAGAAGGGAGAAATCAGGGATAGATTGAAAATGAAAATAATTATATCCAAACATAATAATTTTAAAAATTATATTTTGATTAAATATAATTATTAAGTGAAACACTGAAATGTGATGTTATACCTAATTTAATTAATGAAAACAAAATATGATTTGTTTAAGCAATTAACTAATGAGATGATGCCACTAAAAGGATTGGCCAATCAGAAGCTATGAAAGCTAAAAACGACCCAAATATATCAGACATTTCTTTTGGACAAATAATAAATCAGTCTTAAAAGATTTTAAACTGGATCAAATTTGGGATTACAAATCAGGTTCCACCTCCGCACCTATATAGGCAAAAACAAAAATCCAATCAAACCAAAATTCCTCGCTCACATTCACATAGACATAGGCCAAGGTTTTGTTTTTATTATTTTCATATATTTTCTTCAATCTACTAGTTGATTATGTTAAATTGGGCACATAACATGATTTAGGCTACTTTTGTGATTGATAGAGATAATAAAGATGGAGGCGGAGATAGAGGAAGCAGAGTTAGTTTTACCAAGCTATTTCAGTTTCAAGAGGGTTCAAACCTACGACAAATATCCCAAAGGCCAATCCCGAAGTCGCCACTGGAAACATCTCAAGCAGATTCTTCAGGCTGAGAATTACCAGAATTACCCTCCCCATCAACCCAATTGTCAGCTTTTCAATTTTTTATTATATCTTTTCATTTTTCTGTTATACCCAATTTTACATATTTTCTGTTTTTATTCCTGGATTATCATATTTTCCCCTTTAATATAAGGGTCGTATTGCTCCGGAAGTATATGAAAAGGGTCATTTTTGCCCTTGAAGTATGTGCTATGGATCATATTTGACCATTAATATTTTAACAAAGGGCAAATATGATACTCATGCACACTTTTAGGGGCAAACATGGGTTCAAAAATAGTTTAGCGGCAGATATGATACTTTATGCATGCTTGAGGGGTAAATATGATCTTCCACCCTTGTACTGTTAGTCAATCTAATGTTAAAATGTTTATTTAATGCAAATTATAGGGTTAAGAGTTATTGTTGAGAAATGCAAATCTGGGTCTTCAATTTATGTTCCTTGACAAATTTTATGTATGTGCCAGAGTTGCATATGATGAATGGAATCCTGATCCTGTGATTGTTTCCTAATTTTAAAGTTTTGTTCTGTTTCATTTTGTGTGACTGTATTGAAGCTTCTATGTAGTTGTTTGATCTTATTAAATTTTCATGCAGATGTGAATATTGAGTCACCTCCCTCTATGCACCCCTGCAAGAGAATTTGTGATATCACAGGCTTTGAGGTATGTAGAGGTTTTTGTTAGTTTCAAGCTTCTATTATCAATACTCATCCATGGCTTGGTTTAAAATTTCTTCATTAAGGCATACCGCTTTGTATTAGTGAGGAAGTTGATCCCCAAAGTTTCTGTTTAAAAGGCTGTCAGTCTCATTTTTCATTTTTGGAGATTGTGAATCTAATGTAATTTTATATCATGCCTTTGGTTTGCTTGTGAATTTCTCAAGTTTAATTCTCAAATAATGGTATTTTCTTGTAGCTAAAATTCCTAAATGACTGTAACTGATATTAGTAGCTGCTGGATGTGAGTGGAAAGCTTGATTTGGATGAAGACAATTTTTGTCACCCCTTAGTATTTCCATTATTTTCTTGATGAATTGTACTGCACACATTGTGTCAATACCTAGAACTACAAATATTTGAACAAAGGCATGGGAACACATGAAAACTCGATGTGACAGATTCTATTACCTTTTAGCAATTTAGCTAGACCTCTCATAAAAGACCTATGGTATTTAACATGATCAGTTTGGATTATGGTTTAGGCTTGTCCGTGATCTGATTAAATACTAGTCTTAACGTTCTTACATTTTCTTTTTTTATCTTGATGCCCAACTCAAATGATTTAGTTACTTTTTATTCACACCTGCCAGATCTTATTGATTATGCTACAAGAAGCTGTTTATTCATGTATTGTTTGTCCCTTATATTCAAGCCAATACACTATCACTAGACCTTGTGTTGGAGAGGAATTAATTATTTCACTGTGCAGGCACCCTATCATGATCCTAGGACTAAACTACGGTATGCGAATACTGAAGTTTTCAAGACTGTTAGATCGCTTCCTAATGAGTATGTGCAGAGGTACTTAGCCTTGAGGAATGCTGCAGTTGTTCTCAAGTAACCAAGTAACTTCTGAGTTTCAAAATTTCATGTTTCTCTATCCATAGAAGGATTTGAAATAGGTTTGTTGATTGGACATTGTTCTGAAGGTTAACATTGCAGAGAACTACTTATTCATCAATTCACTTGTCAAAGTTAAAAAAATTTGCAGCTCCTCTAAAGATCATCTCGATACTATAGGCCCAACCTTCACATTGGTAGGATTCAGGCTTCCCTTGGAGGGCATGTCAGCCAACACCACCCTCTCATATTTAAGGGAATCTTGAATCCTACTAATATCTATGTTTTTTTTTGGTGATTCATATTTTCAGTGTTAATTTAGCTGGCCCATTAATATGATGTGTTAAAATGTGCCTTAATACCTATAATTTGAACCAAATTTTTTTATTTTGTTGTTACACTCTATATCATTCGCACGTGTCTTTGTCCCTGTAGTTACAAATGTTTTGAAATGATTGAAATTGATGTCAACTTTGTCAAAGCATGGCACAAAATGTAGTCATACGTAGTATAAGGAATATTCTCTTTCAAAATGAAAGTGGTCCTCATTATTATCTCACTATTTATGGTTCTGCCATTACAAGATCATGTGGATTTTCTTGTTCGAACGTTTGAATTTGTTATCTCTACGTAATCAAGATTAATGGAAACTATTGTTGCATCGATATTTTTTTCCTCTAACTATAATCAGTTAACCACCAATCAGCAGATCTACTGAAAGACTTTTTTTGATTCTGCTTTCTATGATATTTGCTTGTCTAATAGTTTTGGGAAAGGCCAGATCTGGGTTACATTAACTGGTATATTATTTTTTTTATCAGTTCAATGGTTTGTTATTGGCAACTCCACAGTTGTCAATATATACTCTCCTTGATTATTTGGATTGTAATTGAATTCCATAATTTTTGGGACCTAGTTGTGATCAATTCCTTTACGAAAAAACTAATTGTGGTTTTCCCCTGTTTCAATTAGTAAAATATTATACTACCAATAATTAATAAATAATATTTCCCGATTATAATATATTTCTACTATTAAAAGCAAATCTAAATAGAGATACCAAGTTGAGAGCAATAATTATCTATGTGAACCTCATAAGAAATCAATATTTCATAAAATGTTCTTTTATATAATGATTAGTTAAATATCATTTTGGCCAAAGAGAGATTATCAAGTATCAATTGATATAATGAACATTAAACAATATCAACTTTATCTAAGAACAATTAAAAAGTGTCACTTTGTCACAACACTAAAAAAAATTTTCCTAATTTTGATCAAAAAAAAAAAAAATTCCTAACTGCGGTTAGATAGTTGTCACGTACTCATGTGTCTACAAGTCATTGTTAAATCTAATGATAGTTAGATAGACTACTTCTTAATTGTTTTTAGGCTAACTTTAACAATTTTGTGAGCTAGTAATGTTCTATGGAGTAACACGCATGTAGTAACCTCAATTGTAGTGTCACCTGCAACACTCGGAAGAAGTTTAGAGCCTGCTTGGGTTCACATTATGGGGATAAAAATATTTATTAGTGAAGGATATTCTTCATTAAAAACAAGAGCCCAGTAATATTCTCTCAAGTAACATCTTAAATCTCAACATGTGGAAACTATGTCCACGTCTATACTTCAACTTTCTTTCTTCGAGTTGCAAGCCACACAGCCCACAGCTCACCCTCCCCCATTTCCAATCATTTTACTTCGAAAACTGTAGCTTCCCAACTTATCTAGTTATCTTCCTAACTTCCTTCTTTCTTTTTCTTTTCCAAAATATTGAATTCATTTTTGATTTATTAATGGAAATTATTTACCAGATTGAGACACGAAATAAATTTAAAATATTTATTCCTTTTATAAAATATAAACAATTCTATTCAATTGTATACAGAAGATAACTTCTTAAAACCCCACCCTCCACAGTTATGAATAAAAAAACATTTTCTCTTTTCATTATAAATGAAAGTAGAAGAATACTAGATTCCAGAATAATGTGCAAAATAGAATTTTTGATCAATCGTGTATAACATAGAATAGATATTTTTTTTTTTTGCAATCGTGCCTAACATGTATAGCTATTTTTTTTATCAGAAACATGTATAGCTATATTAATTAAAAAAACACTTACATGTTTCCGATTCATCAAATTTGATATAAAAAATGAATTTAACTATGCATGTAATGTGAATGACTGAATGGTGAAATCTGGCATGGAGTACTACATTAGCTATAAATTTGTTTTGATATACTTGATATTTATATTGATATAAAATATAACTAAAGACAGGAAAATAATGTTAATTTCAGAAACAGACAGATACCTAGTCAATTTGAACATTCAATTATAGAATGTTGGGTAAATAAATGTGAGAAGAAAAGTATGTGCAAGGAATAAGATATTAAGTATTTAAGTGTTCCGATGTTTCTTTTGATACGATTAGAAGGTGCATCTCATTTTCTGCCCCCATACTCAATTATTCTCTTCCATTTTCTTTGTAAAATCTTTTCAAGGTATGTTCCTTTCATTATACTGTTATACCATATTATAATGAAGTTACTTTCTATATAAATTATTTTTTTATGAAACCTTAAATAAAAGCGTTAGCGTCGTTTAGAACCAATTATTAGCTGGAAAGAGGTTTCGAGTTAAGATAATGCTTCAAGTTTAAGAAATTTCTATATCTTTTAGAACATAATATAATATTGTAGTGTAGCCCTATATTTAATGTTCAGGTCAAAACTTTACTACTACGTATTAAATCTAATATGCTTTGTTTCAAGTAAATTATTAGAAGTGGATTTTAAAAGGGGTCAAGAGTTAAAAATACAAATGTATTTACTCAACCAAATACTTCTTTCGGATAAAAATAATACAAATAAGCTTTTATATTGGATTCAAAAGTTATATAATCAGTTAAAAGTAAATAATGCCCTTAACTTCTCTCAATTCCTCTAACGCCGGTATGTACTTTAAATGAATTATGTTACTTTTGAATCTAATATAGAAGTTTATATGTATTTTTACCTAATATGAAAAGTTATGCTCATTATTATTGGTAAAAACAATTAGTGGTGGGTGATCTTTGGAGAAACAGATGTTTGTCCTTGGACCTTCTTACAATGATTATCAATTTTAAGATATCTCTAAGGAGAAAGCTTATATTTTTTTAGTTCACCGATAAAAAATGTGCGTTTCCAGCCTAGTGGGACATACAACACATTATCTATAAGGGCACTAACTTCTATTGGCAATGGAAACTCTTTCTTTCAAAATAAAAATTATTTAAATATGTTTTTTAAAAGAACAAAGAAAGAAAGAAAATTATCAAAATACTGATCATTAATTAAATAATACAAGGATAAAGTATACTTTTGGTCCATTATGTTTGCATCAAGTTTCAATTTAGTCATTTATGTTTGAAAAGTAGACTTTTAGTCCTTTTTGGTTAATACCGTTAGTTTAACTTAACAGAAAATGCTAACTTAACAATTTTAAATGATTATTAAATACTGAAAAAAATGTTCAAATTAAAATATTTGAGTGTAAATATTCTTATTTTTTCAAAATTTATCATTTTTTGTCCAATTTCATTATAAAATAATCATTTACAATTGTTAAGTTAGCATTTTCCGTTAAGTTAAACTAACAGTGTTAACAAAAAGGACTAAATTGAAACTTGATGCAAACATAAGGGACCAAAAATATACTTTAGCCATAATACAACTAAAATATAGAAATTTCTTATATTTACGAATTATGATAAGAAATCTTGAGGATTAGAATTGGCTTAATTTATAAGGTGGGTTGTGAAAACAAATTAATTAGTTAATTTAAATTTTTAAATTTATTTAAATTAAACTTTCTACGCCATATCAATGACATTTAATATTTTCTACAATGCATTATTAAAAAAATATTTTCCAAATATGGTTTATGACATATAAGCTGAATTTTCTATTTCAAATCTTTATATATAGCTTGAATATCATTTTATATACATTGTACATAGTTATATTCTAAAAAAGTGATAATATTTTTTCTCAATAAATAAAATCTAACGTAAAAGTGTAAGACATGGAGGTTACTTGACGATCTCTTCTTCAAAAAGTGAGACCTATCAATGAACATGCTCTTAATTAAGATAAACTAATCCTCTATGTGCCCTCCTTTCCAACTTTCCATAATGCCCTCCTTTCCAACTTTCCATAATATTCGATTTAGAATATGGTCAAAAAAATAATATTCCATTTAGAATGTAAATTATTGGATTAAAATAATAAATTACCTTAAAAGAATGAACGGTGCAAAATGGTTTCAACTTACATGTAATTTCACGTGACCCCACACCGCAATTTGCAACCTTCTTATCAATCTTCAATCCCCAAACGACGTTCACTTGGTTTTGGTGTCATCATTTCAGATCTGCTGCCACACCAATCTCTTGTCGTTTTGCAAATTTGCCCCTAAACGACAAGTTAATAAAACGCAAACCAAACAATATCTGCCATCTCCATCAGTCCATCACACAAATTACTATTACTATTACTACTCTTTATAATAATTTTGGGGAACTCATTTTTTCGATACCAATATTTTTATTAGATTTTAATTTTGATTTGTATATGTCTATATGACTATATCTCGTACTTAACTTATTAACTTTGCTAAATTGTCACCATTATATCTTCCATATTTGTTTTATCAACATTGTTAGCCAGGTTGATTGATTATTTGGCAATTTGGTTTGATTTTCAATAAAACCGAAATAACCATAGTGATAAAAATTTTAACTTTAATATTATTTTCCAAAAATAATATTGCATTATATATAAGATAACAAGTACATTTAGAATTTAATAGTATCAACAAAACATATGGTATTATACAATTATATACTCATATTAATCATATATATATATATATATATATATATATATATATATATATATATGTTGTTATTAAATTAAATAGAAATATATTAGTCCCTTCAAAGCGAATTAATTTTTTAATAACAAAAATGAAATAAAATGTGAATACTCTGATGAGTCAACATTGATGGCATTCATCAAACAAAAATAAAATTAAAGCATTTAATTAAGATAGATAAATAGATATGTACCAAAATTAAAACCAAATGAAAGCTTACATACCAATAATCGCCCAAACTATTGATAATGTCTCCACCTTAATGTAAGAGTCCAAAATTTAAATATTTTTTATCCAAAATATAAGAATTCACCATCACATTCTCCCCTTAATTTTTTTTAGTTTGCTCTTAACTTTCTTTTATATTTATTAATGCACCCTTATTTCTTTCTTTTAATAGTATAATAATAAATGTTATGGAGTAAAGGTGTAAAAAAAGAGAGAGAAAATTAACTCCAAACACGGAGCTGAAGTATGTTTTGGAGATTCAACTCTTATATTATTATATTAGGAACAATATTTCCTGGTATCATAACAATAATACGCTAATGAATGATAGAGATAGAGAAAATCTGGAGATATCATTCTGTACGACACTAGTTCCAATATTATTATTATAAATTTATTATTATTATTATTATTCATAATTTATAGTGACCACAATCAATCTCAGACATATCATAATTCATATCTCACACGTACACTACACAGAACAGAAGAAGAAGAAGAAGAACACACCACACAGCAAGAAACTCTTAACTCACTTCGATGGCTTCTTCTGCTGTTCTCAAACTTCCTCTATCATCACCCTCTTCTTCTTCTTCTTCTTCTTCTAGGAGTTTGAGTTTCTCTTCTTCACAGTTTTGTGGGGATAAGATCGCCGCCATTTCAGCTAAACCACGTGTCCCTCTCCGCCACAATCCTCTCATTGTCTCTCCAAAGGCTGTTTCTGATTCCAAGAACTCCCAAACATGTCTTGACCCTGATGCTAGTCGTGTCAGTTTTCCTTCTCTTCTTCATTAACATATACATGTGCTTGCTTTCTCTTGTGGGGGTAAAGTTGGAATTTTTAATCTTCTTGCATTGTCTGATGGATGTGTTCACTTACTGGGGTTTCAGTTTAAAGTGTTGGGTATAATGAAAGATTGCATTTTTCTGCTGTTTTGTTTTGGAAATCAAAGATTTGATTGAATTGGTATTAACTACTACCTTCGGTCCTAAATATAGGACCTAATTGACTTTTTTTTTTTTTTGAGAGATTAAGGTTGCCAAATGGGTTATCAAATGATGACATATTTGATATATTTTTAGATTATCCATTAGTTTAGAGGTAAAATAAACTAGTTTAAGGGAAAAAAATTAGGTAAATCAATTTATAATTAACTTATTTTGTTTTTTTAAGGATTTTCTAGAAAAAGTCAATTAGGTCTTATATTTAGGACCGGAGGGAGTATTAAGCATGTGTTGTTGATGTTGGTTTCTAGTGATATGTGCCTAATGTGTGTTAAATTGGAGTTTTTTATTCTTGTTGCATTGTCTGCTGATTTAATGGGGTTTCATGCCTCCTAAATTATCAAAAATAATTAAAGATTGTTTTTTATTGTGGTTTCTTCAGAAATTTGATTGAGACTGTGAAGATTCTTATAATTAAAAATTGCATAGAAATTTGTTTGGAAATCATGGAATTGATTGAATTTGTATTAGACATGTGTTGTTGATGTTGGTTTCTAATGATATGTGCCTAATGTGTGTTAAATTGGAGTTTTGATTCTTGTTGCATTGTCTGATGGATGTGCTGAGTTAAAGGGTTTCATGCTAATGATAAAAAATAATGAAAGTTTGGTTTTTTAATGCTGGTTCTTCAGAAATCTGATTGAGACTGTGTATAGATTGCATTGACATTGAACATGTTATTTTGGGCTCTGTGAACTGTGATTGAATTTCATGTGAACCAGCTTTGACTGAATGAATTGTTGTGTGTATTGTTGTTGTGATGTGCAGAGTGTGCTTGGCATTATACTTGGAGGCGGTGCTGGAACCCGTCTTTACCCGTTGACCAAGAAGAGGGCGAAGCCGGCCGTTCCTTTAGGAGCAAATTACAGGCTGATTGATATCCCTGTAAGCAACTGCCTAAATAGCAATGTATCGAAGATCTATGTTCTTACACAGTTCAATTCTGCATCCCTCAATCGCCACCTTTCCCGTGCATATGCAAGCAACATGGGTGGCTACAAAAATGAGGGCTTCGTTGAGGTTCTCGCTGCTCAACAAAGTCCTGAGAACCCCAATTGGTTTCAGGTAATATCACTACTATCTTCGTAACTTTCGAATTTTGTATGGCCTTTGTCATGATTGTTGTGAGGTAATTTTTTATCGACTTTATTTTCATCATTGCAGGGCACTGCAGATGCCGTTAGGCAATATTTATGGTTATTTGAGGAGCATAATGTGCTGGAGTTCTTAGTTCTGGCGGGTGACCATTTGTACCGAATGGATTATGAGAAATTTATTCAAGCACACAGAGAAAGTGATGCTGACATTACCGTGGCTGCATTGCCAATGGATGAAAAGCGTGCCACTGCATTTGGTCTGATGAAGATCGATGAAGAAGGACGCATTATTGAATTCGCCGAAAAGCCAAAAGGAGAACAACTTAAAGCTATGAAGGTAAACCCCATAAAATATGCCTTTCATATTTAACTAACCCAGTTGATGTTACTTATTCAATTGATCAATTTTTTTTGTTAATTGAACTTTACTAGGTTGATACCACTATTTTGGGTCTTGATGATGAGAGAGCAAAAGAAATGCCTTTTATTGCTAGCATGGGTATATATGTTGTCAGCAAACATGTGATGCTAGATCTTCTCAGAGACAAATTCCCTGGTGCAAATGACTTTGGAAGTGAAGTCATTCCTGGTGCAACTTCTATTGGAATGAGGGTATGGGTTTGTTTCATTTTTGATCTTTAAGAAAAGTTTCTTTTTTTTTTTTGTGTGTGATTATAGCTTTTGAATTTGATATTTCTTAGGATAAAATCATCTTCATATTTTATGAGCAATTATTTATTTATATTGATCATTCAGCTAATAGCTACTTTGATTGATGCACTTCATGTATTTTAGAGTAATTTCACCAATGGGAATAACTGTTTTCCATGTTCTGATTCTCAATAAAAGATAATTTTTCATCAAAGCTGCATAGAGATTTCATATTGAAAATTTGTTTTTACAGAGTTTTAGGCTTGTGATTTGCTGGAGTTTCAAACATTTGATTTATATAATTCCGCTATCATGGCTCCAATTCCTACTTTCTAAAGGTTTGATGATGTCTTTGTGAATTTTCTCAGGTACAAGCTTACTTATACGATGGCTATTGGGAAGACATTGGTACAATTGAGGCTTTCTACAATGCAAATCTTGGCATTACTAAAAAGCCGGTACCAGATTTCAGGTGACTGATTATTGCTTTTTGGTTAACCATCCTATTGTCATTGTTCTTTAATGGTTTCAGCTTTGTCATGATAATCAAAGTGCAATTTTGGGATATCAATTGCAGTTTCTATGACCGTTCTGCCCCAATCTACACCCAACCTCGATATTTGCCTCCATCTAAGATGCTTAATGCTGATGTCACTGACAGTGTTATTGGTGAAGGCTGCGTAATTAAGGTAAAGATTATTTGAACATTAACAGGATCCCAATCAAATGTAGAGGAAGCTAACTAATATTTTCCATTATCTATTTTATAGAACTGCAAAATTCACCATTCTGTGGTTGGGCTAAGATCTTGCATATCAGAGGGAGCAATTATAGAAGACTCGCTTTTGATGGGAGCAGATTATTATGAGGTGATATTAACACTTAACCCAATCAAGATGTAACCAGTCCAAATTATTGATATAATAATGATACTGCAATTGATCTTTGACAACCGTGTACTAACCGTGACTCTTGTTTTATTGTTTTCTTCCAGACTGATGCTGATAGGAGGTTCATGTCTGCCAGAGGCAGTGTTCCCATTGGTATTGGAAAAAATTGTCATATCAAAAGGGCAATAATTGACAAGAATGCTCGTATTGGGGATAATGTTAAGGTGATTATATTATTTAATTTCTTCTTCACCCTATCAAATGTTCTTACTAACCATTGCTTGTCTAACTTCTCATTCTTTGTGTCTTTTTCCTTCATATTTTACAACTGAATGATAACTGTAATGAACAATGAGACAGAGTGAGTGTATACTATGCTTCCATAAGACCTATATGCATTCCCTCCTTATAGAAAAAATAGTGGTCCATAATATAAGTCACTTGGTGGTAAATTAATGAAATTTTACATATCTTACCCCTGTGACAACTCTAAGCTCTTTAATATGGCAAAACTGAAAAAATGTTCCATCAGACAAAGTTGATGAGCTAACTGTCTCTACTTGGTTTTGGTGAGTTAGTTAAAGTTGACTATGTTTTTTTTTTAAAAAAAAATGGAAAGTAGTCTAACTTGATTTTATGTCAGATCCTCAATGCTGACAACGTTCAAGAAGCTGCAAGGGAAACTGAGGGCTATTTCATAAAAAGTGGCATCGTTACAGTGATCAAGGATGCATTGATTCCCAGTGGAACTGTCATCTGAGAAGGAGCTCTGTATTGTTTCATTATCCTGGAGATGGAGCTCATTTTCACGTCACAAGGTCTAAGAGAAATCCTGCTTCCACGTAGGAGATATGCTTCAGGGGGAAAGATGTATAATTTTGGCCAGGAACTTGTAAGTAATAGAGGAAAAGACCTGCCCTCTGAGTAGTTACTCTGTAATGCTCTTTATTCATTTTAAATTAAATAAATGCTTTCAAGCTGTTATGGACTGCATGGCCTATATATAGCATGTTTAAGATGGGAATAAGGACTAGCAGTAAAAGTCATAATATTGTTATCTGTCAAACGTTTTGTCAAATAAATCTAGATAAAGGAATTTGCGTTGAAAATCTAATATAGGAATGGTTATTCAAAACAGTTTCACAATAAAAAGAGAATTACATACTTTATGAATTTTTTATATTACCACTTGTCCAATTGTACTGTGAATCAAAGGGCATAAAACGACCAACAGCACAGATTAAGGAAAGAAGCAATGAAACAAGACAATAGACTATTGAAGTTGGAAAATGAAATTATCATAATCAAGTCAATGAAATTAGACCCTCTCAATTTATTACAAAATCGATTAAGTCAACTTTTGGAAAAATGAGCACAGCGAGTGAGATCTACTCTTGCTACGAGGCTCATTATTTAAGTAAATTTAATATACTTCGTATCTATTAATTTTTTTTTAAAGATTGATGGAGTTAATTTTATAACTCAAATCTCTAATAATCTCAAGTCAACCATTTCTATATCTGAAGTTAGATGGCCTTAGCCACAATTGGACTCTTCACAAGATGCTTCCCATCAGACCATATCAGCTTCCCAAAAACATAGTCTTTTGCTGTAGTGTGTTCCACAACCTTCATGACCACTCTAAAGCTCTTTTCTTCACCAACCTTTTGGAACTTCAAGACATTAGGCTTCACAGAAATTGAAATTCCACGTGGCTTTTGAACATGAGCTACATATGTTGCTGGGGAACCCACATTTTTTAAGGTTCTTCTGATTGTTACAGATCCATTAAGATTAGGGACTGTAATGGAAGGATGGTTGAGGTTGAGGACACTTGGGCTTCTCTTGGGGCATTTATAATATTGACCCTCAGTGAAAGTTAAGAGTTGTGAGGCATTATAACCTAATGCACATAGGAAGTTTAAGTAATCAGAGATTGTTGCATCATAAACAAGGCCTGGATCCATTGCTCTATTGGGGTCAATATGACCTGCTCCATAACTGAATGGTGTTGCCTGGCCGTTAGAAGCATTAAGCAGTGGCTCCACCTCGTTATCATATGTTGAAGCTGAAAATAGCAAGTATAATTGTCATGTGTGCTTGAATTGGTTGTGATATATGGAGCAATTCCAAATTCAATATTGAATTCTTTAGTATGTTTTGTCTCCAATATTGTTATCATTTTGAGTTTATTACCAGATACAAATGATAAGACTTAATATGAAACTAATGTGACTGTTCAATTGGTTGTGAAAAACGCCATAGCAGAGCAATACAATAGTTTGGTGCTGCATTAAGGGGTATAACACTTTTTCAAGACATGTTTCCGCAAACAAATACACATCATCTTCAAATTAAGCTATACCACCCATTTCTGCTAATTATCTTTGTCATCAGACTTAACATGGCAACTTTGACCCAAAACAATAGACCAAAAAAAAGACTTAAACATGACAACGACAAAATACTCATTGAAACTAAAATGCCACCACTAAACTTTGAACTTTGGGGTATTAAAATCTTAATTTATTCTCGTGAACTTTCAAGAGCTTTTAGGTTCAAACTTATAAGGTATGTGCATGCATTTTGAAACTTATCAAGGAATGTGTTCACTTTATTTTTCCATTACTATGATTGAAACTGGCAAGAGTAAAAAGGGATTCAAGCATACAGAAGTTAAAGAACTTCTCACCAGTAGTCATGATTGCAGATTTAATAGCAGCAGGAGTCCATGAAGGATACAGGTTTCTCAAAAGGCCAACAATGCCTGAAACATGAGGACATGACATTGAAGTGCCTGAGATTGAATTATATGGAATTCTTCTTTTATCAAACGGTTGGTTTGTTGGTCCTTCAGCTTCTGTGTAGGCTGCTATAACTGAAACTCCAGGTGCAGTTATATCAGGCTGCAAAATTGAGACAAAATTTAATCAGACTTCTAGCACAAGTTATGAAGGAAATGGACCTGCATTCTTTGCATTGAACACAGAAAAAGAGTGGACAAGAAAGAGATAAAAAAAAATAGAAGTTATTATTGAAAGAGAAGAAGCAGATTTTATATATAATTTCACCTCTTTGTGTCATCTTATATTCTAAATACACAATACATTACTAATGATGATCTCAATATGAAGGAAAAGGTTTGCTTTTCTCCAATTTTTTGGTTGGTTTCCTTCTATACATACCTTTAGGATTCCTGGTATAACAGGGTTTGGTCCTTTTGATGAAAATGCTGCCATGAAGGGGGCTGGCTTTGTATTCAACTTCGTTGTTGGGTGTGTAATGTAAGCCATTGGGGACCTACCAATAATAAACAAAGCAATGCTTAAGTTGGTGTTAAACTTACAAGTTAAATCATTCCCTTAATCTTTGTAATGTTGTTAAGAAGCTGAACATAATGTTTCATCAGAATGAATATGCACCAATGATGGATATCTTACTTGGTTGAGTTGACATATGTGAATATTGAAATGCCATCAGTGTAATTAACATGAGAAGCAGGGAGTACATGAGGATCAGCAATTATTTCATTGCCATTAACTTCATCATTTGCAAGAATCATTCCAATGGCACCTGCAAGTAAAGCTTGCTCTCCTTTGTCCACCCTTGCATTTTCTCCTCTCAAACATACCACTATCTTCCCCTTCACCTTTGTTGGATCTAGTGTTCCATTCTGGCACAACCTCCTGCATTAATTTCTCTCCATAAGAATCATCATATTCTTCATTTAAACAGAACTCATTTGAAATTCAATATAATAATGTGAAGTGAGAATGTATATCTAATCTTGAAACAATTACTCGCATGATTTGTAATATAAGATATAGTTAACTTTTTTATGTATTATATTATGTATTAGTTTATAAGTCAAATAAAATAGTTGGAGAAAAGGTTGAGGTAAATCAATTTATAAATGTCTTATTTAGCTTTTAGAACTTTTTTCAAATAGAAATTAACTTAATCTTATATAGGACATGAAGTAGTAACATGTAACAAAACAAATTCTTCTAATATCAATTTTTAGAGAAATCTTAAAGAGTGAGAGAAAGAGAAGTGAGATTCCCATTTACCCTCCCCCAAAAAAATTCTCTTATGTTAACACAAGAGAATCTTGATGCTAATACAAAATATACAAATAAATGAACGTTAAATTGATTAGTATTAATAAATGTCCAATTATTGAAAACTTGCGTCACAACAAAACTTTTATAATATTATGTGTAAAAAACTTTGATAATATTGTTATATTATAGCTACTTGGCTACATCACGTGATACAATATTATAATGCTCGATCATGACAAGCAAATGAGCATTTAATATTGGCATTAACAGTCCGTGGCAAAAAAACTTGCAATTACAAAACACCAAAAAGATGGTGATTTGACTACTTCAAGTGATAACGTGATCTATGATAGCAACTTTCAACTAACAATAAATCTTGAAGACAACAGTATTTTAGGCCATCAATCCCTTAACAATTAAAGACTAAATTGAACCAAAATGGGACGGTCAAATTTTGAGAGATGAAACAAAGACAAGGATGTGACCTTCAAAGATGAAAAATAAGGATTTATTTTATAGAGAAGGAGCAAGACTATAATGGATATAAAATAAATCCACATTTTCGTGTTTGCTGTATATATGTACTTACGCGTCCTCTGCCTTTGCTGTAGGCTTTTTAGCATCAAGAGCAGTGATCATTGGGTAGAAGTTGGGCACCAACCTTGTAGCTGATAAACTTTCCCCCTTCAATACAAAAAAGTTTGGTATTAGCTTCCTTACATTCTTCCACAAAACAATTAAACAACATTAATAGATTCTGCTAAACTTTTCAACACAAAATCTATTATTAGTTCCAATCCATCTCAGATTTCTGTTTACTAAAAAGATGAATAAAGAGCGTTAGACATATATTGACCATATAAATATATATCTTCTAGATGATCTAAATTTAATTTTCATCAGAAACATTTAAATGGATATACAATATAAAATCAAATCTAGACCGTCTAGATGATATCTAGACAGTTTATATATGATCAGCCCCTAACTTATTTTTTATGAAAAAAATTGGTTGTATCTCGTGTAAGAAAAAAATGAGTCCATATTACCCGTTCCTCCGGTGCATGAGCAGTTCAGTTCAAAAAAAATTCAGTAAAAAAAATGGGCATGAGCAGGTAATGCTCATCCCACAAAAATACTTGTTTTCTCCTTGTTTTAGAAAAGAGAGGTAAGAAAGAGAGGTTAGATAAATTGAAAAGTAACTAATTTAAAATACTAAGTACAACTTGAATATATGTTAGATGTTCTAAAAAAATTAGTAAACTCAAACAGTGAGTACTATTAAGAAAATATTTTAGGGTGTTTAATACATTGAAAATTAATTCCTTAGAATATTGTACGATATTAAAAATAATTTAAGGCATTTTTTAATTCAACATAAATAAACAAGAAAACAAAAATAAATTAAAAAATAGGGATGAGCTTCCATCTCCCAAGACATTTTTGTTTTGGAGATGAGCACAAAACTTGCTCAATTTACCATGTCATTTTGAATCGGGCATGGTGACCCAAGGGAAACATACTCCCTCTGCTTTTATTTAATATTCCATCTAGTTCTAAATATAAGATTTTGTTAGGAAGATGAATTTGATCATAAATATAAGATCTATTTCTAATTCTTACCAAATGATTATTAAAGTAAGATATGATTATTAAAGTTTTTTAGACTTCCCATTTTACCCTCATTTAATTGTAAAAATTAATTATACTACTAATGCATTTATTGCCCCCTCAAGTCTCAACCACATAGGAGTATTCACTTTCTTTATCATAAATGAGGGCATTTTTGGAAAGCAAAACCCATGTTTCACGCATTAATTTGATATACTTTTAAGTGAATTTTTGAACAACACAATTCACTTAATTCTATCTTATTATAAATAAGAATGAAGGGAGTTGTATGTGTTTCATTCTACTATGATCAGCAAAACTATCCCAATAATTACACTTAAACGTTCTTAAAACTTCAAAACTAAATTAAGATCAATGACCATATTTAAACATAAACAATTAAAGACTAAAAAAGTGAGAACAATATAATAGTTTAAGAAGTGAACAAACCTTAAAGGTGAGATTATTGCCGAGAGTAACATAAGCAGGAAATTGTCTATCCATGGTGCTAGCAGCAACAGTTATGTACCATGGTGCGATATTCTCAACAGAACCATCAAGTGGTCCACTATTTCCAGCAGAGCAAATGACAGTAATGCCCCTCTTGGTGGCATGAAACGATCCAATGGCAACACTATCATTAAAAAGATCTGAGGATGATCCTCCCAATGACACCGATATAACGTCCACACCATCTTCAATTGCCTCATCGAAACCTTTCAATATATCAGCGTCAAAACATTCACTTGCGTTCACCGGCGGCCAACATACCTATTTTAAAGTCACTAACTATTTTAATATTAATAATAATAATAAGACTCAATTGACTTTTATTGAAAATTGTTGTAACAGAATGTAGTTATTTTATCTATAAGTTATCACAAAATATAAGTATATGTTGCATATATTAATATTTAAGGGTCTAATTTGCTTCTTTAATATCTACAAATCAGTAAAAAGTTCTTATAATTAGGACTTGAGGGAGTATTTAAGTTTGAAATTTTATTTTTAGTCCTTTTCCTAGTGTAGTTCAATCAATGGAAGGTAATGACTCAGCTAATTCAAATGATGACTTTATAGTTAAATGCCAATGAAAAATTGTTAGCTTTAAAATATAGGAAAATGATTATATTACAGAATTAATATGTAAACATATTTTGTCATCAAATAATCCAGAATTGCCTTTCAAAATTTGTTGGATTAGAATTCTCTTAAAAATATAAAACTAATAGATGATGTTATTAACATTAAAAATGTTTATTAAGAGATGAAGTATATGGTTTTAACCTCAATCAAATGAAATTAGATGGGGTTAATTGGTGAATATATAGACTATATATAGTTGGGACCTTGTAAGCAGCAACTCGGGCTCTAGGAGAGCCACCCTTGGCGGAGCCGGAGCCTTGGCCATAGACGGTGACATCGGAGACAAAGTTGCCGGCGGCGGTAGATAAGGTGTGAGAGCCGTGACCTTCTTTGTCACGTGGTGTTTCAAACGATGCATTAAGATATCCTGCCACTTTTGCATACCCTTCTTTGAAGTATCTTGCTCCTATTAGCTTCCTACCACCATAAAATTCTCATTCATTAATGAAGCTATAAACTCGTTTAAGTCTAATGTGAGGTAGTGGCTACTATGTGTATAGATAGTATCATAGGTGAATGAATTACTTATTCTTTGTTGTGAGGTAGTGGCTACTATGTGTATAGTATCATAGGTGTGTGAATTGCTCATTCTTTGTTGTGAGGTATTGAATTGGACATATCTCAAAAAACTTTGCTCACATTACAAGAAATTCTTGCTATAAACCAATATAATCCAAATTCATGATGAGATTTAGTTATAATTCATTTTATTGAGAACGAAAATTTAGATAAGTTATAGTATATATTAAATGGTTCGAAATTATAATCTTCTGTAAGAAATGATAGAGAATCAAGTATTACCAACAAAATTGTCTTTCCATAAAAAAACAACAAAATGGTATAAATTAGTTCAAATTATCCAAAAGAAATGTGATAGATGCTTTTGCTAAAAGTCCATATGAGTTGGTTAGAAAATTAAATATGCATACATATTATTTGCAGGTTAAGTCAATTTTTTTTATGAAAAAGTCATTAAAATTAAAATAGTTTGGTGAATTAGTTATGAAGTTTTAGTAGTTAGTAATTAGGATCGTATGAAAAGAAGAGAACATTTAATAATATAAAGTATGTTAAAATTCCTTGTAATAAGGAAGGAACAAATGTGAAAGGAATGAAGTGAGGAATTGTGAAAAAAATATAAAGGAAGGAAAGTGGCGAAAGTAAACCTGTTGCAATGAAAAGTGGGATCAGAGTGGTTTTGGCAGATACCTCTCCACTTGGAAGGAATTGGTCCATACCCTTCATCACTGAAGCTCTTTGATTCTGGCCACACTCCTTTTTTTTCTCACAAACCATATACATAAAGTTAGGTGAATCAATACATAAACATCACACAGCCTAATTCTTAAATTAACTATTCACTCAATATGCATCCATGGTTGAATAATGGATATTCTTCTGATCTATTCATGCATGCATCGGACCTCTTTTTATTCTAACTTTCACATTCATTCCCTTATCTATTTGGATTCCAATGGACCAATCTGATTAATTTTAGGCCCACCATTGTAAACCCCACTTTTTTTAATAGAGAGAACTAGAGAGAATGACATTTGGATCTCTTATAAAAGTCTTATTGACATTTTTTTGGTTACCCAAGGGTATCCCCACCCGCGTGTCAAGTGAGACTAATCTCTAGCTGTTCTGAAGTCCCATATAGGGGGTAGACAGCTGGCATGTGAATTTGCTCCGTTCGCAAGAGCTGGGGATCGAACCCCCAACCACTTGCTTAAGGGACGAGAGTACTTACCACTCACGCCAACCCGCCAGGTTAAAGTCTTTTTGACATTTTGGTCCCTTGAAATAATTACCTTTATGAAAATGAAGACCTTCCAGATTTTATTTATAAGTATAGGTTCAACATGTTTCTCACAGGTCTGAAACTTTCATTAACTTTTCCTTAAATTTTATCAATTTTTAATTTTAACGGTGAACTTATAATTATATTTAATATATTATATAAACCAACACATAAATGAATAATACAATTGCGCGTTTATATGAAAATCCCTCTATACTCTATAAATAAATAGGACAAAAAAAATTCTCCCTCCACCTTACAAATTGGAATGAAAGAGTATGACAAATTACACTAACAACTTTTTTTTTAAATAGGGACTGAAGTACTTAATTAAAACTCTCTTAAAATTGTCATTCTCCTTTTATATCATTTCCGATATACAATTTTTTCAAAATTTAAGTTCTATTAAGAGAGAATTATCAAAAGAATATAACTATGCATGGATTCAATATCTCATAATCACTAGGATGTTCCATCCCCCCTACATCCATACAAAATTTAATCTCACTATACACTATTCCCCACTTTTATTTTAATATATATATTCTCTTAAATTCTATTGGACCATTGCCATCTTTGACTCCACCAATAGGAAGCATCCCTTTTTGTCATTTTATCCTTTTTTTTGTCAAACATTTTATCCTTTACATAACATACACCGATGAGTTCTCTAATTCTCTTCTAAATTCAATATAATGCCTTTGAAGTAAAGCAACACATAAGAATATTATTGTGTATATAAGCAACATCTCACCAATATAATTTTACATTCTCAACAATTTTCAAATTAAACTAAATAAATGAAATGAAATTGTCACAATTTAATGCGCATGATGCTTTATAAATTAGTCAAAGAAGAGCACGGAAGAAATTAGTAAGAGAGTACAGTGTACAATTTCCAAAACAAAACCACCACTAAATAATAACTATATAGTGTTTTTGATATCATATTTTTGACATTGTAATATTAAGCATGCACAGTTATTTCCACTATATTTAAAAAAGTCCAAATGAAAGTGCGCCATCATATATAATATAAACTCATCATTCAACCTTATCATATTCAAATTTGTCCGACCTCAGAATGTCAATTTCGGTGGATTGGTACTACACAGCCATCATATTTTGCATGGATTATGATTTTCTGTATGATTGTATCAATGACTTTAAAAGTCTGATAAATAAGCAATAAAAGGAAAATAATAAATAAGTTCTCCTATGTTGGTGAAACAGATTACTAAACAAACAGATCTATGTGCTTTTCTAATAAGTTTTTTTTTTCAATACTCAAAGTGATTATACCATTTTTTTTTAAACAATGCAAAGTATGAATAATTGAATACAGACAACAGATCTAGCTAGTTGGTAGCTAGCTACATTTGAAATTGAAGTAAAAGAATATGACAACCTCATGAGATTAATAACGTTTTTGAAGCTTAGATGTCAACAAATTCTAGATTCAGGAATCGGCGGAACTAATACAAAATAATGTTTTTTATATGATAAGATAACTTTAATTTGATGATTTCAGTATGTACCAATGAGTCAACGATCTAATTTCAAAAAACTCCAGCGCAATCATAAAATTAATCAACTGCACGTTCGAGATGGTAGCCTCATTTTATAGGACTATTTGATAGACTGATCTAACTCTGACCTCTTTAATGTTTTGAATCTCTTCTATGGTCCTAAAAATTATTGAGCCACACGTTTTATTTTTTCATTAAAAAATGTGCATTGACTTAAGTTTTTATCTGAATATAGTATATTTTGATTTCATGCAATGAATGGCGAAACAAGTAAAACAAAGAAATAAATGAATTTCATACCTATGAAATTATTTAAAGTGAAACTAGCTTCTTCTTCTTTTTTTGACTTAGCAACTCATATGTCACCACTCCTAATTATAGAAGGTAGTGACTTTAAGCTTAAACAGTGGCCAATACATATATATAGAGCTGTAATAGTAGAGCTGTATGAATTTTCATATAATGTATGTAGAAAATTATTCTAGTAAAAAACTTAATTCATCAGTCTTGATAAATTATTTTATTTTCATTCTGTTATTTCATTCTTCTTTTTATTTGACCTTAATAGCTTATTCATATTATAGACATGAACTTTTATACTCATGATTGATAGTAATGTAGATTCTTACTAAACAACATTTTAGTTGACACAAAATATGAAACAATGATAAACATAAAAATAAATAATTACTATGCTTGCAGCTTATGTAAACTTGCATATGCACTTATACTAATTTTTCCTTCAAATAATGACGATATAATAGAGTAAAATTTAATATTCAAGAAAGATATCAAAAATATTTAGAGGATGGTGATGTTAATTGTTAAATAATTGAGAGAACTAACCAGTATCAAGATTGGCTATGATAACATCTTCACCAAATCTGGCCTTGTTCCATAATGAGCTGGAAGGAATCACTCCATTATGTTCTTCTAATCCAAGAAAATTCCATGACCTTGTTGTATGTAATTTCCTTCCCTTGTTCATGAACACTGATACCACTCTTGGATGTCCTGTATTTTTCCCCACATATAACAAAACAAAAAATGCCTCAAAGAAAAAACCAAAGAAACTATAAAGGAATGAAATAATAAGAAGATGCTGTGTTACTACTCACTTGATATCTCCTCTGCTACTTCTTCTTCTAGAATTGCAGCAAAACCATTGATATGCTTCGTGTATGAGTAAAAGATTAAGTCTTTTGCTATTTCAGAACTGAAATGAAGGTAAAGTAAAAAAAATATATTAGTGTTTAAAATTATATATGTGTCTATTGATATATGTGTTTGGTTCATATGTGATTGTTTATCAGAATACCTTTCTAGGAAAGATCCCAGAAACTCATTGTGTGAGCTTCTGACATTAAAATCAGTGGAGGACAAGTCTGGATCACGATGAGAGTGAGATCCAAAGTACACTATATATGACTACAAATGAGCAGAACAAGAAAGATTAGAGTGGTTTTCTATGAAACATATCAGAGGAGGAACTAAAAACTAAAGTGGTTATGTTAATTAGTGCTTACTTTTTTCTCAGCAAAAGAGGAGTGAGCTTGCAGAAACAAAGATAAGAGCAGAATTTGGAGAAGAAAGAGATGATGATAATGAGAGGCATAGGAATTTATTGGTTTCTTCATTCTGCTTAGTAATTCCTTTTGCCTGTGTAGTGTTCAACCTTATGCTACAACTCTTATATATAGATCATATGTAGGCCAGGTTAGATCCATACATAAAGTGAAAGTTACTCCAACAGTATTATTAGTCTTATTAGAATGAAATTATATATGATGCATCATTTTGTTAATGTAGAATTGTAGATGAACAAAATAGCAAAGATATTAATTGGGTCAGTTGTTTACACTTTGTTCATGTTTGATGACTGAAACTAGATAAATAATCTGATTGTGTCTCCTTCGGGCTAAAATGCAAGTTAATCAACTCAGAAATTAAGGATAGTGGTTTGCCTCTGTTCAAATGTATCCATTTCTCTACCATCATTCTTGATTTTATCACCAATAAAAAAGGTAAAATTAAAAATAATAATTAGTTGTTCTCTAATTGACATAAATGAATTAAGATTTCTTATTAAAAATTAAAATATGTCCAATAATTTAGGGCAGATGGAGTGTAATCTTATCTGACTCTTATTTAAATAACTAGAAGTGTTATATAATTATTAAGAATCTTTCTACTTGTTATATTGAAATAAATCTCTTAAATGTTTGTGAATAAGTTATGGTTTTTGTCTTGAGAGATAAGCAAATAAATAAATAATTGGAAGGTGATATAATTCTTAGGGGGATCAACTTGCCACTTAATTAGGTGTGGGGGTGTTTTGAGTGGCATTAAGACAATCAATATGTCAAATCCAGAGTGACTGGGACCAGGAACAGAAATTTCTTCTTTGGTTCCAAATGCACGTTTGAATGAGCATCTGAAATACAGTGGGACATATGCAACACATTTCATGGCTTGATTGATTGTCTTGATAGATAAAAACAACAAAATTACAAGTGAATATTGCTTCTATGAAAATTTTAAATTAAAGTGTCCCTAGAAGAAAAAAGGTATATTTCTTTAATGTGATTACTTAGCATTTTATACTATTAAATGATATATATTCAGATATTTGTAATGTCAAAACTAAAGTAACTCACCTTTTATAATCGTTTATATTTATAAATTCAAGCCTGCATTATAACAATGCTTAAAGGGGAGCATATTCCTTTTCTTTTCTTTTTTATTAATAGATAAGAAATGCCATTTTTATCATATTTTTCTTACTTTATATTATCGTACCTAAGAGTCTAAGTCCATTTTTTTACTTTAGCCTAATCTTTCACATTAGATGTTAGTGTCGGAATCAAATAACAGAAGCCCGCATCTTTAAATTGCACGATTTTTCTATTTTAAAGAATAAAATTGAAGCCACCAAGTTTGTGGGAAGTTTTCAAAGATTAACTAATGAAGATAATACAATTTATATCCATTAGAATCGTTGATGTTATAAAGCAAAACAATTGTTGATTCTGTTTTCATTTTGTAAAACGAAATTTTGGTCTAGAAGTGATTGTCAAAGGTAGGTATGTTTTTGGGGAAAGCAAGTATAGCAAGTTAAGCCTTAATATGAATTGTCGAGCTATAAAAGGTTACACACAATCACACACACAAACACAAGACGTATTTCTTAAAAAAGACAGTTTTGTTTTGCAGGCATGCTCACAACTTTGTGTATTATGAAAAGGGCAAAGAAATATCTCTTTTAAGTTATAACCACTTGTTACGTTAAAACATTTTAATGGAATGAAATTGAGAAAAAAGATCAAAATGTAAATAAAAGAATATTGTAGAAATTGTTTGTAATACTTGTTAAATGATACTCTTTCGTTCCTAAATATAAGAGTTAGTTGACTTTTTCTGTAGAAATTAAATATGTGAAATGGTCCATGTAATCATAACATAATTATTTATATTATGGAATCGTATGTTAGCTTAAAAGTCGAATAAATTATTTTAGAGAAAAAAACACAAGAAAATCAATTTTTAAATAACCTATTAAGTTTTTTTATGATTATTCAAAAAAGTCAACTAACTCTTTAGGAACGGACAAAACAAAAATGACTTTTTTTAAATGGTCAGCTCCATATAAAAATATTTCTCTCTACGAGATTTAAATTCTGATTATGGTTCGCCACATTGCATAAATACACCACAATTGAAGTTTATAGAGACTGAGAGATGCACATTATGGCCAGCTAAACAAATTAAACTGCTGATGAAATTTCAGAACTATCAACAAAATGGTCGTTCTCACTTAAATTCCACGAAAAGTTTTTGGTTCCTCAGGAGATAAGAAGGAAAGATAAAAAAATACCAAAGTGAAGCCTAATATTCTTGTTCTTCTTTCTTTTTCAAAGTGGGAAGAAAAGAAATCACGTTTGTTTGTTGTTTCTCTCAGAACATGACTTTGATCACTAAACATATTCAATTACAAGAAACGTGGATATAGTGGTCCAAAAATGTGAAAGCTCTTTGAAGGGGCAATTCCATTTTGTACAATAAGATCAGTATAGTTTATAAATAGGTCTCTATTTCAAAGAATACTAAGAGAAAATGGTAGGTCTTTTAACTTTGACATATATCATACGCTGTAAACCTGTGAAAGTGAAAGGGTCAAACACTTCACTTGCTCTCCACTGATTGAGGATTGAAGTGAGAGAGAAAATTTAAAAAATGGGCGTATATATTGGGTACAAACTAAATTATTATGTTTTTAAATGTTACTTTAAAATATATAAACAAAAAAGTTACAATGTGAGACTTTTCAGGAATTTTTTGCATGCATAATATCCAAATTAATCGATATGGAAGATACAAGTAGAAGAGGTAAGGTGGTGGGGACAGGTTTGGATTGGGGGTAGGAAGAACAATATATTTGATTGGGTAAATAACACAGAGCCATGCTGTCCCAGCTGTACACTTCTCAATAGATGAGTGTATTCCTTGTCTTTCTCATTGGCCCATACTTGGCAAACACATATTCTTTCAATCGACCATTGTAAGCATTCCTATGAATTTTAAATTAAAGATAGACTGAAAAAATTAAGTAGGATCTCATATAGAGATAGTTCCCCCAACCCCAAAACTTTATTTCAGAACTTATTCGATCTCTGCCACTTTTGAAACAATAATAAGAGTTATGGATTTTTGGTCCACAATCTATCTAAAGTTCTAAACAACCCTTCTAAACAACCCTTATGGCCTGTTTGGTTCCATGATTTCAAAGAAAGTTGGGTGTAAATAATTGAAAAGTTAAGGGGTAATATGGTCATTTACATATATCCAGGGCCCACAAGTTTTTTCTCTCCATCTCACACTTATCGTGGGGCCCACAAACTTTACTCTCTTATCATTACCCTGCTTTCTATCTCTTACCCTTTCAATTTCTAATTCTTTACTTACTTTCACACAACCAAACATACTCTTAGTGATAGAATATGAATGAACTGACCTCGTCTAATGAGATGAGCTTTTTATTGATGTAGGCCATAGGTGCGGAACTTGAGATAGTCTATTGGTTGGCCTAGTCCAAAGGGGTTATCATTGCTATAAATGAAAGTGGTCCAGTATCAGACAACGCCTAATGTTAATGCTAGCTTCAAAGAGAAGAGAGCCTTTTAGAGCATGCCTCATGGTGATATAGGTTTGGTCAGATAAAGGATTTAGAAAGCAAAAAAGAGAAATCTGTAGAGTTTACACTTTTGTACAGTTTAATATCTTTTTACCAAGAAAGGTCACCTAATTTTCTTTTATGTTACTAGTACAATTTCAGAACCCATCACGTATTCACGTGACAGATGTTGAATTTCTTTCAACTACCATTAGTACTAATATCACCTTGGAGCACTTCTACAAGCATCACATGCTCAAGTCTCAACATTGAAGCCTAACAAGCAAAGTTGGGCATGCTTTGAAAATTGCAACATTTACAAGTACATGTAAAATTAGTCTTGTGGTATTAATCATGAGGCTTTTCGAAGAACTAAACCCAGCAAGTAGCATAGAGCAGAATCAACTGATGCGAGTGCCACTATAAGCAGTGCAACAAGGACAAGAGTCAGAGTAGCAGTCCTCACCTACAAAGTCCAACAATTCAAAATCTTCAATCAACAAATTCTCAGAAAGTAAGGCAAACAACAGTAGCTGTGTCATGAGAATGAGAATCTCTACGAAAGTTGCAAGATTGTAAGAATACACAATTCTATAGTTCCATGCGAGACAATAAAGGGGAAAATACATTTTAACAAAAGCATTAAAACCTACTAACCCCCGGTCCTTAATGTAAGAAGGCACATTGACTAATTTGGAAAGATTAAGAAAGTTTAATAAATTACTTAATTATAACATGTTTCATCATATTTTTAAAAAACTTGTGTATACTCAGATTATATATTTATTAATAAAAATTGGTAAACCTAGTTCTAGTCCTCACTTGGTGAGGATGCTGGGGAAGGGAATACACTAGGCAGCCACAACCTCAGACCCCATGGCCCAAGCCGGCCCTTCAGATTATATATTTATTAATAAGTTAGGCAAATTATTTTGGAGGAAAACAATAAACACAAGAGATAAAAAAGATCTTATATTTAGGACTACAGCCAACCCTAACTAGCTCTTATATTTAAAAGTAGCTGTAGTATATAAATCTGTACAGATAACTAAGAAAAGATGCTTGACATTCTAACGAGACAAAAGCAACAAAAAAAAAACTTGGGACAACTGCACCTAGGTCCCAAATAAGAGACTTAATTTCAAAGAGATTCCAAAGAATTGTTATCACTTGTTAGTGAAGGTTATTGCAGTTGTTAATATTAGTCATTAGCAACTCATTGAGACCTCTTTGAAACTAAGTCTCTTATTTAGAACCTAGGTGCAATTGTCAAAAAAAACTTTACATGAAGTGTTTCATACTTCTTTCCAAGATAAGGGAATTTTTTACTTTTTGTCACACTAAAAAAATGATGAAATGTATGAATATAGTAATTAGACCTTAATTTTGAGAAGTAAAACATGCATTTCCAAACTGCAGACTTCTGAGACATACCGTACTACTAAAGCTTGGCCATTCTATGTACTTCAGCTGGCTTGGCTGATCGACCAAAAATTCAAACAACCATTTTACCCCCCTGAGATTGAACACGCAGTTACTGGGTGACTAACTCCTTTTCTATTGTTAGAAAAATAATTAGAAAACTCAATAAATAATTAGAAAACTCAATCAATGATTAAAAAAGTATTGTTCTAATCATACTGCAGTTTCGTGATAGACATAAGAGTTCAAACAATACCATATGACGTCTGCGATGAGAGTCAGCCAAAAAGGCTCCTGACGAAATTCATCATCAAATCTCAATTGATCATTCTTTGCAGCTGACACCACTAATCTGGTGCCAAAATGGGTTCTAGGAAAATAGTTTATCTTTGGTCTACATATCTGCTCACACGAAACATTAAGATTGTAAATGATACTGCCCCTTGAAAACCCAATGAAAGAGTCACGATATGAATGAGGAAGTTAAGAATAGGATGAGAGGCAAGACATCATTACCGTTCTAGATGTTGAAGGAAAAGATTTGTGATAATCAACTCTGGTAGCACAATGAGCCAGAGACTTTGATAGGAACGGAATACCTTGATGAAAGAAAATTACAATGCATAACAGAAAAAAGTTAGGTAAAACACAAATCAAGCACGCATATGAAAAAAGAAAAATCAGAAGAGTTGGCATGAACCTGAACATTTTGCTGGCAGTACAAAAGGAATCACCATCTCAGGATGAACTTTTAAATAACCAGAACCAACTGAATGTGTGGAAATCAGCAGCCTTGAAGTTGATAGAAAATTTATGCAAGCTCAAACAAAACTTTTCCTTCCTCAATATCTGTGCATTACAAAGGAGAATGAAAAATGTTAAACCCCAATTAAGTGAGTAAGTGTGTACACCCAATGAACTTTCAATCTTATTGGGAATAATTGATTGATTAAAACCAAGGTAATGCAAGATGCCTTAATCCCACATTAAATAACATGGGATAAAACAAGTTCTGGGTGAAGGTTTCACATCCCACCTGGGTTTCCATAATCAAAGTGTTAACAGAATAATAATTAATCCTGTTAAGAAAGATTAGGAAGAAAGGGAAGAAGAAAGAACAACAGAGGGTCAAAGACAAGAATAAGCAGCCATCAAAGATAATTCTCCATTGATAATCAAAAACCAAACAATGATGATTAACTCTATTTCAGGTTATATAATCCTGACCTAGATACTAATTATTATGGGCCCAAGATACCTAAGCTCATTAGGTCAATACAAATTATTGTCTGGGTCACCAGTAGTCCAGTACTAAGCCCGACTCTGCTCAACTTACCAAATTAACCAACTGTTTTATTCCAATTATTAAAATCATAAAACAAAGCTTGCTCATAAGATGTTCACAGATATTAGACAAGAAACAAGCTTGAAGAAATACAGCTCGGTTAACATAATCATAACTTCCAGCAGAAAAACTTGTGCAATATAATGAACATGCACCAAATGGAAAATCTAAAAGTCTCCTCATAAACAACGCAGGACCGAGAAAAAGATGTTTAGAAATGACTTGCATCACAGGTAGCTAGTGTTACTATCTCTTTCAAAAAAACATAAAAAATCTATTCTCAAATCAATGTTTAGCATCACCATAGTATCCATCCAGCAGGCACTATTGTGGTTAGACGATTGTCCTTTGGATTGTTTATATTGTGTTAATTGTAACATTTATATGCCCGTTTTATCAAGCCAATAGTTAAAAAAAATCCTCAAAATCTTGTTAAAATTGATTCAGCTTAAAGAACAATGGTATAAATCTAAGCTTAAACAACTTACAACCAACAGCATCAGAATGAATAAGAAATCAGAAAATGAAAAAAGCAGCAATTTCACCATCACACTATAGTATTTAGGACCTACCCAAAGCTAAATCAATAACCAATGAAATCCAAACAGGCAAACACAATTAAAACAAAACCATCTTTCAATTGATGTTTTGAAGCAAAAAAAAAATAAAAAAAATCATACATTTAACCTTATCCACCACAAAAACCCCAATTAAAATCCTTACAAGCATTCATTCAATCCTCTAGCTCATTACATTCCTTCATCAAACTAAAGGAGCTGGATCACTAATTAGAAACACCACTCATTTGAAGCTTGTTTTCATCAAATTAAAAAAAAAATGAACTTTCGCAATTTTGACCTTTTGGGTTCATTAAAAAAAGGAGAGGAAGCTAACCTGAGAAAGTAATGGGAGCAAAATAAGAGCACAGAGCTCGGAGTGAGCGTTAGGGTTTCAGATTTCTGTCAACTCTGTCACTGTGAGAGGACGAAGGTGAAAGAGTGTAGTACTGCCACATTTTTTTTAAAAAAAAAAATTATTCATATATTTTTTCTTGATGACAAATAAATACCTATGAATATACTAAAGTATAAGGAAGTCAAACTTCCAAAATGACAAGTAAGGAACTTCAATAAAAATTAACAATTGGAACACAGTTATTAACATTTAGAACATAGCAATTAACAATTGTTTGGTTCCTTAATTGTCCTTTTGGAATTCAGAGTTGCTTACTTGCCATTTTGGAAGTTTGAGTTCCTTACTTGTACTTTTAGATATTTGAAGGTATTTATTTGCAATTTTCTCTTTTTTCTTTGGTTTTATACGGTATGTTATTCATTTAAATTTTAAATGATAACGTTATTTATGTTTGGGAAAATGCCATTTAAATCCCTCCGAATATACAAAAGGACAATTCAGGAACTCAAACTTTCAAAAGGACCAGGAAGGAACTAGGACCTAGTTGACATTTTAAAATTGTGTGAAAAGACAAAATTGCCCTAATCATAAAACAGAAATTACTAACCACCCTTATAGGGTGGTTAGTAATTTCTGTTTTATGATTAGGGCAATTTTGTCTTTTCACACAATTTTAAAATGTCAACTAGGTCCTAGTTCCTTCCTGGTCCTTTTGGAAGTTTGAGTTCCTGAATTGTCCTTTTGTATATTCAGAGGGATTTAAATGGCATTTTCCCTTTATGTTTTGTGTGTTTATATTTGTAAACTATCTATGTATTTAATAAGATAAAAATATGCTTATCATTTAATTTTGTACTTAGTAGTTGGGAAATGACAAATAAATACCTCCGAACGTTCAAAAGGAGAACAAGTAAGAGACTCAAACTTTCAAAAGGTAAGAAACTTAAATAAAAATTAACAATTGAGCATACTCCCTTCGATCCTAAATATAGGACCTAGTTGACTTTTTTGAAAAATCCTTAAAAAAAGCAAAATAAGTTAATTATAAATTGATTTACCTAATTTTTTCTCTTACACTAGTTTATTTTACCTATAAGCTAATGGATAATCTAAAAAGATATCAAATATGTCATCATTTAATAACCTATTTTGCAACCTTAATCTCTCCAAAAAAATCAATTATGTCTTATATTTAGGACCGGAGGTAGTACTTATTAACTACTAGAACATATCAATTAATGATTGTTTGATTCGCTAATTATTCTTTTGAAATTTTGAGTTCCTTACTTGTCATTTTGGAGGTTTGAGTTTCTTACTTGTCTTTTTGACATTCAGAGGTATTTATTTGTCATTTTCGCTAACAATTTGTCGTAGTGTTTGCAATTTATTTAATTTTGATAACAACTATGTCTTATATTAAAGTTTTTTATTATTTAGCATTTTTTTTAAAAGAATAAAATACGAATAAGTTTTTTGGTTAAAAGGCTCAGCCCAGGCCGAAATGCTCAAAGGGCCCGGACTTTCAAAAATGACCAAAACTTTCATCTCCCATCTTAATCTTACCCTTTTTTGGATTACCCTTTTTCTTTTTCTCCTTTGCCATCGGATTTATCCTTTTCAAAGCTCTAATTATTTTTTTTTTTGGCCATTTCAAATCTCTAATTATTGCTCCTTGCCTCCTTCTCATCGTACATACTCTCTCTAATCCTTTCAAAGCTCTAATTACAGCTTATTTGGGGAATGGAACTATGGAAGTTGGATATTGAATATTGATTGAGTACTATTTCTGGAACACTTGACGAGGATTTCGGAATTCGTTATTAGTAATTAGTTTCCTAAAATCTCAATAATTTAAATATTCTTTACGCTCACAACTTGCTTACTATATATAATATATGCATGGTATAATTTTTGTTGAGCAAATATTTTGGAAAAGGATGATATTAAAAAATTCTCAAATAAACTTAATCACAAAAAGCTTTTAATTAATATAAAAAAAACTGCAAGCTAGTCTGCAAGAATATATGTAATCGAATGCAATTAAAAAAACTTGTTTAATATTTTTCTTTGCTTACATCGTGGAACAATAGTAAGGATCTTGAATTGATACGAAATACGCACAGACTATGTTATTATATGCATTTAAATGTGTGCGCGCGCGCGCATGTAAAAGAATGTCTAAAAATTCTCCTGTGCCTTATTACATGATGGAACAGTAATAAGGGTCTTGATAATAATATGAAGTCCTGCAGTGTTGAATTGGGTAACGGGGAACACTTTCTGGATAATGACAAACAGTCTTGTTTAAATGATCAAGTTGTGAGAAACTTTTGGTATCTTGTGTCTTCTTTTCTTCTTTGATAGGAGTTACAGTAAGTAGTTCAGCATGAGCAACACACTTCCTTAGCATATTCACAAGCTCAACTATGTCCAATCCGTCCCCTATCACTTCTATTTTATCTTTCTCTTCCCCTTTGAACCTTGCACCCTCCACTCCTGTATATATCCATATATTTTGTTGACAAAGTTTAGAAAATATACGAATTTTACTAAATCATTCTTACTATTCAAAATGTCCTGAATATATGTTATGTATGAATTAATTAGGGGTTTACTTTTATTCTAAATGTAATACATCAGTTCACATTGTTTTCCAAATTTATAATTGTCTAAGTTATCTATATATATTTCTTTTATTATTGAAAGTTTATGCGGATTAGATTTCTTGAAGTGGGGCAGCTCACCACTGTACATATGTTTGAGAGTTAGTTGAGACATAGAGTGCTTATATACAAATACATATAGCTAAATCACCCACCCACCCACACCTGAAGTTAAGTTGGGTCCTTGAGGTTTTAGATCAGAATATGCCCTTAAGGTTGGAGAACACTAACAAAGCTAGTTATAAATCATCTCTATCAATATATGTTCCTCATATTAGTAATATGAATTGAATATGCGAGTTATTATAAGTCAACTCTTTACCAACTAGATAAATTAAACTTTACTGACAAATCATCTTTAATACACATATGAGGAGACTTTTCTTAAAGGGTGACACAAATTAAATGCAAATTATCTTTAAAAAATGCAAATCATTTAGGGAAGCCAATACACATTTTTTGTTACTACTATATTTTTAAGCCTTATTATATATTAAATTGAGGAGAGTATGAAATTTATGTTATACTAGTGTTCTTCATATTTCAAAGTTCTCACATAATTACCATAATGTGTACTTATCAAAAATAAATGCAAGTTTTCTTTAAAAAAAATTGAGCCTATGGATACTCACCAGAACAGCCAACAGTAATCTTCAAGGCTTTGGATCTTAGCTTGTGGTTGTTCATGCACCCTAATTTTATCACAACCCTTTGCTGCACTTATTAACATAAACATTTCTTCATCAGTTCAATTATATATTCAAATTATTCACATCTCAAAGGTAGGACTTGCAAGGGAAAACGCCAATAAAAACTATGGGAAAAACCTAATTTACAAAATCTTTTCTTGTTGGAGCAATCATTCATCCCGATATGTACAGGCTACACACACAAATTTATATATAATAATATATGGATGAAACATTGTTTAATTTGTTCCCTCCATTCTACTCCGTGCTATGTGTAAGTATAGGATTATTGAAATACTATAATTTATTTACGCACATATTTAGAAAAAACGAGCATATGCCAATTAGACAAATTAAGTGGTAAATGATACAAGTATATTCAATGTTTGATAAGAAAATAAAAGAAACTAATAAGAGTGATCAGGTAATAACACTGATTCTTATTGTTTGATTCTCAGTCATTATTCTTTATATAAACCAAATAGATGGAAACCAAATGAAAATGACGAAAAATAACTTTTAACATGATCGAATAATAATTACTTTCATTTCGACGAGCTTACCATCATGATTTTGTGGGGCAGGTTTGATAGCCGAAATGTATTAGAGAGGGAGGGAGGGAGGGAGTTGGAGAAGTGAACGTATGAATTATGAGTCTCGGATTTGCTATTTAAAGGAGTTGAATGCCTATAGAAAAGTAAATCTAACAATTAAAAATTAATACGATACCAATAATTGAGGGAAATAATGCAAGAGTCCGTTTTGGAGGGCATGATGTTAACTTCCTATCAATGCTATTAGCTAGGGAAGAAATTTCACTGACATTTTAATCATTCATCACACAAAGCGTATTACTGGAGATTTTTTTTAATTTAATATTGTTATCATATAATAACATGGGAAAATCTCAAATTAGTCCCTCCGAATACCCAAAAGAACAAGTAAGGAACCTAAACTTCCAAAAGAACTATGAAGGAACCAGCACCTATCTGTCATTTTAAAATTTTGCGTAAAGACAAAATTGCCCCTCATCCTAAAACACAAATTGCGAGAAGATGGTCGGTGTTAGGGTGAGTTCAGTTTGTGTTTTAGGATGAGGGCAATTTTGTCTTTACGCAAAATTTTAAAATGACAGATAAGTGTTGGTTCCTTCATGGTCCTTTTGGAAGTTTAGGTTCCTTACTTGTCTTTTTGAGTATTCGGGGGACTTATTTGATATTTTCCCTAATAACATTAATACAAAGTTAAATATAAATACTATACCCAAATGAGACAGTTTTTCACTTCTCACTTCTTGGGGTCTTGCATAAACGTTTTTGTATTTATTGAGACTCAAACTCTCGAGTCCGATCAAGTAATTAAATTATCAATAATGATTAATTTTTCTTGCCTGAAAAGCATCAATAACAAACATAAAATATTCAAACTATAGCTCTTCAGTCTTCATAGAACTCTAAAACATTAGCAGCCTATTTTTTTTTTAGATTTTTACATATAACAAATACTATTTCAGATGAGAAAATGTGAATTATATGTAAATGAGGCATTGTTCAAGCATCCACACACCATTTGCTAAATCTTGTAGCTGAGAATTGAGGGAAAATAAAAATACACAGTTCGTCATCACGCTAGAAATTCAACGTTTTTCAACGACCACATCCAAGACTACTGGACCTTCATTGTACTTTACTTGAGGCATTTTCCACATATTATCACCCTCATTTTCTCCTATAATGAAAATAGCAAATAGAATATATTATTTTAATTTTATGAACGTTAAAAATTTATATAAAATTTTAATATTGTATACAGTAATTTATAATAATAAACCATATGTATGTGCACATGATGTTGTTGATAGCATAACATTCTGCTGATATTTCTTGCACGTAAGGTTTTGCCACCCATCCTTTGAAGTGTGAGTTATGGTATTAGACTAAATCTGCACGTAATTAGATGCTAGCTAATGATAAAACATAATTTGGAAATGCTAGGTCATCGATATTATGCTAAATTGCCAAACTTTTCTAATCAGTTGAGTTTCTTCAAAGGACGGTTCCAACCATTTTTGTCATTCAACCATTTTGGTGTTTATGTGCCTTGAAAAAAGTATACGTATAGGAGCTAGATAATAAACTTATAAGCATTAAAAAATTAGATAGGTTAGTTGAATACTTGTAAAAAAGTATGTTAGTTTCCTATAAATATCCTTTTAATAATTAACGTTATAATCTAAAACTTGATAAAATTGTCTTGATTATTAATTAATGCATAAACAAGTGCAATCGTCATATATAATTTGGAGAAAAATTATAAATTTCAGATATAGCGAATTAGGGTCTTACTTTATTAGTCTTTCAATTTTGGAGTGGATGAGGTAGGTTAATACTTGGATTCGAATTGATATATTCCAAATAAATGATTGTGACAAAAAATATGTAAGGATACTGTGATATGATCTATAGTAGCTTATATAGTCTGTAATAACAAAAGTAGCTTATGCATTATCATCAAATAATTAATAGACACAAAATTAAAGGAAAATTATACTATTTAATCTAGTCCTAAATATAATACATATTCACCGTATTTGATTTTATTAAAGATGTAGTAAGTTAAGTTAATTAAAATCGCATGGTATTGCAAATAACCATATACTTTTATCCTAACATGCACTCTCTTTTTTATGTTTGTCATTGAGAGTATTAATAAAGATAATTTAAGAAAAGTTGAGAATAATTAAAAAGATGTCATATAATAAAGATCAAACTTACATTCCCAAATATGTCCTATAATTAGGATAAGAAGGAGGATTATATTATTGTCTAAAACTACAATGAAAAATTTCGACACTCCAACCGCAAAATTACATGTAAAATTCAACTCTTTTCCCCATGAAAATCTCCATTGAAACAAGGAATGATCAGACTGCGTATTTGCATCCTTTGAATTATGAAATACGTGTGCAATCTTATCTTCAAAACAACCTAGAACCATCAATTAGGTTGAACATTTTTTGCAAGAGATTATTCTTGGATCGTTAAGTTAAATTACACTACCCACGCCAATCCAAAATTTTAAAATATTTTCAAGCATGCATATGTGGACACAATCACCCGAATATAGTTGTCTTATTAGATCGATCTGTAGTTTATTAATGAATTTTTCTTAAATATGAAGTTGAGTTTCATATTTTGTGAGTATAATGAGGGTGAATTCTGTTGGCTAGTGAATGATGTATTAAAGGAAACATTATAAATCAGCGACTTCCATCAACTTTAATGTAAGATTCTAGCCCTCCATTCCACAATATGCTATAAAATAACCGAATTATTATATTAAAAAAATTGTTAAAAGTGGTTGAAAGCAATCAATATGTTAAAAACATTTTTTTTTTCAATTTTGCCCCTATTTATGAAGAGGATGAATGAGATAGTGATTAGCTGAGAAAAAAAAATGAGAGTGTATATGAGAAAGATGAGAGAGTATATTGTCAACAAAGGGTAAAAGTGGAAAAAACACAATAAATGTTAAGGCAAAAAGCAGGTTATACTTATAATATTATAGGACAGACTCTCTCTCAAAACTTATGCTTATATTGTGGGACTAAGGGAGTATAGTTTGGTATGTAGCCTTAATTTAAGATGCTAGCCTTAACAAAGGTAGTTAATAAAGCCTTAATTTAAGATGCTAACCTTAACAAAGGTAGTTGATAAGATGGTTGGCCAAAAAAAAGTATGTAACCTTAACAAAGGTAGTTAATAAGTCACTCCCCTCCAAAATTTAAGATAATCGACATTGATTATTCTAATTTAACATATGGTATATATTATATTTAAGTTCTAATTATAAAAGCATGGTAAGTGGTAACATTTTGACTGGATACACATGAATCGAATTAGTCAATCGATAATAAGGCAGCTTTGTGCTTAAACATAGAAAAAGGTTGTAAATTACTAAGTGTACAATCCTATATTTTATGTTTCTCTTCTTAATCTACTTTTTGTCGGAGAAGTTTTTTGGATCAATATGCCCAAACCAAAAGAAAATCTTATATGCAATTCAGTCATATCATTTGTGTTCTAAACAATTAAAAACAAACAAATGATCATGGTCCTACTTTATGGTCCTACTTAATAGGTGAGAGACGAATTTTAATTTAGTGTTATCTCATCACATTCTCATCACCACAAACATACACAAGTAAATAAGCAAGTGGTGGACCACATTAAGAGAGAGATTTTGGTCTGTTACTACTTCTTTTGTGCATATTTGTGGTGATGAGAAGTTGATGGGTAATATGGGCGATAAACACCAAATTAGAACCCGGTGAGAGATTAATCCTCTATTAATTTAAAGTCACTTCAAAGAATAAGATAGATGGACATATACAATCATAACACAACTTTTTACATGGATATTTTAATCAGATTGGGGATATAAAAAAAAGGGAAAATTAATTTGAGGTCCCCCACAAGGGACTTAATACTAGAAAAGTCCCAAAAGTTGAAAATATTAATGTAGGGTCCCAAGGGACCTCACTTTAATATACTTGAAAAGTGAAAAGACAGTTTTACCCCTCCTCCTTCTTCTTCTTCCCCACTTTAATATTAATGTAGGGTCCCACTTTAATATACATTAATATTTTCAACTTTTGGGACTTTTCTAGTATTAAGTCCCTTGTGGGGGCCTTCAAATTAATTTTCCCTAAAAAAATTAGAAATATTATTGAGGTCCCCTACCTCAAATTAATTATGTGTAAAATTCAAATGGCTTTATCACCCCATTAAATATAGAAAATAACAAATCAAGTACTAGGAGCTGAATTGAATTATGAAATGTTGAACAATGACTCAAATACCCTTCTATTATTATACTCCCACTTCTCCACCCACCGCCTCACCATCACTCACCCTCTGTTCTCACTTCGACGACGGCGACGTACGGCGGCCGGTAGGTGAGCCTCTCCTTCATTCCTTTCTCTCCTAGGGGTGGACCTTTGGCTACAAGGTCTCTTCTTCAAATGCAAAACCTCGTCTTTGCTCATTTTACTAATAACAACATGGTTTTTGCTTCAAAGTTTTCATCTTTTCTTGTTTTTTGCGATTTTGCAGTGCAGTATACGGTGGATAAATCTGCTGCTGATAAGCTTAAGGATATTTGTGTTTGATTGCACACCAAGTGTTTGTTTTTATTCCCCACTGAAAATTAGGAAGCTCTTCTTTACTTTGTTGCCTGGCATGATTGTTTCTTGCTAAGGTGTCATATTTTTCACCTTTTGAAATAGAAAAATCATTAATATTGTTCTAAACCCTTGTGGTGGTGGTGGTGGGTGGAGAAGGGAGTGAGCATATAATGAGGAGAAGGGCATTTGAGTCATTGTGCAGCATTTCATAACCCCCAATTCAGGTCCTAGTACATGATTTTTCCTTTTGCAAATTTCGGTACCTCATTTGTCCTTTTACATGTTTAGAGTACTTTATTTGAAATTTTCCCTTAAATGTAATCTCTCAGTGAGCACTGGTTTTTGGATCTTTCTATTCCTTTGTACTCTAAAGACTAATGTTTTATTTTCCCAGAAAGCCCTCTTCCCAATCTAATCTTAAACTTCTTCCCTTTATTCACTCAAATGAGAGTTCAACTTTACAGATGCTTAATTGGGAGTGATTATCAAGTTCAAGTTAAAGCATTTTATCAACTTTCACACTTACTTGTCCAGTATGTGTCAACTTCTATACAGCATAACTTGTCTCCCAAACCTGTTTTTAGTCATGGCCATTCTGTTCACTTGTCTTACATGGAGATAACCCAGAAGTTTTCTGATGATATGAAGGCTTGTTCTTCCATTGAGGCTATACCCATTGCAAGAAAAATCCATGCCCAACTCATAGTCTCTGGTCTGGATGCTTCCACTTTCTTGCGGAACAAGCTACTTCATATGTATTGCAATTGTGGCTTGATTGATGATGCATTTCAGGTTTTCAATGACAGCCATCATTGTAATGTTTTCACTTATAATACAATGATCCACGGGTTTGTTGATTCGGGTTGGATGGAGGGAGCAGAGGACCTGTTTGGAATAATGCCTGTAAGGGACTCGATTTCTTGGACCACTATGATGTCAGGCTACTGTCAAAATGGAAGGCCTGGTGATAGCATTAAAACTTTCATGTCAATGCCTTGGGATTTCAGTTATGTTAACGATCCGTTTCTTTTTTGTTGTGCGTTGAAGGCTTGTGCGTGCCTTGGCTGCATTAAATTGGCTGTTCAGTTGCATGGCTTGGTGATGAAATTAGGTTTATTTAGTGTAATTAGCATTAGTAATGCGATTGTTGATATGTATATCAAGTGTGGAGCTGTGAATTTTGCTGAGAAAGTGTTTTCTAACATTGAAAATCCTAGTTTGTTTTGTTGGAACAGCATGATATATGGTTATTCTAGATCACATGGAGTTCAGAAGGCTCTTAGTGCATTCTCTCGGATGCCTGAACATGACTCGGTTTCTTGGAATACAATGATATCAATTCTCTCCCAACATGGATTTGGGGTGCAGAGTCTCAGTATGTTTGTAGAGATGTGCACTAAGGGATTTAGACCAAATTCTATGACCTATGGTACTGTACTAAGTGCATGTTCTAGTGTAGTTGATCTTTTGTGGGGTAGTCATTTGCATGCTAGGATTCTTCGCATGGAACATAGTATTGATGCATTTACAGGAGGTGGGCTTGTTGACATGTATGCAAAATGTGGGTGCTTAGAATCTGCAAGGCGTGTATTTGACAATTTATCAAAACATAATGAAGTTTCATGGACATCCTTGATCAGTGGAGTGGCACAGTTTGGACTTGAAGAAGATGCATTGGCACTATATAACCAAATGAGGCGGTCTCCGGTGAAGCTGGATGAGTTTACCCTTTCCACTGTACTTGGTATTTGTTCAGGTCAAAACTATGCCACAACTGGAGAATTACTTCATGGGTACATAATAAAGAGTGGAATGGATTCATCTATTTCTGTAGGGAATGCTATCATTACAATGTATACTAAGTGTGGAAATATTGAGAAAGCTAACCGCACTTTTGGATTAATGCCAATTAAAGATATAATATCTTGGACAGCAATGATCACTGCATTTTCTCAAATAGGAGACATTGAAAAGGCTTGGAAATATTTTGATAACATGCCTGAGCGCAATATCATAACTTGGAACTCAATGTTAAGCATGTATGTTCAACATGGTGGCTGGGAGGAAGTCCTTAAGCTGTATATTTCAATGAGAAGGAAAGGAGTTGAACCAGATTGGGTAACCTTCACAACTTCAATGAGCGCATGTGCTGACTTGGCTATTTTAAAACTTGGGATGCAAGTTGTAACTCAAGTTGAAAAGTTTGGCCTTAGTTCTGATATTGCAGTTTCAAATGCCATCATTACCATGTATTCAAGATGTGGGCAAGTCAGAGAAGCACAAAAGGTTTTTAACTCAATGCATGAGAAAAGCCTGGTTTCTTGGAATGCTATGATGGCAGGATTTGCTCAAAATGGTTTAGGCAGTAAAGCAATTGAGACATTTGAGGATATGTTGAAGACAGAGTGCGCGCCTGATCACATAAGCTATGTTGCTGTTTTATCTGGTTGCAGTCACATGGGACTAGTTGAAGAAGGGAAGCATTATTTTAACTCCATGGTAAATGATTTTGGCCTTTCTCCAACAAATGAGCATTTTGCTTGCATGGTAGATCTGCTTGGACGAGCTGGATTACTAGATCAGGCCAAGAATATGATAGAAGGAATGCCTTTGAAGCCGAATGCTGCTATCTGGGGGGCTTTGCTAGGAGCATGTCGGATTCATGGTGACACAAGACTGGCAGAAATTGCTGTCAAGAATTTGATGGAGCTTAATGCTGAGGACTCCGGCGGTTATGTTCTTCTAGCGAATATATACACTGATTCTGGGGAGGTAGAGGGTCTTGCTAATGTGAGAAAGATGATGAAAGAGAAAGGAATTAGAAAGAGCCCGGGTTGTAGCTGGATAGAGGTCGATAACTGGATACATGTTTTCACAGTAGATGACACCAGTCATCCACAGGCAAAGGAAATTTACATGAAGTTGGAAGAGATGCTGAAGATGGTAGAAGATACAGGAAGATATATTTGCGCCGCTGATGGTCATAGGAGCCGAAAGTACCACAGTGAAAAGCTTGCTTTTGCCTTTGGCCTAGTTAGCTTGCCGTCTTGGATGCCCATATGTGTGATGAAAAATCTTCGTGTCTGTGATGATTGTCACCTGGTAATAAAGTTAATGTCTTATGTCACCTCAAGGGAACTTATTATGCGCGATGGACATCGGTTTCATCATTTCAAGGATGGGTTTTGCTCTTGTGGAGACTATTGGTAAATGGTATTATATCATTTCAAGGATGGTGTTATTGCAGTAGCTTCAAGGTCTGTCCCTTCATGATTAGCTTGATCCTCCACAAGATGAGATGGTTGGGGGCAGACTTGAAGCAGAATATGAGAAGCAAGAAAAGGGAAGAGAGGTTGATGATGAGCACCAACAAGTGAAGCTCACAAGCAACACTTCCAAATACATGGCAAATCCAAACCAATGTTATTAGATTGTTTTGATGGTTTGGTCTCAAAACTAAGAGTGCCATGACATACAGTTCAATGCTTGGTACTTTATTCCCACCAAAGCAAGTAGTAATCCAGTTACATAAGCTTGAATGGTGTGAAGTGAAGGAGCAGCAGAATCAGAATCCAAATCCGAAACCCTTTCATGAAGCAAAAAAGAAGTATCAGTATATGTCATAAAGATTCTTAGTGGGAAGAGATCAAAGAAATAGATGCCATAGTAATTTAACTAACCTGTGAGGAATGCTGGGTTCTCCACTATGAGGAAACATAGAAATGAAGTTGTACATGAAAGACATTGTAAATCCCATCAGCTAGACAAAAGCAATAAATGTTTTTAGTCCACTTCTTTCTAGTTTTTTTAAAGTCCACTTCTTTATATATAGGCCTTATATATTTTGAATTTCAGACTCATTAATTGATTCATTGGAGGATCTTTCTTTGTTCATTGGAAGTTTCAATGGAAGAACCCTTTTCGGTGAAGTTCTTGCATACAGGGATGCACATGGAATACCTCAATACACAAGGCACATTTTTATTTGTAAGGATAAATGATGTGGTGTTCCATGGTCGAAACCATGTAGAATTGCTGTATGCAAATGCACAGATATAATTATACACATGCCGTGGAATGACTTATGTAAACCTTTAATCATATCAACATTATCGGCTGATAACTTATGTAATGATATTTCTCATTTTATTTTGTTTTCAAGAAAAATGGTTCTATTGATTTGAGGGGAACAAACTCATCTGCTTGAAATTAAAATGTTTATATTTCTTAAAAAGAAAGTAAAATAAGAATTATGTTAAGAGTACTCAGTTTGCCAAAATAAAAATGTGTGAAGCTTTTAATTTCAATTGGTCACAGCTCAAATAATATGAGGTTTCCAGAATGTCCAAGTATAAAGTACACAAGAGCATAAATATATAAATCTTTATTTAAAAATGAAATTTCATTTTTTGAATTATCTTTATTTCTCTTGTTCTTACCCCAACCCATCCATGTTCGGCCATATAGTATACGTTAGGGTGAAGGTGCAATTATGTAAATGATAATACATGAAAATGTGCCTGGCACAAAAATTAATTTTTAGGTGCAAATTTAGTCACAAACAATATTTTGTGTGTAGATTGTCAATAGACAATATTTTTTGTGTAAATTTTCAGAACGTTAGTTACTCACAAATGGAAGTTAGCATATCCATATGTGGCATGACATGTCATCTTCTAATGGTAAATCTTAATGATGTGACACTATTTTCGAAGGCTCTGTCAACTTCAAAAAAAGCATTAGCAATGTAAAAACTTACATGGATTAAAGTGCAAAAATGCACATGTAATTGTCACAAAGGAGCAAAAATACCCATATAAAATTTTTTGGAGCAAAACTGCCCATCAAATTTAAATCTGGGGCAAAAATACTCATCACAGTTAATTTTTTGACTTGTTGACAAATCATCTTTTCCCGATTTTTCTCTCTGTAAAACATGTGACAAACTTATATATTTATTTGTCTTTGTGTGATGATGATGTCACAGAGGATGATGAGTGTAAAAGTCAAAAAAATTAACTGTGATTGACATTTTTACCCCAGTTTTGAAATTTGATGGACAGTTTTGCTCTAAAAAATTTTACATAGGTATTTTTGCACCTGACAATTACATGGACATTTTTGCAATTTAACCCAACTTACATTATATATTGGGAAAATGACATTAAAATGACACTTGAATTTGAGTTGGACAAAATGGGGTCTCCAATTCCAACTTGGACAAATAAGGCACTATCCCCAATTTGTCAAAATGAAATTTATGTCAAATGACAAAAACTGCCCTTCACTCTCCTTCCTCTTATAATTAATTGTGTGAGCACTCTGTGAAAACTTCCTCAGACCTCTCTTAAACATTTACAACTCAAGGGATTTCAACTTCACATTCATATTATCAAAGCTGGAATTCAAACCATTCCTCTGATATTCCACCATCTTACTAATCTTTGTTCAAAAAATCACAGCTCCCCCTCTCTACAAGTCAAGTTTTTGAAGAGGCCCCACATAAATGAAGCACTACTAAGAGCTCTGTTATATCTTCTTTTTCCCAAAATGAGCTTCCTTTACTTGTTCTTCAATTCTTTCGTTGAATTTGATGTGTTTGTTGGGAGTTCAATTGTTAATATGTATGCTAAGTGTGGAGAAGTAAGACTTGTTCGGTAAGTGTTTGATGAAATGCCTAAAAGGTCTTTGATATAATTATACTCCAAGTGTGGGGTAATTGAACGAGATTCTTTGGTTTTTGATGAGATAGGCATTAAAACCTTGGCATGTGGAATGCAATGCTAATTGAGGCAGCTTAATTCATCAAGTTTTGTTGGCAGTTCTTGGTATTTGGTTTTTAAGGAAACTAAAGGAGACAGCTTAAATGGTCCAAGAAAGCACATTGTTCTTTACAAACCATACCTACTACATCATTTTTTATGGGTGAATGGAGCTATGATAGTATAGTCTTGATTGGACTACCTTGAAGGAAAATGTAATTTGATTGAGTGGAGTTGTTACACTATTGTTGAGAATATACTTCATTTGAGGCAATATTATTGTTTTCACCTTTTTATGTTAAAATTGAGGATTATTTTTTGATATGTAGTTTTCTTTTATCTCTTCAAGTTGTATAAGATTGTTTTATCAATTTCAATGAATGATCTTTTTTTCTGCAAAAAAAGAAGACATTTGTTTCTCTAAAACAACATCAATTACTTGAGTAATGCAAAATAACAATATTTGAGTAACTACTTGACTAAAAAAACATTAGTAACTACCCAAGTATCGTGGTTAACTACTTTAGTATCGCAATTCACATTTGATAACTTCTTAGTTATGTAAAGCAAACAAGTAGATTAGAAATACAATTTATAAAGCTAGTTGTAATTTATAACATACATTTGACCATTTTGCACTTTTGTTTAACTATTTGCCTGAAAAACTAAAGGGTTATTCACTGCCCAAGAATCGCAATTCACTACCCGAGTATCGGTATTAACTACCAAAGTATCGCGATTACCTGCCAAGTTCTCCCATAGTTAGCATCTTTGAGTAACTACTTGCTTGAAAAATAAAAGGTTATTCACTGCCCAAAAATCGCAATTCACTATCCGACTATCGCTATTCACCACCAAAGTATCGCAATTAACTGTCACGTTTTCCCTTGGTTACCACCTTTAATTAACTACTTGCCTGAAAAACAAAAGCGTTATTCATTACCCAAGAATCGCAATTAACTACTTTGCATATTGTCATTTACTACCAAAGTATCGCAATTAACTGCCACGTTTTCCCAAGAGTGCCCATTTATTTAACTACTTGCCTGAAAAACAAAAAGGCTATTTACTGCCAAAGTATCGCAATTAACTACCACGTTTTCCCAAGGGTGCCCATTTGATTAACTACTTGTCTGAAAAACAAAAGTGTTATTCACTGCCCAAGAATTGCAATTCACTACCTTGCATATCGCTATTTACTACCATAGTATCGCAATTAACTGTCACGTTTTCCCATACTTGCAACCATTTTAAAACCCGATTAACAGACATGTTACTGTAACAGCAATAATTATCAACAATAATAAAAAAAATTATGTATGACATCATATAATGGTTATCAACATTAAGAATTTGATATGACATTCACACAACTTCAATACATTACATATATATGTCACGAACATAATAGCATTTTTCTTGACAAGTGAACATTAGGATTCTTTAAGTCTCCTAATGTTTTCTTGTCATGACTACTTCCAAGTATAATGCTTTCACTTTACATTACTTACAAAAAGGGATAAGGAGCATATATATTGATCCTTGTTCAAAAAAATATATAAGGGTATGCTCCTATCCACATAATACAAAATAACAACCTTCAAAAAGTCATTGCTCAATTGTGACGCCTTACTTTATCTTGGGTTTGGATTCCGGCAGCTCCTTCTAGTGTGCCCAGGTTTCTGCAAAGTTTTTATTATATCGAAACAAATTTTCCAGTTCATCATCATTGATCAGGTCCACTAACACTTTTTCATCAAACTTCACCGTATATTTCATCTCACATATCATCCCATCTATGTTGAACCATTCCCCTACCAAACCCTTCAATTCTTCAAATGTAATCCCTTGTTGTAAACTTTTAGACATGGTATTGCTACCACAATATTTATCTCCATTTCAACATTCTTTTCAAAATTCCCCCAACATGCAAATAACACATGAATGATTTTGAATGTGTCATCCTGCATGCTAACCTACACAAGAACAATCAAAGATTAATCACAATGTGTGTTCTTATACACTTATATTTCTGTAGCTTCAATTATGATACAATAGAGTCACATGTTAGGTTAACTACTATGGTACATGTATTAACTATCTAAGTATCACTATTAACTATAATGGGTGGCGTATTCTGGTAACTACTCCAGAATCACAATTCACTATTTCCGTTAACGTTATTTACTACCAAATTCGAGTCCACCTACTGTGATACATTCTCAGCGGGAACTCAACTGTCAAATGACGAAAACAACACAGTCATCATCTTTCCCATGCAACAGAGACTATTCCTACTCCCTT